>CM046667.1:66303547-66903547 GCA_025594165.1 Tamias sibiricus
CGCCAAGGCACATTATAATGAAAATGCCTAACATACTGGGCAAGGAGAGAATATTAAAAGCCATGAGAGAAAGGAAGCAGATTACATATAGGGGGAAAACAATCGGACTATGTTCAGATTTTTCAACCCAGACCTTAAAAGCTAGAAGATCCTGGAATAGCATATTTCAAGCTCTGAAAGAAAAGGGATGTCAACCAAGAATCTTATATTCAGCAAAATTGAGCTTTAGATTTGAAGATGAAATAAAAACTTTCCTTGACAAACAAAAGTTAAAAGATTTCACAACTCGAAAGCCAGTGCTTATGAACATCCTGGGCAAAATATTCCACAAAAAAGAAAAGAAAAATAATAATGAAAATCAACAAAGGGAGATATTAAACTAAAGGAAATACCAACCAGAGGAGAAACAAAATCAAGTTAAATACCATAAACAAATAAAAATGGATGGGAATACAAATCACATCTCAACAATAACCCTAAATGTTAATGGCCTAAACTCACCATTCAAAAGACGCAGACTGTCAGACTTGATTAAAAGAAATGACCCGGGCTGGGGTTGTGGCTCAGCGGTAGAGCGCTCACCTAGCACGTGCGCGGCCTGGGTTCGATCCTCAGCACTACATAAAGATAAACACATTGTGTACAACTAAAGCAAATAAATAAATATTTTAAAAAAACAAATGACCCAACAATGTGCTGTCTCCAAGAAACCCACCTCATAGAAAAAGACATCAATAGACTGAAGGTGAAAGGCTATGAAAAGTCCTATCACTCACATAGGCTGTGGAAGCAAGCAGGGGTTTCCATTCTCCTTTTTTTTTTTTTTTTTTTTTTTTTTTTTTTTTTTTTTTGGTACCGGGGATTGAACTCAGTGGCACTAGACCACTGGGCCACATCCCCAGCCCTTTTTTGTATTTTATTAGAGACAGGGTCTCACTGAGTTGCTAAGTGCCTCGCCATTGCTGAAGCTGGCTTTGAACTCGTGATCCTACTGACTCAGCCTCCCAAAGTGCTGGGATTACAGGCGTGCGCCACCGCGCCCGGCTGGGGTTTCCATTCTCATATCAAATAAGGTAGACTTCAAGCCAAAGCTAATCAAAAGGGACAAAGATGGATATTTCTTACTGCTTAAGGGAACCATTCATAAACAAGATATAACAATTATAAATCTATATGCCCCAAATAATGAAGCACCTCCATTCATCAAACAAACCCTTCTCAAGTTCAAGAGTCAAATAGACCACAACACAGTTATTCTAGGGGACTTCAACACACCTCTCTCACCAATGGATAGATCATCCAAACAAAAGTTAAATAAAGAAAGTTTAGGCCTCACTAAAACAATTAATAATTTAGACTTAACAAACATATACAGAATATTTCATCCATCACTAAGCAAATACACTTTTTTCTCAGCCGCACATGGGTCCTTCTCCAAAATGGACCATATATTATGCCACAAGGCAACTCTCAACAAATACAAAAAAGTAGAGATACTACCCTGCATTCTATCAGACCATAATGGGATGGAATTGGAAATCAATGATAAAACAAGAAATAAAAAAAAACTACTCCAACAACTGGAAGCTAAACAACATGCTACTGAATGAACAAGGAGTTGAAGAAGACATCAAGGAGGAGATTTTAAAAATCCTAGAGGTAAATGAGAACACAGATACATCGTATAGAAATCTCTGGGACACTATGAAGGCAATAGTAAGAGGAAAATTCATTGCACTGAGTTCATTCCTTAAAAGAAAAAAAAAACAAATAAATGACTTAACTTCAAACCTCAAAGAACTAGAAAAAGAAGAACTGATCAACACTAAGAGCAGTAGAAGGAAGGAAATAATTAAAATCAGAGCTGAAATTAATGAAATTGAGAATAAAGAAACAATTCAAAGAATTGACTAAACTAAAAGTTGGTTCTTTGAAAAACTAAATAAAATTGACAGACCCTTAGCAATGCTAACGAAAAGAAGAAGAGAAAAAACTCAAATTACTAACATCCGTGATGAAGAAGGAAATATCACAACAAACACCAGAGACATACAGAGAATAATTAGAAATTACTTTGAAAACTTGTACTCTAATAAAACAGAAAATATGGAAAGCATTGACAGATTTCTAGAGTCATATGAATTGCCCAAACTGGAACTGGAGGCTATACACAATTTAAACAGATCAATCTCAAGAGAGGAAATAGAAGACACCATCAAAAAGCTACCAAGTAGAAAAAGCCCAGGACCTGAGGGATTTACATCTGAGTTCTACAAGACCTTCAAAGAAGACCTAATACCCATGCTCTTCAACTTATTTCAAGAAACAGAAAAAGAGGGAGCTCTTCCAGACTCTTTCTATGAGGCCACTATTACATTAATTCCAAAGCCAGGCAAAGACACAGCCAAAAAAGAAAACTTCAGGCCAATATCTCTAATGAACATAGATACAAAAATCCTCAACAAAATTCTGGCAAATTGAATACAAAAACATATCAAAAAGATAGTGCACCACGATCAAGTGAGGTTTATCCCAGGGATGCAAGGTTGGTTCAACATTTGGAAATCAATAAACATAATACATCACATCAATAAACTTAAAGATAAAAACCATATGATCATCTCAATAGATGCAGAAAAAGCATTCTACAAAATACAACACCCCTTTATGTTCAAAACACTTAGAAAAACTAGGAATAACAGGAACATATCTCAACATCATAAAAGCTGTATATGCAAAGCCCCAGGCTAACATTATCTTAAATGGAGAAAAATTGAAAGCATTCCCTTTAAAAACTGGAACAAGACAGGGATGCCCCCTTTCACCACTGCTATTTAACATAGTACTGGAAACTCTGGCCAGAGCAATTAGACAGACAAAAGAAATTAAAGGGATCCACATAGGAAAAGAAGAACTCAAATTAGCACTATTTGCTGATGACATGATAATATACCTAGAAGACCCAAAAAACTCTACCAGAAAACTTTTACAACTAGTAAATGAATTCAGCAAAGTAGCAGGATACAATATCAATGCCCATAAGTCAAAGGCATTTTTATACATCAGTGACAAATCCTCTGAAAGGGAAATGATGAAAACTACCCCATTTACAATAGATACACAATTAATCAACAAATACATGAAAAAAATGCTCAACATCGCTGGCAATTAGAGAAATGCAAATCAAAACTACTCTAAGATTTCATTTTACTCCAGTCAGAATGGCAGCTATTAAGAACAAAAACAAGCCGGGCGCGGTGGCGCACGCCTGTAATCCCAGCACTTTGAGAAGCTGAGGCAGGAGGATCACGAGTTCAAAGCCAGCCTCATCAATGGCGAGGCACTTAGCAACTCAGTGAGACCCTGTCTCTAAATAAAATACAAAAAAGGGCTGGGGATGTGGCCCAGTGGTCGAGTGCCCCTGAGTTCAATCCCCGGTACCACAAAAAAAAAAAAAAGAACAAAAACAACAATAAATGTCGGAGAGGATGTGGGGAAAAAGGCACACTCATACACTGCTGGTGGGACTGCAAAATGTTGCAACCGTTATGGAAAGAAGTATGGAGATGTCTTGGAAAACTGGGACTGGAACCACCCTGTGACCCAGCCATCCCACTCCTGGGTCTACTCCCAAAGGACTTAAAAACAGCATATTACAGTGACACAGCCACTTCAATGTTTATAGCAGCACAATTCACAATAACTAGGTTGTGGAATCAACCTAGATGTCCCTCAGTAGATGAGTGGATAAAGAAAATGTGGTATATATACACAATGGAATTTTACTCAGCAATAAAAGAGAATAAAATAATGGCATTTGCAGGTAAATGGATGAAGTTGGAGAATATAATGCTAAGTGAAGTTAGTCAATCTCAAAAATCCAAATACCGAATGTTTTCTCTGATATAAGGAGGCTGATTCACAGTGGTGTTGGGTCAGGGTACATAGGAGGATTAGAGGAACACTATAATGGTCAAAGGGGAGGGAGGGGAAGGAAGGGAGCAAGGGGGAATGGAAGGGAAAAAAAGAAAAGGTGGATGAATAAGATGGATATCATTGGGCTGGGGTTGTGGCTCAGCGGTAGAGTGCTCACCTGGCACGTCTGTGGCCCGGGTTCGATCCTCAGCACCATGTAAGAATAAAATGCATTGTGTACAACTAAAGCAAATAAATAAATATTTAATTTTTTTTAAAAAAGATGGATATCATTATCCTAAATGCATGACTGAAGATTTGAATGGTATGAATATACATTGCATACAGTGTTATGTAAAAAGATGCTCTATATGTTTATTATGAATTATAGTGCATACTACTATTATAAATACAACACTTTGAATTAAAAATAAATAAATAAATATTCACATAGCTAAGCATGATGGCACATGCCTATAATCCCAGCAACTCAGAAGGCTGAGGCAGGAGAATCACAAGTTCAAGGCCAACATCAGAAACTTAGTAGATCCTGGGGATGTAGCCCAGTGGTAGAGACCCCTGGATTCAATCCCCAGTACAGAAAAAAAAATACATACACACACACACACACACACACACACACACACACACAGAGAGAGAGAGAGAGAGAGAGAGAGAGAGAGAGAGAGAAGAATATTCTTAACAAAAATAAGGAAGACATACTCATAATAATTATAAACCCCTTTTTCTGCAGCTGGTCATGTGATCTAGCTGGCATTTAAAACTACCTTCTGCCACTATCCATACCATATTCCCTTTGCAAATACCTCAGCTTGTCATGCTTCTTTGCCTGATGTGGTGACCTAAATGTCCATTTCTAAAGGATCTGAGCCATTAGTATAGTACACCATGTTTCATTGTGTTTTGACTTCTGCTTCACAGACTTTTTAAAATATATTTTTAGTTGTATTTGGACACAAAACCTTTAATTTTTATTGATTTATTTTTATGTGCTAGGCAAGTGCTAGGCAATTTGCTAGGCAAGTGCTCTACCACTGAGCCACAACCCCAGCCCTATGCTTCACAGACTTTTGATTTTTTAAAAGTTGAGGTTTTGTGGCAACCCTTCATCAAGCAAATTTATCAATGACACTTTTCCAACAATGTGCTCACTTTGTGTTTTTTGGTAAAGCTCACAATGTTTTTATCATTATTTAATTAATATTTTCATTATTATTAGTCTGTTATGGTGATATATGATCAGTGATTTATTATATTATCATTGTATTTGGTGAACTTAATAGGTAAATATTGTGTGTATTTGGACTGCTGCACTTATTGGTCATTCCCCTACCTCTCTCCCTCTTTTCAGGTTTCCCTATCCCCTGAGACACAACAATATCGAAATTAGACCTATGACCTCAAAGTGTTCAAGTGAAAAGCATTATACATTTCTCACTTTAAATCAAAGGCTAGAAATTATTAAGCTTCATTTAGAAGTTGTACCAAAAGCTGAAAGAGACCAAACGTCCTCTTGCACCAGTTAGCCAAGTCATGGATGCAAAATAAAAGTTCTTGAAGGAAATTAAAGGTTCTACTCTGGTGAACTCATCAGTGATAAGAAAGTGAAATTGCCTATTGCTGACATGGAGGGAGAGTATTAATGGTCTGCACAGAAGATCAAACTAGACACATTCCCTTAAGCTAAAGCCTAATCCAGAGCAAGAACATAACTCTCTTCAATACTATGAAGGCTGAGAGAAGTGAGGAAGCAGCAGAGGGAAAGTTTGACTCTAGCAGAGGTGAGTTCATGAAGCTTAAAGAAAGAAGTCATCTCCATAACACAAAAATGAAAGGTCATTAAAAAATGCAAGGTCAAGCAGAAAATGGTGATGTAGAATTTGCAGCACGTTATCCAGAAGATCTATCTAAGAAAATTGGTGAAGGTGGCTACACAAAACAATGGATTTTCAATGCAGATGAAACATTTTTCTATTAAAAGAAGGTGCCACTTAGGGATCTCATAGCTAGAGAGGAGAAACCACCAATTCCAGGCTTCAAAGGACAGACCGACTGTCTTGTTAGGGGCCGATGACTTTAAGTTGAAGCCAATGCTCGTTTACTGATGAAAATCCTAGGGCCTGTAAGAGTTACACTAAATCTTCTCTCTATAAATTCTTCTCTCTATAAATCTGCACTCTATAAATTCATCAACAAAGCAGGATAACAGTACATTTGTTTATAACATGAATTACTGAATATTTTAAGCCCAATGTTGGCACCTACTACTCGAAAAAAAAAAAGATTCTGTTCAAAATATTACTGCTCATGGACACCCAAGAGTTCTGATGGAGATGTACAATGAGGTGAATAATGTTTTCTTTAGTGCATGAATCAAGGAGTTACTTCAACTTTCAGGTCTTACTATTTGAAAAAAAAAACGTTTCCTAAGGCTATAGCTGCCATCAGTAGTGATTCCGTTGATGGATCTAGGCGTGTAAATTGAAAGTCTTCTGAAAAAGATTCACCATTCTAGATGCCACTAAATACATTTGTGAATAATCATACTATGTACATATATAAAAATAACACAGGGCCAGGTGTGGTGGTACATGCCTGTAACCAGAGGCTCAGGAGGCTGTGGCAGGAGGATCACAAGTTCAAAGCCAGTCCCAGCAATTTAGCAAGGCCCTAAGGAACTTCACAAGACCCTGTCTTTGCCGGGCGTGGTGGCGCACGCCTATAATCCTAGCACTTGGGAGGCTGAGGCAGGAGGATCGCGAGTTCAAAGCCAGCCTCAGCAATGGCGAGGCACTTAGCAACTCAGTGAGACCCTGTCTCTAATAAAATACAAAAAAGGGCTGGGGATGTGGCCCAGTGGTTGAGTGCCCCTGAGTTCAATCCCTGGTACCAAAAAAAAAAAAAAAAAAAAAAAAAAAAAACAAGACCCTGTCTTTCAATCAAATATAAAAAAGAGCTGGGTATGTTGATCAGTGGTTAGGCATTCCTGGGTTCAATGCCCAATAAAAAAATAAAAAGTAAATACCACAGGAAATTTCACCTTTACATATAAGTAGGAAGAACCAATTTAAAAAATAGATAAATAGATAAGTGAAAAAAGGCCAGTAGAGTAGAGGAAGTAGGGAAAAGGGGGAATGTGAACTGAAATAGAATTCCAGGCCTGTATGATTTTGATGGAATGAATCCAGCTACTATGTATAACTATAATGCTCTAATTTTTAAAAAAAATTGTAAATCATGGGACAAAGTCAAAAAGTCAACTCTGATGAATGACTTTGACAGGTTTAGCACTTCAGTGGAGCAAATAACTGCAGATGTGGTGGAAATAGCAAGAGAACTAGAATTAGAAAAGCAACCTGAAAAATGTGACTGCAATCTCATCACAAAACTTTAATGGATTTTTTTTTTTATGAATGAACAAATAAGGTGATTTCTTGAAATGGACTCTACTCTTGGCAAAGATGTTGTGAACATTGTTGAAATGACAATGAAAGAATAATGCATGAATTTAGTTGATAAAGCAGTGGCAGTATTTGAGAGCACTGACCCCAATTTTGAAATAAGTTATATTGTGGGTGAAATGCTACCAAACAGCATTTCATGCTACAGAGAAATCTCTCATGAGAGGAAGAGTCAATAGAAGCAGCAAACTTCATTGTTGTCTTATTTGAGGAATTACAGAGTTGGCGTATACCTCATCATGGTTGAAGCCCTGGTTTCAGTGCCCAGCACTGAAAGAAAGAAAGAGAATAAAAGAGAAGAGAGCCGGGCGCAGTGGCGCACGCCTGTAATCCCAGCACTTGGGAGGCTGAGGCAGGAGGATCACAAGTTCGAAGCCAGCCTCAGCAATGGCGAGGCACTTAGCAACTCAGTGAGACCCTGTCTCTAATAAAATACAAAAAAGGGCTGGGGATGTGGCCCAGTGGTCTAGTGCCGCTGAGTTCAATCCCCAGTACAAAAAAAAAAAAAAAAAAAAAAAAGAGAGAGAGAGAGAGAGAAGAGAGAAAGAAAGGAGAAGGAGGGAAACAAGAAAAGGAGGAAAATTGCCATAGCAACCACAACCTTCATCAGCTATCACGTGGCTCCATCAGTAAAGTGCCATGGAGGCAAGACTTTCCACCAACAAAAAGATTATCCCTTTCTGAAGTCTCAGATGATTGTTAGTGATTTTTATCAATAAAGTATTTTTAATTAAGGTCTGTACATTTTTTAGACATAAGGCTATTGAATGCTTAATAGACTACAATATAGTGTAAATATAATTTTATATGCACTGGGAAATTCTAAAAGTTGTGGGACTCTCTTTATTTCAATACTCATTTTATTTCAGTGGTTTGGAACCAAACCTGCAATATCTCTGAGGTGTGCCTGTAGTCCTATTTAATTGGATTAGTGTCGCTTTCCGTTGACCTTAATCACAGAGCACAGTAGTGCTAAGAGATGCCCTAAATGATCTATTGTATTCCAGACATACTCTTCCTTATTTCCATTGTGGAGTAGGATCCCAATAAGTTGCAAGCTTTCCCCTTAGTAATCAGAATCAATCACCACAAGAAAGAAAATCCCTTCATCATATGTTGATTTAGAGGCATAAGAAGCAGAAAGTAGCAGGGTTACAGTCTTAACTTCCCAGTCAATAAAATCATTGTGCTATAACTTGGTAGAAGTACCTACCTTTGGAATTAAGATCTCTAGGTCAAAAAAGCATAGAGTTATTGGGACAGGAAGCAAAAATTTTTCTAGTAGATAATTAGAGTGTAACAAATGATATGACTCCCATTTATGCCCTCTTGATTCTTGGGCCTGTGAATCCTGGCTATGGGGAAAACAGCACCATATATTGGACACTGACTTAGAGCACATACAGCCTTTTGAGGAGCATGCCCTGGCCTTGAAAGGTATTGCTACTTATTACTGTTACTGAGTCTTCGAAAGGCCATTCCACCATTCTCTCAAACCATCTCCCTCAGGATAGTGGGGAACATGGGAAGGCCAGTAAATTCTATGAATGGGAGTCAACTTTCAGAATTCATGTGCTATAAAATAAATTTGTTGATCAGAAGAAAAGATGTATGTGTGGGAAACATGATAGTGAATAAGGCAATCTGTAAGTCCACTGATGCTAGTTTGGGCAGAAACATGTAGAAGAAGGCATATCTGAACCTAGAGTAAGGGTCTAGTCCATAAGAGTAAATGAGGCCCTTTCTATAATAGAAGTGGTTGAGTGTAATCAACTGGATGCCAGTAACTGACTGATCTCTACAGGAAATATCTCAGTGATGGTCTTTTGTAAACTGCCTGTCGTGGCCAGCCACAAACGCCGCGGGAGGAAAACTCTCGGAGGCAGAGTAAAGCTATTACTACTTTTACTTCTACTTTCTTAGAGAGAGCTTAGAGAGAGAAAGAAAGATTTTTCTTCTTCTTAGAAAGAGCTTAGAGAGAAAGATTAGAGATAGCTTCTTCTTCTTCTTAGAGCTTAGAGAGAAAGATAGAGCTTTTTCTTCTTCATCTTCTTAGAGCTTAGAGAGAAAGAGAGAGAGCTTGAAAGAGAGAGATTTCTTCTTTAGAGAGAGAGAGAGAGAGCTTAGCTTTTAGAGCTTCTTTCTTCTTTCTTCCTCGGGAGCCTCGGCCTGACTCTGACCAGGAATTACTTCTTCTATCTGGTTTCTCTTCTGTAACTGCTCTGCCTACGTTCTGGCCGCTCTGATTCTTTTCTTCTTCTCCGACCCGAACTCTTCTTCCGACCCAGCGACTGCATGACTGACTGAATGAATTCATTCTTCTCCTGACTCCGACCGCTTTCACCCAGTTATATACCTTTAGCTTTGCGGGTGCCTCACGTGCATTTACAGGTGCGTCACATACATACTTATTATCAGGTGGAACTTATGGCTTCCAGCTGACCGCAATAGCCATCTCCCTAATTGGGGCTCCTTCAGTCTTTGGTGCTGGCAGATTGCATACTCAGCAGGGGATATAGCCAGGTCACCCTTGGTGAATTGAAGTCCATGTTGATGGGCCCGTGGATGACTTCCATCCTTACTACCTTGGTCACTTTACAAATGAGCCCTTTGGGTGATGATAGGAGTAGCTGAGTGTAGTTCAGTGGTTATGCCTCTGGGCTCAATCCACAGTACTGCAAAAATAAAATAAAATAGTAAAGTAAACCATTGGCCAAAGTCCATGAATAAATACACACTCAAACTTCTTGCCATTTCTCCTTTTAAGTAAAAGCAAACAACGAGATGTAATGTCCAACATTCTCCCCGCTAGGAAGATTTCTTTTCCACACTGTGTTTCAGGGAAGGATCTATAGTGTTGCAGCTATCCACTTTCAAGTAGTGTCTGCATCTCATGCAGAACTATCATGGAGCCCCAAGCCTTCCTTTAGTCTGTCAACTGATCAGAGAAAACTCCTATGAGGCTACATGTGTGATCTGGGAAAGAGGAGGTAATATAGCAGGAGTGGGACAATAGGCTTTAGGCCACTTTTTCACTTAACTTATGTCTCCAGGACCTGCTCAAGCACAACCTTACATACCACTTCCATTTTATAATTGAGGGCTGGTGTGCATGCCCAACTTTGTAGGTTGGTGGGTCAGGCAATACCTAGTTCATGATGAGAAACTCAGGTCGCATGGTAACTTGGGGTTCCAAGGTTAAGTGTTCAGTCTTTACTAAAGCCCAGTAGCAAGCTAAAAGCTGTTTCTCAAAAGGAAAATAGTTATCTTCAGAGAATGGCAGGGCTGTGGTCCAAATTCTTAATGGTATATGCTGTGATTCACCTATAGGGGCCTACCAAACACTCCAAACAGCATTCCTATGTGCCATTAACACTTCAAGCACTGTTGGATCTGCTGAAGCATATGGCCCAACTGACAGAGTAATTTGCGTGGAAATCTGGACCAGTTACAGAGCCTTACTTGTTCTAAGCCCCACTTAAAACTGGAAGCATTCCAGCTGGGTATGGCACCACATTACTGTAGCCCCAGTACCCAGGAAACTGAGGATACTTTGAGTCTAGGGATTTGAGACCAGCCGGGGCAATATAGCCAAACTCCATTTCAAATAAATTTTTATAAAATCTAGAAGCTTTTTAGATCACCTGGCAAAGGGGTCAGAGTAGCACACCTAAATTGGGAATATGTTGTCCTACAAAGTCCAAAGAGGCCCACTAGATATTATGTATCTTTTTTGGCCAGGTGCAACAACCCAACCTTCTTTAAAAAGCTCTCTAAAGCCAGGCATGGTGGTGCATGCTTGTAATCCCAGCGGCTCAGGAAGCCAAGACAGGAGGATCACGAGTTCAAAGCCATCCTCAGCAATGACAAGGTGCAAAGCAACTTAGTGAGACCCTGTCTCTAAATAAAATACAAAATAGGGCTGGGGATGTAGCTCAGTGGTCAAGTGCCCTTGAGTTCAATGCCTGGTACCTGCCCCCCCCAAAAAAAGCTTTCTCAATAAACCCCTCACCACTGGATCCATAGAAAATGCCCTGAGATGGAGGGCCTTGAATTTTTGTTAGATTTATTTTCCAACCTATGACATACAAATGTCTTTCCAGCGAGTCTACAGTAGTTGGTACTGATTTCTCATTAAGTCTTATCATCATAATGTCATCAATACAATGAATCACTAACATTTTGTGGAAGGTGAAGGCAAGCAAGGTCCTTGTGGACTAAATTGTAACATAGAGTAGAAAGTTTATATACCCCTGGGATAAGACAGTATTGCTGGCCATGCTGGCTAAAAGCAAACAATTTCTGGTGGTCTTTACTTATAGGCATTGAGGAAAAAAATCATTTTCCAGATCAATAGCTGCATACCAAATACCAGGGGATGTCTTGAGTTGCTCAAGCAATGAAACTGCATATGGTATAGAAGCTTCAGTTGTAGTCACCACATGGTTAAGACTTTGATTATCTACTGTCATTCTCAAAGATCCATCCTCTGTACAAGCTGAATAGGCAAATTGAATGGGGATGTGGTAGGAGTCATCATCCCTGCATCCTTCAAGTATTGGTAGTAGAACTAATCTCTCAAGGAATTGAACCCCTCCAGGAATACAGTATTGGTTTTGGTTTACTATTTTCCTAGGTATAGGCAGTTCTAGTAGTTTGCATTTGGCCTTTTCTACCATAATAACCCACATTCCACAAGATAGACAATATCGGGATTCTGCTAGTTGCTGACTATGCGTATTACAAATAATGCAAGCCAGAATGGTAAAATAACCATCAAATGGGCTCAAGGACCCATCATCCATTGTGAGGTGGACCTGAGTTAAAACTCCTTTGATCACCTGACCACCATCAATCCCTACTTTGATTGAGGGACCACAGTGACATTTTGTGTCTCCTAGAATTAATGTCAGTTCAGAGCTGGTGGTTAGCAATTCCTGAAAAGTCTATTTTGATTTCCCCAGTGCCCTCTTTACCACTGTAAATAGAATGATTAGTGCATCTAAATCTAGTTGTATCAGAGAAGCAATTCTAAAAACTCCAAAACCAATTCAGAAAATTTATCCACAGGATTCTGTTCCTCCAGAAACACTCTTGGTACCAAAATCCTTATCAATCAGGGTTCTCAAGAAAAGTAGGTCCAATAGGATGCTATATTACATTTATGAGTGCATAAATGGGTGTAACAGTGGATGCTTTCCAGTATCAGTTTACCTCTAGGGAGGAAAGGAGATAATGAGATGGGAAAGTTTTAATGTTGTCCATAATCATTTTATTCTTTAAAAACGACAACAATGATCTGGCCAGGCAAGGTTATACATGCCTGTAATCCCAGCTGCTCAGAAGTCTGAGGCATGAGGATCACAAGTTCAAGGCCAGTCTCAGCAACTTAGCAAAACCATGTCTCTAAAGAAAAGATAAGCATTTTCACCAAGATGGTGCCCCTCCCAAAGCTGAAGCCAAAGTAAAGCTTTGAAGGCCAAGAAGGCAGTGTTGAAGGGTGTCCACAGCCATAAAAAGAAGAAGATCAGCATGTCACCTACCTACGGGTGACCCAAGACATTGCGACTCCCAGGAAGCCCAAATATCCTCAGGAGAAACAAGTTTGACCACTATGCCATCATCAAGTTCCCCCTGACCACTGAGTCAGCCATATAGAAGATTGAATACAGGCTGGGGCTGTAGCTCAGTGGTAGAGCACTTGCCTAGCATGTGTGAGGCACTGGGTTCAAACCTCAGCACCAGATAAAAAAAATAATTACTTAAATAAAGGTATTGTGTCCATCTACAACTAAAAATAATTTTAAAAAGACTGAAGACAACAGCAACAGCACACTTGTTGTTCATTGTGGATGTCAAGGCCAACAAACACCAGATCAAAGTAGCTGTAAAGAAGCTCTATGACATTGATGTGGCCAAGGTTAACACCCTGGTCAGGCCTGATGGAGAGAAGAAGGCATAGATTGACTGGCTCCTGGTTATGATGTTTTAGACTTTGCCAACAAAATTGGGATCAGAGTCCCAATCAGAGTCCAGCTGTCTAATTCTAAATATACTTTTTTTTTCAACAAAAAAAAAAAAAAGAAAGGAAAGATAAAAGGCCCGGTGGTGTAGTTCAGTGGTAGAGCATTTGCTCAGCATGCCCAAGACCCTGAGTTTATCCCCCAACACTACTAAATAACTAAACAAAACAATGATCTGAAACAAATATGAGAAATTTTAACATTAATTGTATTTTATGCATTTGTGTTTGAGATATTAATAATTGCTGATCAAAATATAATGGTAGAGAATATTCCATTCCAAATAGTAATTACCAAAAAATACTCAGGACTAAAATATATGAAATATACAAGATGTGAATGAAGAAGTCTTTATCCAATTCTGAGAGATACAAAGTCTTGGGAATATGTCCTGTTATTAACTAGGATGACTCATGGTACACAAATGTTCATTCTTATCTTTATATTAATCTGTAAGTTTAACTTGATAATGATTAAAACACCAATAGGAGTTTTTGAAACTAGAAAAACTGATTCTAAAGTCTATATAAAAAAGAGGTAATCATGAAATGCCAGGAAAAAATCTATGAAAAAAGAGTAATGAGGAGGTATTGGCCTAATGTTGTATTAAAAAGACATGATATATTATAAAGACACAGAAATTAAAAGTGTTGGGTAGTACTGACACATGAATTAAATACCCAAACCATAACTCAGATCTGACCACTCATGCTGTATCCTACTGCACCTCCCTAACCAAAGTCATTATTGTCTCTCAAATTACTACAATATTCCTGTAAAATTGCCTACCTACTTATACTCTGCCCATTCCTCCATTACATAGTCCATTCTCCATGCACAGCTGGAGTGATTAGTGTGTGGGAGCAGGAGGGAGACTGGGGATTGAATATAGGGCACTTTACCACTGAGCTACATCCCAGCCCTTTCAATATTTTGAGACAGGGTCTCACTAAGTTGTTTAGGCTGGCGTTGAACTTTCAATTCAGCCTTCCGAGTAGCTGGGATTATAGGTGTGTACCACCAGGCCCAACTCAGAGTGATATTCTAAGAACTTACTTCATGTCACTCCCCTCCTTGAAACCACGAACAGAGACACATCAATGAAACAAAACAGAGTTCAGAATAGTTCCTAAAAGAAACTGTTATATGATCAATGTCAAATGTCATATCAGTAGACAAAAGATGGATTATTCAATAAATGGTGTTGGGACAATAAGATGGTAATTTGAAAAAATAAAATTGGATCCTAGACTCACTCCCTATCTTAAAAAAAAAGTTTTAATGATATATTTTAAGTTAATTAATTAATTTATTTATTGGTACTGGGGATTGAACTCAGAGGTACTCTACCACTGTGTTACATCCCCACACCTTTTTATTAATTTTTTATATTTTGAGACAGGGTCTTGCTAAGTTACTAGTCTCAAAACTGCAATTCTCTTGCCTCATCCTCAGACACTGTAATTACAGGCATGTGCCACTGCACCTGACTAAAAATGATATATATTTTAAATGAAGCCATAGAAAGCTAACGGAATACCTTGCGTAGAAAGAAGCAGTCAGTGACTCAATGGAAGCACAAAATAAGTTTCCAGGGTATTGGTGCTCTTCTGTTTATTGATCTGGGTGCTTATTTCATGGAATTATTCAGTGTTTGAAAATTCATTGGACATGCTTGTGACATGTGTAATAATGTACACTTTTGCACATAATATTTCAATTAAAGAATTCAAAATAAGGGCTGGGGCTGTAGCTCAGTGGTAAATTGCTTGCCTAGCATGCTTGAGGCCCTAGGTTCAATACTCAAAACCACAAAAAATAAGCAAATTAATGAAGCTACAAAAGATAAAAGATTATCTGTGGTGCACACCTGTAATCCCAGTTAGTCTGGAAGCTGAAGCAGGAGGATGGCAAGTTTGAGGCCAGCCTGTGCAACTTAGCAAGACCCTGTCTCAAACTAAAAATGACTGGGGGTGTAACTCAGTGGTAGAGTGCTCCTGGGTTCTATCCAGTACCAACATAGAGAGAAAAAAGATTGGTGAATTTAAGTATATAAAAATCATATTTTTAGATTGTACATATGAATGAGATCATGGGGTACTTGTCTTTCTGTGTATTCCTTATTTTACTTAACATAATGATCTCCAGTTCCATGCATGTTGTCAGAAGTGACAGGATTTCATTCTTTTTCTGGCCAAATAGTATTCCATTGTGTGTATGTACCAGTATGTTTCCATATCTGGGTTATTGTGACAAGTGCAGCAATAAATATGGGAGTATAGGTGTCTCTTCAAAATATTGATATTAATTCCTTTGGATAATCATATAAAGGGTACAAAGTTTCAGTTAGGCAAGAGGAATAAGGCCAGTTGGAGTAGTGTATGCCTGTAATCCCAACAACTCAGGAAGCTGAGGCAGGAGGATCACAAGTTCAAAGTTCAAGTCCAGCCTCAGCAACTTATCAAAACCATGTCTCAAATAAAAAATAAGAAGGGTTTGGGATGTAGCTCAGTGGTAAAGCACCCCTGAACTCAGTTCTCAATACCACAAAAGAGAAAAAGAAAGAGAGGGATGTTTATCGTATTTATTTAATTGATTTAATCTCCAGTGCTGGAGATTGAAGCTGGGGCCTTCCACATGCTAGGCAGTACTCTACTATTGAGCTACATTCCTAGCCCTTAAATTTATTTGTTTTATTTTTAAAACAATTTTTTGGGGGCTGGGGTTGTGGTTCAGCGGTAGAGTGATCACATAGCATATGCAAGGCTCTGGGTTTGATCCTCAGCACCACATAAAAAATTAAATAAAATAAAGGTATTGTGTCCAAATACAACTAAAAAATAAATATTAAAAAAAATTTTTTTGGTACAGGAACACTTAACCACTGAGCCACATCCCCAGCCCTTCCTATTTTTTATTTTGAGATAGGGTCTCACTAAGTTACTTCGGGTCTCACTAAGTTACTTCGGGCCTCACTAAATTCCAGGCTGGCCTTGAACTTGCAATACACCTGCCTCAGTCTCCCAAGTTGCTGGGATTACAGGCATGCACTACCACACCCAGCCCTTAAATCTATTTTTATCTTATACATAAAAACTAAAAAATTGTACATGTATACACATGTTTATGTATATATTCAAATCAGGATAAGCATTAATCTCTTCAAACATTTTTATAGTGAAGACATTCAAAATTTTTTCTTCTAGCTTTTTGAAATATACAGTATTTTATCATTATGTATAGTCTCACAACTGTGCAACAGCATACCAAAACTCCCTATTCCTATCCAACTACAAACTAGTACCCATTGACCAACCATTTCCCAATCCTCCTTCCCCACCTCCACTCTCCCCAGCCTCTGGCAACCACCATTATACTTTCAACCTCTATGATATCAACCCTTTTTAGATTCCACATATGAGCCAAATCATGGAGCATTTGTCCTTCTCTGCCTAGCTTATTTCAGGTAACATAATATCCAGAATCAATTTTTGAGATCTATTGCACAGCAGGGTGATTCTACTTCAAAATAATGATGTATATTTTTAAATAGCTAAGAAAGTAAATGTTTTACTACCCAAAAAGTGTAAGATAATAGATGTCAATTAGCTTGATTTAATTAATCCATGTTGTATGAATATATCAAAACATATTGGGGCTGGGGTTGTGGCTCAGTGGTAGAACACTTGCTTAGCATGCATGAGGCACAGGGTTCTATTCCCAGCACAACATAAAAAACTAAATAAACAAAATAAATGTACTGTGTTCATCTACAACTAAAAATATTTTTAAAAAATAAAAAAATCATATTATACCCCATAAATGTATACAATTATGACTTCTTAATTAAATATAAAAAAGACCTGGGTGCAGTGACATTTCCTTTTTTAAAAAAGGGGAATATATATATATATATATATATATATATATATATGAATCATTTTTTCTCTATGGAAAATATCATCAATTCCACATCATGTACAGCTGCATGAATAGGATTCTAAATAGAATAAGTTATACTCCATGTATGTATCATATGTCAAATACAATCTACTGTCATGTATATCTAAAAAGAACAAATTTTTAAAAAGCAAACAAGAAGCTAGTAAAAGTTTTGTAAGACATATAACAAAGAAATAATTTCCTTTGTATAGCATTAGTAAAGGAAATTACCAAAATAACAATCATGAAATGGCAAAACAGACGAATTAATATTCAAACTACATAAATATGGTTTTCATATAGGTGAAAAGTTACACAACCTCACAATAAAATAAATGCAATTTCAAACTTCCAAAGGATAAAGTTTTTGTCTTTCAGATATGCAAAGATTGTTAAACATAACAGCAAAATGTATTTTGAAATGGAAGGAAACTGCTGGGTACGGTGGCACAAGCCTGTGATCCCAGTGGCTCGGGAGGCTGAGGAAGGAGGATTGCAAGTTTGAGGCCAGCCTCAGCAACTTAGTGAGACCCTAAGAAACTTAGTGAGCCCTTGTCTCTAAATAAAATATAAAAACAGACTGGGAAGTGGCCCAGTGGTTAAGTGCCTCTGGGCTTAATCCCCAGTACCAAAAAAAAAAAAAAAAGTGGAAGAAAACTGACACTTTGTGCATTGCTGCTGCTTAGTGTAAAGCCTTATGGTGATCAGCTTAGTAATATCTTTTAAAAAATTAAATGACATATCTTGGGACCTAGAAATACCTAAATTCCAATGTGGTCACAAGGGTAAGGATATTTGTAGTATCATTGTTAACCATAGCAAAACATTGGAAATAATCTACATACCCACTCATAAGAACCTAGTTAAATAATTTTTTTAATTTTATTTTTTCTTTTTAGCTATAAATGATAATAGAATTATTTTGGCACATTATACATACATGGAGTATAACTTATTCTAATTAGGATCCTGTTCTTGTGGTTGTACATGATGTGGAGTTACCCTGGTTGTGTATTCAAATACAAGGATAGGAAAGTTATGTTGGGTTCATTCTACTGTCCTTCCTATTCCCCTCCCCTTTCCCTTACTATTCTCCTTTGTCTAATCCAATGGACTTCTGGTCTTCCCCTCCCAACCCTCCCTTGTTTGGGGCTAGCATCCACATATCAGAGAAAATATTCAGCCTTTGGTTTTTGGGGACTGGCTTTACGGTTAAATAAATTTTATATACTCATCTATAGAATACAGCATAGCCAATAAAAATATCTAGACAGTATAACATGTACTTATAAAAACATTTTAATTTTTTTTTTTCCTTTTTAATTTAATTTTTCTGGCTTTACTGAGATATAATTGACAAAATAAAGTTGCATATCCAAGGTATCTGGCATAATGATTTGATATATGTATACATTGTAAAATGATTACCATAGTCAAATTACTAAGCATATCTATCATCACAGGTTGGTATGTGTTTGAGGTGAGTACACTTATTATCTAATTTTTTAGGAAATTTTGAGTAAACAATGAAGTATTATTAATTATAGTCACTATGCTATATATTTGATTCCCAGAATTTATTATTATTATTAGGATTGCACCCAGGGGTACTTTACCACTGAGTTACATCCCCAGCCTTTTTTTCTTCTTTTTTTAAAATTAATTAATTAATTATTTTTGTGCCAGGGGATCTAACCCAGGGCCACAAATCCAGCCCTTTTTAATTTTATTTTGAGACAGGCTCTCACTAAGTTTCTCAGGGACTCGATACGTTGCTGAAGATTGCTTTGAACTTGCTATCCTCCTGCCTCAGCCTCTCAAATTGCTGGGACTACAGGCAGATGCCACTGTGCCTGGGTTTTTTTTTGAGACAGGGTCTCTCTAAATTACTGAGGTTGGCCTTGAACTTGCAATCTTTCTGCCTCAGCCTCCTCAGTGTTGGGATTACAGGCGTGCACCACTGTTCCTGGCTGATTCCCAGGACTTATTTTAAAAGGGTGCAAAACAGCCCAAATGGTATGCTAATATTTGTACATTGCTAAGTACCTAAGAATGATACTATTTAAATGCTCCAACCAGAAAAATAATTACAAAGAAGAATGGTAGCTAAGAAATGCAGAAGGATAGATTTTGAAAATTATTTTGCAATTTCAATGTAATGAATTTAGGTAAGGATTATTAACAGATGCTAAAAGTATTAAATGAAAAACTATTAGAGGGAAAGGATATGTATAAATGCTCAAAGTATCACCCCACTGATAATTTACTGATTATATATGAAAAAATTTTGTCAAGGAAGAAATCCTAACCAAATTATCAAAGTTAGCACCGTAATTATTAGATCAACCTAACATTATGTGCCTCTTGATATGATGCAACATGAAGTATACAACAGCATCTATGAAATATTCTTTCCAAAAAAAGTGTTTAACCTAAATATTTGTTTTTCTCAGTAGTTTTCCATTTAAAAAATATGGCAATTTGATTATCCATTCATCTGATAATGGGTATTTTGGGTTGCTAGTACTTGACTACTGTGAACAAAGACTATAATTTTTTACCACATCCTTACTCTTTAATACAGTGGCATGATTTCAGATACCATAATTTATTTCCCCCCTTTTTACCATCTTACTCCTCTGTTATGAATGCAAATTGAGCTTGGGTTGGTGACTATCAGCTGGGGCTTTAAGTGTTAGCAGGTGGTACTAGCTCCCCATGTTATGTTGTCCTTTACTTTATTCTAAACCACATTCATTGTCAAAGAGGGTAATGTAGTGTGACTCACCCAGAGATGTGACTGGCTTGTTTGCTATGCTTCTAAGATCCTCTTTCCCCTACCACAAGCTCTTGAATTGGTTCTGATTGTTCCTTCGGTAAACCTTGATCCTGCTTGTGGATTTTGAAGATCCAAAAGATGATGGCCTTTATTGGAAACAACATCAAGAAGTATGAGAGCTGTGAATACAAGGGGAACATGGTTACTTCTAGGATTGAGGTGGCAGGGGAAAAAAAACAATGAAATAAATTACAACAAATCCAAAGGAAAATATCTGAGAAAAAAAATGCACTAAAAAAGACTGTGGCAGTAATGCCTTGGCCTTGAGAATCTAGTTGGCACAGCAACAGCTTAAGGACCTTGGCAGCAGGCAGAGCAACTACAGTGTGTTTTTAATGAACAGAGAACCACAGCTCAGGAAACTGATTTAGCATTAGAAATGTCAGAAAGCAAACCAAAGATTATCAGGAAATGAAGGTGGAAAAGGCTTAAGACCTTAGAGGTCAAACTTGGCCTACATGAAAGGGAAAAGAGGGATGTACTCCAAAAGATATCTCTAGGCTTAAAAGCAGTGTGTGCACTGGGGGGGGGGGGGGGTTGCAGATGTGTGTGCATGTGTATATGTATACATGTATTTAAACATGAATTACTATATTTGTTATATTTATTAAATATTTACTTAAATGTATTTATTATATATGTTTAAGGTATAAAATGATGTTTTGATATGAGACAAAGAAAAAGGAGATTATATTTTCTGTTATTAGGGACAGAAAGGTAACTCAGACTCATATTTAATGGAAAAGTATGAGAGTAAACTGTAATGACTTTCCATTACCTCACCTTTCCCACAAGGGAACCCAGATTCCTAAAACTATTGAGTTGCCCTGTGAAAACTGCAGACAATGTCAATAAGAAGAACAGATTACAAGCCTTTTTTGATGACTGATTACAAAACATTTAGAATTAAGAGAAATGAAGACCACGATGAGAAGCATAGGGTACATCAGGCATTATTCAGTGAATTTCAGGTGGCACCATGATTGCCATTTGTGAAGCAGGATGGCCTGGGCCAGGAGTTTGGGAGATATGCATGGCACAGAGTTAGTGCTCTAAGGGAAGGGGAGAGGAGAATATCACTAAGGTGGGATTTTAATATATGTGAGTCTGGTCTGTGTTAAATAATGGAATGATGCAGATATAGCTCAGAAGAAATTACCCTACTTAGGTGGGTAAAGATGTTTTATTAGAATACTGGATGCTAGCCGGGCGCGGTGGCGCACACCTGTAATCCCAGCACTTTGGGAGGCTGAAACAGGAAGATCGTGAGTTCAAAGCCAGCCTCAGCAATGGCGAGGCACTTAGCAACTCAGTGAGACCCTGTCTCTAAATAATATACAAAAAAGGGCTGGGGATGTGGCCCAGTGGTCAAGTGCCCCTGAGTTCAATCCCCAGTACCACAAAAAAAAAAAAAAAAAAAAAAAATACTGGATGCTTTCTGCAATCCTCAAACTTCTTTTGTTTTGTAGCTCTCACTATGGAAAGGATCCCATAAGGCAAAACCTGAAGGCTGTTAGGAAAAGAAATGTCAATACCACAAAAGATACTATGATCCAGCAAATAGTGTTAGCCATGAACAGATAGAAAAGACACAGGAACTTAAAAAATAAATAGAGGAATCAGAAGGAAATGGAACATCTAGAAGCATATGCCACTGTTGCTGGGTGGGTGAGGGCAGCCAAAAGAATGTTGTAACAGATGTTACACAAGACTTAGAGAGTCTGAAACCCAAGAGAGGCAAGTCAGGAAAAGAGGACATGGATGAGGACCTATGGGTGCTCAGTAGGTCACATACATTTTGGAAACATTAATAACAGCTTTAGCTCATGGATGTGTTGAGGATAAATTATTTACTGGTTCAGTTGTGGGAGGACAATGGAGGAACTGCTCCTAAAAGGCAAGTTTGGGATACCTAAGGAATCTAAAGCAGATAGCAACCATAGCATTCACTGTGGGGCGCGCGCAGCACACACACACACACACACACACACACACACACACACACACACACATCCCCCTGGTATCTGGGAACACAGATGTAGAGAGATGAATAGGAGATTAAGAACGTGAGTGTTGCTAGGATGTGAATTTCACATGGAGAGCGGCAAGTAACAAATGAAGGAGTACATTTGTTAGGAATGCAAGAGTTGAAGGAAAAGGAAAATGAAGATTTCTTAAAAATATATTAGATGGATAATGAAGGTAAACAGAAGGCCTTTAGGAAGGACTAAGGGACTGAAGAGGCCTCCACAACAAAAGTACAAATTCTACAAAACAGGATGCTAGCTGGTCCACCCCAGCTCCAAACATCACTGTCGGGGGCTGCTTGCAGGGACTCTGACCCTGCAACACACTGCCTGACTTGCCAGGCTTTCCTTTGAAATCTGGGTGGAAGCCTCCATGATCTCATAATTCTTGTATTCTGCATGCCTTCAAGACAAACATCACATGGACACTGCCAAGGTCTGCTGCCACCATAAGCTTTAACTGGGCCTGCTTGAACCACAGCTGCAATGGCCTCTAAGTGCCTTGATGACTGAACATGAAGAAATGATTCTGTAGGCAGTCTTGGGCACCAAGGTCACTCCATGTCTATAACAAAATATATTCAATAATTCTGCCCTGGAATATGTTTATAACAGATTTGTCTTCCTACATTTCTGAATCTGTGATGGCTACAGGCTTGCCAATTCTTTTTTTTTTTTTTTTTTTTTTGGTACTGGAGGTTGAACTTGGGTGCCTGTACCACTAAAATAAGCCCTTTTTTATTTTTTATTTTGAGCAGGGTCTTGCTAAGTTGCAGAGGCTGACCATGAATTTGTAATCCTCCTGCTTCAGCCTCCCAAGTCACTGGGATTTTAGGTATGCACCACACCACCTAGTATTGACTTCTTTTTATCATGCTAACAACCACACCCTCTTTGATTGCACCTTTACACATTCTCCTTTTCCAGTTAAGCTACAAATTTTCCAAATCTGCTCTGTTTTGCTACCAACGTTCACTGTAAATTTTGCTAAAAGTAGCTGATGATGTTTACTCTGCAGCTTGAGTGTTTTGCTGCCTGGATATTCCCTCTACCAGATAAACTAGTCTATCACCTTAAAGCTTGGCCTCACACAAAGCATCAAGGCATGGACAAAATGTGGGCAAATTCTTTGTCATGGTGTAACAAAGATGGCCTCTAGTCTAATTCCCAATGAAGTCCTCATTTCCATCTGAAATTTCATTAGCATGACCTTTACTGTCCACATTTCTATGAGCATTCTGGTCTTCTAAGCCTCCAGAAGAATCACCTGTTAAGCTTTGCTTATAGCATTATATGTCTTTTCCAGCTTTCTCCTCCTTCAAACCTATTTCAAAGGCTCATTTACATCATCAAGTATATAGTTATAGCAATGACTCCACTTATTGGTACCAATTTTCTGTTTTAGTCAGTTTTCCCTAACCAGGACAAATTACTTGAGATCATTTACTTATAATGAAAAAAGGTTTATTTTGGCTCATGGTTTTGGAAGTTTCAGTTAATAATCAAGTTGCCCCCTTTGCTTCGAGCTTGTGGCAAGACAGCACATCATGGCAGGAGCACACAGTGAAGCAAGACTGCTCCCTTCTTGGTCAGGCGGAGAAAAAGAGGAAGGGTTCAGTTTACCACAATCCCTCTCAAGGACATTCCTCCAATGACCTAAGAACCTCTCAGAAGGTCCCATCTCCTTGAGTCTCTACCATGTCCCAATAATGCCACCCCTGAGGACCAAGTCTTTAACACATGGAACTTTGGGGGATATTCAAGATCCAATTATAACAGAGGGCCACTATGGGTTAAAAGGTTACATGCTCACCAAACAAAGGTCACATACTCTCAATGGCTATTTCTTTAGGATTTTTCCTGGCTTTCAGAGAGATTGAAATAGAGCATCTTGGGTATCCAGTTATCTTGCTTTCTTGACTCTTTCACTTAATTGTTTGTATACTTAGTAGCTTTTATAAATTAAGTGATCAGATACTGAATCAAATGGAAATTGTCTAGGAATGATGAAGCCCTCTTTGGACCTTGAGCCTAAGTTGTACACTGATACCTAGCTTTACCAGAAAACTCTGTACTACAGTACTAAACACTAATTCCACTGACCACAAAGTGGCATTTTAATTCCTATCCATCCTTGTCATTGATGTTTATGGCTCTTTTATGAACCTTAAATGGGAAAGGTAACAAAGTTAAGTAAAAATGTAAATACTCCTCCTAATTCTTACCAAATCATTACCACCAAAAATCATAGCCTAGTTCCGAAAAAGGCAGGGTTTGGGGAATTAAGATTTACAACTGGCCACAGCCATTATGATATGATCAGGTAACAAGACTGGAAATGAGGTGAAATGGAGTTGGTCCCTGGAACTTCCATCACTAATCATTGTTTTCTGGTTTCTAGTTAAGCTTGCCTCAGAACCCATTTCATCCCTAGTTCATTGTTCATCCATTGACAATTTATCATACATTTCTCTCATTCTCTCTGAAAGCTCCCAACTAAAATCCTTGTAGAAATGAAGTTAGCCTCTAATAACCAAGCTGATAAATCAATGAGGAATGGGGGAATATAGACAATTTCTCAATAACTGAAGATAGTGTTGCCTTTCTTTTTTTTTAATTGTACTCATCCATTATGCTTTATTTTATGTTGTTCTACATGAAATTATTATTTTTCATTAACCAGCACTCAGTGAGGATGGTTTTTTTTGTTCTTTTTAGATATACATGACAGTAGAGTGTATTTTGACATGTTATACATATATGGGAAGGGCATGGGATTAGGGAAGACAGTAGAATGAATCAGACATAACTTTCCTATATTTGTATATGAATAAATGACCAGTGTAACTCCACATCATGCACAACCACAACAATGGAAAGTAATACTCCATGCATGTATAATATGTCAAGATACACTCTACTGTCATGCATAGTGTTGCCTTTCTTTGCCATGTTGCTGTTGTTTCCTGTAGCCATTGGTGGAGAGATGGTGGTTGATTTGCTTCTTTATATACACTTTTGTGTACCTGTCAATTTTTCTATAATGTATGCTTATTATCTTTGATAACAAGAGAAAAGTTAAAGAAAGAAAAAAAGGAAAAAATACCATAAATTTAAGGGGTTGAATTAAGAGAGACAAACAGAGACAGAGATTGAGTCTTCCCTTTTTCCATAATTCCAATCTGGTTTTAGAAATAAAAATTGTAATCCTGAGGGGACAATGGCTAATATTGAAATTCTATTATAAAGAATGATGCTCATCATGAGAAATGATAAATATTTAATTCATATTTTTATTCAATGTGTCTCTAAATTGTTTTTTATTGCTTCTAAAACAGCCAATTGCTCTCTCAAAGGTTAAATACTTTATGAAAAACAAAACTATTAGATTCTACCTTAGCGTCACTCAGACTTGATTTCCCTGTGTCCAGGTGGCTGGGTTAGCAAAAAGGTATTTTCAATCATCCCATGCGCTCTGAGGGCAAAACACAATCCTTAACAGGTGGGTGAAAGATTCCAGACACTGGTAGGGTATAGGGCCCTGATAATACCAAGTGTAAAATAGAAATAATAACATCTTCCCATCACAGAGCGAGGCTGAGTTGTATTCCAAAAAGAGCTTTGATATTCAGGAGTAAAAAATTGAGTTTGTTATTATAGTTATCATGAAACTGCAGACTTCACCTTCAGTTGATTCTGAAATGAACAATAATCAATTTAAATTTGGAGGTTGGGACTGGGGATGTAGCTTAGTAGTAAGCTTAGTGGTAAAGTGCTTGCCTAGCATGTGTGAAGCCGTGGATTTGATCACCAGTACCACACACCACACACACAGAAACACAAACAATATTAGAGATCTTTATTACTATGAGTAAAAAAATTGATTAGCTTACATTGCACCTCGAGAAGACAGAGTTCCTGGGGTAGCCTCAGAATTCTTCAATTGAGCTTTTGTCTTTCAACAACTGGAGATCAAGTAGCCCTTGTTCTCACAAGTAAATGATAAGATAGGCTGACTGGTTTTCATGGGGGCTTGTGATATGGGCTGCTCTATTTTGTTAATTTGTTTTATTTTTGAAACTAGGGATTGAACCCAGGGGTGATCCATCACTGAGCTACACCCACAGCTCATTTTTGCCTTGAGACAGGGTCTCATTAACTTGCCAAAGTAGGCCTTGAACTTGTGATCCTCCTGCCTCAGCCTCCCAAGTTGCTGGAATTATAGGCCTACTATACCATACCCTACTGTTAATCAACTTTTAAATTTTATTTTATGTCTATAACTCAAAGATCATTTAAAATTTATGTTTGTGGCTCTCTCTTTCACCACCATCTTCTCACCAGCTCTCCCCTCTCCCCGTCCTCCTTTCTCCCCTTTCCCATTCCTCTCTCCCTTCTTCCATTTGCCCCTACCCCCTTTCTCCCCTTTTCCCCTTCCCTTAATAAACCCCCCTATTCTACAAAAAAAAATGTATGTTTGTGTGTATGTGTGTGTATCCATGTGACCACCACTCCCAATCAAGATATAGAACATTTTTGTCATTCCAGAAAGTTGATTCATGTCCCATGACAGTCAATTTCCTGCCCCAAACACCCAGTCCCAGGAATACACTGATCTGTTTTCTATTACTATAGTTAGTTTCATCTTTTCTAAAATTTCAGTAAATGAAATTATACAGTATAAAACTATTTTATGCTGGCTTCTTTTGCTCAGCATGTTTTTGAGATTCATCCATCTTGTTATATGCCTTTTAAAAACAGCTCTAGAGAGCCGAGCGCGGTGGCTCACACCTGTAATCCCAACACTTGGGAGGCTGAGGCAGGAGGATTGCAAGTTCAAAGCCAGCCTCAGCAATGGCGAGGCACTTAGCAACTCAGTGAGACCCTGTCTCTAAATAAAATACAAAAAAAAGGTCTGGGGATGTGGCCCAGTGGTCGAATGCCCCTGAGTTCAATCCCCAGTACCAAAAAAAAAAAAAAAAAAGCTCTAGAAGTTGGGTGCAGTGGAGCACATGTGTAATCCCAGCAAATCAGGAGGCTGAGGCAGGAAAATCACAAGTTTGAGACCAGCATGAGAAACTTAGCAATCAAAATAAGAAAAAATTAACAGGACTGGGAATATAGCTCAGTTTTAGAGTGCTCTTGGATTCAATATCCAGTACCAAAATAAATAAAATAAAATAAAATCAGGTTTAGGGTAGTAAAGTATTTGCTTAGCATCCACAGGCCCTGCACCAAAAGAGAGAGAAGGAGGAGGAGGAGGAGGAGGAGGAGGAGGAGGAGGAGGAGGAGGAGGAGGAGAGTAGAAAACACCAGCTTTGTGAGAGTATTTTTACACATCATAAAATAAATAAACTGTGCTATATACATTCAATTAAATATTATGCAGTAATAAAAAGGAATGAACTGAGGGAAAAGATTTGTTCAGTTCTTTGCCCCACCATTCTAGAAGTCTAGCTCATTCCAGTTTATTCCTCTATATTGCTGCATATTTCATTTTTGAGTGTGTGGTGTATGGTATAGGTCATAATTAATTTTTCCATACAGATATCCATTTGTTTCAGCACTATTTGTCAAAAAAATCTATTAACTCTCCATTGACTTGACATTGTACCTTTGTCGAAAATGAATTGAAAGAAAATATTTTCAAATCACATATCCAACAAAAGACTAATATCCTAAATATACAAAGAACTTTCTAAACTCAGTAGTAAAAAAAAAATCCTAATTTGTTTAATAGGCAAAAGACGTGAATAGATGTTTTACTAAAGAAGATACAGAGTTGGTAAACAAGCACACAAAAAGGTGTTTCATGTCACTAGCCATTAGAAAAATTCAAATTAAAACTATGAAACAGCTGAGCACAGTGTCACAAGCCTGTAATCCCAGAGAACTGGAAGCCTGAGGCATAAGGATCACAAATGGGAGGGCATCCTCAGCAATTAGCGAGACCCTATCTCAAAATTAAAAAATGTAAAAAGGTTTGCAGATGTAGCTCAGTGATAGAATATTTCTGGGTTCAATCTCCAGTACTGTAAAAAAAAAGGGGGGGGGTGGCAGGGGGCTGTGATTGTAGCTCAGTGATAAAGCAACCTTGGAGTCAATCCCCAGTAACAAAAATAAATAAATAAATGAAACCATGAAAGGTTTGTACTAATGGCTAAAAGCACATGCAAAGATATTCAACATTATTAGTCATCAGAGAAATGCAAATAAATGATACACTGATTAGAATGGATAAAATAAAAATATTAATAATGCCATATGTTGATGAAGTTGGAGAGAAATTTCTCTCTCCTATACTATAATCCCCAGTTGCTTGAATTACACGCATGTACCACCATGCCCAGCTTACATGATCTTGTATAAAGAAAATACTTTCTTAAAGTCTAAAAAAATATACTAAAGCTAATAAATGGATGTAGCAAGGTTGCAAAGTACAAGATCAAAACACAGATATCAATTGTATTTCTTTATATTAGCAATGAAAAAATCTGAAAATAAAATTAAGAAAATAATTCCTGTTGCAATAGCATCAAAAAGAGTAAGTACTGAGGAATAAATTCAACAAGAGAAGTATAAGACTTGTATATCGGAAACTGCAAACCATTGTGTTCCTTTGTAAAAAGACTTAAATATTGTTAAGATGGCAATACCCTCCTCCCACTGACAAGTTAATCCTAAAATACATATGGATAGTCAAGGATTTCAGAATGGCTAAAACAATCCTTTTGTGTGTGTGGTGATGGGGAGTGAACCCAGGCCCTCGCACATGTTAGGCAAGTGCTTTACACTGAGCTATCTCACAGCCTTTGTTTTTTTCCTGTTCTAGAGATTGAATCCAAGGGTGCTTAACCACTAAATTACATTCCCAACCCCTTTTTTGCTGAGGTTGAACATGCACTTGTGATCCTCCTCCCTCAGCCTTCCTAGTAGCTGGGATTACAGGTGTGCACCACTGTACCCAGCCAGGCCTTTAAAAAAATTTTTTTTCAGCCAGGCACAGTGGCGCATAACTGTAATCCCAGGGCTTGAGAGGTTGAGGCAGGAGGATCATGAGTTCAAAGCCAGCCTCAGCAATTCAGAGAGGCCCTCAGCAACTTATGGAGACCCTGTCTCAAATAAAAAGGGCTAGGGATATAGCTTCATGGTAAAGTGCCCCTGGGTTTAATCCCCTGGTACAAAAAAAATTTTTTCTTTCAAAAATAATCTTGATAAAAAGAACAAATCTAGAAAAGTTGCATTTCCCAATTTCAAACCATACTACAAAGCTACAGTGTAGTATAATGAAGACAGTGTGGTACTAGTATAAGGAAAAAAAAAACTGGGCATGTTGCACATTCCTGTAATCCCAGAGATTAGAGAGTCTGAGGCAAGAAGATTGTAAATTAAAGGCCAGCCTCAGCAATTTAGTGAGGCCCTGTCTCAAAATAAAAAATAAAAAGGACTGGGGATGTAGCTCAGTGGTAAAGCACCCCTAGGCTCAACCCCAGTACCAAAAAATAAAATAAAATAAAAAAATAAAGGAAAGAAAAAGCAAAGCAAAGAAAACAACTTGGCGGTTCCTCAAAAAGTTCAACAGTTGGGCTGGGGTTGTGGCTCAGCGGTAGAGCACTCGTCTAGCAAGTGCGTGGCCCAGGTTCGATCCCCAGTACCACGTAAAAATAATAACACACTGTGTACAACTAAAGCAAATAAATAAATATTTTTTAAAAAAGTTTAACAGTTAAACAACAAATTACCACAAGTCTGTTAATTAAAAGAGAAATTAAGTTCCAAGAGAAATTAAAACACACGGCTGGGCACGGTGGCGCACGCCTGTAATCCCAGCACTTGGGAGGCTGAGGCAGGAGGATTGCGAGTTCAAAGCCAGCCTCAGCAATGGCGAGGCACTTAGCAACTCAGTGAGACCCTGTCTCTAAATAAAATATAAAAAGGGCTGGGGATGTGGCCCAGTGGTCGAGTGCCCCTGAGTTCAATCCCTAGTACCAAAAACAAAAAAAACCACATCCCCACAGGGAAAAAAAATTGTATATAATGTTAATAGCATAATTATTCAAAAAAGAAAAAATAACTCAATTGTCTATTAATAAATAGTTACAAATATGTGATATTATCCAGTCATAAAAATGAATAAAGTGCTGATACCTTCTACAAAGTGGATGAACATTGACAACATGTTAAGTGAAAGAAGACAGAAATGAAAGACCACATATTACATGATTCCATTTATATTAAATGAGCAATCAAATCCATGAAGACAGAAAGCAGATTAATGAGGAATGGCAGATGGAAACATGTCATGATTACTGATCAGTATGGGGTTTCTTATTGGGGTGATGAAAATGTTCTGGAATTAGTGGTACTAGGTAAACAACTTTGTGAATATGCTAAAAATCACTGAACCTTTTACAGTGTAAATCCTATGGTACGGGAATTGTGTTTCAAGCTGTTGAAAACACCAGGAAATATCAATTCTGGGAGGCTGAACATGCTTCCCCCCAACCAAGATGTCTAAGTCCTAATCCCCTGAACCAATGATGTAACCTTACAGTGTAAAGGGGCTGTTCCAGATGTGAATAAGTTAAAGAGCTTGAGCTTGGAAGATTATCCTGGCTTATCTGGATAAACACAATATAATCACCAGGTCCTTTTAAGAAGGAGGCCAGGGTACCAGACTTGAAAGGAGATGTGATGACAGAAGCAGAGGTTGGAGGAAGATGCCATGCATGAACCAGTGAATGTAGGTGGCCTTTAGATGGAAAATTCATGGAAATAGACTGTCCCTTGCAGTCTCCAGAAGGAATGCTGTCCTGTGAGCATCTTGATCTGAACACTCTAAGACTTACTTTGGACTTTTGATTTCCAAAACTGTAAGATAATAAATTTGTATTGCTTTAAGAAATAGTTTGTGGTAATTCATACAGCAGCAATAGGAAACTAATACACTTTTTCATATCCAACAGATAAAGAACTAAAGCCAAAAGTGCTGACAATATTAAGTGTTGGTGAGGATGTGGAGCAACTAGAAATCACATGTGCTGCTGGTGGGAATATAAACTGGTATAACCCACTTTCGAAAACAATCTCATAGTTATGTAGAAAGGTAAAATATATATTTTCCACATAATGCAGCCATTTCATTCCTACATATTTATCTAAGAGAATTGGAAGCATATGATCACAAAAGACATGCAAACTAGGCATGGTAGTATGGGCCTGTAATCCCAGTGACTCAGGAGGCTGAGGCAGGAGAATCCCCAGTTGGAGAACAGCTTCTCAGCAACTTACTGAAATCCTGTCTCAAAAAACAAAAAGGACTGGGGAAGTAGCTCAGTGGTAAAGCATCCCTGGGTTCAATCCCCAGTATCAAAATATAAATAAATAAACAGAAAAATGGATAGCGCTTTTACACACAGTGCTAAGGGGGAAATGAGATGTACAACACAATGCTATTTACAAATACTAAAAACATGCATACAGGACAATACACATTTTGCCAGAATACCTATAAATGAAAAGATATACATACATTAAACATGTAAGAATGGTAGTATATGGAATGGGGGAAGTAAATGGGAGTTGAATGTCGCTGCCTGAAGTGGAAGTCGCTTGGAGCAGCGAACGCCACAGGAAAATTCAGAGGCAGGATGAAAATGAAAAAAGGTCTTTTATTCTTCTTCTCTCTCCAGCTCCAGCAATCACTCTAAATGCTCTAACTCCAACCACCACCTTCTTCTTCCCACACACACTAACGAGCCTCACCCAGTTATATACATATAGCTTTAACAAGGACACGTGCTTACAGCTCAAGCTTACAGGTGCATCATGCAGTGTTCACAGGCATACAAAGATTCTTTGAATAATGTATTACTATCAGGTGGAAACTAGAACATCTTTTATGGCTCTCAGCTAACCGCAATCTTTAGCTATCTCCTTGATTATAGGCTCCTTCATTTCCCCCTTTTAGTTTTAAAAGAGGGGATGTTCTAGGACGTCCATGTGCAACCGACATTCTTACCCGTCATGGGAGTCTAGGCTGTCCTGACTCCTGGCTTAGGTTGACATGCCGGCCACATTAGACTGTCCCGTGCGACTGTGCCGTGTCTTAGGTTGTCCCCTTCTGGGGATCTTACCCGTCATAGGCTAACCAGCCATCCAATAGAGCCCTTCAGGATCGACTGTGTGTTGACTAACAGCCGTCCAATTTTTAGGAGATGCTGCGGCTTTAAGGCGGTAAGCCTACTGCTGACGAGCCAAGTTTCCATAGCGTATCAAGTTCTTTAAGCGAATCAGCTGCCCTTAGTTTCATCAAGTAACGCACTGAGTTCTCTTAGACAAATACCCGCAAGGCATTGTCCCGTAATGTCCCAATATAATGGAAAATCAAAATGTCCATAAGTTATAACACATAGATTCAGGAGGCCCCATGCATGCAGAGCAGAGGCCACACTGCTGGTTAGGTTGTTTGATGCTTGAGCAGCAGGGATGCTTGCAGCGACCGCGGTCCCTGCAGTTGTAGCAGCAGCCGTCTTTTTTTTTTTTTTTTTTTTTTTTGGTACCGGGGATTGAACTCAGGGGCACTTGACCACTGGGCCACATCCCCAGCCCTTTTTTGTATTTTATTAGAGACAGGGTCTCACTGAGTTGCTAAGTGCCTCGCCATTGCTGAGGCTGGCTTTGAACTCGCGATCCTCCTGCCTCAGCCTCCCAAGTACTGGGATTACAGGCGTGCGCCACCGTGCCCGGCTAGCAGCCGTCTTTTTTATGTCTAGACATTTCCACCGGCAAATCTTCAGGGCCCGCTACCTAAAAACTCAAGCATCCATTATTAAGGGAAAGGCAGTGCTATTCCAGCACTGAGATCAAAAGGTGAGCTGTCAAACTAAAAAAAGAATTATTAGAGTAGAAAATAAAAGTTGATCTCTGCTCACACACATTGCTGCTTAAGCTCCCACAAACATAAGCTGGCAAAATATCACATTCAGAAATAATCAAAGAGAAACTGAGGGTGTTTACTGCATTAAAGATAAAGAAAAGCTAAAGGCATTTTGGAAAAATAATTTGTTAGCTGGAATCCTCGAGTCTCTATATACACAGCAATCCTATACCTGTTGAAATAATTCAAATTAATCAGCTATTAAACAAATAAAGTTAATAACAAATAAATGATCCTCTGTTGGAACACCAAAATATCAGGTTATACAACATTAAACATATTCACAGCTGAAGAGAAGTCCCGGAGACAACTATAAATCAAAATTGATTATCATTATAATTGATTATCTAATTAAAATATTCTGAACTTATATGAATATCTATTTATCTATCTATCTATCTATTGATTATCAAATTAGAATATTCTAAGCTTAAATGAATTAACGTTATTTGTTATTTGGATCTATATCTATCTACCTTTTTTTTTTAAGCGCTTAATTATTTGTGACGTCACACTAGACAGATGCACATATAAACATATATTTGTGACATCACATTAACATGAAATTTAGACAAATGCACAGACATAAAGACATATATAAAAGAGAAAAAAAAAAGTACAATTGTGTATACACTGAAGAGAGATCTTCTTGTCCCGGCCGGGAAGAATGAAATTTATGTTGTAAATTTAATGGAGGACTCTTTTAAGGGAATCACTCCATACCTTCATTTTGGTCCTCTTGATTTTGTAGTTGTTTATTCAATCTAGACTCCTCAATAACTTCGTCTTGATCCTTTTGACTTTGTACCTGCTTTATCAATCTAGATGGTATCCATATTGGAGAGGATTCGTGCTTTGGAAAAACACAAACAGATCCTCTCCGCCAAATTAATACTGGGTCTGGACCCTTCCATGTACCTGAGAGAACATCCTTCCAGTAAACCAAAGGTTTATGTTGTTGGTGTGGGTTCCAGTGTCTATCTCCAGCCGAATGTCCATTAGAATCTAAAGTTAAGAAATTTAGGGTAAACAGGGCAACTGCCAATCTGTCCTTAGGATTTTTCCAGTTTCCATCTTTTTGCTTTAGTAACATATTTTTAAGTGTCCGATTTGCTCTTTCAATTATTCCTTGTCCCTGAGGATTATAAGTGATACCTGTTTTGTGGATAATATTGAACTTTGTACAAAATTGTTTGAAGGATGTGGATGTATATGCAGGGCCATTATCTGTTTTAGGCATTTTGGGGATGCCCAATGCAGCAAAAGCTTGCAGACAATGAGATATAGTATCTTTAACTTTTTCTCTGGAATGTAAAGAAGCAAAAATCATGCCTGAGCATGTATCTATGGTGACATGAATAAATCGTAATTTTCCAAAACTTGGCTCATGTGTGACATCCATCTGCCACAAATGATTGGGCATCAAACCTCGTGGGTTAACCCCATAATGTGGATTGGGCAAAAGTGTTACACAAGATGGACATTCTTTTACAATTCTACGAGCTTGTTCTTTTGTGATTTTAAATTTTTGTCTTAAGGTAGTGCTGTTAACGTGGAACTGGGAATGAAATAAAGTAGCTTGTTGTACTGTAGTAAATATAAATATTGTTTTAGTGAGGGCATCAGCTTTTTGATTACCTTCACGGAGAGGACCAGGCAGATTAGTGTGAGCTCTTATGTGACCTATAAATAAAGGTTCTTTTCGTTGCCATAGGAGATTTTGGATTTGAGAAAACAATTTAAAAGCTGGAGTATGTGGTGCTATTGGACCTGCTAGCTCCAATTTTGGGACAGCATGTACAATATAATGGCTGTCTGAAAAAATATTCATAGGCTGTTCTTTAAAATTTTCCAGAGCTATTATTATAGCTTCAAGTTCCACTAATTGAGCTGATTTTTGATTAGTGATATGAATCATTTTTTCATTTTGAGTGACTACTGCAGCAGTACCGTTAGAGGATCCATCTGTAAATACATTAAATGCTTTAGGAATGGGTTGAGTTTTTATTACCTGTGGGAATATGATAGGATGATTGATACAAAAGGACAGTATAGGAGATTTAGGAATATGATTGTCAAAATTTGCAGAAGTAGAGCATCTAGCTATAGCCCAATCATTATCATTGAAGCACAAATATTCAACCTGTGACGATGAATAAGGAGTAATAATAGTAGCGGGATGAATTCCAAATATTTTAGTAGAGGTTTTAAGTCCTTGAAGAATAAGTTTAGCCACCATGGAGGTATAAGACTCAATTGTACTTTTAGGAGAGACAGGCAAATGTATCCATAATATAGGTCCCTGTTGCCAAAATACTCCTGTTGGAGTATATTGTGAAGGAATAATAATCAATATTAGTGGTTGTGCAAAATCAAATCTATCACAATGGGATCTTTCAATGGCCTGTTCTACTAATTTTAGAGCTCTCCTGGCCTCAGGAGTTAATGTTCGCGGTGAGGATGGGTCAGGGTTCCCACGAAGGATGTCAAATAAGGGTTTTAATTGTCCAGTAGTGAGGCTTAGTGTAGGGCGAAGCCAATTAATGTCACCCAGTAATTTTTGGAAATCATTGAGGGTGGTCAAATGTTCTTTACTTATTAGAATTTTTTGGGGTTTAACAAAAGTGTCCATGATTTTAAAGCCTAAATATAGTATAGGTGATCTGCTTTGAACTTTTTCTTCTGCTATATATAATCCATATTTTTTTAGATTTTTTGTTATTTCACTAAATATATTAAATAAGATTTGTTGATTAGGGTGAGCTAATAAAACATCGTCCATGTAGTGTAGACACATGAGGTCTTGATATTTGTTTCTAATGGGCTGTATAGCTCTGTCCACATATAGTTGGCACAGTGTAGGGCTATTTAGCATTCCCTGCGGCAATACTTTCCATTGATATCTTTTATCAGGGCCATTATTATTAATAGAAGGAATTGAAAAAGCAAACCTGGGGGCATCCAGAGGATGTAGGGGAATGGAAAAGAAACAGTCCTTTATATCAAGGGTTAGAAGGTAATAGTTTTTTGGAATAGCTACAGGATTAGGAAGTCCAGGTTGAGTAGGGCCCATAATTTGCATTGTTTTGTTAATTTGTCTTAGATCTTGTAATAGTCTCCATTTTCCTGATTTTTTCTTAATTACAAATATGGGAGAATTCCAGGGAGAGGTGGAAGGCTCTATGTGTCCTGCTTCTAATTGTTCTTTAACTAATTGATGGGCCGCTTGCAATTTTTCTTTGGATAGGGGCCACTGAGGGACCCAAACTGGCTTATTAGAGAGCCATGGTATTTTTAAAATTGTTTTCTCAGTGGCCCCTAGAAAAAATGTCCTTTGCCTTTTTTATTATGATTAGGATTTTTATTCTTAACACCTGCAGGCTTGGTCGCTAGGTGTAGCCCCATTTGATGTAAGATATCTCTTCCCCATAGGGTAACTGGCAAGCTGTTTAAAACATAGGGTTTGAATGTTCCTGTATGGCCTTCATTGTCTTGCCAATTTAAGATTACAGCACTTTGTGCTGGGGTATTACTGTATCCCAAGCCTCTTAAACTGGTTGAGGCTTTCTGTAGAGGCCAGTGCTTAGGCCATTGTTGTAGATTTATGATGGAAGAGTCAGCTCCTGTATCAATCAGCCCCTCCATCTCTATACCTTGAATTTTTAATTTGCACATAGGCCTCCGTGAACAGTCCTGGACCCAGAAAGCCATAGGTCCTGAACCAGTGGAACCGAATGCTCTGCTATTTCTATTTTGTGGCATGCTTTTAAAAGAATTATGGAGACTGGGAATGAGGAGCAGCTGTGCGATTCTGTCTCCTTGATTTACGGAGATGATGCCCCTGTGTGTACTTAGCATTATTTTAATCTCTCCATTATAATCTGAATCAATAACCCCTGGTATAACATTAAAGCCTAATAAACTTTTGGAACTACGCCCAAGGATTAGTCCCACAGTTCCTGAAGGGAGAGGTCCCCTGATTCCCGTAGGAATCAGCTGAACCCCCATTTCAGGTGTCAGGACCATCCGGGCAGTAGAACAGAGATCTAATCCTGCACTTCCTCTTGTCCCTCTGATAAGGGAGTTAATGGGTAGGAGGGACTGTGACGAGGAATCATTTGAATCTGAGGGCCTTCCTCCTCTAGTGCCTCGTACATTTGTGGGCCCCGGGGCATTGGGCCCCGTGCCCCGTTTTTTGAAATCCTGGATAAATCATTTCCATATATATCATATCTAGAATGGCATTGATTGGCCCAATGTATTCCCTTTTTGCACCTGGGGCATCGGCCTGGAGCACGGTATGAATTTGATTTTATTACCCTTGGGGGATATTGCTTAGCATATCTTGGTTGATTATAATAATTTTGTCTGGAATATCCTGTTCTAGGTTGAATCCTTTGGGAATTTTGAGGGGAGGAATTTTTCATCACTGCAGCAATTACGTTGCCTGTGATAACAGCCTCGTTAATGTCTTTGCACAGTCTGATATAAATTGATAAGTCTTTTTTACTTCTCCACGGCCTTATTGCATCCTGGCAATATTTATTAGCGTTCTCGTATGCTAATTGGATAACTCGAGGCATAGCTTGCTTGACTTCGCCAAAAACTCTAGATGTTGTTTTTAAGAGTCTATCTACAAAATCAGCGTAAGGTTCGTTAGGCCCTTGTATAACTTTTGATACGCTGCCTTGCAGATCCCCTGTGCCTGATATTGTCTTCCAGGCTTTCACAGCTGCAGTGTGTATCTGGGCATACACACCGGGATCGTATTGTAGCTGATTTTGTAGTTCGGCGAACTGACCCTCCCCTGTGAGCATATCTATATTGCGTTGAGGGAAACCTGCTGCAGCATTTCTCTTTGCTATTTCTGAACAAAGTTCCTGGAATTGAGTTTTCCAGATTAGGTATTGTCCCCCACTTAGTACCGCTCTGCATAGACTTTTCCAATCTGAGGGGGCTAAGATTAGGGTGTTAAGTGACTCTATCATACTTAATGTGAACGGAGCTTGAGGCCCATAAGTCATTACCGCCTCTTTAAAATTCTTTATTGTTTTATAGTCTAGGGACTCGTGATACCTTTGTCCCTCTTCATTTTGAAATACTGGCAGTTCTAGGTGCTCCTGCGGTCTATGTTGTTCGAGAGCATATAAGCGCTCAGAAAGGCCACCAATTTCTACTTCAAGGGCACGTACACTCTGATCAATACTCTTTATTGTTTCTGTTAGGGATTCTATCCATGAAGGAGCAGAGGGCACTAGTGGTTCCTCTATTTGACAGTCTTTTCTCTTTTTTAATTTCTTTTTGTTCTTTTTATTGGAGACTGTGCTCTCCGAATTGCTTTTTGATTCCTCTTCACTACTAGCTTCATAATTCCTAACCGGCTCAGTGGAGGAGACTGTACTTTCATGGTTTGGCTCCTTGTTACTATTATTACTTTCACTAGTATCCTGAGTTTCAGCTTCTAAGGAGAGTACATACTCCTCAGCTAATTTTATTAAGCTTCTGATGGCTTTTGCAGATCTTACTTTTGAATTTACATTACTACTCTCCTTGCTGGTCTCAACTGAATCAGAGGATATGCTTTCTTGTTCACTTTTCTCACTATCTGAGTTCTCAATATCAAAAATTTCATTCATGGCTTTTATAAACCGACTTTTTGTTATATTTGCTCCCATCTTTTTAAATTTTCTTTTTTCTTACCTGGCCGCCGAATTCCCCGTACAGGCCACCACCTGACGCTGCCTGAAGCGGAAGTCGCTTGGAGCAGCGAACGCCACAGGAAAATTCAGAGGCAGGATGAAAATGAAAAAAGGTCTTTTATTCTTCTTCTCTCTCCAGCTCCAGCAATCACTCCAAATGCTCTAACTCCAACCACCACCTTCTTCTTCCCCACACACACTAACGAACCTCACCCAGTTACATACATATAGCTTTAACAAGGACACGTGCTTACAGCTCGAGCTTACAGGTGCGTCACGCAGTGTTCACGGGCATACAAAGATTCTTTGAATAATGTATTAATATCAGGTGGAAACTAGAACATCTTTTATGGCTCTCAGCTAACCGCAATCTTTAGCTATCTCCTTGATTATAGGCTCCTTCAGTTGAATATGAGGATGAAAAAAATGAAATAAACAAGGGGTGGACATAATCTAGACCACTGATAATGTAAAAATAAAATATGAGACTATAAAATAATTCCCCCAGGAGATAAGAGAGGAAACAGGTATATAGATTTCAAGAACTAAAGGGCTGGGGATATAGTTCAGTTGGTAGGGTGCTTGCCTCACATGCACAAGGCCCTGGGTTCAATCCCCAGTACCACAAAGAAAAGAACTAAAAAGACCATATTTATGACTCTTCAAAAACCTTTAGGATAGTGAAGGAGCTCAAGTGATCGAATTTACCTAGAAGCTGAGCTGCTAAAGACAAACATCTAGAACTAATGCCCTAGAAAGAGCTAACACTGCCAAATTTCATAGACATGATTCCTCTCTTTTTTGTGATTTTATCTATCTTCTCCACATATGTGTTTAGACAGGGACTATATCGAATATAGAGTCATATATTTGTGAAGCTGGGACTATAATCCCTGCCTCTTGTACCTATGAATTTTTAAACTTAGATATAAGAAAGAATTTTATAACAAAGTTGAAGCTTGGAATGGTGGCTCATGCCTGTAATCCAACAACTTCGGAGGCTGAGGAAGGAGGACTGCAAGTTCAAAGCCAGCCTCAGCCACTTAGAGAGACCCTGACTCAATATTAAAAGGTCTGGATATGTTGCTCAGTGATCCATGTGACACTTCCATTTCTCCATCAAGCCTGATCATCATTTACACTTATCCCTTGAGTGATTATTTCAAGTCTACTCCACCAGGTGGAATATGTAAAGTAAGAAATAACAATAGCCGGACGCAGTGGTACACACCTGTAATCCCAGCAGTTGGGAGGCTGAGGCAGGAGGATCGTGAGTTCAAAGCCAGCCTCAGCAATGGCGAGGCACTTAGCAACTCAGTGAGACCCTGTCTCTAATAAAATACAAAAAAGGGCTGGGGATGTGGCCCAGTGGTCCAGTGCCCCTGAGTTCAATCCCCAGTACCAAAAAAAAAAAAAAAAAAAAAAAAAAGAAAGAAAGAAAGAAATAACAAAATTTGGGGCTGGGGTTGTGGCTCAGCGGTAGAGCGCTCGCCTAGCACGTGTGCAGCCCGGTTCGATCCCCAGAACCACGTAAAAATAAAGGCATTGTGTACAACTAAAAGCAAATAAATAAATGTTTAAAAAAAATAACAAAATTTCATTTGGTCTGATATAGGCAAATGCTCTACCATGAAGTAATACCCACAGCCTGGCATGTTTTTGTTTTTGTTTTTTTGTACCACGGATTGAACCCAGAGGCACTTAACCACTGAGCCACATCCCCATCTCTTTTTATTTTTGAAACAGGGTCTTACTAAGTTTGCACCTGCAGTCCTCCTGCCTTAGCCTCTTAAACTGCTGTGATTACAGGTGTGCACCACTGTGCCCAGCTTGTTTTTTTTTTTCTTTCACATTTTTATTGGTGCATTATAGTTGCACATAATAATGGGATTTGTTGTTACATATTCACACATGCACACAATATAACAATATAATTTGGTCAATATCAGTCCCCAGCACTTCCCTCATCCCTGGACTGAGGTTTTATATAGATCAGGAAGTAAAAGTAAATTCCTTCCTTTGTGAATAATTTATCAATTTTGTTTGCAAGTAAAGGACAACAATAGATATGACAAGGTGCTTGGGCAGGTACTCAGATGCTCAATGGTCACTTCTGGACAACCTGTTTTTCAAAGATCCATTTTGTATGGTCAGCCACACATTTTAACATGGACTACATTTGGAAAGTTCATTCATACTCAATTTAACATTAGCAGGCTTTGAAAAATACCATCTTTCTAGATGCAATTATTCATTCATCTAACAAATGAATATATATTTAGTGCTTGATATGCAAGGGAAAGACTGAGAATGGAATCAGAACATTAGAGGCTATGAGTATATTCTATAAGGGTACAGATTTTGTCAATAGTGTAAGAAGTTTACAGGACAGGGTTATGATGCCATTATCTTTTTGTGTGTGTGCTTATGTGTTTGCTTTTTGTTTGGGGATTTTTGGTTTTGGCTGGGGATTGAACCTAGGGCATTGTGCATGCTAAGCAAGCACTCTACCACTGAGCTACATCCCCAACCCCTGCCTTTGCTTTTGGGGCCAGGAAAGTTCTTTTTAGTAAATCCATGGCTTAGAAATTCTAGAATTCTCACTGACACCTGTGCTAGTCCCTATTTTCATCACAAGGGTACCCCTGCATCTCCCCACAAAATGCAAAGTGGAGAACTTATTTTAAAGCTGTCATTCCCAACATGAGATCTAACATAGTTGAGGGACCTCAAAGTAAATTAGTGTTTTATTTTTTTACAAATAATACTTTCCAGGGATATAGTTCAGTAGAATGGTGCTTGCTTATATGTGTGAGTCCCTGGGTTTGATCCCCATGTACACACACATTCCAAAACACACACACACACACACACACACACACACACACAACACAACACTTTTTGATTAATTTGAAAAAGTAGTAGAAATGGGGTTACCTGAGGTCACACCAGTGCTCTCTGCTATTAAATCTTTGCTGAGCGTGGGGATCCTGCCTGCTGCCAGAATTTTGGCATGGGAGACTTACAGAGCTGGCCAGCTGATAAGCAGAAGCAACATTAAGCCAAGGTATGCTGCATGGTGCTTTTGATTTTAATAGTGACATTTTCTACCTTGACAGCCCAATAAATATGTAAGAAGACAGTGGCATTAGGGTGTCCCCAGATACAACCTCCAACAGGTTAACATAATGAGGCAGTATAAATTCACAGTTGGTCAATCTGCCCAGATTTCTAAACTCCCCACTTTACTGTGTAAAAATTTCCTGCAGGAGATTTCAGAATCAATAATTCTCCATCAGAGGCTTTGAGAAAGCAAAAGAAGCCCTACCCAGTTACCTGCTGTGTCTCTGAGGGAAGGCCAGAGTCATGATTAGGCCCCAACTCATCTCCTTAGCTCAGCTGAAGCCATAATTAAGGATAAGCCATAATCTGCCTTTAAAATGTCCTCCACTTTCCATGCCTTCTTTGCACAGCCATAACTATTTTTTTTAAAAAATCAAATCATCAAGGGCTCAAATTCAGTTTTTATCCTGTCCTCCTATTTCTGATACCAAATGTGTAAAATCCTTGAGCTCTGCTATCTGATTCTGAAGAGCCTGTTTGAGAGCTTTTTAATAATTTAATGGTTTGAGGGATTTTAACACTCATTCCCTCTTGGGCACCTGCTGACATCCTGAAGTACAAACTGTACTCTTATCTCAGTTTTGATGCAGAGTATGGAATTCTGGAGACAACAAATGAGATATGACTAAAGACTTGTGAACCAGTCTTGCTTGCCGGCCTCTCAACGGGACAAGGTCCTTGTCACTTCAGCTGATTTAATGAGGAGGAGCCCAGAGTGGGTACAGACAGCCCATTTACCCATTGCAGTGGTATGTAGCTTTTCTATTTAAACATTTCCAGTAAAGTGCCCAGACAAGCTAATTAGTAGAACCAAAAAAGAATTTGACCCAATCTTACCAAGAAGTGGTACAAGAAAATAATTGCTTGGGCTGAAATGGACAAATTGACTGGTATGACCTGAAATTGTTAACGGTCACTCTGTACCCTTAACCTTGGGAAATACAGAACAATGTTCCTTTCCCAATATGTGGCAAAAGGCTCATAAGCACTTATCAAAAACCTGCCTTTCACTTTTATTCTCATTACTTATGAGAAAAACATTGGCATATTTAAATATCCAGGCACACATAGGTACATAGCCTTATATGTATGCATATGCACAAGTGCAGTTAGTTTATTGAATGCAGGAAGTACCAGGGGAAATTAAAAAAAAAAAAAACTAATCTCTGCCCACATGATAGTTACAGTCTAATGGAAAATTTGTGATGCACAGGAAGACGAGCAAAGATTGATTACTCTAGAGACAAAAGCCTCTCTTTTATAACATTTTTTCCTCTTGAGTACCAAAGTAATGCACATATTTTTGCAAAAACTTTGGAAAATAATCACCTATAATGCCAGTATCCATAACATATAACTATGCATATCGTTTTATAAAATGATTTTTCTCATTTGATAATATGTCATAAACATTTTTCATGTCATTAAATTTTCTTCCCAAATAGGTATTTAATGATCCTATAATATTTTATCATGAAATATGCCACAATTGATTAACAAATACCCTAATTCACAACAGTGTGAATACATTTAATACTATTGAACCATACATTTAAAAATGGTTAAGGTGGTGGAAAAAAAATAAAAAACAAATTTTAAAGAATACCATAATTATTGAAGAGTTAGGATGCTTTAACTCCTTGCTTTTATAAATAGTTTCACAACAAACAGACCTTGGTTGTTATGCGTGTGCGTGTGCGTATCCCTGCTTGTTTCTTTAGGAAAAAATCCTAAAATTGTAACTGCCAAGTAAAAGGACATGAACAAAATAGAAAGATTTTTATTATTTTTTCTTATTTTAATAATAGTTGATTCTTGCAATTTTGGGGGGAAATTTCAAAAAAAATAAAAATGAAAATAAAAGTTACCTCTAAGCCGGGCGTGGTGGCTCACGCCTGTAATCCCAGCACTTTGGGAGGCTGAGGCAGGAGGATCGCGGGTTCAAAGCCAGCCTCAGCAATGGCGAGGCACTTAGCAACTCAGTGAGACCCTGTCTCTAATAAAATACAAAAAAGGGCTGGGGATATGGCCCAGTGGTCAAGTGCCCCTGAGTTCAATCCCCGGTACCACAAAAAAAAAAAAAAAAAAAAAAAAAAAAGTTACCTCTAACCCCATGATCCAGAGATTAACATTATTAATATTTTGATGAATATTTATCCAGGCTTTCTTTTGTTTGTGGGGGGGGTACCAGGGATTGAATCCAGGGGCACTTGACACCCGAGCCACATCCTCAGCACCCCCTCCTTTTTTTTGGAGACAAGTTCTAAGTTCCTTAGGGCCTCCCTAAGTTACTGAGTCTGGCTTTGAACTTGCGATCCTCCTGCCTCAGGCTCTCGAATTGCTGGGATTACAAGTGTGTGCCACCATGCCCTGTCCATGCTTTTTTCTCTGCACATATATTGTTATACACACTTGAAATAATGTATATCATATTTGGTAAACTGTATTTTCAAATTACAACATATCATAAATATGTTTCTATGCCAATAAATGTAAGGAGACATAGTCAGATTTTGTTTCTGCAAAACAATTCACTGTACCATTACACCATGAGTTATGTAACCAATACCATATTTTTAAATATTTAGATTTTTCTAGTTTTTCATTGTTAATAACAACAATATATTTTTATAACTTTATTAATTTTTTATGTGGTGCTGAGGATTGAACCAATACCTCACCCACGCTGGGCAAGCACTCTACCACTGAGCTACAGCCTCAGCCCTGATAACAACAATATTTTGATGAGCAGTCTTACATATGCAGTTTTGTGCAATTATGCACTTATTTCCTCAAGATAAATTACCAAATACAGAATTATAAAGGAGCATGTATATTTTTCTTTCTTTCTTTCTTTCTTTTTTTTTTTTTTTTTTTTGGTGCTGAGAATCAATCAAATCCATGGCCTTGTGCTTATAAAATATTTGCTCTACTTAGCACTGACCTATACCCTTGGCCCTGCATGAATTTGGGGGGGGGGGGCGGAGAGGGGACTGGTGATTGAACCAAGGGGCAATACACCACTAAGCTACATCCTCAGCTTTTTAAATTTTTTTATTTTGAAACAGGATCTCACTAAATTGTGTAGGCTGGCCTCAAGCTTGCAGTCCTTCTGCCTCAGCCTCCCAAGTCTCTGGGTTTACAGGTGTGTGACACTGGGCACTTTCATGAATATTTTCAAGGCTTTTGGGATATAATGTTAAATGTCACTTCAGAAAAGGTAGGTCACGGGGCTGGGGATATAGCTCAGTTGGTAGATTGCTTGTCTGGCATGCACAAGTCCCTGAGTTCAATCCCCAGCACCACCAAAAAAAAAAAGAAAAAGAAAGAAAAGGTAGGTCACATGGTGGTGCATGCCTGTAATCCAGCAATTAGCGAGGCTGAGGCAGGAGGATTGCAAATTTGAGGCCACCCTCAGCAATTAAGCAAGACCATGTGTCAAAATAAAAAATAAAGAGGGTTGGGGTTGTAGCTTAGTCATAACATGCCCTTAGGTTCAATCCCCAGTACCAAAAAGGAACAAAGAAAAAAAATAAATGCCATCTTTATTGATATTTATTTGGAATATTTGGGTTTCTGCTTTTCCCCCTAGAATCTATTCCTTCTTGTATTTGGCACTACTGTGAAATTGTTTTAAACTAATAATAGTATTGCTCCTAATTAGGTTCTTTCTTTGGTTACTCAAGTCTACAAAACCAACTTTACCTGTAGTAACTGCCTACAGTGTGATTTGACAAATGACATCAAGTATTCACACCTCAAATATCTTCCCCTCCAATCTGGTATCACCCCTCAAAAGCCCCTCATTTTGGGGAACATGCTGGCATGGGCCTCTAGGCAAAAGGATCACAAGTTAAAGGCCAGCCTCAGCAACTTAATGAAAAACTATTGGTTATACCAAAGTTCCCAAGTAGGTTTCACATTCATATCACTTGGTTTTTATTTTATTTCTTATTAACATGTATTATGGGGTTCAGTGTGATTTCAATAGTCCAAATCAGGGTAATTAGGATTTTCCTCTCCTTGTCGTTTCTTGACCTGACCCCAGGCCTTCTGAATCATGAAGGAGCCCTAATTAGGAAGGGCTGTTGCAGCTAGCTGGAAGCCATAAGTTCCACCTGATATGTATGTGACGCACCTGTAGGCACCCGCAAAGCTGAAGGTATATAACGGGGTGAAAGCGGTTCGAGTTTGGAGAACGAAGGAGAATTCATTCAGTCAGTCGTGCAGTCACTCGGTCGGTCAGAAGAAGAGTTCGGGTCGGAGAATCAGAGCGGCCAGAACGTAGGCAGAGCGGTTACAGAAGAGAAACCAGATAGAAGGAGTAATGGCTGGTCAGAGTTAGGCCGAGGCTCCCGAGGAAGAAAGAAAGAAAGATAGAGCTTAGCTTCTTCTTGTCTTCTTAGCTTAGAGAGAGAGAAAGAAAGATAGAGAGAGCTTAGCTTAGAGAAAGATTATTTTTTAGAGCTTCTTCTTTCTTCTTCGGGAGCCTCGGCCTAACTCTGAGCAGCCATTACTCCTTCTATCTGGTTTCTCTTCTGTAACCGCTCTGCCTACGTTCTGGCCGCTCTGATTCTCCAACCCGAACTCTTCTTCTGACCGACCGAGTGACTGCACGACTGACTGAATGAATTCTCCTTCGTTCTCCTAACTCGGACCGCTTTCACCCGGTTATATACCTTCAGCTTTGCGGGTGCCTACAGGTGCGTCACATACATATTAGGTGGAACTTATGGCTTCCAGCTGGCTGCAACAGCCCTTCCTAATTAGGGCTCCTTCAGAATCAGATTTACTCTAGTATCAATGATTTGGAATTTTGGAGACCACCGGTTTTAAGAAAAAAAGGCAGCAATTACCTCAAGAAGGCAAGAATTAAAAGTCACATGTATTGCCTAGAGAGAGTCTCTTCCAATCCTCTCTCCTAAACTGGAAATTGGTTTATTCAATTTGAGTTAATTATCACTTTGAAATAGGCCACCAAGGAGGCTTAAACCTTAAGAGGAAAAGTTACAGAACTGGCTTAATTTGTAAGGGAAGGAAGGAACAAAATACAGTAACCTCTGGGCAGCAATGGGTTCCAGGCCAGGAAATTCAATCCATAAGCAAGATTTCCTTGCTTATGTTAACATATTAAAAGTAGTGTAAGCCGGGCGTGGTGGCGCACGCCTGTAATCCCAGCACTTTGGGAGGCTGAGACAGGAGGATCGCGAGTTCAAAGCCAGCCTCAGCAATGGCGAGGCACTTAGCAACTCAGTGAGACCCTGTCTCTAAATAAAATACAAAAAAGGGCTGGGGATGTGGCCCAGTGGTTAAGTGCCCCTGAGTTCAATCCCCGGTACCACACACACACACACACACACACACACACACACACACAAAAAAAAGTAGTGTAGCCGGGCATGGTGGCACAGGCCTGTAATCCCAGATACTTGGGAGGCTGGGTGCAGAAGGATGATAAATTCAAGGTCAGCCTTGGAAACTTAGGAAGACCTGTCTCAAAATCAAAAGGTACCTTGATCTTAAGATGCTATTTATCTTTGAACTTTTTTATTTTGGTAGTGGGGATTGAACCCAGAGGTGCTCTGCCACTGGGCTACATACCCAGCCCTTTTTAATTTTATTTACTTATTTACTGTTTGGTACTGGGCATTGAACCCACGGGCACTTTGCCTCTGAGGTACATACCAGACTTTTGTATTTTTAATTTTGAGACAGGGTCTCTCCCACTAAGTTGCTGAGGCTGGTTTTGTTTTGTTTTGTTTATTTATTTTTTTTGTGGTGCTGGGGATCGAACCCAGGGCCTCATGCATGCTAGGCAAGCGCTCTACCACTGAGCCACAACCCCAGCCCCTGAGGCTGGTTTTGAACCTGCAATCCTGCCTTGGCCATCCAAATTCTCTGGGATTATAGGTGTGCACCACCATGTCCAGCTTGATTTTAGATGATATTCAAATGAGCATCCTGTATTTTAATCATTATGTATTGATTTTTCTAACTATTCTCCATTTGTGACAAGTGATACTAGTTTTCCATTTATAAGTAATGCAAAATACTCTTTTTAATAAATATATTTGTATTTAAGTGCACACCTGTATCCCAGAAACTTGGGAGGCTTCAGTAGATGGATCACAAATTCTAGGCCAGCCTCAACAATTTAGTGAGACCCTGTCTCAAAATAAAATAGACTGGGGCTGGGGATGTAGCTCAGTTGGTAGAGCGCTTGCCTCACATGCACAAGGCCCTGGGCTCGATCCCCAGCACCAAAAAATAAAATAAAAAATATAAAAATATTTTAAAAGTGGACTGGGGATGTAGCTCAGTGGTAAAGCACCTCTGAGTTCAATCCCCAGTACCACCCCCCCCCAAAAAAAAACAGTGAATTAATTTTAAAAGAAAAAAATCACCGACAGCAAGGGGTTTTAACAAAACTTAAAAAAAATTGTAGCTGTAGATGGATACAATACCTTTATTTTTTAATACTGTTATTCTGTTTATTTCGTTGTTTTTTTTTAATGTGGTACTGGTGATCGAACCCAGTGCCTCATGCATGCTAGGCAAGTGCACTACCACTGAACTACAATCCCAGTCCTTAATAAAACTTTTAAACATGATTAGGAATAACTAAATGGTTGAACATTAACAATGACTTCTAGGATAGATGCTTAGAAGTCTAATTGAGGAAGCAATGCCAGATGAACAACTAAAATAAACTCTGTCTATCTGGCAACTTTCTTCAGGGTCAGAGCTACTGTTAACTATATTGGTGTCTATTAGATTACCCACCTGGTCTTGTACTGTATTTATTCAATGGGCAACATATCAAGCTGTTCAATTTTAATTCCACACTGCTAAATTAAAATGATAGAAGACCACAGTTTTTGTCTAAGCTCCTGCTCTAGGCCCCAACTGATCAGATTAAAAGTCAAAATGGAGTCACTCAACTAAAGTTCCACGCCACCAAGCTGAGACTAAATTGCTATCTGGTCTTCTCAGAAATCAGGAGAGATAATAGCCAAATTTCCTGAGCAGGCCAGTTTCAACCTGATGACAATGAAGTTCCCTCTGCTTTAATCCTTACTTTAAAAAAAAAGCAATTTTGGCTGGGGGTATAGCTCAGGGGTAGAACATGTGTTTAGCATGCAGGAGGCACAGCAAGAAAGAAAGGAAAGAAAGAAAGAAAAGTAAACTGATGTTAAAAGTTACTTTAATATTGTCCTGTCTCCCTGTCCTCACTTAATAAGGAAAGTGACTTTAAAACAACCAATCTACCTTGGTTCTTTGTTTCTTCTTTCTTTGGTTCTTTTTCTGTTCATAAAACCACCTATTATAGCCTGGCGCGGTGGCGCACGCCTGTAATCCCAGTACTTGGGAGGCTGAGGCAGGAGGATCACAAGTTCAAAGCCAGCCTCAGCAATGGCGAGGCACTTAGCAACTCAGTGAGACCCTGTCTCTAATAAAATACAAAAAAGGGCTGGGGATATGGCCCAGTGGTCGAGTGCCCCTGAGTTCAATCCCCGGTACCAAAAAAAAAAAAAAAAAAAAAACCACCTATTATGCCCAGTTCATTGAAACACATTCTATTTTATGGAATGAGGTGTTGCCTGATTCTAGAATTGCAAATAAAGTCAACATCTTTAAAAATTAAATATATTGTAATTTTGTCCTTTGAAAATACTAATGGAAAATGATGTCCATCTATCCTAATGCCTATGTGTAATGTTCTATTTATGACTCTGTGCTTCTTGCTGAATCAAGTTCTAGACCAGTAAAGGGAGCAGGAAATCCAGTTATATTTCTTAGTATGATATTTGTATTACTGTGTATTTTTTTCTAGAAGATTTCTTCAAAAAAATGGAACAATAGCTGTGCCTAGTGGTACACACTTGTAATCCCAGCAACTTGGAAGGGTAAGGCAGGACGATTGCCAAGTTTAAGGAGAGCTTCAGCAATTTTTCTATTTTTATTATAGGGCTAGGGGGGCTGGGGTTGTGGCTCAGTGGTAGAGCACTCGATTAGCATGTGTGAAACACTGGGTTTGATCCTCAGCACCACATAAAAATAAATAAATAAATAAAAATAAAGGTATAAATTTTTTTTTAAAAAAAGAGCTAGGGGTGTAAGTCAGTGGTAGAGTACTTGCCTAGCATGCATAAGACCCTGGGTTCAATCCTCAGTACTACCAAAAAACAAAAACCAAAAAAAAGACAGGCCACAGGGGAGAAGAAAGAAAGAAATAGAAAAAATATGGAAGAATCACCCAAGACTGATCTGTACCCAAGGATGCCAAGCCTCTAGTATCCAGAATCAGATAAACTCCTATTCTTTACCCTTTAATGAACAGGTTCATTTCTATCAAGGAGGGTTTGTAGGCCTCCAAAATAAAGCCCGTTCAAGCAATAACCCCTTCCTTGAAAGCAAAAGTGTGCTTTCCAAGTGTGAGAGTACTGAGAAACCAGGATAGAGAAGATGGTGCTCTGAGTAAAAAAGAGCACGAGGTTATTTCTTTTTCTCCACTTAGTGCTCAAACTAGTGCAGGTTGGCCACCATTCAACATGAAAAAGCAATAAAGGGTTGGCACTTAATATTTGAAAAAAAGCATCTGTTGGCCCAGTGCTCCATGGAAAAAACAACAGCATTTAAAATTAAAATATTCTGTTCTCAATTATGAATCATATGGGCATGTCCAAATCTTTTTCTGACTAATGTGTGTTGCTTTCCTGAAATATTGGTTTATAGAGATTTGACAGAGTGTGTAAGCACATGGTCTGAACACTAAAGTCAGAAATACTCATTTTATAATTCTGTTTCTTCCACTTACTAGCTGTATTGTGCAGATAAAGTAACTTTTTGTGTGTGCTGTGGATGGAGCCCAGGACTTTGTGCATATGAAGTGCCCACTCTTACCAATAAGTTACACCCCTAGCCCAATATACTTATTTTAAACTTTAATTTTCCCAACTGTAAAATGGGTTATAATATACCTATGTCACAGATTTAATTGTGAACCTTAAATAAGATACTTAATACACAGTCTAGTACATTTGAAATGTATAACAAATATTATTATTTTTTAAAAATATTCATTTATTTGTTTTAGTTGTACACAATGCCTTTATTCTTATGTGGTGCTAAGGATCGAACCCGGGCTGTGCACGTACTAGGCGAGCACTCTACCGCTGAGCCACAACACCAGCCCTCACAAATATTATTCCTATTACCTACCATACATGTAAGTAATTATTAGATATGGAAAATGACAAACCTCAATAGTAATGAGACCTGAGGAAAGGGGAGTGAGCAGGAAAGCCATACATTGAGAGCATTGATCCTTTCCCAATACAGTTCTTTCCTGGTGATAAAACAAACCCTGAGGAGGAGGTGTCCATCAAACCTGGAAAGGCAGTCTCTGGGAAGAGGCTGAAGCATTAACCCTTCTATAAACAGATCCTTCCCAGGTACCAACCCCTGACCCCAGACCATCCATCAGGTCCAGTACAATAAATTCCAGAAACTGACCACTGACCCTAGACACCCTCCCATTTCTCCCTGTAAAACAAACCCTAAATCCCTAAGCACTAAAACTGACTCCTTCACTGACTGACAAACTCCAAATTCCTGGGTGCCCAAAGAAAATTGATATCCTCACTAGACCACCTCTCAGAATAACCTATATAAGCCCAGGCCCTTTCTTTGTTTGGGGGGCTCATTTTTCGCCAGAAAAGTGGGATTTTCCACCAGAAAAGTGGGTCCCACCACAGCATCATTTCGTCCCTGCATCCCCTGCTCCTGTGTAAAACTTCATTCCTGAATAAAGTGCTAAGCTGATCTGTGAAGTTAGCATTTGTCCTGGTCTTTTTGCACTAACACTAATCAGGTGTATTTTTAAACAGCATTAAATTTCCTCTGTGTACTACTGAGTTATAGAAGATTGATAGCCATTTTCTCACAGCTGGAAGGCTTAGAAGAAGTTGAACATTGCCCATGCTTTCCTGACTGCATTCTTTTTCTAGGTATTTCCAAGTGCTTTTGTTCCACCAAGAAAAAAGTAATGGACCTAGCCAAATAAATAACCAGACACTGGCTGGTTTCTGCAATAAAAAGACAGAGGAAGAGGTAGCAGGGGTGGGGTGGGAAGGGAGGGGAGAGAATTTATATTTGAAAAGACCATGACCATTCAAGATATTTAGAAATTACAAGATACACAGAACTTCTGAGGATTAAATTGCAGTCCGGTATTCCATGTTTTAAAATGTCTTTGAGAAAAAAATTGTGGCTGGGGGTATTGCTCAGTGGTAGAGCATGTGTTTTGGCACATGCAGGGTGGTGGGTATGATCCCCAGAACAAAAAAATATGAAATAAAGAAACTAAAAATGGAAAAAAATGTTCAAGATCCTTTTGTGGTTCATTAGCTTTATTGTTCACATTATTGTACGAGATGTTCCTCCTTCAAACCTTGCTGTTAACATTGGCACATTACCACTCTGATGTGAAAAAGAAAAATATGTTCTAATTCTGTGATTCACTTGAGACCTGATTTTGGAGCTAAGAGATCTGATTTGTTAGAAGTAGCATGCACTTATCTGGGAACAGTTGCAGATGTCTGTAATCTCTGGGACTCCAGAGGCTGAGGGAGTAGGATCTCAAGTTTGAGGCCAGCCTCAGCAATTTAGCAAGACCCTGTCACAAAATTATTAAAAACAGAAAGGGCTTGAGTGGTAAAGTGCCACTACATTCAGCCCCTAATGCCCTCCCCCTCAAAATAGCATGTGCTTAAGAGTCCAAACCTATATCTCTTATTTACTAGTCATGCAGTTGTCAATAAATTTTGGTTTTGCTGTTGTTTCTCACTGCTTGGGGGCTTTGTTTTCCTCAAGTATAAAATGCTCTAAACATCTTTCAAGGTCTTTGATAGAATTAGATAGAATCCGATACATAATAGGAACACAGTAAATGACAGCTATTATTGTTTTAACTAAAGTCTGTCTTCCAAAAACTTGTCGACAGATAACCTGTGTTTGAATCTTGCAATGTTTATTTAAAATCAAAATTCCAGTTGGGCATGGAGGGGCACAACTGAAATCCCAGTGACTTGGGAGGCTGAGACAGGAGGATCACAAGTTTGAGGTCAGCCTCAGCAACTCAGTGAGACCCTAAGCAACTTAGAGAGGCCCTGTCTCAAAATGAAAAATAAAAATGGCTGGGGATGTAGTTCAGTGGTAAAGCTCCCATGGATTCAATCCCCAGTACCATGTTTATAGCAGCACAATTCACAATAGCTAGGTTGTGGAACTAACCTAGATGCCCCTCAGTAGATGCGTGGATAAAGAAAATGTGGTATAGGGGCGGGGGTTGTGGCTCAACTGCCCGGGTTCGATCCTCAGCACCACGTAAACATAAATGCATTGCATTGTGTACAACTGAAGTAAATAAATAAATATTAAAAAAAAGAAAATGTGGTATATATACACAATGGAATATTACTCCGCAATAAAAGAGAATAAAATAATGGCATTCGCAGGTAAATGGATGAAGTTGGAGAATATAATGCTAAGTGAAGTTAGCCAATCTCAAAATTTCCAAATGCCGAACGTTTTCTCTGATATAAGAAAGCTGATTCACAGTGGGGTTGGGACAGGAAGCATGGGAGGATTAGAGAAACACTAGAAAGGTCAATGGGGAGGGAGCAGAAGGGAGGGGGCAAGGGGGGATAAAGGAAAAAAAGATGGTAGATTGAGATGGATATCATTACCCTAAGTGCATGTATGAAGACATAGATAGTATGAATATACTTTGTATATAAACAGTGACATGTAAAAATGTACTCTATATGTGTATTATGAATTGTAATGCATTCTACTGTGATATACTACAACTTTGAATTTTAAAAAAATTTATGTTAAGAATTAAAAATCCGGGCCGGGCGTGGTGGCACACACCTGTAATCCCAGCACTTTGGGAGGCTGAGGCAGGAGGATCGCGAGTTCAAAGCCAGCCTCAGCAATGATGAGGCACTTAGCAACTCAGTGAGACCCTGTCTCTAATAAAATACAAAAAAGGGCTGGGGATGTGGCCCAGTGGTCGAGTGCCCCTGAGTTCAATCCCCGGTACCAAAAAAAAAAAAAAAAAAAAAAAAAGAATTAAAAATCCTCCTATAATTATATACTTTGAAGTTTCCTGAGAAATAGCCACCTATGAAACACACTTGCTTTACGATTGAAATTCCATTTCACATTAGAAATCTTGAATTTATCAATATTTGTTTTGACTATAAAAATGGTAGCTTTGAGGCTGGGGCTATGGCTCAGCAGTAGAGCACTTGTCTCATATGTGTGAGGCCCTGGGTTCGATCCTCAGCACCACATAAATAAAATAAAGGTATCGTGTCCACCTACAACTAAAAATATATAGAAAAAAATGGTAGCTTCATGTAATTCAGCATAATTTATCTGTCATCAAGGAACTTTATGTCTTTGTATTTCAGTCTCCTCGTGGGCGAAATGAAAATAATAGCTATCTCATAAGTGAATGTGAAAATTAAATGCTATGATAAATATGCTTAAAGTTTTGTAAGAAGCTTTATAATATTTTAATATTTTTATTATTACAAATATTTTTTATTATTACAAATATTTTTCTCCCCTCCTCACTAACTGGGGATTGAACCTCGGGCCTTGTGGATATTAGACAAATGCTCTAACATCCCCAGGCCCCACTTTTAAAAAATTAAAAATAAATTTGAGACAGCATCTCACTAAAGATGCCCAGGCTAGCCTAGATCCTTCTTTCTCAACCTCCTGAAATAGCTGGCATTTCAGGAGTGTGTCACTGCACCTGGCTTGTTATTACAAATTCTTAACCAGTGTGTGAAAGTTTCTAATACCAAAATGGAATCACTTATGTCAAACCCTAACAAAATTGAGCTGGAAATCCATGAAGGATGTGCCTTCAAAACAACCACCTTGCTTATCCATCAACTTCCTGTTCTATTAATGGACTGATGCCACCCTTATTCATCCTTGTAATAAAGAATAATTATTTCAAAACAATTAATGTTACTTCTTCATTTTACCTTTAAAAATTCTTGCCTTCCTTTGCCTCCCTGGATATGCACATGCATGCATTTCCTGGATTGTACTCCTTTGTTATTCTTAAATAAACTGTTTTTTGGGGAAAAAAACAGAAAACAAACAAATGAATAAATAATCCTGATTTCCATCCCAAAATATCTGAATTAGAATCCTGCAACAGGATAGAATCTGCATTTTTAAAATTTTTTTATTCTAAGTTGTTATGTATGACAGCAGAATGCATTACAGTTCATATTACACATATAGAGCACAATTTTACATATGTCTAGTTGTATACAAAGTATATTCATACCATTCGTGTCTTCAATGATGTCCATCTCATTCCACCATCTTTTATACCCCCATCCCCGCTTCCTTCCCCTCCTTCCCCATTGCCCTCTCTAGAGTTCATCTATTCCTCCTATGCGCCCCATCCCAACCCCACTATGAATCAGCCTCCTTATATCAGAGAAAACATTTGACATTTGTTTTCTTGGGATTGGCTAACTTCACTTAGCATTATATTCTCCAACTCCATCCATCTACCTTCAAATGCCATGATTTTATTCTCTTTTATTGCTGAGTAATATTCCATTGTGTATACATACCACATTTTCTTTATCCATTCATCTGCTGAAGGGCATCTAGGTTGGTTCCACAGTTTAGCTATTGTGAATTGTGCTGCTATAAACATTGATGTGCCTGTGTCCCTGTAATATGCTGTTTTTAAGTACTTTGGGTATAGACCGAGGAGTGGGATAGGTGGGTCAAATGGTGGTTCCATTCCCAGTTTTCCAAGGAATCTCCATACTGCTTTCCATATGGGCTACACCAATTTGCAGTCCCACCAGCAATGCATGAGTGTGCCTTTTTCCCCACATACTTGCCAACTCTTATTGTTGTTTGTATTCTTAATAGCTGCCATTCTGACTGGAGTGAGATGAAATCTTAGAGTAGTTTTGATTTGCATTTGTCTTTTAATTAAGTATTCCTCCCACCTCTCCCCTATGGGGGTGTTGGGATATAGAGGGTGAAAATCTGCACTTGGAATTTTTCTCTTGCTGAGTGCTTGGGGGAGGGGAGGTCTCTTGAAAACTGGTGCTTTTCAGTCAAAATGCTGAAAGGAGAGACATTCCTATGAAGAGACTGAGAAAGCAGGGGAAGGTATTATATTGAAAGCGTGGCCCCAAAGGGCTCAGAGGAAGATATTGGGAGAGTGGAGAACATTGCAGGTGAAGATCTAAGTGGATTTCCAGCTAACCTCTATGGAAATGTGAGTTTAGGTGTGTGTAGACCAGATGGGCTTGAGGTTTTTATGGTGAATAAGGAGACTTATTTTGGTGAATAAGAAGCAGAGATGGGTCATCTTGTCTCCAAAGAGAAACTTGGTATGTAGTTGTTTTGATGTCAGAGATAGTCTATAGTCAACCTAATCTAACTTTATTTATTTATTTATTTATTTTTGTGGTACCGGGGATTGAACTCAGGGGCACTCAACCACTGGGCCACATCCCCAGCTCTTTTTTGTATTTTTTTATTAGAGACAGGGTCTCACTGAGTTGCTAAGTGCCTTGCCATTGCTGAGGCTGGCTTTGAACTCGCAATCCTCCTGCCTCAGCCTCCCAAAGTGCTGGGATTACAGGCGTGCGCCACCACGCTCGGCTTATTTATTTTTTAAATATTTTTTAGTTGTAGGTGAACATACAGTATCTTTATTTATTTTTATGTAGTGCTGAGGATCAAACCCAGTGCCTCACGCATGCAAGGCAAGCGCTTTACTACTGAGCTACAGCCCCAGCCCCTAATCTAACTTTAAACATCTTATTCGTCACAGTTTAAATAAATGGCAGAGAACCAATTTATTAAAATAGATTACTCAATCTCTAGCCCTGCAAATAAATATGATAGATCACTAATTGGAGATAATATGTCTTCTCTAAATCCATGCCTCTGTCTTTTCTCTTTTGTACTGCTTTTATTTAGTTACATGAAGATTGCTTTCTAGTTGCTTTGGTATGAGTTGTAAAACCATTCTGTGCTTTCTAAACCAGAGCATCTGAACCTTTATGTTTGGATAGGTAAGATGGTTGATACTGCTTTGCCAGTCAGGTTACTTTTAAATTCCCAGAAAGCATAGAATGTAAAGAGAGAATTTTCATCACTGTTGTAATAGCTGGGGGGGGGGAAGGCATGACAGTTAATCTACTCTGAATTCCTCTGATACTAATGTAATTAGCCAACCATATTTTATTTCTACTTATGGCAGAATATTTGCAATAGTACTTCCTATTTCTAGAGTATATTTTCGTGGGGGATAACAATCCCAGTTAATTCAGTTACAGGCTATTTGTGGGAGGAACAATATGCATCACAATATACTCTTTCAAAGAGAAAAACTGAGCTCTCCAGAATCTAAAGATTTTCAATAACGATGCCGGTTTAAACCAGGCATTTGCCCTGTGCCTTGGCATGTACACATAGTCCCAGCTAAAAGGGTGTTCTGTTGTTAGAAACAAAAGCAACTGTAAGCTTTACTACTAGCCTAAGGCAAATCTACAAGATGATGTTTTTCAGGCTTTTCAGATAAAAATACCTTTTACAGATGGTAAGAAATAAAAGGGCTCTACTTTTCTGCTTTGTGAGCTTCAGTCCCTAATCTTTATTTTTAAGACCTATGAGTTGCCTCCTAAAGAGTGTTACCTGGGCCAGGCACGGTGGCGCACGCCTGTAATCCTAGCACTTTGGGAGGCTGAGGCAGGAGGATCGCGAGTTCAAAGCCAGCCTCAGCAATGGTGAGGCACTTAGCAACTCAGTGAGACCCTGTCTCCAAATAAAATACAAAAAAGGGCTGGGGATATGGCCCAGTGGGTGAGTGCCCCTGAGTTCAATCCCTGGTACCACAAAAAAAAAAAAAAAAAAGAGTGTTACCTGGGCCCCTGCAATGGAATAAATGCGTCAGTGTTAGCTTCCACACCTCTTTACAAAATGGCTGTAGATTGAACTCCACTCTTCCAGCAGGTCTCTTTTCTTTTTCTTTTTTTCTAGATACTAGTATTGAACCAGAAGTCAACCATTGAGCTACATCTAGAGCCTATTTTATTTATTTATTTATTTATTAAATTTTGAGACAGGGTCTTGCTGGTTTGCTCAGGCTGGACTCAAACTTGCCATCCTTCTACCTCAGCCTGATTTGTGAATTGTGCTCAGGACAGAGATTGTGTCTTTTGTATCTATAGTCCCAAAGCCTAGCACAGAGCCATGGGGCACACAATACTTATTGAATGAATGACATAATTAAATAAATAAATGAATGAATCAGAGGGCTGGGGGTGTAGCACCATGATAGAGCCCTTGCCTGGCATGCATGAGGCCCTGGGTTTAGTCCCCAAGCCCAAAAATAAATAAATCAAATTAATGAAACAAAGATTATTTTCTCTTGTTTCTTTCCATCATGCTATCCCCTTCCTCTGGTCAAACTGAAGAATATATTTAGAGTTCATATCTTTAATTTACTGTGAATTCCTAAAAGAGCAAATTTGGTAAAATGGAAGTGCCAAGTGGTAGACATTGTTTTCTGGTTAAATTGACTTTGACCCGTGATTGTAATTCAAAATATTTTAAAATATTTTCATTAGTACATTATAATTATACAGAATAGTGTGGTTCATTTTGATGTAGTCATAAATGCATGGAATATAATTTGCTTCATTGCAGTCTCTAGGACTTCCTCTTTTCCTCCCCTCAAAAGTTGTTTTTTTTTTTATAAAGCACCCCTTGGCTCGGTGACACACACACTGTAACTAAGGCAGGTGGATGGCAAGTTCCAAGTTAGCTTGGGAAACTTAGCAAGACTGTCTCACAGTAAAAATGTTAAAAGGTCTGGAGAGTTAGTTCAGCAGTAGAGTGAGTGCACCTGGGTTCAATGCCCAATAGTGAAGCAGATAAGAGGAGATAGTACTTAAACTAAATAAACTGGTATTTTGTGGATGTCTTTTTTTTTTTTTTCCCACAGAGCCAGTGAAGTTCCTTAAAGATAATGGAGTATTGGAATGTTAAAATCAGTGAGTTTATCCACTATCAAGAAAAATTTAGTTTCAAACACATAGCAGCCACTGAGCTTTAAAAAAACTTTAATGGGGGGGGGCTGGGGTTGTGGCTCAGCAGTAGAGCACTCGCCTAGCAAGTGCGCGGCCCGGGTTCAATCCTCAGCACCACGTACAAATAAACGCATTGTGTACAACTAAAAGCAAATAAATAAATATTTTTTAAAAAAAAATTGGGGCTGGGGTTGTGGCTCAGCCGCCGAGCGCTCGCCTTGCACATGCGCGGCCCAGGTTCGATCCTCAGCACCACGTAAACATAAATGCGTTGCATTGTGTACAACTAAAGTAAATAAATAAATATTTTTTTAAAAAAACTTTAATCGGATAATATGGCTCCTCTTTTTAAAACTCTTCAACAGCCTCCCATTGTTGTTAGGATGGGATACAAAATCCGTAATATGAACTTCAAGCTAATTCGTTATTCATTCAAGAATATTGATTTCATTGAAGAATATTGATTGACTGCCTATTAGATATTTTAAGCTTGGAAAATAACAGCCATGAGGGGGTTGGGCAAATCCTCAGTTCCTACAGAGCTTACACTAGGAGCAATAGGGGCAGGTCAGCAGGAAGACTTACAGACTATAAACATAAATAGAATTAATAAACAGACCAGATAAATTCCAACATGATGAGTGCTGTGAAAAAAATAAAATGCAATATTTGCTACAGAAAATAAGCTTTTTTTTTAAGTTCTCCAGGCTCCACTTAATCACCCCAGAAAATTCCTACAATACTATTTCCTCTCCCAAGGCTCCACCCTTATCTTCCTGAATCATCATTCTCCCTTCAGGTCTCAGCTAAAAATGGCAGCTTTTCTTAGAGATTCCTTTTATATACTTCCATTTGTACACAGGTCTTCTTTGTAATGTTAATTACCTGGATAGGTATTTGCTCAATGTGGGGACTTGCCATAAGGTAGGGTCTTCTTGTGTGTGGTCTTGTTTTTGTTTGTTTGTTTGTTTGTTTGTTTGTTGGTACCAGGGATTGAACTCAGGGGCACTCCACCACTGGGCCACATCCCTAGCCCTTTTTTTTGTATTTTATTTAGAGACAGGGTCTCACCGAGTTGCTAAGTGCCTTGCCATTGCTGAGGCTGGCTTTGAATTCGCAATCCTCCTGCCTCAGCCTCTCAAGTGCTGGGATTACAGGCCTGTGCCACCGCGCCCAGCTGGTCTTCTTGATATAGTTACTAATATATCCTTTCCAAACAGTTCAGTTATCCTTGAAATCAACAGAAGGATACTGTTTTATTTTTTCTTAAAGGTCACTTGATCAAGAGTAATAAAAACCATTTGAAGATCACGTTTAAGTAACAAGGGAAATGCAATTAGTCTGAATGGAAACTAAGTATTCAGTGATTGATTTAGATAACATTTTATTTGCATGTATACTCATCTAGACTTTTTCTAAACGTAGTTATACATGTCTTTTAACATCAAAAGTAACCATACATATTATTTTGTAAATTGCTTTTTTCATTGAAGTTATAACCTGAACAAATGCTACTCACTGGGGGCGGGGAGGCACACTGGGGCTGGAATGCTGGACTTAAAGCAAGATAGGCCAGCTCTCTATCACTGAGTTATACCCCCAGCCTGAATGCTACTCATTTTTAATGCCTATGTACTAGTCTACTATGTAGACTAACTGTAATTAACTAATTATTGAGTAGTTATCTTTCCTGATTTTTCAACATTTTCACATTACAATCTACACTACAATTAGCCTCTTTGAGATATATAGATATATAATATATATTTGCAAACTTGTTTATTTCTTTCCTGAAAATAAATTTCTGAGTGGAAACTTGTTGGTCAAACAGTATGGATATATTGAGGCATTTGATACACATTATCAAATTGTCTGTAAAAAGTTATATCAATTTGTACCACTTAGCATAGAAATGTGCCCATTTCATTCTTTTTTGTTTCATTCTTTTTTTTTTAGTGTGCCCATTTCATAAGATCTTCATCAATACTTAATAACTTTTTAAATCTTGGACATTCTGATAGGCAAAAAAGAGAAATCAGTTTTTATTTTCATTGCTTACTAGAGAGACTGAACATATTTTCATATGCTTATCAGTCAAGCATTTTCTTTCTTTTTTTTTTAATTGCCCAGTTGTGTCCTTCCACATTGTTTTTTTCTTAAATTTTTTTTAGTTGTAGATGGACACAATACCTTTTATTTGTTCTTATGTGGTGCTGAGGATTGAACCCAGTGCATCACATGTGCTAGGCAAGTGCTCTATCACTGAGCTACAACCCTAGCCCCCTTGCACACTTTAAAACTGGGATATTTATCTTTTTAAAAAACTAATTTTTATTTTAAAATTTTAGTTGACTCATGATTGTATTCATACTTGAGTGGATTCTTCTTGTTTTTTAAAACCTTCGATGTAAAAAAATCAGGGCTGGCCATGTAGCTCAGTGAGAGCACTGGTTTAGATGCCAGAAGGGTTCAACACCCAGCACTAAAAAAATCAATTTATAATAGTTTATTATTACAGACTAGTGATATTTAGCCATATTATATATACATACATATATATACACATACACACAAATACATATTCAATGTATTTTATATTTATATATGTATATACACACACACATATACAAATACATACTCAATTTTGGCAGTTTGTCATTTGTCTTTTAGTTTCATTGTAAAGTAACATTACCTTTTAGCCATCATATTGATGTACCAAATTTGCAGAAAAAAAAAAGTCTCACAAGCCACTCATGTAATAGCCAATGAAGCCTTTATTCTGGACAGGGCCAGGAACTACTACCCGCACAAAACAGGGTGGTAGAAAATGGCGCCTGCTCATAGCAAGGGCACGGTTTATAAAGTACAGGGTTAATACACCCTCAGGTGGAGACGGTTTAAGGGTGGGTTAATGGGCCATCGGGTGGAGACAGATTAAGTTGCCTCTGCTTATTACAATATGTCATGTTGAAATTATAGTTTTTTTCAGTTTGTCATTTAACTATTTTTTTAAGTATTTATTTATTTACTTTAGTTGTACACAATGCGTTTATTTGTACATGGTGCTGAGGATCGAACCTGGGCCGCGCACGTGCTAGGCGAGAGCTCTACTGCTGAGCCACAACCCCAGCCTGTCATTTAACTATTAACTGTGTACTTTAACATTCTGAAGCTTTACTTATATTTAGGAAATTGTATTTGTCAGTCTTTCCCTTTATGGATTTTTATTATATTTAGAAAGTCCTTCTGCATCCCCAAGGCTATAGAAAATTCACCTATATTTTCTTCTACTTCTTTGATGATTTTATATTTTACATTAAGCTACTTATACCTCAAGAATATGCCAAGGAGTGGCTAGCAGTCTCAGGTCATGAAGAATTCATTTCACACATTCTAGGTAAACATTATAGTACATTATTATGAAAACAAGACAAAAACTGATATACAGCACCTAAATCATATACCACACTGTCAAAAATGAAAATATCAAATCTACTGGCAAGATGAACATGATATAAGAGTATTGTTTTAATGGTTTGGGATGAAATTTTACTTATATTCCAGGCTCATGAAACACTATTATAACTAGGAGGGGAATTGTCCCAAAATATATAAGGGCCTGCTATGAAATTTATGGGAATACAACAACAGTGAACAAAACAGAATCGCTGCTCTTAAAGGGTGGGATAAACAAATATTTCAATAAGTGCCTTACAGAAAACTAAGCAGGTAGGGGCATGGGAGAGATCATTATGGTAGATAGTGATACAGTTGTCTGTGACGAGTTCTGCTCCCCCAAATGTTGAAGTTTGAACATTAGAGAAGCACACAGAGGCAAGCATATAAAGCAGGGTTTATGTAAAAGGGGTAACATAGACTTCTCCCGGGAAGGAGAAGGGGGCCATTGCTGGTATCCTAGTATCCCAAGAAGATAGGGAGGTCTGCCTTTTTATATGTCCTAGGCTTCCTTTGTTCTCCCGTCCTCTTCTCCTCTACAAGACTAGGGCCAGGAATGCTGGGTGGGATGGCCAAAAGGTGAGGAACAAATGGGCTGAAGGTGGAAGGGCAGGATGGTGAAGCCCAGGGCACATTAATTAACAACTTTATAGCTCCCTGTAGGGAGGGACAATTCCTGAACTGGTTACCTTGGCAACAGGTTGGGGCAGGGGCAGGTTCTTGATAAGGGTGGAGGAAGGGCTCTGAAGGAATTCACATTTCAATCCCTCAGGGGACAGTCTCCAACTTTCCCAGGCTCACTCAAAATTGGCTTTCATGATCTGACCTATCAGATTCTAGCTTCAATAGGGTGGTCAGGGGAGGTGGTGACTCTGGGGAGGTGACTATTTATAACGCTTGGATGATGAAAGTAAAGAAATGAAAATATGTCACCTTAGGTAAAGCAGGTGGGAACAAGTAGGTTTGCTGGGGAAATAGTAAGAAAGTCACCCTAGCTGTCATGTTATCAGAAACCAGAAATATGAGGGAAGCAAGAAGTGTTGATCCAAGATGCAAAGAAAAGACCACCAACTCTAATTTAAAATTAAAGCAAGTTTATATTGTATGCACACAAAGAGAGCTGGCCAGTGGCTGCCCCTCCCAAACACTGGGCTTGGGGTCAGCCCCGCTCTCAGGGAAGACAAGGATTTTATAGTTCAAAGAGTTACAAAAAATCTTGGGAACTTACAGCTAACAAGGTCAGACATGTGTAATTTAAAAGGACATAGCAAACTAATAATCTATATGGCATTGCATTTCAAGGGAGGGGGTATAGTCAAACCCCACATCAAAAGTTTATGAGGCACCGTTAGTTTTAGAGAGAGAGAGTTGTTATCTGGTCAAGGAAAGCCAGGCCTGAGTGAGCTCAAGGCCTGGGCATGAATGCCAGACAATTTAAAGCATCAAAATAAGCTCAAGCCAAATAGGAATCCTAGCATTTCATAGAAAACTGAAGTGGGCTTTTCATAACTTTTTGACAGGATGGCTCTCGGTCTTAAGATGGAATTAGGCTGGTTTATCAGAAGCACCCCTAAAACCTGGGTAAGGTTATTTTTCTTTAACTGTGATGAGGAGTTGGATGCCACATGGCACAATCTCTCCATTCCTTTCAGGCATTACCATCTGAGAGGCTTCCTTAACCACACTTTGACGAATTCCACTCCTATCAGATTTTCCCATCCTTTTGTAATCACCACCCCTTTCAAGTATTTCAGAGAAGTACCAACTCAGACTGTCTTTTTTAAAAGAAATATTTATTTGTTTTAGTTGTACACAATGCCTTTATTTTTACATAGTGCTGAGGATGGAACCTGGCCGCATACGTGCAAGGAAAGCGCTCTACTGCTGAGCCACAACCCCAGCCCTCAGATGGTCTTCTACCACTTTTAAACCCTGCAATTCCCATTTGCCCCTACAGGATACTTTTCTCACCCCCATTTACCCAAATTTTCTCCCTAGCATTTATCAATGGCTGGTGTAATAGTTTTGTTTTGTTTTTTGGTACCGGGGGTTGAACTCAGGGGCACTCGACCACTGGGCCACATCCCCAGCCCTTTTTTGTATTTTATTAGAGACAGGGTCTCACTGAGTTGCTAAGTGCCTCGCCATTGCTGAGGCTGGCTTTGAACTCGTGATCCTCCTGCCTCGGCCTCCCAAGTGCTGGGATTACAGGCGTGCTTCACCACGCCCAGCATAGTTTTGTGGTTTTTTTAAGATTACTATCAAGAGCTACGAGGACTGAGGTTTTAGTCTATTTTAATTTCTTACTCTTAAATTTTGGCCTACTTTAATTTCCTCAACATTTACGACGGTGACTGACCTAGAGTTGGCGCTCAATAAATATATGTTGAATAAAATGTAGGATGCTGTGTGAGCTGGTCTGGACTGACTGCGAAAATCGATGCCAGATTAGACTAATAGCACATTTCACGCTCTCTGAAAAAAGGCTTCAAGCAGCCAGACGGTGACGTCCTTCAATTTACAAAATGGGAAAGCAAAGGTTCCCACAATTCTCAGAACGCGAATTTCTCGCCACAATTCAAAATGGCGGAAGAGGGTGGGGCCTGTCACATGGTGGGCGTCATAGCAGCTTTCCTTTTCCAAATCCACGCCCGCCTTGCCGCGTCGTCTGCCGTCCCTCTCCTCTGCCCGCCGAGCCTTTTCAAGGAATCAACTGGGATTGGCTAACAGGTTGGGAGTGGGGCTGCGGAGCCAGGACGTGGCATCATCACTTCCTGTTGTGGGCAGTCGTTTCCTGTCGCTGCTTGGTAACAATGGGGAAGATAATGGCTGCCTGAGCAACGTCTCCGAGCAGGCGCTGGGGTAGAGGCGGATCTCAACCAGCGACTTATCGGAGGCGGGCTTGAGAGCGGCGGCTGGGGAGGCGCTGAGGAGCCTCAGCGGCGAAGGCCGAAAACAACCGAGTCAGATCCTGACCCTATAACCGAGTAAGTGAAGACATGGGAATCCTCTGAGAAATGGATGTAGAGCGAGAGGAAGACAGCAGAGCCGCGGCTGCCGCGTTCTCTCAAAATGGCCCGAGTGACGCGTTGTGGCAGAGGCTCAGCGCCGCCTCCGGACCCCAGGCCTGTTGCTGCGGGGGGCTCCGTGGCGTAGTCGCCGCTGCCATTTTAGTTGGGTGGTATACTCGACCGGCTCTTTGAAGAAGGGGAAGGAGGTGGGTAGTAGTTCCTCTCTGCCAGCCGCAGTCCGGGCCCTCCGGAGCCTTAAGAATTAAGGGGAGGTGTTGTTTGAGTTTTGGCCTCGGGTGTGACAATCTTAGAGTGCCTCGGTTTTTCTCTCTGTTCTTGGGAGGCTTCCCTCTCCACCCCGTGTTTTACATGGCGGGCTCGAGTTTGGGAAAAGGGGTAATGTCAGGCTGCTCCGAGTCAGATGCTGGGAACTTTTGGGCCTTTAGATTTTCCCAGGATTTGCAAAATCCCATTTTGAGCCCTTATGCAGGGCTTTACCAATTATGCGCCCCCTGGGGCCCCGATGACATCTTCCCCGAGGATCTGAGGCAACTGTGGTTTACTCCCTTGCTCTTATAACCCTGGTGTATCCTTTGCCAGTTATCACTGGAAGGATTCCCCCACACACACAAAAAGGGAGGGAAAAGCCATTGCACGTTGTTACTTTTCCCTGGGTAAGGGTGGGAGTTTGGCCAAATTATTTTCAAGTTAATTTCCGTTCAATCCTCCCAACAACCCCACCCCTCCCCCCCCAAAAAAACCGCCTAAGGGTCTCTGCTTCTGCGGGCGGTACCTGCCAAGTACGCCATAGCTGAGTAACTAGTATTAACCGGTTGGGCTTCTGCTTCCTGAATACTCACAGTCCCTTTTCCCCTTATGCTGATTAATTTCAAGATGGAGGAGACAGCCACGTTCCTTCCCTAGACAGTTTCACCATACTTATTCCACAGGTTAGTCCGGCAATCTGAGGCCTACCTGACTTTTTATTTAGGTCATTTTTTCGTTTGGGGGCAAAAGGAAGTATTTATATCAGATTGTCATGCACCCTTTGCAAGGCCCCACAGCAATTTCTTGGTGGAAATAAGAAACCTGCAATTCCTGAGTCAGAATTAACCGCAGTGCTTTTGGATGATTGAAGAGAGGAAGAAAAGATAAATGTACTACTAATCATTTCTTTGGCTCTTCTTGATTACTAAGAAACTATTCATATCACCCCCATCAGGTACATTGTGTCAGTCCTGGAGGACTTGAGAGCAGGCAGACAACAGTTATAGGCCTTCCCCCTACTCAGATAGTTTTCTAAACTGAAAATATAGGTTAAATACCCAAAAAGATGAATCCAAACCCTTCTTAAAATACAATTTTAGGACAGACTTCCTCTTACTGAAAAATGTCAAAAATGTTTTTTAGCTTAAGATGTCCTGGTGATTTTTTTTTTAAAGTACTTTAGGTCCCTGCCTTAGCTAGCATAATGTGCCAAATAAGTCCTTGAAAGTGACTATCAGAATCTGAAAATAATTACTGGTCTGATAAGGAAAGGCCTATTTTAAGCAAGCTTATATTAAAAGGTAGATTGCCTCTCAGCCTGTAAAGGAAATCTTATACTAATTCCTGGTTCCCTCTCACCTTCTTGATGTCCTCAAATATCCTAGTACTAATATTGAGTTAGGTTGGGTTATGGTTGTGTAACTAAAATACATAGATGTGTATTTTTTTAAGGATGTGTCTTATTTCAAAAAGAAAATGTGTATCTTATAAAAGAGGAAGAATAATGGATTCTTTTTTTTTCTAGAGCAGAGTGTGAAGAAAACTAAAATCCAGTTTATTGTAATTCAATACTATGTCATAACAGTCAGGTAATTTATTTTTTGTTGCGTCTCCTGATGATTTATATGTAGAATGCATGTTTACAAATATTGTTCTATTTTACAGGCCCTGTGGTTGGATGGGCTCATTGATATGTATTAGTTGGTGTTGGGCATTCTTCATGATGAGAATGGGTACTTATCACTGGGAATTCAAAGGGTAATGTTTCTCAGTACCTGAATTCATCAGTGCTTTATCTGTGAATTTTATTCTTTACCAGTACCTGTATAGAACAGAAAGAACAAAAAATTGTTGCCTTAAATCATTGTTAGAACAACCCAAATCTAAAAATAAAATAGCTTTTTAATTTCAGTGAATATCTACATGAAATGTTAGAATATCTTACAGGAATGTAATTTACATTATTGTGTGTGGTGTTTGATATTTTTTTCCCCTTCAAGATTCAAAAAGTCATTGGTTTTTAATACCCTAATTGATGTTAATTCCTTTTATTATTATCACCATTGTTAAAGTAACCACATAGATTTATTGCCCTAACCAGGACACTTTTAAAAGCAAAAGGAACATTATTAATACTTATTCCTGCACAATGGGTGCAAACCTGGATTATCCTAGGCAAACTGGGATGGATAGCCTAAATTCATAACTAACTTCTGTTGAGGGCTTGTGTACTACTACAAAGCCTCCTGAGGATGTTAACTGTTACAGAGAGCACTGAAAGTTAAGTAATTTGTCCTCAGTTAAAAAGCTAGTGAATGGTGGAACCTTCATTTTATCTCAGGTCTGTCCCACATTCAAGTCACCAAACTTCAATGCCTCTAGACCTGCCTGTTTACCAGTTACATCAGAAGTGCAGTGAAAATGAAAAGTTGTAATAATTCTCTAGGTTATGTTGCATTAAAAAGTTTTGTTAGCCGGGCGCGGTGGCGCACGCCTGTAATCCCAGCACTTTGGGAGGCTGAGGCAGGAGGATCGCGAGTTCAAAGCCAGCCTCAGCAATGGCGAGGCACTTAGCAACTCAGTGAGACCCTGTCTCTAAATAAAATACAAAAAAGGGCTGGGGATGTGGCCCAGTGGTCGAGTGCCCCTGAGTTCAATCCCCGGTACCACAAAAAAAAAAAAAAAAAAAAAAAAAAAAAGTTTTGTTAACTTAGCTGGGGGTGGTGGCACATGCCTGTAATCCCAGCTACTCAAGGGGCTGAGGCAGGAGGATGGCAAGTTCAAGTCCAGTCTCAGGAACTTATCAAGAACTTATCTCAAAATTTAAAAAAAGGACTGGGGGTGCAGCCCCTCAAAAAACGGGTTAACTGTTAAAAGTAATCTGCTTTATAAGGCAGATGAGACATACCTTGCAATTACCCCTGCTTTTTTGTTGTTGATGTTCCATTGCAGTTTGTTTCAACTATTAGTGCTCTTGATACAGTTTGGTAAACTTAATTTAAAATCAGAAAAGGTTTTAAGAAATAGCTTAATCGTAAAATGCCTGGAAATAAATATTAGGCTGATGAATAATTTTCAGGTTAGTGAACGTGTAGCGAGGTGTTAACTAATAGGTTAAATGGGGCATGTGCATTTATGGAATTATGTATATATTACTTCTTCCATAACTCTGGTGGTCTGGGAAATAGAATAATCACTGATCAGCCTCCTATTTCCTGGATTTACTTTAGTGTGGATTACAAATTAGAATGTGAAAAGTCTTGTCTAAGACCAGTGAGTTGCTAGAATTGGGGCCACTGCCTAGAATGGGAACAACTGTTTCTTTTGTAAGTCTACTTCTTTAAAATTTTTGTATAACACAAAAATTTCTAAAACCTTATGGCCTATTGATTTCAAGAAGTATCCAGGTTACACAATACTTTGAAGTTGTGTTGTGTTTTGTTTTTGGATACTGGAGATTGAACCAGGAGTGCTTTACCAAGGAGCTTGGGATCCTTCTGCCTCAGCCTCCTTCCTGAGTAGCTAGGATTACAGGTGTGCACCATGAAGTTTTTTTTTTTTTTTTTTTTTTGTGGTTACCGGGGATTGAACTCAGGGGCACTCGACCACTGGGTCACATCCCCAGCCCTTTTTTGTATTTTATTTAGAGACAGGGTCTCACTGAGTTGCTAAGTGCCTCGCCATTGCTGAGGCTGGCTTTGAACTCGTGATCCTCCTGCCTCAGCCTCCCAAAGTTGCTGGGATTACAGGCGTGTGCCACCGCGCCCGCCTCACCATGAAGTTTTGATAACTAGTATAAGATTCCAATAATACTTATGGTTTTTTTCCTTCATTATTTTTTTCTCTCCCAGATAATCACATCATTTCTTCCTTTTGTCAATTGAGTAGTTTTAAAAATATGTACCTCAGTTTGGGGAATATATTTTTGAACTTTGTGGGTTTTCTCCTGAAATGTAATTGGCATTCTTGCTCAACATTTTCTAATTATAGTGCTTCAACCCAGGATTTTAAACTCATTAATCATAATAGCACCTACATATGTGCAAGACATATCTATAGACAGCACCTGGTGTATATATAGATTTATAGACCTCTTGTAATTTTACAACTGTGGGTTAAGTTGCTGTTAAATTGTTTGATGGTTTAATGGAGTTTGAATGTTGATGAACATGAAACTTTCTGGCAGAGAAGGAGATATTTGTGTTAAATGTTTCAAATTTTTTCTGGAATGAAAAAAAAAAAACCTCTCCTAATCTCTACTTGACTGTAGGAAGAAGTTAGCTACAATTTTCATTGATCAAAGTTCCCTTTAATAGTAGTCAAAACTAAGGTGACCATATAAAGTACCCAAACTGAAATACTTTTTTTTTTTTTTTTTTTTTTGGTACTGGGGATTGAACCCAGGGACGCTCAACCACTGGGCCATGTCCCCAGCCCCTTTTTTAAAAACTATTTATTTATTTATTTGTTTTAGTTGTACACAATGTCTTTATTTTTACATGATGCTGAGGATCGAACTCGGAACCCGGGCCACGCATGTACTAGGCGAGTGCTCTACCACTTAGCCACAACCCCAGCCCTTTTTTATATTTTTATTTAGAGACAGGGTCTTGCTGAGTTGCTGAGGCTGGCTTTGAACTCTAGATCCTCCTGCCTCAGCCTCCCAAGCCACTGAGATTATAGATGTGTGACACTGCATCCAGCCCAAACTGAAATACTTTTGAGAACAATTGTTACTTAAGCACAAGTATAAACTATTACTCTTCTGGACAAAACAGGGATATATGGGCATCCCCATGTCAATTCTATGTAGGAACACTTGTTCAGGAAGGACAATGGACAGTATGTATGGTCAAATACAAAATTGTTTTCCTCAAATAATATGTGATTGGTGTAGATAATATTTTCTTTCTTGGTCAGGTGATTTTTTTAAGTTGATTTTTTTTAGTTGATGATGAACACCAGCATTACCAGTAATTAGTGATTTTAGATTAATAACTTTAAAAAAATAACACCTGAACCGTCAATGTCTTGGAAGCAATGAGAGAAGCAAATCAAAATTGAATTTATGAAAAAGACCAAATTCTAATTTAGTGAATTCAATAGAATAAAATGAAATGGGTAATGAAATTAAATTTACTGTCTAAGGTACTTGAGTGAGATGAAATGTCATAAAGGTTTCCTTTCTTAACTGACTTGATGGTATAAATTGGCAGCATGGCATGTTCTTCTGTCCTTTGATCTACTTTACTGGAGTCCTTAGAACTCTTGTTTCAATTTAACTGTTTTAGAGGGTTGTAGTAGTCAAAATTGTATGTTGCAAGTTAATAGACTTCCTACCAAGAGATTAGTTAGACACAGGAGGGACATTCCTGAGTCCTTTTGATTGTTTTTTCAGGTGGTAAAGATCGAATAATAAAAGTGAGGCTAATCTACTACTACCATTCAGATTATTTATAATCTTATTGTTTTAGTAGTAGAAGTGGTGGGTGCTTTGGTGGCATCCTCTGATAGGCCAATGTTAGAAGAAATTATCAACAAATTGTATGGTTGGTGAAAGGTATTTTGCAGTTAGTAGAGGCAGTAATACATGGACCCTACCCTGTTTCTTTTTTTAAAAGAATATATTTTGTTTTCCAAAGATAAGGTCATCAAGTAAAGGGAGATAAAAATGCATAGTGACCAAATCTACAGTAAGGAAAGCACAACTTCTAAGTTTACATATTAGTTATGTTATTTCCTAAGTTTTACTTTTGTAATTTAATAATGTAATATGACTTAGATTTCATCTTAATCAAAATCACAGAAGGTACCTTGTAGATGGCTTAATATAATACTGTAATGTTGAGGGAGATCTTGAGGCACAAGAGGTGAAATGATTTGACTGAAATTCACATAGCTGGGTTACAGACAACACTAGAATTTTTCTTTTCTTTTTCACAGAGCTGAATTCCCCTCTGCTACCCATGTATAGAATAAACAAGTTATCTGGTTGTTACCAAACATTTATGTGTATATTACAAATGTCATACATGATGGTACTTTATATCCTCACCTCGAATTCAGTAGTGATTTAACTTTTTAAAAACTGTATAAAATATTTAAATACATTTTGGTGATGGTATTATTGCGCTAACAATTTATTGACAAAAGATCACATGCCATTAATGCTTATATCCTTTGGTAGGGTTTTATTTTAAATTCTGGGAAATGAACCCAGGGGTGCTTTACCACTAAGCTATATCTCCAGCCCTTTTATTTTGAGACAGGGTCTCACAGAGTTGCTGAAGCTAGCCCCAAACTTGCAATCCTTCTGCCTCAGCCTCCCAAGTTGCTGGAATTACAGGCATATACCATTGCACCTGGCCTTTCTGAGGTTCTTAAATGGAGCTGTTACAAACAATATGGATTCTTGTCCTTCCCTTTTTGGTATCACGGTTCTATATTGATACCCTTGATTGATTCCCCCCCCCCCTTTGCACTGGGGATTGGACTTACAGGCACTCTACCAATGAGCTATATATACCTGGTCTTATTTTTTTTTCCTTCTTTTTTTTTTTTTTTTTTTTTGATACAGGGTCTTGCTAAGTTGTTGAGGCTGTCTTTGAATTTTTTGATCTTCCTGCTTCAGCCTCCTGAGTTGCTTGCATCACAGGAGTATGCCACCATGCCTGACTTAAATGACTTTTCAACTCTTAACATCATAACAAAATTAATTTTTTATTTACCCATTTTTTTTAAACTGGTTTGTCCTACTCTAGCACTTTATCAGGTTTGGAACTTGGATGAACAGGTATGTGAAAGGTGATGATACTCAACATATTTTAGTAGTTGGTTGAGCTTAGATTACTTTAATTTGTTCATCCAACCCAGTCCCTTTTTGTTTTGAGAAAGAGGCAGTTTCTTCCAGACTTAACAGGACATGGATTTTTTATTTTTTTTTGAGGTACCGGGGATTGAACTCAGGGGCACTTGACCACTGGGCCACATCCCCAGCCCTTTTTTGTGTTTTTATTAGAGACAGGGTCTCACTGAGTTGCTAAGTGCCTCGCCATTGCTGAGGCTGGCTTTGAACTTGCGATCCTCCTGCCTCAGCCTCCCAAAGTGCTGGGATTACAGGCGTGCGCCACCGCACCCGGCATGGCTTATTTTAAAATCAGCATTTACACAAGCATTTAACTTGATGTTTCAAGATTGATTTGTTTTCTCTTTTTTTTTTTTTAGTTGTCAGTTGACCTTTATTTATTTATATGTGGTGCTGGGAATGGAACCCAGTGCCTCACACATAGTAGGCAAGCACTCTTACCACTGAGCCACAACCACAGCTCGCCCCCCCCCCCTTTTGTGGAGCTTGGATTTGAACCCAGGGTCAAGATTGTTTTGTGAAGTCTTATTTCCGTAACAGTTTTTAAGCTTTTTGTTAACAATTAAGAGTACTATGATGTAGTATATCCATTTATTATGTGCATTAAGTGAATTTTTTTTTCAATTTTTGTGGTACTGGAGATTTAACTCCAGGGAGCTCTACCATTGAGCTACACTCCCAGCTCTTTTTATTTATTTTTTAAATAGTTTTTTAGTTGTAGATGGACACAATACCTTTATTTTTTTTTTATTTTTATGTGGTGCCAGGGATCAAACCCAGTGCCTCACGCAAGTGCTTTACCACTGAGACACAATCCCAACCCCTAGCTCTTTTTATTTTTTAAAAAAGGCTCTCATGAAGTTGCCCAGGCCGGCCTCAAACTTTCAATCCCCCTGCCTCCCAACTAGCTGGGATTATAGGAGTACTGGACCGTACCTGGATTAAGTGACTGTTCAGCTCTAATATGATAACAATATTAATTCTTTTCATGGATTAAGTATATTGAATGAGATCATACTATTAGAAGTGGTCAGAAACAATAATTTGCATAATTAATGTAATGGTTGTAGAAGTTGAGATTATTCTTTAATATTCTCAGGGTGTGGTTCTTACAAAACTGGTACACTACCAAGAAATAAAAATTGAGCCAACATTAGACTTCCTGTGTGTGTGTGTGTGTGTGTGTGTGTGTGTGTGTGTGTGTGGTGCTGGGGATCAAACCCAGGGCCTTGTGCATGCGAGGCAAGCACTCTACCAACTGAACTATATGCCTAGCTCTAGGTTTCCTTTTTGAAGTACTAAATGCTGACATTGGGAAGAAGTCTATCAAGTTGCTATTCTTGGGTTAAAACAACATATATTCTTACATATGTAAGAGTTTAAGTATATGAGCCAGATTGTAGTGGTACACTCCTGTAATCCCAGCTACTCAGGAGACTGAAGGCAGGAGGTTGTAAATCTCTATTACAACCACAATATTATACCCAAGAAATTTAACATTGATACAATAATTTTTCTAATATTCAGTTGGCATTAAAATATTAAAATTTCTAGGCAGACTTGGTGGCCACGCCTGTAATCCCAGCGCTCAGGAGGGTGAGATAGGAGGATCACAAGTTTAAAGCCAGCCTCAGCAAAAGTGAGGTGATAAGCAACTCAGTGAGACCCTGTCTCTAAATAAAATACAAAATAAGTCTGGGGGTGTGACTCAGTGTTTGAGTACCCCTGACTTCAAATATGTGTGTGTGTGTGTGTGTGTGTGTGTGTAAAAATTTCTTCAGTTATTCCCCAAATGTCTGTATAAATTTTATTTTTTTATTCAGTATTTAGCCAACATCTGTGTATTTGACTTGGTTAAGAACTGTAAACATATCCCAAATTTTTTATTTTTTTATTTTAATTTTTGTTTTTCAGGACATGGACATTTTTTTTTTTTTTTTTTTTTTTTTGGTACTGGGGATTGAACTCAGGGGCACTCAACCACTGGGTCACATCCCCAGCCCTTTTTTTGTATTTTATTTAGAGACAGGGTCTCACTGAGTTACTAAGTGCCTCGCCATTGCTGAGGCTGGCTTTGAACTCGCGATCCTCCTGCCTCAGCCTCCCAAAGTGCTGGGATTACAGGCGTGCGCCACCGCGCCCGGCAGGACATGGACATTTTTTAAAGCAATCTTTTTTTTAGTTGTCAGTGTACCTTTATTTTATTTATATGTGGTGCTAAGAATCGAACCCAGTGCCTCACACATGCCAGGCAAGCACTCCACCACTGAGCCACAACCCCAGCCCACACTGACATTTTTGAAAAAGTCTAGACCAAATGTTTTGTAGAAAGGTCCACAATCTAGATATGTTGTTGTTTTTAACCACGTGGTTAGATTCAATTTGAACATTTGATAATCCTACACAGGCGTATGGTTTTCAAACACTCTGATCTCACCCCCTTACTTAAAATTTATTGATAACCCAAAGACATTTTACATATCTGAAATATATGTCAAAATTTATCATTAGAAATTAAACCTGATAATTTATTTATTTATTTTTTAATTCTAATTTGTTATACATGTTTGCAGAGTACATTTCATTTCATATTACATATAAAGAGCACAATTTTTCAAGTTGCTGGTTTTATATAAAGTATTTTTACAACAGTTGTGTCTTGATACATGTATTTAGGGTAATCATGGATAACTCAGTCTGCTATTATTCCTGTCCCCTTGCCCCATCTCCCCTCCCCCCTTAAACCTGATAATTTTTTTGAAACTTTGATTACCTCATTTAAAAACAGCAAAACCTAGGGCTGGGGTTGTGGCTCAGTGGTAGAGCACTTGCCTAGCATGTGTGAGGCATCAGTTCGATTCTCAGCACCACATATAAAAAAATAAAGTCCATTGACAACTAAAAATATTTTAAAAAAAATAGCAAAACCATTAGATGTTAACTTTCCAAACCAAAAATTTTAGTGACAAGAATGGCATTATTGCCGGGTGCGGTGGCGCACGCCTGTAATCCCAGCACTTTGGGAGGCTGAGGCAGGAGGATCGCGAGTTCAAAGCCAGCCTCAGCAATGGCGAGGCACTTAGCAACTCAGTGAGACCCTGTCTCTAAATAAAATACAAAAAAGGGCTGGGGATGTGGCCCAGTGGTCGAGTGCCCCTGAGTTCAATCCTTGGTACCACCAAAAAAAAAAAAAAAGAATGGCATTATTTTACATTTTTATGTCATTTTAATGTCTGTCTTACTAGAAGACAGGTAGAGTCTCTGCATCTACATTCACTTTGTTGTTTTGGTTGAATTGTATGAAGAAAATTTGGTCTCATACGGATAAGCAGTTGTAAAATGGACAAGTATTTTAACTTAATTTTCAGACTTTAGTAGTCATTTCCTTAGGGATTTTCTACTTTTATTATCACTTCTTATTTTATCCATAATAAATTTTTTAGTAGTTCTTTCTTCCAAAAAGCATTTTGGTCATCTTAAAATACAATTTATAATGTAAGGCCTAAAAATGATTAATTTTTAATTATCAATTTTCAAAGTAACTAGTTTGTGCCTTAGCAACCCCCAATGTTTTCCAATGTTTTTTTCTCTCATTCCTTTCTTTTTTATATATTGTTATTTACTCACATCTTTTTTAATGTTTATTTTTTAGTTTTAGGTGGACACAATCTTTATTTTTATGTGGTGCTGAGGATCGAACCCACTGCCTCATGCATGCTAGGCAAGCACTCAGCCACTGAGCCACAACCCCAGCCCATACTTACATCTTTTTTATATTAAATGTGTTTTAATAAAAAAATAAAATTCTCAGAGTGAATGAACTGTTCTAGATTACTTAATTACTGAATAAATCTCATGATTGGTTTTGTTACTGGTTTCTCCTACCCCAAGTTCAATTTATCTGATAAAATTATATATTTCTTGATCAGATGAGTAGTTTTTCATGAGAGGTATGTGTGTGTGTTTGCAGAGCTAGAGATCAAACCAAGGGCTTCATGCATACTAGGAAAGCACAGTACCACTGAGCTACATCCCAAGCCCTGAGTAGTTTTCTGAAATGACTAGGCAAAAATCTCTAATTTGGTTCCTTGCTTCTTGTGTGGCTTTTTTGATTTGTCTGTTTGGGGGTTTTCTTTGATTGTTTGGTTTGGTTTGGTTCTGGGAATTGAACCCAGGGATGCTTTGTCACTGAGCTTCATCTTCAGCTCTTTTTAAATTTTTTGAGAAAGGGTCTCACAAAGTTGCTGAGGTTGGACTAGAACTCAGGAATTGCCACTGAACTACATCCCCAGTTATTTTTTTTATTTCAATTTTTGAGAATGGGTCTCGTGAAGTTGCTGAGGCTGGACTCAAGCTTGTTATCCTCCTGCCTCAGTCTCCTGAGTCACTGGGATTATAGGCGTGCACCACCGTGCCCATCCTGGCTCCTTGTTTCTAGGAATGGAATTGGATATATTGCACGTAGTACTCTGAAAGAAATAAGGTTAATAAATATGCTATTTATCTAAAGAGCAATTGTTAAGACAAAAACACTAAAAAGTTGACTTATTTGGAAATAATTCCTGCTAGGTTCAGTGTTTTGTGGGCTGGGGGTGTACCGCAGTGATCTGGTGTATATGAGGCACTGGGATCAATCAAAAGATGTTTTGTCATTTTGGAAGTTTTATTTCCCCCAGTGCTGGGGGATTGAACCCAGGGCCATATATGCTAGGCAAGTCTTCTACCACTGAGCTACATTCCCAGCCCCAGACCCATTTTTGGAAGTTTTCATATAAGGAGTGAACATGGTATTAAAGGCTCATAGTAAGATTGAATAGCTTGAATAGTTTCGTCTTGCCTGTTGGGATAGAAGGAATATATTTTAAAGTATATCAGCTTGTAATATATTGGGAGGCAATTGTCATTTAGTGAAAAGTTGACTGAATTTGGAAAATCAGGACATCTGGGTTTAATTATTGGCCTTTTCCTAGCCACATGGTCTTTGATGAATCACTTCCTCTTGCCGTGTTTCTGTTTCTCATCTGTAAAGTAGAGGTGGTGATTCCTACTTCATGGTATTGTAAGAATTAAGTGAAATACAGGTAAAAGGCCTGTGTAAATATAGGGTGATGGGTATTTCCTGTAACCAGGGAGTGAGCTAAATGGTTTAAGAATAATTATAATTTGTTGTATAAATTATGTTTTATTAGTACTCTCTTCATAGAAATAATTATTTAAAAATGGCTGAAATTAGTCATGCTCAAGCCAAAATTTGTCTTATATACATGAATGTCATAACTTGAGAAAGTGAGATAATTAAATAAATAGATGTAAGGTTCTGCCTTTTATGATGATGATGTTGAAGAAGTATGGGCATATGTAGGATTTCTTTTTTTTTGGTACTGGGGATTGAACTCAGGGGCATCCCCAGCCCTTTTTTGTATTTTATTAGAGGCAGGGTCTCACTGAGTTGCTAAGTGCCTCACCATTGCTGGGGCTGGCTTTGAACTCGCGATCCTCCTGCCTCAGCCTCCCAAGTGCTGGGATTACAGGCATGCGCCACCACGCCCTGCTGGATTTTTTTTTAAAGCCGTGCTGAGGATTGAACTCAGGGCCTTGCATGCATGCTAGGTGGTGAGCACTCTACCACTGATCTTCACTTTTCACCCCTCTTCATTTTTTCTACTAGTTAAACCAGAAATGTACCACAGTGTCATTGACTACAAAGTAGCATCTGGAAACTCATTTTGTTAACATAATTCTTCTCTCATATTTTCATACCAAAATGGAGAAAAGTCTATGTTTATAATTTGTATTAACATCTTTGACATGCTTTAACCTTTAAGATGTTCTTTTTCACTTATCAAATAGTGGTATAAACATCTAGCAGGAACAGACCTTGTTATGGTTTATATTTATCAGATTTCTCACTTGAGTGGCATAGGACTGCTTAAAATGAGACTAGGTTCATTGGGGGTGTGAGTAAAATTAGTTTTCATGGCATTTGAGAACATAGCTTGCATTCAGGGTTTCATTTTCTTTGAAAATGTAATTAATTACCAATGGTCTTGGTACCTCCGAACCTATAGGATAGAGGGAAATGCAGAATTAAGTCAGAGAGGATGGAGACTTTGGGAAAAAGTAGGGAACTAAATCAGACAGTTCTTTCCCTGTCTGTTAACTAACCTTGGATGGAAGCATCTACCTTAACAAAAACATTGTAACGAAGCCTTGCCAGTTTGGTTGCAATTTTGAAATCTTGTTGCAAGAATTACATCATTTGGGGAAATATTTTCCTTGATTTTTTTCATATATGAATTATTTAGGGGGAAAGGAGAACAAACAGTATGCTATTATGGAACTAATAATAATTATTAGATTTGTTTGCATAATGCTTGCAAGTGTCTCATTGTTACATTTTTTTAAATTAAAGAATAAACTAAAATAAAAAATATCTTTTGTGTAGAATGAAATTCAGGCTCACCAGGCAGGAGTTATTTAAAATTCAACAATCTCATCTTAAATCTCAACTACTGGGGAAGATGATGAAGGAAGATTACAAGTTTTGGGTCAGCCTTGTCAAATTAGAACTTGTCTCAATATTAAACAATAAAAGGGCTGAGAATGTAACTCAGTGGTAGTGCCCCTGGGTTCAATCGCCAGTACTGCAAAAAAAATTGTTTTTTCTGTGTCTCTGGTCTCCATGTAGGAAACTAGAAATTCCAAGATTTAAGAGTGAATCATTTTTGGTACTAGGGGCACTCTACTACTGAGCAACATCCCCAGTCCTTTTTATTTTTTGAAACAGAGTCTCACTAAGTTCCTGGGGTGGACTTGTAATTCTTCCTTGGCCACCTGAGCTGGCATTACAGCATAAGAAACTTATCCCAGGGCTGAGGATTTAGCTCATTGGTAGAATGCTTGCTGGCATATGTGCAGCCCTGGTTCAATCCCTAGCACCACCAGAAAAAAAGAAAAAGATTAGTGTCTATCCTATGTGTATTTACCGAGTGTTCGGCATTGTTATTTTATTTTCAAAGCAAAGGGGATTTATAAAGTATATATGTTAAAGTGGGTTTTTAGAGTATAAAAAATATATTGGGAACATTTGGAACTCTTTCCATACTTGAGCTTTTTCTACTTTAAAAGCAAATGCAGGGCTGGGGGATATAGCTTAGTGTCATGGGTCCAGGGTTCAGTCTCCAACATTTTCCCCCAAAAAAGGCTTTAAAGTTGTGCCCTCCCATGTGAACTAACTAACTATGGTAGCTACTAACTCTGTGGCTATTGTACAATTGAAATGTGGCTAGTGTAACTATGAAAGTAAAATTTTCTTTCATTTTAAATTAAAAAACTGAAATGTATAAAATGATTTTCCAGGGGCTGGGTTTGTGGTTCCGTGGTAGAGCACTTGCCTAGAATGTGTGAGGTACTGGGTTTGATTCTCAGCATTGCATATATAAATAAAATAAAGGTGGAATTGACAACTAAAAATATATTTAAAAACTGAAATAAACTATTTTCCACTAAACACAACTATTGTTTTGGTAGTACTACATTCCACTTAAACTTGAAAATATAGCATCACACTTGATGTGTTATGAGTGTTTCCACATTTTGTAATTTTAGTGTTTTAAAAAATCATCTCAGTGATTTATATTGATAATATGTTAAAGTGATTTTTTTTTTCTTTTGAGGTGCTAGAGAAAGAGCACAGGGCTTCGAGCATGCTAGAAGTGCTCTGAGCTACACCTACAGGAACAGTGATGTTTTGGTTATGTTGGGCAAAAGCATTTTTTTGTACCAGGGATTGAACGTAGGGTCACTTTACTACTGGACCACATTCCCAGCCCTTTTCATTTTTTATCTCAAGGCAGGGTCTTGCTAAGATGCTGAGGCTGCCTTTGAACCTTGTGATTCTCCTGCCTCAGCCTCCCAAGCTGCTGGGATTATGGGTCTGCACCACTATGCCCAGCTTCAAAAACATTTTTTATTTTTTACCCTTTTTTAACTTTGTTTCTAGTGCTGGGGATCAACCCCACAACCTCATGCATGCCAAGACAACTGCTCTACAACTGAGCCATTTCCCCAGCTCAACAGTTTACTTTTTTAATGTGGCTGTTCAAAAGTTTAAAATTACATATGGTTCACATTGTGCTTCTTTTGGACTGCGATGCTTCAGGCAGGTTATTTAGGGAAATGAACTCAATGTTCACATTGGATTTGGTTCACTCATTTAAATATCTACAATGTATAAGGCATTTTGTTAGTGGCTTTTGGGAGGAGGTCTTAAAGGACTATAAGTCTGGTTCTTTCTCTAAAGGAAACCACTTGGGAAAAGAAGACTCATAACATTTAACAAAAACATGAAAGCAGGAAGTGCCACTCTGGTGGCACAGACAAGTATTGTATGCAGAGATGGGTGGGAAATTGCTAGCTGAGATAGTCAGTAGTAGCTTCATAAATGGTAAGATTCCATAGACTCTGAAAGAGTGACTGAAGTAGGAAAAGACTAAGGAAGGTCTGTCTGAGAGAATAGCATTAAGAAAAGTATGAATGGAATAAAGGATATGGTATGTTGGGCAGGGGTGGGGCAACACAAAATAGATTTGGTCTTTCCCAGATATTGCTATAATTTTGTGTCACTGGAATATGGAACTTTAAAAGACCTTTGCCCAAAACAGAAGACCAAGAGACTGAACTATCTTTAATAACATTTTAGTTCAAAATATCTTTTGAAATCAGTCTGTTCTTACTCTTACCTGATAAGGAACATTTCTTTTTAATATTTAGCATCTACTTGAATATTTCCAGACACATAACTGTCCTTGCTTCAGGAGGTCGGTTGCATCTCCATTTTGGAATTTTGTCATACTGTTGTATTAAATGGAAGAATTATTTTGTTCCCATATATTTTTACCTATTTCTTTCTCTCTCACGGGCGCTCTCTTTTTTTGGTACCAGGGATTGAAGTCAGGGGCACTTGACCACTGAGTCACATCCCAAGCCTGTGTGTGTGTGTGTGTGTATTAGTTGTAGATGAACACAACACCCTTATTTTACATTTTTTTTTTTTTTTTTTTTGTGGTTACCGGGGATTGAACTCAGGGGCACTCGACCACTGGGTCACATCCCCAGCCCTTTTTTGTATTTTTTTTTTTTTTTTTGTGGTACCAGGGATTGAACCCAGGGGCACTCGACCACTGGGTCACATCCCCAGACCTTTTTTGTATTTTATTTAGAGACAGGGTCTCACTGAGCTGCTAAGTGCCTCGCCATTGCTGAGGCTGGCTTTGAACTCGCGATCCTCCTGCCTCAGCCTCCCAAAGTGCTGGGATTACAGGCGTGAGCCACCGCGCCCGGCTACTTATTTTTTTTAATGTGGTGCTAAGGATTGAACCCAGTGCCCCACACATGCTAGGTGAATGCTCTGCCACTGCCCCCACTTTTTTATCTAATTCTAATTAGAATTCTATCTAATTCTAATTTGACAATACTATGTGTTGTTGTCTCTCTGGTGTGTGTGTGTCTGTCTCAGAGGAGGGTTGCAGTACTAGAGATTGAATTCAGGGTCTCATGCATGCCAGGCAAGTGAGCTACATCCCAGTTTCTTTCTCCCCGCAACCCCCCACCATCCCTTTTTGGGGCACTTGGGATTGAACTCAAGGAGTACTCTATCTCTAGCTATATCCTCAGCCCTTTATTTTATTTTGAGATAGCATATTGCTGATTCCCCTGTTTGGCCTTGAACTTGGAATCATCCTGCCTTGGACTCCAGAGTTGCTGGGATTATAGGCATGCACCACTACACCTGAACCCTGAGTCCTCTTTTTTTTTCCCCTTGTAGTGGGGATTGAACTCAGGGCTTCAGGCATGCTAAGCAAGTACTCTACCATGGAGCCACATCCCTAGCCCTTTATTTTGAGACAGCATCTGCCTGGGCTGGCCTGTAATTTGTGATCTTCCTGCCTCAGCCTTCTGTGTAGCTGGGATTACAGGTGTGTGCCACCAAACCTGGCTGGTTGTGCTCTCTTTATGTTATACCTCCCAATATTTGAAGATGATAATTGTGTCCCTTTTTTAGACTTTCTTCAGGATAATCATCTCCAAGTAATGAAGCCATTTATGTATTTTATTTTTTGAGACCAGGATAAGGGAATCTTGTTGTGTTGCCCAGGCTGTGCTTGAACTCATCTCTCCTCCCACCTCAGCCTCCTGAGTAGCTGGGGTTACAGGCCTGTGCTGCAGTGCTTGACCAGCCATTTCTTTTTTTTGTAGGTTTTTCACCATCTTGGTCATTCTAGAAACTTTCTTGTGCTTGTCATTTTCCTTTTGGAGATTTTTTTTTAAGTGTTTCAAATACACCACAGGTAGTCTAAACAGCAGGTTTCAATGGGGCTGTTACCTGCTTTTATTTGAACACTGTGGTATATGAAAGCAACTTGTGACTCTGTTAGGTTACTTAGCAGCTAGGTCAAACAGACTTTTTTATTGAGCTTGTGGTAGGTAAGAACTTTTGAGTTCTTTTTCATGAGAACTGCCAAGACAGGTTCTTCCCCTACTCTTTACTTTTGCTATGAGTTATTTTAGCCTGATCGCCTTAATAAAAAGTGCAAAGTAGCACATATATCATCATTATATCATTTTATTTTAGTCCATAGTTCACGTGAATTCAGAATATTACTTACGTACATCTATGTTAACTCCCAACTTTGAGTTGTTTGTGTATTTGGTGAGAATGTCTTTAACCGATTCATCCAAATGGTTTATTTTGGGGGGCGGGGGATACTGGGGATTGAACTCAGGGGCACTTGACCACTGAGCCACATCTCCAGTCCTATTGTTTATTTAGAGACAGGGTCTCACTGAGGTGTTTAGCTCTTCGCCATTGCTGAGGCTGGCTTTGAACTCACGAGTCTCCTGTCTCAGCCCCGGAGCAGCTGGGATTATAGGTGTGTGCCACCATGCCCAGCTCAAATGGTTCATTTTTAAATGCTAAGTTTATAGGGTGATTTGCAGGTTTACATTCCTCCATGATCTTTTTATTTCAGTACTGGGGATTGAGCCCTGGGCCCTCGCACATGCTAGGCAAGTGTTCTACCACTGAGCTACATCTCCAACTCTTTTTTTAAATTTTGAGACAGGGTCTTACTAAGTTTCCCAGGCTGAACTCAAGCTTTTTATCCTCCTGCCTCAGCCTCCTGAGTAGCTGGGACTATAGGCGTGCAACACCATGCATGGCTTGCTCCATAATTTTTGAGGATAGTATATTAACAGCTGTGAATCTATTAAACTGAATTATCATTAAGTTCCTTCCTACTCAGTGTGATTATAGGTTCAGCATCAGCATCACCTTTTGGCTTATTAAAAATGCAGATTCTCAGGTCCCATTCTACTGAATCAATATCTATTTTTTTTTAATTTTTTTTATTATTTATTTACTTATTCATCATGCACAAGTATAGTATCTTTTTACATACAACTGCTTGTATACAAAGTATATAAGTACCATTCAGATCTTCAATCATGCATTTAGGATAATCATTCACACATGTATGCTGAAGTTTTAAGAAGTACTGGGCTAGTCCATGTTTTTCCATCATGGTAGGAAGAGAAACCCTATATCCTATGCAGAAAACAAATCAGTAAGATAGCATTATTACCCTGTAAAATTAGCTGTGGAATTTCAAAAATACTCATGTCTGTCTGACCCCAGAGAAATATTCCCAGGTGATTCTAATGTACAAGCCAAAGTCAAGAACCATCCCTATGTAAAGCCAATAAGAATTTAGCAGTGGGGCTGGCGTTGTGGCTCAGCGGCAGAGCGCTCGCCTCACACGTGCGCGGCCTGGGTTCGATCCTCAGCACCACGTAAACATAAATGCATTGCATTGTGTACAACTAAAGTAAATAAATAAATTTTTTTTTGTGGGTACCAGGGATTGAACTCAGGGACACTCGACCACTGGGTCACATCCCCAGACCTTTTTTGTGTATTTTATTTAGAGACAAGGTCTCACTGAGTTGCTAAGTGCCTCACCATTGCTGAGGCTGGCTTTGAACTCGTGATCCTCCTGCCTCAGCCTCCCAAAGTGCTGGGATTACAGGCGTGCGCCACCGCGCCCGGCAAATAAATATTTTTTAAAAAAAGAATTTAGCAGTGAATTCCACTTCTGGTGGACATATGAGCAATATGCCTGATAGTCTGTTACAGAATTTTCCCCTTGTGTGTGTGTGTGTTTCTTGGGATTGACCCCAGGGCCTTGCACATACTAGGAAAGTGCTCTATCACTGAATTACATCCCCTAAGTTTGTTGTCACATTTTACTGTGATATCATTTCTAGACTTTACCTTTTATGAAGATTGAATCATTTTTAAAGCTGGTGTTTTACCATCTTCATGATATTGCAAAGATTTTTGTTATGGATTATTCGGGTTTTGTGTGTGGGGGGGTTTACTGGGAATTGAAACCAGGGGTGCTCTACCACTGAACTATATCCCAGGTCCTTTTTATATTTTTTATTTTGAGAAGGGGTCTTGCTAATGTTGCCAAGGCTGGGCTCAAATTTGTGGTTCTTCTGCCTTAGCCTCCAAGTTCCTGGGATTACAGGCATGCATTATCACATACAGCACAAGTTATGCATTCTTGGCTCTGAATTCTCTGAGAAGTTTGTTTTTTTCATTCTTTAAACTAGAAGGTAATTCTCCTTGTTGAAAAAAATAGAAGTTGAGGGGCCCTGCCTTCCATCCTCTCAGTATAGTCAGTCACCAAATTTGTTTTTTGGTGATTGAACCAGGGGCACTTTAACATTGAGCTACATACTCAGTACCTTTTTTTTTTTTTTTTTGGTACTGGGGATTGAACTCAGGGGCATTTGACCACTGAGCCACATCCCCAGCCCTATTTTGTATTTTATTTACAGACAAGGTCTCACTGAGTTGCTTATTGCCTTGCTATTGCTGAGACTGGCTTTGAACTCGTGATCCACCTGGCTCAGTCCTAATTTTTTATTTTGACACAGGATCTCACTAAATTTCTGAGACCAACCTCAAACTTGCAATATTCCTACCTTAGTCTCTTGTGTTGCTAGGATTACAGCTGTGTGCCACCATGCACAGCAAAGCCCATTAATCCTAAAATTATTTTCAGAACTAGTTACTGATCCTTCACAAGTGGGTCTTGTCCTATCATGTTATTAGCATTCAAAATATTAATTACTTTAAGAACATTCACCAAATGTTATTGGTGGTTTTCTTTAGATTGAGATATTACAGCTGAAGTTTCTTTTTTCTTTGTGCCTCTCTGCATTTTAAACAATCAGTTGCTTTTGCTTTTGTTATTCCCAACAGTAAATTGTGTGTGTGGGGGGGGCTTGCTTTTGTTGTTTTGTTTGTTTTTTAGTTCTTGGGCTATATGACTTATGAGGGTGTTTATTTAAGCTGATTTTCTAGTCTTCCCCAAAAGTTTCAAGTTATAAAGACAGGATTTGTTAGAAATTTCTATTGTTTAGTCTTAATCAAAATTAAGGAATTTAGTTATGAGATTAGGGAACTCTTACCAAAAATATTATGGTCTACTCCCTCCATTTCAACATATTTATTTGTTTAAATAATGTTAGGATATTTACAAGAATAATTATCTAAGGAAAATAGGATGTAAATCTAGGTGTGCCTGTGTCTAGGAAAAAAGGGGGGGGTTTTAAAAAATTTTTCTCTTTAGAATGGATTTGCTAATGTTCTGGTACTTAATGTATTATATGTAGGTATGCAGGGGGTTAAATCCTAGTACTAATATAGACTTATCTTTTCCCCCACAGATCAAATTTCATATTATCCTCATCTATTTGGGCTACTGTAATAGAATATCATATACTGGGTGACTTATGAACAACAGAAACTTACTTCTTAGAGTTCCAGAGGCTAGAAAGTCAGAATCAAGGCAGTGGCAAATTTGTTTTTTGGTGAGGGCTGACTTTTATCCTCATTGGTAGAAGGGGCAAGGCAGTTCTCTGGGGCCTCTTTTAAGGGCACTAATCTCATTCATGAGGGCTCCATTCTCACAATCTAGTAATTTTTCCAATGGACTCACCTCCTGATACCATCACCTTGAGGGTTAGTACTTCAGCATGTGAATTTTAGGAGACAGGAGTAAAATTTCCACAAAATTTTCTTTTCTTTTTTTCTTTTTGGTACCAGGGATTTAACCCAGACATGCTTAGCCACTGAGCAAATCCCAAGTCCTTTTTTATTTTTTGAGACAGGGTCTTGCTAATTTGCTGAGGCTGGTCTCAAACTTGCAGTCCTCCTGTCTCAGCATCTCGAGTTGCTGTGATTACAGGCGTACACCACCACGCCCAGCAAAGTTTTTTTTGATAAAACTCAACATGTAATAATAATTGAGTACAGTGTTTATTACTTATTTGTGGTACTGGGGATTGAATCTAGTGGCACTCTGTCACTGAGCTATATCCCCAGCCCTTTTTATTTTTTGAGACAGGGTCTCACTAATTTGCCCAGGATGGCCTCCAACTTTTATTCCTCCTGCCTTAGCTTCCTGAGTCACTGGGACTACAGGTGTGTGTCACTGTGCCTGGCAAAGAGAACTATAAATTGGTTTTATTTTTTGTGGTATACTGATGATTGAACCCAAAGCTTCACACATGCAAGGTAAACATTCTACCACTGAGCTTCAACACCCTCCCCATAAGCATAGGATTTTAATGAAGCATGCTCATCTCTTGGAGGAGGCATTTACAAAATTTTGATAGCTTCTTTTAAATTTCACCTGTAAGTATCTCATACAGCATAGTTAGTATTTCCAGTTGAAAGTTACATAGAAGCTCCTCGGTTGCATGGTTAAATAGATTTTGAAATAAGGAAATTTCCTTTACATTTATGTTGGGGTCCAAATATCACTTCTGAAATTATAGTTTGAGCTCTAAAAATAAATCTGTAAATTTATGTGGGAATAGAGCTCTTTGTTTCTTTGACAGCACAAAAAGTACATAAAGCAACTTGACATTATTTGTGTTGCCAGTGCTAATTATAATTGGATTGATTTTATCATAGTATTGGTTTTGAATATAAGCATTGTTTGCCTTATTATTCATTAAGAAACATTATCAAGTCCACAGCAAAAGCTAATTTCCCAAGCCCTTCATTGTTTGAAAGTAGTAATCGAGGGAGGTTCTTCTCATTCAGAAAAAGAATTCCATCTTTTCCCTGAATACAACAAATCGAGAAAGTTTACCTATGTTAAGCCATCAGAATGCCACATGGTAGAGCAAGTCAAGATTTCTGACAGAAAATTCATAGAACTGGTTAAATTTACAGAAGTGAGGTTCACCATTGACACCACTGGGTTCAATAATATGATGAATTCAAATATTTTCTGCATAGTACCTGCAGAATAACCACATACTTTAAACACCTTACATTTTTCTAAGCTTTGTAAAGTTGTCCAACTAGATCATTTTCCACTCCACACATACTTTTATCATTTCAGTTCTAACATATCTTAGTGGATCTGCTTCAGGTTGTGCTGAATTGTTTTCTCAACTTCCTTAAAAATATTCTCATCTACGGTTTCATGCAGACTATTCATAGGGGTTACTTCTGCACTTAGTTCAAACTCCTTAAATAATCAACTCTAGGCTCCTTGAATAAACAGCAACTGAATATTATCAGTAAAATTTGTCAACTAATCAGTAGCTGAGGAAAACCACTCCATCATTTGCATGAATATTTAGTTGATATGGCTTCCATTATCCTTGACTTTTTGTACAAGTGCATTCACAAAAAAGCCAATACATTTTTTTGTTGGTGGTGCTTGGAATTGAACACATATGCACTCTACCACTGAGCTACATCACCAGCACTTTCTAAATTTTGAGACAGGGTTTCACTAAGTTGCTGAGACTGGCCTCAAATTTGCAATCTTCCTGCCTCATCATCCGAGTCACTGAGATTACAGGCATGTGCCACCATGCCTAGCTAAAAAGCTAATATTCATAAATTTTCTCTGGAAAGACTATTGCTCTCAAAACAATTCCATTTATCATTGGAATTGGCTTCTCTGATTAAGCAAAAATGAGCCACTTGGAAACTTACTTTAGTTGAAGGTTCATTTTCATTTTTTTAATAAATATTTTGGATGAGATACTTCATTTTTAAATTTTTCTGATCTTTAAGACTAGCTTTCCTGTGAACTGAGAGTATGGCAAATGTTTAGTCTAATAATATCAAGTGTATACTGTATTACGTTAGCAAATATGTATTGTCTGCTTAATAAATGCAGTCTTGGGCTGGGGATATAGCTCAGTTGGTAGAGTGCTTGCCTTGCATGCACAAGGTTCAAACCCCAGTACCGCCAATAAATAAATAAATAAATGCAATCTTTGCCATGTGGTGAAAATAATCTATCTGATGTTCCTTTAAGCATGCCATGCAAAGTCCATTTTTCTTTTCATTTGACGTGATGAATTTAGTAATTTTAAAAATGTCACAATATGGTGATCCACATGGCAGCTGAAATAGCGTCGAGTTTTAACTGCATCATGGCAACTTACAGTGACAGAGCAGCAGTGGAAAGCCGTGATAATGCCACTTACTGTCTGTCACAACTACTCAACTGTCGTAATAGCCCAAAAGCAGCCATAGGTGGTATGTAAATCAATGTCAATGGCTTTGTTCCAATAAAATTTTATGAACATTGGAATGTGAGTTTCATATGATTTTTACATATCACAAAACATCCTAATTTTTAAACCTTTAAAATGTAAAACCTGCAGATCAATAGTTCAGTGGTAGAGTGCATTCACGCAAGGTTCTAGGTTCAATCCCCAGTACCCCCTCCCACCAAATGTGAAAGCCATTCTTGTATTGCAAGGGAATAGAAATAGGCAATATGACTGGATTTGGCCCAATGGCTGTAGTTTTCCAAATTCTGACCTAGCGTTCCTAGTATTACCAGTGCTTTTCTGGAGGGTTTCCGTTTTTACAATTTTATTTATTTGAGGTCTTAAAATCCATATCTTGACCTACATTCTGGATTTTCAGATAATTAAAAGTGTCTTAAGCCAGGTGCCATGGCACACACCTGTAATCCCAGTGGCTCGGGAGGCTGAGGTAGGAGGATCGCAAGTTGAAAGCCAGCTTCAGCAATTTAGTGAGTCCCTAAGCAACTTAGCAAGACACTGTCTCTAAATTTAAAAATATAAAAAGGGCTGGGGGTGTGGCTCAGTGGTTAAGCACCCTTGGCTTCAATCCCTGGTACCAAAAAAAAAAGTGTCTTAATAGTATACATAATGACCTGTTTTCAAGATTGGTCTTCTTTCTCATTTTAGATAATTTTCCACTTGTTCATCAAGATGGAAAACTTGGATTCTAACGATAAAGGAAGTGGTGATCAGTCTACAGCACAGCGCAGAAGTCAGATGGACCGATTGGATCGAGAAGAAGCTTTCTATCAGTTTGTAAATAACCTGAGTGAAGAAGATTATAGGCTTATGAGAGATAACAATTTGCTAGGCACCCCAGGTATGCTACATGTAATTTAAAGATTTATATATGTAAATTGCTGGGTTGAAAATAATAACTTATTGTAAAAATCTGTTTCTTTAGTCATTATGAAAAATAAATAATACAAGAAATATAGAATGGAATTACTGCTGTACTTATTACTTGATTCTATTCATTTCTATTTGGAAATCCTGTCAGAAATTTTAAAGTTAGAAATTAAATTACGAATTTTTAGCAAAATGGATCAAAAAAGGAGCTCAACAATCTCTTTGTTCTTAGTTAGGTTTCTTTAAGTTTTAGAAATGGGTCCAAGTATGAAATAGATAATGGAAACTTTAGTTCCTGGGACAGACTTCTATTTTGTCATCTCCAATTCTCCAAATATGTCCCAGGTGTAATCTTGTAGAGTTAGTCATGGGTAAAATGGCTTTTGGTTATTCTGTATTATTGTACTAAGTCTCATTTGACCCTGGCTAAAACTCAGCATCTCTCTTCCTCCTCATTTCTATTTCTGTTACACTTTGGGTGGCTTCATGTTTTAAAAGGTAAGGGTTTAAGCAGGAGTTTTAAGAGGGAGTGTGTTCAGTAACTCAGGAACAAAAGCAGGAGGATTAAAAGCTCAAGGCCTTCCTGGGCAACTTATTGAGATCCTGACTCATAATAAAACTTTTTTAAAAGGTTTAGGGATATAATTCGGTTGTATAATGCTTGCCTAGAATGTGCAAAGCCCTGGGTTTTGATCCCCAGTACCACAAAAAATAGACTGGTGGGGCTTGCATTTTGAGCCAATAGTACCAGACTTCAATCAAGAATGCCTTAGTTGGCCGGGCGCGGTGGCGCACGCCTGTAATCCCAGCACTTTGGGAGGCTGAGGCAGGAGGATCGCGAGTTCAAAGCCAGCCTCAGCAATGGCGAGGCACTTAGCAACTCAGTGAGACCCTGTCTCTAATAAAATACGAAAAAGGGCTGGGGATGTGGCTCAGTGGTTGAGTGCCCCTGAGTTCAATCCCCAGTACCAAAAAAAAAAAAAAAAAAAAAAAAAAGAATGCCTTAGTTGGAGTTCTGGTCCTGCTGTTACTTGGTGTGTCTTCTGGCATGTCAGTCTCTCTCTCAGTCTGCTTTCTCATTTTAAAATGCTGATAACAATGTCTGCTTCCCAAAATTGCAATTTTTAAAATTAGATATTATATGTAAAAATACTTAATAAATTAGAAAGATTTTGTGTATGTATATGTACATGCTGGGGATTGAACCCAGGGCCTCAAGAATGCTAAGCATTTGGCTCTAACACTGAGCTACATCCCCAGCCCTGGAAAAGACACTTGTATAAATAAATACAAGTTGTAATATTATGTTCTTGAACAAATGAATTTTACACAGGTTCCTATTTACTTCTTGGTTTTCACCTCAAATATTTAAGAATCTCTGGTTTTCTTTTTTTAATTTTTTAAACTTTGCTCTTAACTTTTTTTTTTTTTTTTTTTTTTTTTTTTTTTTTATGGTACCAGGGATTGAACTCAGGGGCACTCGACCACTGGGCCACATCCCCAGCCCTTTTTTGTATTTTATTTAGAGACAGGGTCTCACTGAGTTGCTAAGTGCCTTGCCATTGCTGAGGCTGGCTTTGAACTCGCGATCCTCCTGCCTCAGCCTCCCAAAGTGCTGGGATTACAGGCATGCGCCACGCTCTTAACTATTTTAACATAATATTTTTCTTATAATCTTCATGTGTCAGATCACCACAGGGCACTGATGAAATATTTATTCCCCTAAACTAATTTTTGCCCTATGATGTTTTGCTTGTTGTAGGAGTCACTAGTTTTTATTTGTAATTTGGAAAATGTTTTTAAACTTTCAGGCGAAAGTACTGAGGAAGAGTTGTTAAGAAGACTACAACAGATTAAAGAGGGTCCACCACCACAGAACTCAGATGAAAATAGAGGTATATTTTGCTTTGGGAGGTGGGTAGAGGATGGAATGATAAGAACTTCATAATAGTAAATGTCAGCCAAAGATTATCCAGAAATAGCACAAATTAATTTGGTGCTAAGTAACTGCTCATAAAAATAAAGAGAAGTGGCATTTTCTTGGATATTTGGTGAGAATATCAGCTTTTTTTTTCCTGCCTCACCTTTGGGTTGTTTGCATTAATTGGGACACAGTGAGAAATGGCCTACTTAAAATGTGATTCTTTTTTCCTCTTTGTTTTCCATGGCTGTTGAAATTTTCTCCTACTTAATTCCTTATTTATAAATATGTGGCTTTCTCACAGCAAAATGAAATGCTGCATTGTCTGTCCCAGTGGTTCTCAATCAGCTGTAATTTTGTCCCCCTCAGTGGAGTATTGGCAGTATCTGGATACGTTTTTGGTTGACACATAGAGTTTCTACCAGCATCTAACAGGTAAAGATGAGCAATTAATGTAGCCAAAGATCCTGATATCCTGTAATACACAGCATAGTTCCCAGAATTAATTGCCTTAAAATGTCAGTAGTGCCACTGCCAAGAAATCCTGCTATAACCTCAGGTTTGGTGTTTTCCCTCCCAATATGAAATAGGGAATTTGACTATGTAACCTAAGAGCTATGATAGTAATTTGGTTCTTGAATATGTCATAATATATGCCTTGTTAACTTCAGGATGTTCATTTGATCAGATCTCCTCTTTTATGTCAATTTAAAATCTTGATGATATTAACAAGTACTTAAATTATAACCCTTTTGTATTCTTGCTATGGCTACAATAGTCTTGTATTTTAAAACAACATCATGTTATCAAAGACACTTAAGCCAAGAGCCTAGAAGTAATGTAGACTGATGAAAGTTTGACAAAAATAAAATTTGTACCAAAATACTACCATTGGTGCTTTGACAGTGGACTGAGAAAACGTTGCCTTCTGACAGTCCTACAGTGGTATGCGAGGCTCTGCGTATCACGAAATACTGAAAATAAACTTCCTTCAGGTCCCCTTTAAAGATAAAAGTAATTTTCTGGGCTGGGGATATAGCTCAGTTGGTAGAGTGTTTGCCTTGCATGCACAAAGCCCTGGGTTCAATCCCCAGCACCACAAAAAAGAAAAAGTAATTTTCTAAATTTCTGTAGTGATTAGCTTGCTGTTTTCAAATACAATTCAACTTCTCCTGCCTTTTACTTGCAAATCTATGTGGTAGATTTTATAAAAGATCTGCAAATGTGAAATTTGGTCGTAATATTTAAGTTCTTTTGTACAAAGTTGCAGAGTGCTCTTATGTGATTGTCCTAGTTTATTTAGTAATTCCATTTTCTCCCTCTCCCTACCCTTTGTTTTGAATAGGTGGAGGAGACTCTTCAGATGATGTGTCTAATGGTGACTCTATAATAGACTGGCTGAACTCTGTCAGACAAACTGGAAATACGACAAGAAGTGGGCAAAGAGGAAACCAGTCTTGGAGAGCAGTGAGCCGGACTAATCCAAACAGTGGTGATTTCAGATTCAGTTTAGAGATAAATGTTAACCGTAATAATGGGAGCCAAAACCCAGAGAATGAAAATGAACAATCTGCAGCAAGGCGTTCTAGTGGAGAAAATATGGAAAACAACAGCCAAAGGCAAGTGGAAAATCCACGATCAGAATCAACATCTGCAAGACCATCTAGGTCCGAACGAAATTCAACAGAAGCATTAACAGGAGAAGCTCCACCTACTAGAGGTCAAAGGCGGGCAAGAAGCAGGAGTCCAGACCATCGGAGAACCAGAGCAAGAGCTGAAAGAAGTAGGTCACCCCTTCATCCAATGAGTGAAATTCCAAGAAGAGCTCATCATAATATCTCATCTCAGACTTTTGAGCACCCTTTAGTAAATGAGACAGAGGGAAGTTCTAGAACCCGGCACCATGTAACATTGAGACAGCAAATAACTGGACCTGAGTTGCTAAGTAGAGGTCTTTTTGCAGCTTCTGGAACAAGAAATGCCTCTCAAGGAGCTGGTTCTTCAGATACAGCTGGCACTGGTGAATCTACAGGATCAGGACAGAGACCTCCAACCATAGTCCTTGATCTTCAAGTAAGAAGAGTTCGTCCTGGAGAATATCGCCAGAGAGATAGTATAGCTAGCAGAACTCGGTCAAGGTCTCAGACGCCAAACAACACGGTCACTTATGAAAGTGAGCGAGGAGGTTTTAGGCGCACATTTTCACGTTCTGAGCGGGCAGGTGTGAGAACCTATGTCAGTACCATCAGGATTCCCATTCGTAGAATCTTAAATACTGGTTTAAGTGAGACTACATCTGTTGCAATTCAGACCATGTTAAGGCAGATAATGACAGGTTTTGGTGAGCTAAGCTACTTTATGTACAGTGATAGTGATTCAGAGCCTAGTGGCTCGGTCCCAAGTGGAAATATGGAAAGAGCAGAGTCACGGAATGGAAGAGGGAGTTCTGGTGGTAGTAGCAGTTCTGGTTCAAGTTCAAGTTTCAGCCCTAGTTCCAGTTCTAGTGGTGAAAGTTCAGAAACTAGCTCAGAGGTGTTTGAAGGCAGTAATGAAGGAAGCTCATCAGGCTCATCAGGTGTCAGGCGAGAGGGTCGACATAGGGCCCCAGTCACTTTTGATGAAAGTGGCTCTTTGCCTTTCCTTAGTCTGGCTCAGTTTTTCCTCTTAAATGAGGATGATGATGACCAACCTAGAGGACTCACCAAAGAACAGATTGACAACCTGGCGATGAGAAGTTTTGGTGAAAATGATGCATTAAAAACCTGTAGTGTTTGCATTACAGAATATACAGAAGGCAACAAACTTCGTAAACTACCTTGTTCCCATGAGTACCATGTCCACTGCATCGATCGCTGGTTATCTGAAAATTCTACCTGTCCTATTTGTCGCAGAGCAGTCTTAGCTTCTGGTAACAGAGAAAGTGTTGTGTAATTAAGATCTGAACTCTCAGCTATGTAGCTGATATAGTGATGGGCAAATAGGAATCACTTGCTTATGTCCACTTTTTGAGTGGTGCTTAAATGTAAAGGAACAACCTGAATTGAGTCATTGCTTTCTGAAGGAATCATGTCCTTTTTCCAGTTTCTGTTTGAGAATGAGATATTTAAAAAGCAATGTTTTAGGACCTAAAAAAAATCTGACTTCAGTACCAGTTGAATCAATAGCTTTTCTGTTACTGATGATTTATCATGTACACTTGTCAGTATCTCCTTTGTTATTTTAAAAGATCTGCCTTAGTAATGGCTCCTGTTTCTTGTTGACCTTTAACATTTCTCACGCCATAGGAGAGAGGGGCAAAGGAAATTCCCAGTTAAGACTAAGTTACAGTATGTGTTTCACAAGTGATTACTTAAAGCTATGCCATTCCCAGTTTAGTTGACACAAATTCAGTCATATTCTGAATATTGTTTGTTCACCTTTCAGACTAGTTGATACTGGACATGTCAGTGTAAATAACACTAAAGTTAGGATCTTTTAAGTGTATAACTGTCTCCTAAGCCCATCACTGTGGCACACTGTAGAGTGAGCTTATAGTTTAATTGAGATATTTATCTTGTGGAAATATTAAAAAGCCTATGCTTGTGTAAGTGAAAAAAAAAAATCACGTTCATTTGTTTAAAAATGTAAAGCTATTTTGTAGAGGCTCAGTACTTTTCCAATGCACTGTTGTATTAATGCATTAAAAATTGTAAAGTACCATGCTTAGAAATGAGAAAACTGCTTTTTGTGAGCCAACATAGTTAAAAAAAACACCAAACAAAGTACGAAGCTGCTTTTGTAAGTGTGTAGATGTCAAGAGCAGAACATATCTATAATATTTAATGTATGTGAACAGCTACTGTGACATGAAAAGGAAAGGACCATGCAAAATCAAACTACATTAAAGACCAATGGAAATAATTTTATTTTAACTTGGATTTAGGCAGGAAGTGAAAGATGGGAGTAAAGAAAACTGCTCTGAAGAATTTGAAGTTTTCATGAAGACAATAATATGCAGACACAAACTGGTTACATGCTGTGAGAGCATCAGCAGCTTGACCCTGTATTCTACTTGAATAGATGAAGCAGAAGACCAGCAAATTTGACAGAGCTTTCTTTGGTTTATAAAAAATGAACCACTACCACCTAACACAAGTTAAATTGATGTTTTTACAAGTCTGTTCCTCAAAAAGATGGAGGAGACTATAAACCACTTTTAGCCTAAGAATTGCAGTTGGTACAGATGTGTGTGCTCATAGGAAAGTCTTGAATTTGCTTGTTTTCAAGATTTGTCCTGTAAGGTACTAGTGCACACTTGTTAATATTTCATTATTATCTCTCTAGCACAGATCTAACATGTCACATTTAAAGACCTGTTGAAGAATTAAGGAATTTTCGTCCTTTGTTAAAAGTGAGTCACAATGGGTTATTTGAAATTCAAATTTTAATTGTGCTGCCCATATTTGAAGATGAGATTACTAACTAACTATGGACATGCACTTTATGTTGTTATGATAACTAATCATAGTAATGTTAAGACTAGTTATGATAACCCCAGTACACTTGACTAATTTCTCTTTTGAGACCAATTGAGGTTAGGATTAGTCTGGCTGTGGAACAAATACTTGTTTTTCTGGTAATAGCAGACCAGAAGAGAAACAGAACACATCCTTGGCCTTAAAACAAAATTAGCTAACTACCCAGAAATATTCATATACTCTATGAAATAAACAAGTCTGCTTTTGGAATTACCTGGCTACTTTCACTGTTATCACCTAAGCTGTAAAGATTATTTCAAAATTCATTATTCTTTCATGTTTTCTTCTGGCTTTCAATCCTACCTAAGTATCAAGGAAATTAACTTGTATAAATATGGTAGTTGTTTACTAAGGATATGTACTGCTCTTGCAAGGAAATAATGTCCAAACAAAGCTTCACTTATTTTTTTTAATATAAGCAGATTTCACTTGTTTATGACGCTTATGTAATACATTTTATCTTTTTAAAAAAATGTCCATGTAGAAGTAAGGATTCCTTTATATTTGTGAGCCTCCTTGTCTCCTTCCCTTAAGGGTATAATCGGTGGTTTTCATATCTGCAGGGTAGTACTGATTGGCTAAAAACAAGTCCATTTTCTTCTTGATAGAAAATGTTCCATTAACATAGGGTGGTCATTTTTAAATAGTTTTTAAAACAACTGCAGCACGCTCTAAGTAAGTTATTGGCAACAGGTACCTCCCTAACCTCCCAAGATGTATTACTTATTTGTGAAGTATTAAAACTAAGAGGTAACTCAAGCAGAATGCTGGTCGTGAATGTAGATGTTGAATCTCTTCATAAACACTGGAAATAGAACTTTTAAAGTTCTTAGCCTTCGGTAGAATGCACATATTGGACATGTGCATGTGGACACCTTTTTCATTAGCACTCTTATCCATTGGACTGCATAGAATGAATACAAGTATTTTTAGTGGGATTTGCTACTTAATTTTTTATTTTGCAAAATCCATAACTAATATATGCTTACTAATGTTGTGGACATTGAAGACAAGGTCATTTGCAGGTGTCAGATATACAATGGAGAACAAAAATCCTTTTTCCCCACCAGCATCCAAACACCTATACTTGAGAGAACATTTTCTTTTAAAAGACTTTACATTTCATTTTGTATCTTTGTACTTTTTCTTTATTACAAAAGGTCCTGTCTTTAAGACCTACTTTGAACTTCATGCAGTAATAGGAACAACAACAACAACAAAAAACAATGTTGGGAGATCACATTGTTCAAAACATAGGGAAAAGTACTAAAACCTGAATTTCCTTGAATATTTTAGATGTTTTTTGAAATTCACTTAGTAGTGTGAAACATTTGCAGTGTTTTTTTTAACTCAGTCAGCTGACAAGGTTGAGATTTACTTACTAGTACCAGAAAACAAAACTGAACGAGTTAGGTTAAAACGTTTGCAGACTGTTCATAGCAGCACTAAAGAGCGTGGTGTTAATTTGGAATATTTGCTCTAAAAAGAACACATTAGTTATACTCAGTGGTGTTAATGGATGTGGGGACTCAGAAAACTGTTCACATTAGTGTTGGAATGTAAGTAATAACTGTACAGTTAATAAGAAAACCTTTAGCTGCACGGGGTAATACATAATCTTTAAGAACATGATTATTGGAATTCATCCAAACTTTAAGATAGGAAACTAACTGGTTAGCTCTAAGTATTACCTTAATATTTTCCCCCGAAAAACATCCTTTCTGTGCCAAGTATTCTCTCCTAGTGTCAGTGTCTCATTTATCAAGAGTTATCACTTAATATGCTTTGTAGTTAATCACCTGCTTCCCAAGCGTCCACAATGTGAAATGGGTTAAGCATCAGCCATTATTTTCAATCAATTCCCAAAATGCCTCCTAAAAGGCCATTTTTACAGCTTGCTAGAAAACAGTGGCACCTTGTGGTGGTGGTTAACATTTTTAAAGATGGACATTTTTATCTACCCCTTACTTTGTTCTTTTGTGAATGAAAATAATTTGCCTTATTTGATTTTTTAAAAATGTTTTACTTTACTGGCTTCCCTGTCAAATTTTTACCGGCATTAAGTACACAGAAGCCATGTTTTCAGGGCACTTATATTTTTTACTAGTCTTTAAGACTTGCTAATTGCTACTTTCTGAAGTATTCTATACCTTAGCAATTCAAGAAGTTGATAAGGCACATGTTAAAGTGTCTGCTTTCCCCCTTTAGTATAATTCTTCAGTATATTTAATATTCAGTAACAGTGTTGTAATTGAGTTAACTAGTAAATTGTGTGCTTTTGAAAAAACATTTGGAAATGTACCTTGATGTAACATGCTTTGTTTGGAAAGTTAGAAGTGCAAGGTCTGAGGAACTAGTATTTGATTCTTAAAATCAGTTTTAATAGGCAGCTAAAACCAGCTGTGAGTTCAGTATACCTGCCCTTTAAAATTTTTAGCATTCTGAAACAATTCTTTTCCATAACTGGACAGTTCTAAAATATTATCTAATAGTCTCAATGAGTTAATGTTATTTAGACCTACTTTGTATCTCAAAGTCTATAGCATAGAATAGAATTGTTAAGGGGATGTTAGAATTATCAAAGGGTAAATCAACAGTTTGTCAGTTTTATGGTTCTTTTCATGTCTATATAGGTGTTTGGATTCAAATCAAACAGTCATACCATGCAACACTCAAAATTTCAATCAGATACTGTTTTTGATTAGGATTTGTTTACTAAAGTTCCACAAGCTGCTTTTTAGTCACTTGGTTTGAGTGGTGGCTATCTTAAAGACGTGTAGTGAAAGTGAGCCCCATCATACCACTGTGCCTCATGACTCAAAAGTTCTTTGATCAGTTCCTCATCTTGCAGATTTACTCCATTACCAAGGTTTGGCTGAACCAGCTGCTTAGCCTTAACTCTGTATTTAGTGCCCTATTACTAACATTCTTTTAACTGATTGATGTTTTAACTGTTTGGATTTTACCTCTTGATACAATCTCCATTTGTCCCTGGTGCTGCTTTTAAAGATATAGGGCCATGTGATCAGGTATCAAGTTGAGTAGGTACGCAGTGGGCCTGATTATGTATCTGTGCCTGTTTTATCTTCTCCCAGGAAGAGATGCTTTGGTATAGATGTTTACTTGGATTCACATAAAGAACTGGGCAGCAGTCTTGGAAAGTTTTCTGAAACCTATAAGAACCTGAAGGGATTTGGAGGGGGAGCAGTAACAAAGGCTGCCTTTATATCTTTGAACATGAAGCACATAAATGTATGTTCTGTAAAGACTAAAGTGATTGTTATACCAGGGCTTCCTGACCTCTGGGGACAGGCTTTCAAAAAAGCAGAGAGGAGCACAAAGTGAAGTGAATTTGATTGAGTTGTTTTATTTGGTTTTTTCATTTTCTTTCAATTTAAACCTGAACATAACACCCCTCTCCAATATCTCTCCAGCAAACTCCTGGTTGGGAAGCCCTGTATTAAATTTTGAAAATGTGCCCAGTTTTCTTATTTTTTTTTTTTTGTACAGTGCTTTACACCTGCTAAAAATTAACTTGTTTAATGCAAAACAAGACCTTGGAAGGTCAGTCATATTAAAGCTGGTTTGATTATTAATAGTTATCTTTTAGGAAGAAGCTTTTTCCCTATGTAAGATGTCATGCAGATTTAAAATATAGACTACCAATAAAATGCATGAAGTGATCATTTGTGCTTGATCATATCTCCTTGGGGCTTTCTTTAAAAGGGGGACTCTGATAAAGATTGTGTTGCTTCAAACCAATGTCAAATAGACTTGATTTTTAGAATCAAGTGGAATAACAGTGCAACTTGGATTTTGATTCCAACCTCACTGCTATGAGTATGGGCAGGTACTGGTTTATATGATGAACTTCCATTTTATCTGTGTTGTATAGTCCAATGGCTTAATCTTTAGTAAAATAAAAGATTAAAGTATATTCCAATACAAGAATCCTGGGAAGATTTATGTAAATGATATTTTAAGTAGGTGCATTTTGCTGTTCTTGTATTTTCACCATTGCTCTGAACTCCCTTGCGTGGTCTTAGTATATACAGAAATTTTCTAGTGTGCACGAGTGCTTGTGCAGTTTGTTTCCACCCCTGCCTCCAACCTCTTAAACATGTTGCCTAAACCACTAAGGTGTCTTTGTTTTCAAGTAGGTCGTCATATTCAGATACCTGGATAAGACTTCCCTTAGTATTCATTTCACCAGTGGTGAATTTTATTCTAGTTTCATTTCCTCTGGTGGTAGTTCCTCAGTATAGTTTTGGTGTGGTCAACTCTTCACCTGTGACCTAGGGTTTCCTCTTTAGTAACTCGCAATTCTAAAAAGTTTTGCACTAGAACAATGTAAGATTCCCATACACAGGCATCTTTTTGAGGAAAAGTTGATGAAAGGACCCAGAAACCTGGAACAGAATTTGATAAATTTGGGTGGATTATAAACTGCACTCTTTTTTAATATTTATTTTTTAGTTGTAGTTGGATACAATACCTTTATTTTATTTATTTTTACATGGTGCTGAGGATTAAACCCAGGGCCTTGCAGGTGCTAGGCAAGCGCTCTACCAATAAGCCACAACCCCAGCCCCATAAATGGCACTCCTTTTTAAAAATATTTTTTAGTCGTAGATGGACACAATATTTTATATTTTTTAATTTGGTGCTGAGGATCGAACACAGTGCCCCATGCATGCGAGGCAAGTGCTCTACCACTGATCTACAATCCCAGCTCTAAACTGCACTCAATTTTTTTTCCTGTTTGGTGCTAGGGATGAAACAGCTTTATACATGCTAATTATCTACTCCCAGACCCTTAATGGAAAAAAATTCTTTTTAAACTTATGAAAGCCAGGGTCCAGTTTTTTTTTTTTAAGGTCTTGGAGTTCAGTTAAAATTTAAATATAAAACCTTGCAGCTGGGCGCAGTTGTGCACGCCTGTAATCCCAGCACTTGGGAGGCTGAGGCAGGAGGATCACGAATTAAAAACCAGCCTCAGCAACTTAACGAGGCACTTAGCAACTCAGTGAGACCCTGTCTCTAAATAAAATACAAAAGGCTGGAGAAGTGGCCCAGTGGTCAAGTGCTCCTGAGTTCAATTCCTGGTGCCCCCACCCCCCAAAAAAACTTGCAGATTGATTACTAATAGCCATATTACAAATGGCTAAACTGGTCTGTCAGGCTTTATATTAAATACTCTATCAGTTATTTAGTATTCACAGTGAGGTGGAAGTATTACCACCCTGTTCTATAGGTGAAAGCTGAGATACATATGTTTGGTAATTTTCCCAGGGCCACATAGTAAATGAGTAAATGAATATTTCTACTCATATATTAAATTCCAGAGTTTTTCCTTCTTTGTGCCCTAAATCCTGCTACCATATGACCTTGTTTTTCCAATATTCCTTCCAAGCCCTAGGGTCAATTTTTCCTGAGGCATGATTTCTTAGAATTAATGCCAGTTTGGGCTTGTTGGTCAGGGGACACTTATTTAGAAGAGCAAATCATTCTGAGGAGGATTAAAGATTATAATGTGCTGGGCATAGTGGTGCATGCACGTAATCCCAGCTGCTCCAGAGGCTGAAGCAGGAGGATCCCAAGTGCCAGGCCAGCCTGTCTCAAAAAAAAAAAAATCAAAATTGCTGGGGGTGCAGCTCAGTGATGGAGTGCCCTTGGGTTTAATCCCCAGAAAACAAAAAAAAAAAATGTAAATTTGGCAAATCCCATCAGCATTACAAAATACACATAAGCATTATAAATAATGGAAGGCTTCATTTTAGTAGGTTAAGTATCTTGGAATCCACTCTAGGACAAAATGTATCAAAGGCTGGGTGTGGTAGCACATGCCTGTAATCCCAGCAACCTGAAGGGCAGAGGCGGGAAGGAGAATTGCAAAGTAGGTAAGCCTCAGCAATTTAGCAAGGTCCTGTCTCAAAAACTTAAAAGGATATAGTTCATTGGTAAAATACCCCTGTGTTCAATCTCTAGTGCCTTAAAACAAAACAAAACTAAAAAACCATCAAGGTGTTTTATCTCCAAAAGTTTGGAAGTAGGCTAGAATTAAATTTGGGGAATCTAATGGTCACCTAAGCCCCTTGTTATATGTGCTCTTAGTTCCAGCTATGATTTGATGTGTATTAAATCAAAGACTAGAAAGAATTGTAGCTGGCTTGTATGTGTGTACCCGCACACCAATCAGCTTATTGACATCTAAGTAAATGCCCTTTAAAGTTAGTTGCCATGGGTAGCCACAGGGATTCCAAGAATGTTATCTTTGCTCAAAAGATAATAGGAACTTGTCTTTTAGAAACAATTTTATGAGCCATTGAGAAAAGCAACCCTATTCAGTTTGTTCACTTTATTTGCCCTCCTTGAGGTGAATCTTAGCTGTTTCCAAGAATCATCTTTCTCTCAATGGATAGAGGTTTGCCACCCTGAAGCATATTTAGGAATGTACTGTACAATCTAAAGGCAGTTGCAAATGAGGCATTTTTAAACAACAGGTAGTGTTTAGAATAAGGAAATGGCTGCTGGGGTTAGTATTTTGAGAAAATTATTACAGCCAGGTGTAGTTCCTAACACCCATAATATCAGTGACTTGAGAGGCTGAGAGGAGGATTACAAATTGAAGGCCAGCAACTGGGATTGTAGCTCAGTGGTAATGCATCCCTGGGTTGAATCCCCAGTACCAAAAAAAGAATTATAACTCATTTAACATTTGAAGCACAAGGATACAATCCCCACTCATAAGAAGCAGGGCAGTGTGGCGCACACCTGTAATCCCAGCATTTGAGAGGCTGAGATAGGAGGATTGAGAGTTCAAAGCCAGCCTCAGCAATGGCGAGGCACTTAGCAACTCAGTGAGACCCTGTCTCTAATAAAATACAAAAAAGGGATGGGGATATGGCCCAGTGGTCAAGTGCCCCTGAGTTCAATCCCCGGTACCAAAAACTAAAAATAAAAAAATAAGAAGCAGGTATTTCAGTGGGGAGACTTGTAGATCATACTACCACAACCTTAAGGAACATTCATTCTGTAATTATCTCCATTCAAATGCTCAGAACTGCTAGAGCTAGTATGATATTCAAATTTGAGCAGAGCATTAAGGAATAATTGGGTGAACAAGGACTTGCCTGAATTTTGAGTTTGTTTCCTCAACTAATGGAAATAAATGTGTTTTACTCAACTACATCCTAGGCATTGTGATAGTCTAAAGTTTCTCATCTCTGTTTTTGGCAGAATGGAGACCTAAAGCCTCTGAATATTGCTGGGTTTCTCACTGGATGGTCTTGGTGACTACAATGTACCTACTTTTTTTAAAAAAAAGTTCACAATCAGTCCTCTATATGCACCAAATGTTCTAGAATAGTGCTGTCCAGTAGAAATATAATGTAAGTCACATGTAATTTTAAATAGCCACATTGCAAAAGGTAATGTGTAAAGAAATTTTAATGATGTTTTATTTAATGCAATAAATTAAATATTTCAACATGTAATCCATATAAAATTTTGAGATAATCACATTTTTTTCATGTTGAATCTTCAGTTTGGACTATCTGCATCTCAAGTGCTCACTAACCACATGTGTCTACTATTTTGTATAGCAAAGTTCTGGAACAATATGGGAGAGAGTGGATAAAATGGGTAGAATGCAAATGATGGTGAGTTTTATAAGTTCAGCTTTGGATGTGCATAAACACCTTATCTGCTCACCCACACTACCCAAGAACTAAATAAGCCTCATTCTTTCAATTGTGCACCAAAGCTATTTGCTTAAAGTGCCTATCCAGGCTTACAAAACTACCATCTTTCTATTCTTTTGAAGTTAAAAGAATATACCCCCTAACAAAGCTTGAATTCTATTAATTACCACAAGACCTTAGCTAGTTAGGGAAACCCATTATGTAGCAGCCAATGAATAAGAGTTGTTACATTTATTTATTGTATAAACAAGCACCCCAAAATTTAGAGTCTCTTAATTCAGTTTCCTAATAGGTGTTAAAATAATAGAAATCATTTCCAAGCAGTTCATCTGAATATTCCTGCTTTTGAATATTCTTGGCATTTGTTAGAAATGGCTAATCTGGATTTACAATGTTTCCACTTTATGTTAGACAGTGATAGTATATAGTTTAAGTGAGTTTTCTGGGGTGGGATGGGAAAAGTATACAACATAAGAATAAAGGCCCAGTGAAATCAAGTATTTCTCAACATTAAATCTCTCTGATGCCATTGCTTTTTGTTTGGTTTGGTTTGGCAACAGGGAGTGAAATATTAACAGTCCTGTGAAGAACCTTTGGAGCTGAGGTTTTAGGAAAAGCTGATTCATTTGGCTTGGCTTTACTTGTATTTTCTGAGTGAATATAACATTTTCTGTGGAAGAATCTGAAAATGATTTATTAATAGTGAATGGTTGTTGGTTTCTAGCATGATTCCAATCTCTCTCTAACACAAGAATCTTACTGCTTACTTGTAAGAAGCTATCATCCAGCTTTTTTTTTTTTTTTTTTTTTACCTTGGGTATAGCCCCTCTAAAAGCAAAACTTCATATTCTATTTTGCTTTGGCTCTGCTCTTTCCTGGGAGAAGGAAAATAACAGAACAGTGTCTAAGATTGTTAGCATGAAGCTTATTCTTTGTTCTTGTTGTGCTGGGAATCTAACCCAGGGCCTGGTAAGTGCTCTACCACTGAGCTAAATGCTACATCCACCACCACAATCACCCCTTTTTTTTTGGTTCTGAAATTTGAACCCAGGGATGCTTTACCACTGAACTACATCCCCAGCCCTTTTACTTTTTATTTTGAGACAGGGTCTCGCTAAGTGGCTGAGGCTAGTCTCAAACTTGTGATCCTCCTGCCTAAGCCTCTCAAGTTGATGGGATTACAGGTATGTGCCACCACACCTGGCTTGACCTGTTTTATTAAAAAAAAAAAATTGCCATGTGCAACACCACACCTGGCTTGACATCTGTATCTTTTTTTAAAAGAACAATACCCTGAGTGGTGGTACACACCTGTAATCCCAGCAATTTGGGAGAGTCAATCACAAACTTGAGGCCAGCCTCAGCAACTTAGTAAGACCCTGTGTCAAATAAAAGGGTCTGGAGATATAGCTCAGTGGTAAAGCACCCCTGGGTTTAATCCCCAGTACAAAAAAATAAAAGGCCGGGCTGGGGTTGTGGCTCAGCGGCAGAGCGCTCGCCTCGCACGTGCGCGGCCTGGGTTCGAAACTCAGCACCACGTAAACATAAATGCATTGCACTGTGTACAACTAAAGTAAATAAATAAATATTAAAAAAAGAAAAGGCCAAAACCACCAGGAAATAAACAACAAAGCTGGAGAAGCCCTTTTTCTTTCCTTCCTACCCCAAAGTGTTTTCTTCAATTCATGCTATTGATATATTTGATTTTCAATACCTTATAAGTTAAATCTCTAGCATACGTTTTTGTTTTGTTTGCTTGTTTCTTTCTTTCTTTTTTAGTGTTGGGGATTGAACCCCAGAGAGCTTAGCCACTGAACTACATCCTCCGGCATTTTTAGTTTTTTTTTTTTTAATATTTATTTATTTGCTTTAGTTGTACACAATGCAATGCATTTATGTTTACGTGGTGCTGAGGATCGAACCCGGGCCGCGCACGTGCTAGGCGAGTGCTCTACCACTGAGCCACAACCCCAGCCCCATTTTTAGCTTTTATTTTGAGACAGGATCTCACTAAGTTGCTTAATGCCTTGCTAATTTGCTGAGGAGGGCCTCAAACTTGAGATCCTCCTGCCTCAGCCTCCTGAGTGGCTGGGATTACATGCATGTGATACCAAGCCTGGCTTCTAGCACGTATTATTAAGTAGGCATGCCTAGGCCCTATTACCTTTTCAAAAATCGCAGTTTAATGGGGTTGGGGCTGTGCCTCAGTAGTAAAGCACTCGCCTAGGATGCGTGAGGCACTGGGTTCAGTCCTCGGCACCACATTAAAATAAAAGTATTGTGTTCACCTATGACTAAAAAATACATATTTTTAAAATGGCAGTTTAAAAACCAGAGCCTAGAAATCTGAGTGGGTTAGATTCCTGACAGCATCATGGGATAGATATTTGTCTATCCACAACTGTATCAAAGGGCCATGAGGCCCATGAGAAAGCACTCTATGATTTATAGCACCCACACTCTCCAATTACCACTCCTCTACACACAGAAAGGTTAAGGTGAACTGCCAGTATGACTAAGAGGGAGGTGAAGAGATGGTTATGGATTGATGAGTAAGTCACATCCCAAAGTATGTATACTATTAGCCCTCAGGCCTTTTCACATTTGTCCTTTAATTTCACACTAATCAGAGGTTATGAGATGTGCTCCAGGTCCCACTGCTGTTATTGATCATTCAAAAAATATTTCGTGGAATCTATGTCCCGAGCACTATCTCAGGTACAGAGGATCCTGGGGTCAGTAAGCCCTTACCTTCATAGAGGCTACATTCTAACAGGGAGAGCGAGGTAATATATATTTGTAAATACCAAGTCAGATTATGATTAAATGCTGTGAAGAAAATAAAATGGGGTGGTCTGATTGTGACTGAGATGGGGATCCTTTTTGGGAGGTGACACAAACTGAGGCCTGAATGAATACAAGTTGGTAGTACATTCCAGTCCCAGGAAATGAGCACCACTCTATTTGGAGGGAGGAAAAAGTGCAGTGTTGAACAGGGAAATGGATAAGAGATAAGACAGGGAGGGGCCAGTTCCTGAAGTTTTATAGCTCAAGGAATGGAGATAGGATTTGATTCTGAGATAAGCTATTGGAAAGTCAATCATAGGAGTCAAATGCTCTGATTTAAATAAAATGGCACAATCAGGGCTAGGAGACAGATCTGACCTGAGGGTTACTGCATGCCACTATAGCAGAAGATTCCCAAATCTGTTCTTTTCCTTCTCCAAATGGAAGTTCAGGGAAGCTGGATGCATAGTACCCTGGAGATGACTCCTGCAGTGTTCTAGACTTCTCTTTCTAGGGTTCCTTGTTTTCTTAAGAAACTTGGTTTGTTGGGTGCATACAAACAGTTCTTTGTTTTATTTTAGTCTAATCTGAAAAAAATAACGACCATTCTGAGGAAATTCTCAGTTCAAATAAGACAATACCACAAAGAAAATGAAACATTCTCACTGATAATTGGGCTTTTGTTACTCTATTTTTTCTTAACTGTAGGGGGCAGGGTTGCCCAGATAATGAGCCAAAGGGACAGCTGAGATTTTTCTTTTTCTTTCTTTCTTTCTTTCTTTCTTTCTTTCTTTCTTTCTTTCTTTCTTTCTTCTTTCTTTTTTTTAATTTTTAAAGCGCTAGCTGATTACACAAATCCTTTTCATTGGATGCCTCTCGGTAATTACTTGTTACTGATTTTATGGGTAATCTAAATTCAGTAAACTCAGATGACTCTAGTAAAAATAACATATTTTTTTATAGATTAACTCATATGCTCTAGCATTTAGGAATGATAGTCACCAAAACCAACTGCCTACATTCAGACAAGTCTACATTTCAAATCATCCTGAGAGAACTGATAGCTGAAAAACAGGAAGACTCTGGATTAAATGATTCCAGTTTATTAAAAGGATATGGGGCCCAACCTGGCCATGGGGGTTGGGGGCCCCAACCTTGGTGTCTAGGTTCATAGTTCATTTTCTAGCTTTCAGGTGTACAGGGGAAACTATGGTGCCAAAGGAAAGGCAGTTGCTGTTTACAACATAGGAATTGAGCCAAACTACATGGAGATTGGCCCCTTTTCTGCTTGTTATAGTGGGATACATTGCATCTCTAGTCTAGGTAAGGAGGTCCACCTTGTAGTCCTACATCATCTCGGCCATGCCACTACTAACTGCTGGCATGGGTTTGATGATGACTTCATAGCCATATTTCCTCTGGACTCCAGCAAAGTCTAAGGATTATCAGGGCTGTGGATGTATGCATGTGTTGCCTGCATACTCTACAGAGGTGTCGTCTCAGGCTAAGAAACAAGTTTTGGGACAAGGCCCTACTTCAATGTATGTGCAAAGTTATGAGCTCTAACCCTGTTTCTTCAGCTTTTATGACAAAGAGCTCTACAAATAATATTTGCAACATACCCTGAATCTGTATAAAATACTCACCTAGGAAAGTGAATTCCCAGTGGCTGCCCCACCCTGCTCAAACTTTCTTCTACCTTTGCTCCTTTTAAGAAATCTATCTACCTGCAGGTCCTATTGAATTATTAGAATTGTGTCTAGATAAGGACAAATAGCCCCAGGGGCTCTAAAAGATGATATAGGGCTGGTGGTGTAGCTCAGTGATAGCGTGCTCAGCATGTGTTTGATCTTTTGCACACACACTCCAAAATGAGGCAATATTAGGGTCCTGGGGCTTAAAAGTAACGTGCAACAATTATCCTATTGAGAAATCGGTCCATGGAGAGGTGAAATGGGGACCTATTTAGAAAAGGTTTAAGAGCCAGTCGTGCTTAGGTTCATATGCCTCTTACAAGCTGTATTTTTTTAAATTTATTTTTGGTGCTGGGGATTGAACCCAGGGCCTTGTGCACACTGAGCCCACACTAGCACTGATGCTACATCCTCAGCAAATTGTATAGTTTTAGATAAGACACTTAACCCTCTCTGAATCTTATCTTTCCTTTCTGCAAAGCAGGGATAAGGATGCTTAGAGATCATGCATGTCAATCCCCTAGCACAAAGTGTAGAAAACTTATAATGAGCTTTTATTAATAAGGTGAGAAACCAGTACTGCCCATCAGGGGAGGAAGTGGCTACCTACGCCAACCTCCAATAGCTATGAAGTCTGTACCTTGAGACTTTTTTTTTGCAGTGCTGAGGATTGAACCCAAGGCCTTCTGCATGGTATGCAAGGGCTTTACCACTAAGCTAGGTCTGAGGTACTAGCTTCAATGAAGATGAATACATCTGGTCAATGTTCTTTGGATGCTCAAGAAAGTCTATGAGGTTTGTGTGATGGTGACAGGCAGGGGAACAGACATAGTTGCTCTGGAATAATACCTGTCCATTGTTAGACAGTAGGAAAAAAACTGAAAACCCAAATAACAGGTCCTTGCTTTATTAGGTATACTAGGGTTACAACTAACTGTGAAGCAACAATTAAATGACTGAACATTTGTTACTATGGCAACCTCTTTTTTGCTCAGCATCTAGCTACTATTTAGAGGCTACAACAGGAGCTGGATAGGCAGATACAAAACAAAACAAAAAAAAACCCAAAACCAACCAAAGAAGTCTGCTGGTAAAATAGAATAATTGGCCAAAGAAGCATCTTGCAACAGCTTTTTTAAAACTTGCATGTGTCTCGGGGGCTGGGGTTGTGGCTCAGCGGCAGAGCGCTCTCCTCGCACGTGCGAAGCCCGGGTTCAATCCTCAGCACCACGTAAACATAAATGCATTGCATTGTGTACAACTAAAGTAAATAAATAAATATTTAAAAAAAGAATTTAGCCGGGCGCGGTGGTGCACGCCTGTAATCCCAGCACTTTGGGAGGCTGAGGCAGGAAGATCGCGAGTTCAAAGCCAGCCTCAGCAATGGTAAGGCACTTAGCAACTCAGTGAGACCCTGTCTCTAATAAAATACAAAAAAGGTCTGGGGATGTGACCCAGTGGTCGAGTGCCCCTGAGTTCAATCCCCGGTACCACAAAAAAAAAAAAAAAGAATTTAAAAAAAAAGAATGTGTCTCAACAAAGATTCTCCGCACTCCAAGTGATGCCATAAGGAAATCTTTGATAAAGCTGGATAAGATTGAAAAGGAGGGGCCGGGGCTCACACTTGCCTAGCATGTGTGAGGCACTGGGTTCTATTCCTGGCACCACATAAAAATAAAAACAAATAAAATAAAGGTATTGTGTCCATCTACAACTAAAAACAATTTTTCAGACAAATATTTTTTTATTTATAATAGTAGTATGTATTACAATTCATAATGCACATATATAGCATATTTTTACATACAACTGTTTGTATACAAAGTATATAAGTACCATACAGATCTTCAATCATGCATTTAGGATAATGATATCCATCTCAATTCAACCACCAATTTTTTTTCTTTCCTCCCCTTCCCCCCTTGCTCCCTCCCTTTCCCTCCCTTTCCTTTGGTCATTCTAGTGTTCCTCTAATCCTCCTATGTACCCCCATCCAACAACACTGTGAATTAACCTCCTTATATCAGAGAAAACATTCGGTATTTGGATTAAAAGCAATTTTTTTAAAAAAAAAAAAGATTGAAAAGGAAAAGAAATGTGAAAAATGCAGATTGTATTTATTTATTTATTTATTTATTTGGTACTGGGGATTGAACTTTATTGGTGCTTTACTACTGGGCTACATCCCAGCCCTTTGAGACAGGGTCTTGCTAAGTCGCTGAGGCTGGCCCCCAAACTTGCCATCATCTTGCCTCTGCTGAAAAGTGTAGATTTTAGGCCCAAGGAAAAGTTTTGTCATAAACCAGGAACTCCCAGAATTTTACCTAGAACTTCTCTCATCTCCCCTTCTCTAAATGGGGTGTCCTTTCTGCCAGCAACAACAACCCTCAGGCATCCTTTAACAACCTTTTAGGCACCGTAGCTAAAGCCTCCTGTTATCAGCATCCCCAGGTCTGAGATGAACTGAAAATTTCCTTCATTCTAAAAAGAGTGAAGCTACTCCTAGATCAGAGACAGTTTGGAAAAAGAAAAAGACCACCAATTGAGACAACTCACCAGAGGGAACCCCTGTTCACATTAAATGCCACCCTGCTAACTTTTCTCAACATGCCCTAGATGGCTCAAGGCTTCAAGCATCAGAGATCATAGCTGGATCCTTCATTCTTTTTCTAGTTGAGACTGTTTGGCTTTATTATCCCTGTAGTATTGTTCCTTTATGTAAAATTATTTATCTTTTGATTACAGAAGAAATTCCCCCCCATGGTTTTAAATATTTCCCTTACCCTTATGACTCATAAATCTGTATTTCTAGACTTGATCCCTCCCTGGAACTTTAGACACTTTTTTCCCCCAGTTTACTGGACTTCTTCACCTGAACATTCTGTGGACACTTTAGACTCATGTGATATCCTCTTCCTATATTGGTAGTTGGCACCATGAGGTGTTCAACAGTGTACCTGGACAGCTAGGAATAGCTGTTAGGCCATTGCTCAACAGAAAAGATCATGAAACAGGCAGGAAATTTCTATGAAATCTTTTTTTTTTCCATGTAATACCAATCAAATGCTCAATTTTTTTTTCAGAAACAAAATAAATTACTTTAAAAATTCTATATAGTATCCAGTGTACATAAATAACTAAACATACTAAAAAATTTTTAAAAATCTTCCTGATATACTAATAATGAAGCTACAGAATTAAATAGTTTTACATTAACACAAAGTTAGATGAGGAAGCTATACATAACAAAAGTGAGAATACTTCAGTTAGCCTTCACTTTGATGGTCAATTCGAAATATATTTTCAGATCTATGCTCATTATGACAATATTCAGTAGAGACAAATGTGGAAAGCCAATCAAATGTCCTTTTACATGAGTGTATGAAGTTAATTGGAATAAACTATAAAAAGTTTTCAAACTCTTCTGGGTGCCGTGGCACATGCCTGTAATTACAGCATCATGGGAGGCTGAGAGAGGAGAATCTTGAGTTCAGAGCCAGCCTCAAGAACGGAGAGACACTCATCAACTCAGTGGGACCCTGTGTCTAAATAAAATACAAAACAGGGCTGGAGATGTGGCTCAGTGATTGAAGTGTCCCTGAGTTCAATCCTCAGTGCAAGAAAAAAATATTCAAACATTACAAAGATAAGAAATGATAAAGTATCTACAATTATCAACCTTAAGGATAGTATGATAGGTGAAATAAGTAATTCACAAAAAGACAAACACCATGTGATTCTACTTTTGAGATATCTAATATAGCCAAACATACAGGCCAAAATTAATGGGATCAGGGATGGAAAGGTGAGAGAAAAATGAGCACTTGTTTGGGGAAAAAATGAATTTTACTTTCATGTGATATAAACTTTTCAAAATATGTTATTATTTGAATAAACACTACTGAACAGCACATTTAAAATATATAAGGCAGTAAGTTTAAGTAAGTTAATGGTTTTGATCACAACTAAAATTTGAAAATATATAAAAGATAAAAAGAATTGTGAAAATCTTTATCTTGAAAATGCTAAAGTATTGCCAGGCGTGGTGGCACACGCCTGTAATCCCTGTACTTGGGAGGCTGAGGCAGGAGTTCAAAGCCAGCCTCAGCAATGGTGAGGCACTTAGCAACTCAGTGAGACCCTGTCTCTAACAAAATATGAAAAAGGGCTGGGGATGTGGCCCAGGTCTTAAGTGCCCCTGAGTTCAATCCCCGGTTTAAAAAAAAAAAAAAAGGTAAAATATTACTACTGGAAAAAACAGATTAATCTATGTAGACATGATAAATATGCTAGTAATTATAGCTAATTGGAAGTCTGAGGCAGAAAATGCAACTTCAGTTTCAGCCACTTAGCAAGAAATCTGTTTCAAGATAAAAGCTAAAAGGGGCTGAAGATATTGCTCAATATTATAGCACTCCTGGGGCTGGGTTGTGGCTCAGTGGTAGAGCGCTCACCTAGTACATTCGCGGCCCAGGTTCGATCCTAAGCACCACGTACAAATAAACGCATTGTGTACAACTAAACAAAATAAATAAATATTTTAAAAAGTATTATAGCACCCCTGAGTTTATTACCCAGTATACATATATATGCCTATGTATATTTATATAATAAAATTTATATACATGGTGTGAATAATCACATGAACAGAGTAAACAATCAAAGCATTATGTAAAAATCATAAACAAAACAGGGGTAATATTTATACATGTAAATAAAAGCATATAAACTTCATTAAAAATGGGCACATGTTTCGGGTGCAGTTTAATTTCACCTTGTCCACAAGTGAGAAGTAAGGAGAATTTCTATTCAATTGTAACATATAGGTATGAAAATGAAAACAATATTGACTGATTAGGGAAAACATATTGAACAATACTGAAGCTACTCGAATAAGTATAACTCAAAAAGAGACGCAAGAATTAGAAAAAAATGAGCCGGGCGCGGTGGCACACGCCTGTAATCCCAGCACTTTGGGAGGCTGAGGCAGGAGGATTGCGAGTTCAAAGCCAGCCTCAGCAATGGCAAGGTACTTAGCAACTCAGTGAGACCCTGTCTCTAAATAAAATACAAAAAAGGGCTGGGGATGTGGTCAAGTGCCCTTGAGTTCAATCCCTGGTACCAAAAAAAAAAAAAAAAAAAAAAAAAAAAGAATTAGAAAAAATGAAACACAAAATTCTGAGTAACTATATTACTTTAGAAATACTTTTTAAAACATTTTTATAGTTATTGATGAACAGAATACCATTATCTTCTTTGTTTGTTTCTAAGTGGTACTAAAAATTACACCCAGTGCCTCACATGTGTGATTCAAGCGCTCAGCCACTGAGCTACAACCCTAGCCCTAGAAATCCTTCTTTAAACCACATCCATCACCTACACTTTTGTAGCCACTAGAAGCAGGCATTGTGAATAACTACTATTCATTACATGGCAGAAAAATTTCACAAAAATCTTCAGTATAAGCATTCATAAAAAGCTGTGATGAGAAATTTGAATTAATAAATATTTAAATTGTATTAAAGAAACTCTTCTCTAATATTCATATATTAAATCAGTTTAACCTAGAGATATTCTGAAATATGCAGAGATTTTCTAGGGAGCCCCCCAAGATCAATAAACATCTGTCAGATTATGCAAATCCTCACAGGCATTAGGGAGTACTTTGTTAATTTGAATGTAGAAAGATCACTGGAGAACTAGAAGGAGGTTAAAGAATTGGGAAGCAAAGCAAACATAGGGCAGAGTGTGCTCTTTAATGAATGCAAGAGAAAGAAACTTAGGTTTAGAAACATAATTTCTGCTGGATTTTAGCTTTTCAACATTTTAAAATGTGATGTCCTTTTGACATTTGGACGTCTTATCTGTATTCTTGGTTTCTTGGACTTCTACCTACATGGATATATGACTACTGTCACTTTTCTCTTAAAATTACAATGTTATTGTTTTGGGGACAGAAAAATGACCAAGGATGACTTAGAGACAGCAAGACGTGTTTCTTGGAAAATGGAATATGGCTCATTTTGTTATTTTCTTGGTAAGTACTGATGTTTCTTAATGCTGAAAAAAAGAAAGAAGAGGTGCAATAGAAGATTCTACACAATTACTTTTTTTTTGACAGAACACACTAAAATACTTTGGAACCATTTTCAATTTTCAGATTGTCGGTACTACTTTAAAAGGACAGGTTAAACATAAAAAGAAGCTCTTTAATATCTTCTTTTCTACATGAACAAATGCCCAATTTTCATCCAAGGAAAAAAAAACCTAAAACATTTTCATTCAGAATGGAAGCTGCCAAGAGATATTCTACAAATTAAAAAATTAAATATTGGTGGTGAATTAGAAATTCTGAAGGAAATTTATGCTAACCCATAAAGACCAGGTTTCTTTCTTTCTTTCTTTCTTTCTTTCTTTTTTTTTTTTTTTTTTTTTTTTTTTTTTGGTACCAGGGATTGAACTCAGGGGCACTCGACCACTGGGCCACATCCCCAGTCCTTTTTTGTATTTTATTAGAGACAGGGTCTCACTGAGTTGCTAAGTGCCTCCTCATTGCTGAGGCTGGCTTTGAACCCGCGATCCTCCTGCCTCAGCCTCCCAAGTACTGGGATTACAGGCGTGCACCACCACGCCTGGCTAAGACCAGGTTTCTATAGGCTTCTAACATCACATCTCCATATAAATTCTGCTGATCAGGATCCAGGAATTTCCATTCCTCTTCAGTGAAATCAATGGCCACATCCCTGAATGTCAATGGTTCCATTTCCTGGATTTTAGTTTTAGTGTGCTTAGTGTTCTCCATATTTTTTTATCAGCACCTGTGTAGCACAGAAACCTGGGGCTCCTGATCAAGGACTGGAAGCCTAACAGCCAAAGAAGACTTTATTCTGGCCAGGGCCACCAACTCCAACCCATTAGAGGCAGGGTGGTAGAAGATGATCTATGAAATCTTGAACATGACTGAGTCAGAGCTTAAGAGTTACAAGTGGAGGTCAGAAAACCCACCCTAGCGATATATATTTAAGTATATGTATGGCTACAAAAAAATAAAATAAAAAAGATTGAGCGGTCCAGAGGAAGAAATCCAGTAGAGAGAAGGGAAGCTGACCAGCAAGAAGAGCTAGAATGGGGTTGGGGCTGTAGCTCAGTGGTAGAGCACTTGCCTCACAGGTGTAAGGCCCTGGGTTCGATCCTCAGCAGCACATAACAATAAATAAATAAATAAAGATATCGTGTCCACCTACAACTAAAAAAAGAAGAGGAAGAAGAGCTAGAAGTTTGGCATGAAGGAATGTGATAGTAGTGTAGGCAATAAATACTGGAAAGTACGCTGGTGAAAGTTACTGAGTTTCAAGAGCCCCAAAGAAGATTAGATCTTAGGACAGTAATAAAGGTTGCAAGATCTCAGTGCTGCCCTGACAGTTGTGTAACAATTGGTCAGCCACGTGCCTTTTTGGCATCTCAATTGCCCTGTCCAAAAAATAAGGGAACTCAGCATGTCTTTCCTTAGGTCTTTCCTTAGGTCTTCCTTGATTTTTTTCATCAGTATTTTGAAATTTTCATTATACAGATCCAGTACGTTTTGTTAAGCATGCATCTAAGTATTTAATTTTCTTTGTAATGATTTCAAAATGTTATTACTTTTAAGATTTGGTTTCTGCATATTCATTGACAAAATATAGAAATGTGGTTGATTTTTGTGTTGATCTTATATACTGCAATGTTGCTGAACTCACTTGTTAGTTCTATACAGTTTTTGTAGATTTCCTTGGGGTTTTCTATGTAGAAAATTATGTCATATGCAAATGGTCTTGTTTTTTCCCTTTTACATGTTTTATTTTTTTTTCTTGTCTTGTTGCAGTGGCTAGACTTTCCAGTTCTATGTGAAGTAAGAGTGGCCAGAGTGGACTTACTCCCCATCTTAGAAGTATAAAGAATTTCCTTTTATAGTATGATGCTCACTACAGGGTTTTTTGTAGATGCTTTTGATCAGATTGAAGTAGTTCTTCTACATTCCTAACTTGCTGAGTTTGTCATTGTTGTTGCTGTGTGTGTGTGTGTGTGTGTGTGTGTGTGTAGGTATTACTGTGGATTGAACTCAGGGCCTTGTACATATTAGGCAAGATCTCTACCACTGAGACACATTCCCTGCCCCTTTAAATTTTATTTTGAAACATGGTCTCAATAAATTGCCCAGGATGGCCTTGAAGTGGCCATCCTCCTGCCTCAGCCTACCAAGTAGCTGGGATTATAGGCATGCATCTCCATGGTAGTTGTTGTTTCAAATTATGAATAAGTATTAGGTTTGGTCAAATGATTTTTCTGCATTAATTGATAAGATAATTAACTTGTTGATACAGTACGTTGCATTCACCGAGTTTGGAACATGAAAGCAGCCTTCCAGCCCTGGAATAAATCCCAATTGGCATTTAATTCTTACCTTAATAGGTTTGGCTTGCTAAAATTTTGTTGAAGAACTTGCACCTGTATTTATAAAGGATATTGTTTGGATTTCTCTCTCTTTTGTATTATCTTTGTCTGGTTTTGATATAAGGATAATACTGGGTTCATAGTTTTATTTTATTGATTTTTTTCAAAGAACCATTTTTTATTTCATTGATTTTCTGCACAGTTTTAAATTCTTCAATTCCATTGATTTCTGCCCTTTGTTATTTTCTTCCTTCTGTTTGATTTCATTTTGCCCTTTTTTTCTACTTTCTTGAGGTAGGAACTTAGATTATTGATTTGAGAACATTCTTAATTTCTTTTTTTTTCTTTTGGTACTGGGGATTGAACTCAGGGGCACTCAACCACTCAGCCACATCCCCAGCCCTACTTTGTATTTTATTTAGAGACAGGGTCTCACTGAGTTGCTTAGCACCTCGCTTTTGCTGAGGCTGGCTTTGAACTTGTGATCCTCCTGTCTCAGCCTCTGGAGCTGCTGGGATTACAGGCATGCGCCACCGTACCTGGCACTATTCCGAATTTCTAATGAAAGCATTTGGTGCTATAAATTTTATAAATTTTCCGTTCAGTACTTTAACTCTGTCCCACATATTTTGATATGTTGTGTGTCTTATTCTGTGCTATTATAACAAATATAACAAAATACCCGAGACTGGGTAATTTATAAACAACACAATTTTATTTCTAACAGTTTGGGAGTCAAGGAAATCCAATATGAAGGTGATGGCATGCTCAGTGTCAGGTGAGGGTCTCATTGATGGTGCCATTTTTATGTCCTCACGTGGTAGAAGGTTAAAGCACAAAAGGCCAAATGCACTTCTTCCCTTAAACCCTTTTATAAGGACACTAATCCATTGGTGAAATCAGAGCCCTGCAGCCTAGTGACCACCTAAAATATCATATTTTTGCTTTCCATATACTTTCTTCCTAGTAGTCCAAGATTCCTTATTTTGTCATTTCTGTTTCAAGAAGTTCCTTTAGCCATATTTTAGGATAGGCCTGCTGTGACAAATTCTTAATTTTCCATCATCTGAGAATGTCTTGATTTCCTCTTCCTTCCTCAAAGGTACAATTCTGGGTTGACAGTTCTTTCTATGCTTGAAAAAGTTGTGAAATTTTTCTCTGCCCTCCATGGTTTTTGATAGGAAATCCACTATTATTTGAATTGGATTTCCCTAAAACTAAAGTGTCATTAGTTTTATAACTATAAAGTGTCATGGTTTAGTTTTCTCACTACTTTCAAGATAGTTTTGTTCATTTTGTGTTTAGTTTTCTGATATTTGATTATGATATGTCTTAGCATAGATTTGTTTGAATTCATTCCATTTGGGATTCACTCAGCTTCTGGAATCTATAGGGTTATGTCTTTTGCCAAATTTGGGAAGTTTTTAGCCTTTATTTCTTTGAACACTTTTTCAGTCTTACCCTTTTCTCCTCTCCTCCTAGAACTTTGATAACATGAATGTTAGATCTTTTGTCATGGTCCCACAGTTCCCTGAGGCACTACTAATTATTTTTTCAGAACTGGGAGTTGAACCCAGAGCCTTGTGGATGCTAGGCAAGTGCTCTGCCACTGAGCTACATCCCCTGCCCTATCCTATCCTATCCTATCCAGACAGGGTCTTGCAATCCTCTTACCTTAACCTCCAGAGTCACCAGGATTACAGGTATCTGCCACCATTCCTGGCTTCTATTATTTTGTCCAGTCTATTTTATTTTCTTTTAAATTAAAAAAAATTTAGTTGTAGATGGACACAATACCTTTATTTATTAATTTTTTAAATGTGGTGCTGAGGACCAAACCAAGTACCTCACACATACTAAGCAAGTGCTCTACCGTTGAGCTATAACCCCAACCCCTCTTTTAAATTTTATTTAATTAATTAAAAATATTTTTGCAGTACCAGGGATTGACCCAGGGGTCCTCTACCATTGAGCTACATCCTCAGCCCTTTTTATTTTATTTTATTTTATTTTTTTGAGACCGGGTCTCCTTAAGTTGCTCAGGCTGGCCTCAAACTAGCCATCCTCCTGCCTTAACCTCCTGAGTAGTTGGGATTACAAGGGTGCGTCACCACAGCTGGCTCCCTTTTGGTTATTTTAGCTTTCAGTTCTGATATTTCCATTTGGTCTTCTATTTATATCTTCTATTTATTTACTGAAATTTTCTGATTTTTAACCTGTTTCAAGTATGTTCATAAATACTCATTGGAGCATTTTTATGATGGCTGCTTTAAATTCCTTTTCAGATAATTCTAACATCTGTGTCATTTCACTGTTGGCATTGGTTGTCTTTTTTCTTACAAGTTGATATTTTCTTAATTCTGGTAAGATGTTCTGGTATGATGAGTATTTATTAAAACCTGGACATTTTGAGTGATATGTAATAAAACTGTGGGTCTTATTTAAATCTTCTATTGTAGCAGGACTCTTCTGACAGCCTGGCACTGCCTCATTACTGCAAAATCAAAGTAGAATTCCAGGTTCCCACTGGACCTCTGTTGACAGCCAGCTGTTGAGGGGCTCCTCATTACTGCTTGGTGGGGATGGGAGCTCAACACCCTATTAGGCTTCTACTGAGAATGCCCAAGATGCTGGGAGGGAAAGGGATGTCACCTTACTGTCAGGGATAAAAGTCTGGGCTCCCTACTTGGCTTTCTGTGATGCCACCATGATGATGGAGAGGGGAGGTGCTTTGTCGCAGTAAGATGAAGGTGGAAATCTAGGCTCTCCACTTCACTTTTGTTGGCTAGAGTGAAAATGGGACCAGATTATTCCATAATGTGTGACTGGAATAGAGTAGCTATTGTGTGAAAGTTTTCAGTCTTGTTAGGCTGCTCTTTTTTCTGGTTCTTGGCTAGAGAAAGCAAAATTTTCTTGGGCTTGTTATGCCCATTAGCATTTCTGGGTTGCTGGCTTCTCTAGTACCAACTCTAGGATATATGAGGCAAAAAGAAAACACAGGGCACTCACCTCAGGAGATTCACTCTTGAAGTTCTGGGTTCCCTAGCTGGTCTGCCTTCTCTTCATATTTCAAAGTCTCAGGTTTGTTTTATATACTACCTAGCATTTTAAGCTGTTCTTCGTGGAAGGAACAGAGAAAAATACATATAATCAGTCTTTCCAGAAGCATAAGTATTGATAAGAAGTAATTTTTAAAAATCATTTTAATTTTTTTTGATACTAGTGATTGAACCCAGGGTGCTGTACCATTGAACTATATCCCCAACTTTTGTATTTTTGAGACAGGTTATCTCTAAGTTGCTGCGACTGGCCACAAACTTGCTATCCTCCTGCCTTTGCCTTGAGGGTCTGGGATTACAGGCATGCAACACCACACCCTCCTAAAAAGGTGTCCTAAATTTTAAACAGCAGCATCCATTTTTCAATGATAAAACAATCTACTTGAAGGGAAGAGAGGCCCAGAACTCTATAATCTTCTGTCTTTCCAGATATTTCAGTGGACCTTGAGATACCTCTGATTCACAGAGAGCAATTTGAAAGCTCTCCACCATTTCAATTCTGACCTTCTTTGGGTCCTTGATTTCTTCCTACTAGGATAACCCTTAACTGTGTTGAGCGAGGACTGTGAAGAACTCAGTTGGATAGAAAAAGTTAATTAAGATATGTTTGTTTGAAGCACCTATGCTTTGTCAACATAATGTTAAAGTGTTTTTGGAGTTCAGTAGTTACAACTATTTACAGAAGTACTGAACTGGAACTAGCTTTACATGGAACTTGACTTTCCCAGAAACTTGGCTCTCTCTCAAACTTGGCTCTCCCTGCTCAGTGGGCCCAGCCATTGTAGTTGACACGTGAGTCCTAACCTTGAAGGGACTGTTTGGATGCTTGAAACTACTCACCTTGAAGGAAAGGCTTAAGCTAGGACTTATTGGAGGTGACAAAGGTTGTTTTTTTTCTTTTGACGCTAGGGGTCTAACCCAAGGTCTTGGGCTTTCTAAGCAGAGGCTCTACCACTGAGCTATACTCCTAGCCTTAGGCCAAGACTTATTGTGATCAGGGGATTTAGAGGGGTGGGGGCTACTAGAAAACACCAAGCTCTCCTGCAAATATAAGGAATCTGTCAACTGGAGTCGGTGGAAGGTAATGGCCCCAGTTTTGGGGTTGGGGTGGGGAGCTGCACATATAGCAAAAGTCCACCTGAGTGAAGTGCATGGGCAGGGGTTTAGGTATATTTTACCCTTTTCCCTTCCCCAGATGCTACCTTGGGAGCTCCCTTACCCTTATTTGCATAACATTTATTGCTCTTCCCCATCCCCTCTGTAGCTGGGCCCAGTGATGGAAGCTAGTATTGATATCTTAGACACACAAATCCTTTTTCGGGAAGCAGAGCCTCCTGGGAGCTACTCCATGCCTGACCCCCCACTGTAACTAGACCAGACAAAGGACCTCTTGCTGGCCTACAGATATCAAGCAAGGCCATGAAAAACAACCTTCAGTTGTGATGATTTTATTACATGATAAGAAAAGAACTGATAAAGCAAGGTATAAGGGAGTTCATTTGGAGTTTTACCCCAATTTTGAAGGCTAGAGTACCCCTGAAGGGGGTCCAAAAGAAAGGCAAATCAGAGATCCCTAGTTCCTTTTCCTCATGCCACCCATGGGGGAGGCTGGGGTGGGAGAAGCACAAGGACTCTAGCTCAGTTTTTACTGTCCTCCATGCCTCCATATTGGTGCTATATTCCCATTCCCTATCCAGATCCTTCACTGGGGGACAGAGTGGGCATGGGGTGAGCAGGTACTGAATTTAGGAACAGCAAGCAGGCTTTCTGAGAAGTCAGGGAATAAAAGATTTTTCTCACATTCCATGAAGTGGGGTGGAAGCACCTTGGAGAAGGGGTTCAAAACCTGGCATTTGGCTCCCACTGGGCCTCAATTTCTCCATCTGTAAAATGGACCTAAAAGTAGCTGCGTCAGGCTGGGGGTGTATCTCAGTTGATAGAGTGCTTGCCTAGCATGCACAAGGCCCTGGGTACAATCCCCAGCAACACACACACACACACACACACACACAGGAGATGCCTCTCTTGGCTGAAGAGAGAGGGTCCAGTGTGATGAAGGATAGGAGAGCACATGTGAACTGTAAATTGCCCACCCACAGGTGAGGGAGCCCTTGTTACCATTCAGAGGGCCTCTGTGTCCAGCTATGCTGGGGGAGGCCCTTTGTTCAAGGAGCCGAGGGATGGAGTGTCTGCAGTGTGTATAGAGTGCAAAGGTGACAAATAAGCAGCCAGCTGGGAGATCCCAGAGTGACAGGAGGAAACTCGGGCCTTAAGACACAAGGATCTGCTGGGCTGGGCCCCTCAGAATCCTCCACCTTGGGAAAGGGAGTGTTATGGGAGTGTTTGGGTAGTGCAGGTGGCTGCCACTCCACTTGAGTGGAGGTTCCTCAGCTTAAGGAAGCAGGTTGGTGGAGAGTGGGTGAAGGGGTGTTTGTGAGGAGCAAATTGAGGAGGGCCAATCCCAGACACAATGTGGTCCTTCCCATCCCTACCAGGAAGAGGGTTCTCCAAGCCTAGGCAATCGCACCTGCTCACCCGTGTGATCTCTGGGCAGTTGGTGGGGAGCTGTGTGGTGAGGGAGCAGGCCTGAGCCAGTGAGATGGACCCCAGCGTTCTGGGGAAGTTTTGCTTTTGTTGTTGTTTCATTTTGCTTTGTGTTCTATACGTGTACATGTGCACGCCACCTGTGCCTCGAGCTTACAAAGCACGTGCTCTAGCACTGCGCCACACACCCCCTTCCTCTGGGACTATCTTCTCAAGGCTGGGCGGGGCATTGAGTGGTGGGCCAAGTCTTTGGCTGACCTCAGCGAGGAGGTGGTCCCGCTGGGCTGGCCCAGCCTTTGGAGCTGGGAGAGGAGGGCGGAGGACAGCTAACCCCCACCCCCTTCCCAGGAGCTTTTCCTCCAGGCGGTTCCCGCCCCCAGGCCCCTCATCCTGGCGATCCTTGAGCCTGGACTCACGTAGGCCCTTCACTAGCAGCTGCCAGACTTCAACCTTGGGGCCCTGGGGATGGTGCTTTCTGGTGGAGGGAGAAGAGAGGCCCTTGGAAAGGGTTCTCAGGGGCCCAACGGGGAGAGCCTCGTGTAGTAGTTGCGCAGCTGGGGGCGGGGCGCGTTTGGGACGCAGCCGTAGCCGCTGCAGCTGCAGCCCCTGGTGGCGGTGGCTAGAGCAGGGCGGTGGGGGTGGGGGATCTAGGAGGAGCTAAGCCCGGGATACCGGGCAGCTGCCATCTATCCATCTGGCTCTCAGGACAGTTGGCGCGCGGAGACTGGCTCCTCCTGCCCTTCCTCCCGCCCCCTTTCCCCCTGGGCGGGCCGGATTCCCGTCTGAGTAGCAGGGGCAGATGCGTTTCCGTGGCGCGGCTCCCTGGTCATTACCCCTCCCCGAAGTTGTTACCCCCCCCCGAGGGGCGGGAACCCCCGTCCATTCCCCACCGCCCTCCCAACGTGACCCGAAGCCGCGACAGGACCAGGAGCAACAGCCGGGCCCCCCAGCCCACCTCCACCCCAGGCATCCCCAGAGTGCGGGGTGGGCCTGGGGGCCTGGTGGGAAATGGTACCGATTAGCACCCCCGGATCCCGGGGTGGTCGCTGCATATAGGGTGGGAGTGTGGTGGGTAGGAAAGGAGGGCAGGGGTCGCCCCCGCGGGCTTCTAGCTGGGATGGGGCCACGGTCTCTGGCAGGAGCAGGGGAGCGAGGGGATTCTGGGCAGGGGCCACACGACAGGTGCTGCCAGTTGGCGGTGGGGCTGGCCCACGCGGGTGGGAACGGGGCCCGGCTGGCTCCGCCCCCTCCCCCCTGCTGAACGCGGGCTCTGACACTTGGTAGAAGTGAGCAATGGGCTAATTTTATCCAGCTCGGGCTCAGCACGAAACCCACGCTGAAGCTAGAGCAATTCTTCCGGTCGACTCTGGCCCCCGGGGGGCCAGTCTTGGGGAGCACAGTGGGGAGGGGACGCCTCAGTGCCGGTGGAGGCATCGTGTCCCTTCTCTGCCCCAAAGTGGACTGGGTTTTGGTGTCGAGAGTGACTCCAGGACACTGCAGCCCAGAGGAGGAAAAGATATCTTGGAAAGAAGATAGTACAAATTCCTTCTTGTGTTTTCTTGTTTTTGTCTCTAATTCTGTTTTTTTTTTTTTTTTTTTTTTTTTTCATTCCTGAAGTCCCTGGGTTCTAGCAGTGCCTGACATACATCAGGTTCCTAGGAAATATTGCTGAAATGACGTGAAAACCAGGCCTGGAGCTCTGTATCTGGTAACCACTAGAAAGACAGGAATTAAAGGGCCTTTGAAGAACAGCCTCCCAAACCTCCTGGGTATCTAATCCCTTTGTTCCTCTGGGGTCTCCGCTACATTTTAGCTTATTGGAATTGCAGAACTTGCTTCAAGTGTTCTTACTCTAACCAGCACCCATTCTCTCTGGCACCAGCTGTCAGACACCAGGGATTTGGAATCTGGGTCAGCTGGCTTGCTCTGCTTCTATGGAGAAGTGGCAGGGAGCTTCTGGCTGCCTTTTCAGACATGAAAAGGCCCTGGAGGAGAGCATATGCTCATAAAAATTATGGGATTCCACAGCTTTGAAATCTAACCATCCTGAGTGATCAAACACAGACTGAGCCCTTGGGGCTGCTGGGGGAGGGACTGGAGGGGCAGCAGATCTTGGGTGGGAGAGCCTGGGGCCTGGCAGCTGGACAAAGTAATTAGCCTTAGTGGGAGGAGATGAGGAGGCCAGCAGCCTGAGGGTGTCTGCACTGAGCAGAGGAGAAACAACAATAGCTAAGAGATGGGTGGTAAACCACCAGCTCCCAAAGGAAACCAGTCTGTTCTTTGTCTCTGTCCTGCCCATTGCACAGCCAGAAGGAGATGGACTTTATTCATTCCTCTTCAGTTGTTCAGAGTGGAAAAGCAGTTGGTGGAAAGGAGCCTCCAAGGCCAAGCCTTCCTGAAGGTCTACAATGAGTGTCCAGGAGAGAGAATACCAAAAGTTTGTGTCAAGTGGGAATGAGGGTAATTGTAAAGCAATGGGGTACGCTGAGAGTCGCACTGCTCAGCTTTTATTTCCATTCAGGTGTCCTGCTGACACCCTTTTAGAAATGGGCTTCAATGTGGTTGAGTGAAGCGAACAAGTCCTTTTTCCTTTCTAGGGCCAGTGTCTTCATCTGTCAAACAAGGTGTTTGGATTGAACTGGAAGTCAAGTTACCTGAATTCAAATCTTTTTCTGATCAACTGTGTGAACCTGCAGCAGGCCCTTACTTTCTCTAGGCCTCAGTTTCCCCACTTAAATTCAATACAGAATATGGACAAATGAGACTTTAAGGTTACTCCCAACTTTGTCATTCTTAAAGGTCTCTCTCCTGTATCACCCTCCATTCTCTCAGGCTGTTACTGTAGGGCTATGTAACCCAGCTATACTAATCCCTTCAGGTTCCCTATCAATAAGGGAGAGAGAAGGGGTTGAATTGTAATATTGCTAAGGTCATTGCCAATTTTCAGTATGGCACATTTGTAGCAAGGTGGTGGCCTTGGCAGGGCCTTTACTCTGACTCAGCCAGTAACCATGTTCTCATTTTGTAAAGTAGCCACTTTTCCACTTCAGAGCTCCCTAGAAAATGAAGTTTCAAACAGTCCACCCAAACCCAAACCCTTATATAGCTCCTCTCCTTTTCAAATGTCCGCTCTTTCAGAAAGCACAGTCCCTGGCAAAAATCTGATTTGGAATGAGGCTTCAGTTCTGAAGCCAAACTTCCTGCTGTTAACCAGATTGACTATTTCACCCTTGTAGGCAACATACATACCAAAATCAAACTTTTAGATCTGTTTATTTTGTTCCAAACCCCTTGAGGATTTAAATGTCCCAGGTCTCAAGCTCCAAAATTTTGTTCGTTCTCCTAGGTTTAACTGTGGTGCTTAAGAGGCTGCATCCTACTCTAAATATTAATACTGTGCTGCTTTTGCCAACCAACATTCTCTCCAAAAGCACACAAGCCCACACATGCACATGCACATGTGTGGAAGAAGTAAATTGATACCCTGCCAATGTTAAGTGACACCTGAATGGGCAGATTTGGGACCTGTGAATATCTTTCCTTCATCTGGAGAGAAGTGGGTGGCAGCCTGATTTTTTTAAAAGCTATCCAGCCATGAGCAACAAAGGAGGCCCTGCAGGACCCCCTCTGGCATCTCAGTGGGGGTGGGGTAGGGAGGAATGGAAGCAGGGGCATTGTTGCTCCAGTATTTTCAGTGGTCTCTCCCAGGAGTTACTGGGCTCCTGGAGTCCAGCTTCTCCTGTTACACTGCTGTTTGAGCTGACAGGCTACTAACTAGGCCCCTTCCTACCTACAGAGCCAAGAACCAGTGGATTTTCCTTCAGGGAGTTGATAAGAGCTGGACTAGGACCAGCAGAGATGGGGGCAGGGGGGGGGGGCTCAGGACTTTGGCCTTGAATGAAACTTTCAGAGGCCAACCATGCCCCAGCTGCCTGTTTGTAACGGAAAAATTCATGTGTGGGGACCATTGTCTTCTTTGGAGCCTCTCAGGGCAACCTCATCCTCCTGGCCCTAGGATGACCCTGGTTTAGGGTGGCAAATTACTGTTGGCTCCAAGTGACAGCCAGGGGTGCCTGGCAAAAAGATGATGAAAGGTTGGGTGACAGTAACACAATAAACAAAGGCCCAGAGAGGGGAGAAAGAGACACAAAGACAGAGTGAGGAGAAAGGCTGAGCTCCTAATGAGGAGTGCTAGCTGGACATAGCCTGGCAGTACCCTCTGCCCCTAGCCAGGAGCACCTGGAATGATCTTCAGTAAGATTGTTGCCCAGATCCTGGGTATAGGGAAGCATCTGGCACCTACTTCAGAGGGAAGAAGGTGGTCCAGAATCTACCTTTCCTGGCACCATTAATGCCCACTAAGCAGAGTGGCCCAGGATGTCCAGCATGGGGGAAACACTGGGTGGTAAAAGCTAGGGTGGCTTCCCCTTCCTAAAAGAAATTGTCCAACCCTATGTGCAGCTGCTGCCTGTACCTTTTGGGATCCAGGTTCTAAATGAGGTTTTTCCTAAAACAGTCCATTTCCTGGCCCAGCCCAGGTGGAAATATTGACCTGTCATGAAAACTATGAGATGGAGGAGTTGGTCCTTTAACATGACAATAACCACTGGCCCTCCCTGCACCATGCCAGCTCACTGTCATTAATCCTCCTTGGCCTGCTGAGATGAAAAGAGTTTCTTCACATTTTGACAGGTGGGTACAAGGATGGGGGACTGGGAAGGCCTCCAGGTTAATGCATTGGCTTGGAAAATCTGTAAAAATCAGTGGGTAGAACATGGAACTCTATTGTATTTAAAGTCTTCCCTGTGTGATATTCTACTCTTCCAGTCTATGATTATATCAGCTTGAGCCAAAAAGTGAGATGAACCAAAAACTGAGATGAATGGGATTAATGCTAGTGTTAGGGCTGGACTGGGCCAAGATGAGGCTGATTGGCCCAAGCTCTGGGTCCCTCCTTTCTCCAAGCACCTATGTGTCTGTGGCAATAATGAAAAAGAAATAGAGAGGGAAGAGAATGGAAAGGAGGCAGTAGAGAAAAATTAAAAGAAGGTAAGAGAGAAGCAGACTGTTAACCAACCATATCATGGGGATACTACCTATATACAGCTCTTGGGAAGCCACAGGCCTCAGGAACTTGTGAGACTAAACAAGGCTCCTTGTCTCATTCTGCCTTCCTTCCCCCACCACCCAAATGGCTTCCAAGGATGAATATCAATGAATTTCTCAGTAATCAGAGGCTTGAATCTCTCCCACTAGGCTCCTGGGGACATAGTAGCACCTTTGGCAGTTGATTTTAGTGGGCGACTAACAAGCTAGGGCCTGGAGGTTCTATCTTCCTCCTCCCCCAGGGGTTAGAAAGTATATGGAGAGGTTCCAGAGGCCAGGGAGGAATCTCAAGCCTTCCCAGTTCCTGGGAGAAGAAGGGCCCTGGAAAGTTTAAAGGCATTCATGGGGAAAATTTGGTTAATGAGTTTGGAACACCTAGAGCTTTGGCTCCAAGGGGATGGTCAGGTGACTGAAATGCTGTGTGCACAGGTTTGGGAACAAGTGTGCTGGTGGCAAAAAATGTAAATGCTGAGCAGGGTGGGATGAAGGGAAAAAGTTGGGGAGGAGCACACAATGGCAAGAAAGAGGCATTAGATTGGTTCCTCGGGGTTCGGGGAGCCTGGCAGCAGCTCCCCATTGGGGTCCGGATCAGGGGCCAACATCTTATCCTTGCTGGAATCCCTCTGCTCTTTCTTGAACATCCTTTGATGCATCAGAGGGACGAAGAAGAGGATTACAGCCCCAATGATGGGGGGCACACCGGCAAAGTAGAAGGCCACATGGTAGTCCCCAAAACAGTTGCGGAGGAGGCCTGAAACAGTCAAAAGACACAAGTCAAGCTCAGCTTTTCCCTACCACCCAAAGGTGCTCTCTGCCTCTTCTAGGGGCCATCCCAGTGCCTACCCAGAGAATCTTGGCCTGCACTGCCTTGACTCAGGAGATCCCTCAACTTAAAGGCAAGTGGTTCCTCCCTGAGGTAATGGGGCTATGGGCCCTTGAGCTGAACGCTTATTGTGAAATAAGAGAATGAAGCTTCTCTTAAGATTTCCACATTTGTAACTTTCATCAAGCTATAGCTACCTTCTAGTCACTCCTAGGAATGGTGTTAGGAGGGAACCTCACAACACCTTGTACATAATTGGTGTTCAAGGAGTATTTGATGAATTAGCCCATTTGACCAACCAAGGGGAGGCTAACCCATGTTTGTAATAAATCCCTAGAAAGGAAACAAAACTTAGCTCTTTTTTTTTCTTTTCTTTCTTTTTTTTTTTTTTTCTTTTTTGTACCTGGGATTGAACTCAGGTACACTCGACCACTGGGCCACATTCCCAGCCCTTTTTTGTATTTTGTTAGAGACAGGGTCTCACTGAGTTGCTAAGTGCCTCACCATTGCTGAGGCTGGCTTGGAACTCGCGATCCTCCTGCCTCAGCCTCCCAAGTGCTGGGATTACAGGCGTGCACCACCACGCCCGGCTCTATTTTTTTAAATATTTATTTATTTGTTTTAGTTGTACACAATGCCTTTATTTTTACATGGTGCTGAGGATCTAACCCGGGCCGCACACATGCTAGGCAAGTGCTCTACTGCTAAGCCACAACCCCAGCCCTCTATCTTTTTTTTTCCTTCCAGTTATAGATATGGTTGATCCCTCTGGGTTCCTCTAAGCTTCCAATAACATGGATGTGTTTGGCATGGGATGCAAGGCCTCTTCCTGTTCACCTCCAGAAGCTAATATGAGGTACCTCATAAGGAGGATGAGCCCAGAAACAAAAGCAAGAAGGCCCTTGTCCTTTTGCTTACTCAGGAGATAAGCAACGTGGAAAGAGTTGTGAATTCTGGGGCACTGTTGGGATCAGGGACCGGATAGAGGCTCCCCTGCCCCTGTAAGCAGTGTGACTATTGCACAAGAGCCTGAATGAAAGCTTTTGCCACTGTCACGTGGTGACCTCACAACACCTTGTACATAATTGGTGTTCAAGGAATATTTGTTGAATTAGCCATTTGACCAACCTAGGGGAAGCTAACCCATGAATTAGTGTTTGTAATAATAAATCCCTAGAAAGGAAATGAACTTCTCTTTTTTTTTGGTCTCTTGTTTCTTATGTTCCATCGGTTACCAACAATACTCTCTCCTGGGAGGGTGGAGGGAGAAACTAGGAGTGCTGAAAAATGGCACATCAGCACTTTGCCTTCTGCCTGCTGGAGGTAAACTTCACTGGCTCAGTCTTGGGGTGTTTCCTTAACAGGTTCAGTTCTTAAACCAGTACAGGAGGAGGAAGAGGAGGGCATCTCAAAGTTTTAACAAAACTAGGGCCTGCTTTCTTCCCCCCCCCCCACATCTTTTACTCAACTACCTTAAATAACCACTTAACTGTGGAGAGAGCAGGAGAACACTGGACAAATAGAATGGTCAAGAAGGCCAAACCCATTTTTCTCTCTACTTTCCTGGAAGGAGCCATGCTTCCTATAATAAAACCCCACTGAAACACAGCCATGGAAAACCCATCCCCCCAAATGAATTTATGCCTGTGTACTGTGTTTAATTTCCTTCACCAGTACTGGTAAGGTGTTTCATGCACTCTGACAAGGCTGCTTATGCAGAAAATATGAGGAAAGGGGACCTTAAGCAGAGGTACTCAGAGAGCTAGAGCCTAGGGAAAACAGGTCCCTGACTCATGCCCTCCCTGGAAATCAACCTCACCTGCAATGGGGGGCCCAGCAATCATTGGCAGGGCCATCATGCCCAGGAGGTAGCCAATGGCCTGTGAGGCCTGCATTGGGCCCACCAGCTCAAATGCGATGGGGGCCATGATGGTGATGAAGAAGCCATCGCACAGGCCCAGGAAGAGGCAGACAACGATGAGGCCCCCGAAGTCCCGGCACAGGGGAATCATCATGGACATCAGGCCCAGGAGCAGGAAGGAGAGGACCTAGGGGAGCAAGGGCCTGAGGTCATGTTGTGCTGACCAGGCAAGACCACATAGCAAATGACATCTCCTTTCTCAGATCTTCATTTCTACTATCTATAAAATGGATTGGGGGAAGCAGGGTGTCAACAGGGAGAACAGTTGGACTAAGTAGTTACTCAGACCCCTTCTAAGTTCTGCAATGAAGTAGTTACTCAGACCCCTTCTAAGTTCTGCAATGAAGGGTTCAAAGCCTTTGTGAGAGCCCCAACTTAACTGAATCTAGCAGGACTAAAGAAAGTGAAGATATGGCCCCTGGCCTCAAGAAGTTGGTCTTTCCATTAGATCCTAAGATAAAGGGAATGCTGTTTCTTCTTTCTGAGCCTATGTCTGACTGTCTCAGGTATCAGGACCTGGGTATTCTCAGATTCAAGTAACGTATGGGAAGAGGAAGGGGAAGAGAGAGGGAGGATGGCTTGCACGATGACTAGATAGGGGATACAAAGGAAAGTATGGCTTCCTAAAATATAGAAGGAGCCAATGCCCATTTTGGGGAGGGTAGATTTTAGAAAACACCTTAACATTAAAGAAACCATTAGGGGGTTCACCCAGGTTCCTTATGCTTTAGGACATGGGACACATCACCTGTCTCAAACACCTCAGGCAGCATGTCCCTGGGGGTCTCTGGGCTTGGCTGGACACCATGAGAAGGCAACAAAGGGGCCTTTCAGGAGAACCAAGCTAGTAGGTGGGTGTCTAGGCAGCTTAAATCCAAACCAGGAGCACTGACCAGTTGCTGGGCTTTCTTTGGGCTGAGAAAAAAATTGACTCCAAAACAAAGACACTCCCTTTGCAGAGGCTGGTTTTTCCCTCTCAACAGAGGAGGGCCACAGAAAACACATCCATCTTTTGATAAAGGTAATTTGCAACCTGTGTCTGTGAACTTGACTGAAGACCTTAGCTGCAGGTAGAGAAAGAAGCACTGCTTGCCCCTCCACCAATTTCTGCAGCCAGCAGAGCCAGGTTATCCCAGGACTAAGGCTAAGACCTGTTCTGTTTACTAAGACCTTAAGAGGCCCAAGGATTTGCCAATAGTTCATAGTTGGCCAATAAGCAGGCCAATTTTTCCAGGAACATGTGGGAGGAGTGGAGGTCAAGTCTGTTTCAGGCTCTAAAGGTTTTCTGTGTTGCACCCAGGTGTGGTGAGCACACCTGTAATTCCAGAGACTCAGGAGGCTGAGACAGGAAGATCACAAGTTGAAGCTAGCCTTAGCAACTTAGTGAGATCCTGTCTCAAAAAGTAAAAATAAAGGCTGGGAGAGGCCAGGTGCAGTGGTGCCCAGAGGCTTGGGAGGCTGAGGTAGGAGGATTGTGAGTTCAAAGCTAGCCTCATCAATGGAGGTGCTAAGCAACTCAGTGAGACCCTGTCTCTGAATAAAATACAAAATAGGGCTGGGGGTGTGGCTCCCCATACCAAAAAAAAAAAAAAAAAAAAAAAAAAAAAAAAAAAAAAAAAAAAAACCAACAACAAACAAAAACAAACAAAAAGCCTGGGAATGTTTCTGAGTGGTAAGTGTCCCTGGGCTCAATCCCCAGTACCACAAAGAGAAAAAAAAGATTTTCTGTGTTGTTGCTCACAGTGGGCTTGTTAGGTGGAGTAGTCGGGTTTTTGAGAGGATAATGCCGGTCTGAGGACATCTCTTTGTTGGGGAAACTTTGAACTTTACCAAGGCTGTTTTGAGGTAGGTAGGCAGAAGCTAGGAATAAGAACAGGTGACACTCCAGCTTCACATACAACTATGAGATAAAACCAGATCCACCTATCAACCAAGCCCATTATGGCAATTAAGAGTTAATACCATTATGTAACACAAAGGATGGCATTAACTGATTTTAATCAGCTCTAATTGCTACCTATTGTATCTAGTTGCCTCTTAACATCCTCTGTGAGGACTTGCCAAAGTTTGGAAATAAAAAAATCCCTCTTGGAACTGAGAATTAGGCCTCAAGAATTGGCCCAATGTGGGGCTATCCTGCAGGTTGTCACCATTTCCTTGCCAACAAACTGTGCAGAGGCTAGATGCCAGGCATGTGTGCTCGTCTTCACAAACAGTAAGAACCACAGGGTCTAACGGGTGGTTTTTCAGAACCTGAGGCTGTATATCCTCCTTTTCTCTCCCAGACCTGTACTCCTGCATCTGACCTAGAGAGAAAAAGACAACAATTCCTGTGATGGAGTCTCTTGAGAAACTCAAGAGAAAGGAGCAATTTATCCATTGTCTTAAGCTCTTGGCCTGAAACACTCAATTTGTAAAATGAAAGAGTTTGAACTACAAGTTGATGAAGATGTGTTTTAACTATAATGTTCTAAGATTGTTTTATATTATTTTAAGTGGCAAAACTGGGTCAAGTAAGACTAAGGAAAAGGGGAAGGAGCATAGGGTGGTAAAAGTTAGCAGAAACACTGAATTCCAGCCTAACTTGGCCTCCAACCAGCTATGCTTCCCAGTCCCTTGGAATTCCTGCTGCACAACAGAAAGCAAAAGCTGCTGGGGCCCCATCTCTCTCCTGCAGACTATAATGAGAAGCATGTGAGCTATATGGCTAGGCAGGGCTGCTGCCTCTACTCAAGATAAAGTCCTGGATCAGTGCCAGATTACTCTGATTTCCACAACCCTTTGGCATCTTGGCTAATACTGGCAGGGAAGACCCATGATAGGTGGGGGCTTGTGAAAGAGGCTGGAAGAGCATGCATAGTCCCAATGCAGAAAGCCATCCAGAAAAAGCACTTGCTGATATTTGCACAGAAATTCAAAATTTCATAATCCTAGTCACAGGCTCTTGGTTTGACCTTGGTCAAGTCAACCTTTTGGTAAGACCAGTTGTAGGAGCAAAAAGCAACTCGATTCTGTCATCCATCACTTAGGGTAAGGTGTGATATGAGAAGGGTGCTTCACAGGAGTTCAGCTCTGCCATTACTGTGTGAGAAGCCTTTCCCTCAGTTTCTCCATCAGTGCAATGAGAATTTAGACTGGGTGGACATGAAGGGCATCTACAGCTCTGACAAAGAAGATTCACCAGATCTCACAAACTAAACACGACAGGAAAAAAATTAATCATGTCCTTATCCAAAATACCTGAGGGTATTTAGGAACACATTTGGGACAGATAAATCCCTGCTGTGAGTATAGTCAGGGCCCCTTGGAAGTGCCATTAGGGCTTTCCCAGGTGTTCAATCCAAACTCAACCACCTTTGATGGATTATTAATGACTACTTGTTTCTTGGGGCTGCCTTTGCCCCTCTACAGGGTTCCACACTTAGGCACCTTCTGGTAAGACCAGTTATAGGAGCAAAATGCATGAGACAGATTAGAAAGACATTATTGCTGCCAGCCAGCCAAAGACTGACAACCTGAGTAGTAGTAGTCTGTATTTGAATCAGAACAGGGCCCAGTTCACACATAAAGTGGCTTCTGGAGCATCCATATTTCTGCTGCCCACAATATGAGGAAACCTATGTCACCATCAGAAGAATTAAAACCTGGTGATACTGCATTTCTTTTGATCCTCACCTGTAAGGTGAGATAGGAAAGCAAAGAATTATTCTCATTGCATAAATGAATACAGTGAGGACTAAAGAGGGGAAGTGAAGTCTGGCCTTTTCTGGCACTTTGTTTTTGATTTCCACTGAGAGGATGGCATTTGAGAACCATTGCTTGGCTGGGCATAGTGGTGCACACCTGTAATCTCAGCAACTTGGGAGGCTAACACAGGAGAATCACAAGTTCAAGACTAGCCTCAGCAACTTAGCAGAATCCTGTCTCAGAATAAAAAATAAAAAGGGTTGTGGATATAGTTCAGTGGCAAAGCACCCCTGGGTTGAATCCCTAGTACCAAAATAAGGGGAGGGAGGGCTGTGATGTAACTCAGAAGTAGAGCACCCCTGGGTTCAATCCCTAATACCAGAGAGAGGAAGAGAACCAGTGCTTGATGCCAAGTAGCTCTGGAAGTATGAGACATGATAGACTTGAGTCTGGGCCTAGAGGAGAGAGACACTGGGTCACACGGGGTGCTATATTTGCCTACAGTCCTCCAAGACAGTGTAGGGTAGCAATGCAATCAGTCCTTACTGGGTTCTGCATCTAACTTCTGGCCTCAATTTCTTGTTTTCAGATGGACAGCTATTATTAACTTTTTTAAATGCCTGTAAAATGTTCTAAAAAGTTCCATGTACACTGATTTCACTGGATACACATTCCATCTTGGTAAAGGAGGCATAACAAGGATGATTGCTTTTGCTTGAAAATAAGGGAAACTGAGGCTCAGAGAATTTGATTGACTTTCTTGTGTCACACAAAACTGATGCCAGAGCCAGGGCCCAGGGAACTGCAGTGGCACACCCTACCAATCTGTTCCAAAGCTTAGAGATAATCTGTGGCAGGCTATTCTTCCCCACATTGTACATATGGTCATACTCACCTGCAAGTAGATCTTCTTAAGTCCAGGAATGGAGTCACTGACATGGCCTGACACAAGACGCCCAAGGCCTGAGGTAGCCCCAATACACACCAAAAGCACCCAAGTCTCCTTGATTTCCAAGAACTCCTCTTCCACATACTTCATCTGAAAAGCAGGACACCAGGACCCTCAGAACAGGAGATGGAAGAAGAGCTGACTGGTTAACCGTTGGCATATTTAGGACTCTCTACAGCTCACTTTCCTGGAATAGGACAAAAGCTCCTCCTGTAATCCTCTCCCTTGTACCCTGGCTCCAGGACAAACTTTCTATCTGCTTATAACAGCCAAAAAGGCTGTTTATCCCTTGGCCATCTGGATGTTGGGCTTCTGAGAAGCAGGCAAGGGAGGTGGGTATCTCCAAGCCCCTTCTAGGCCCTGGAAGGACAGAACACAACCTTTACAACTGAGAAAACCCAAGGGTTCCTCTATAATTTCCTCATTCCCTGACCCAACACTGACAGGTTAGAACAATAGCAAGTCACCAGGAGAGAAGGATCTACCAACTTCTAGGTAACTCTTCTAAAGCATGTTTTAAGAAACACAGTCTATGGAGGATAGCAACTAGATTACAACTGAAAGATCTATGGCATAGAAGTTTAATGAATGCTGGAGTAAACAAAGCGGAATGGGTTTCTTTACTATAGGATTTGTTACTACCTTAAAGAGGTTACTACACATCATGAAGTTAGATCTAATATGTGCTATTTTCTAAATAAAATCATTTGACCACAAAGACCAGCATTCCACAGAACACAGTCTTAGAAAACCCTGTCAGACCATCTGGCCAGTCTCCTACATCCCAGTCTGCTTATCTCCCCAAAACCTGTCTAATTGTTTTTGTGTCTTATTTTTATTTACTTAATATTTTATTGACAACCAGGCTTTTTTGTCTAATTTTTTTCACTGTGAAGGAAACCATAGTTCATGGACCTTCCCATAAGGAACTTCCCCATTTTCCTTTGGGATCTTCCCTTGATCTGTGCTCTGTCCCTTTCTGGTGATCTCCAACCACTGCTCTGTTTCTTTTTCCAAATGTCTCAGCCCTGCCCTTTCAGTGTCCTCTACCCCTACCCTCTGGACTCCAGGCAGGTTGAGGGCAGCTTCTTGGGGCCAAGTGGGGTGGGTGGGCCCACCATGGTCTTCCTCACCAGGTGTACATAAGGAACGAAGTAGCCAAGGGCAGCAGCAGCAATCCCGAAGGCCCAGATGCGGTAAGTGCGTTGGCGGAACACTCGCATGTTGAAGTACTTCCTGAGCTGAGCCAGAAAGCGCTGGTGCAAGGTGCGGACACCTCTCTTGCTTGGGGTGTGCCTGAGAGCTGGGCAGGAGGGGCCGGTAGGTAAGTGAGAGCAGCATAAGAACAAACATGAAGGTACTCAGCACCTGGAAGGTTTGGGCCAGCTTGATCTTATCCCCCAGCATTTTGATAAGGAAGGGGAAGGACATGGAGAAGATGCTACTCCCAGCAGACACCACACCATTGGCCAGACCCAGGCGGCGTTGGAAGTAGTGGCCCAGGATGACGAGGGATGGCTGAAAGGCGAAGGAACAGCCACAACCAAAGAGAATTCCATAGGTGAAGTAGCGCAGGCTTAGGGAGCTGTGGGAGAGACACAGAGAGCTATCCTCAGCAGCCTGACCATCTGCCTCCCTACTTTGGCCTCTTGAGACCTCCATCCCTTAACCCAAGCCCCACTTGCCACTGACCCTCAAAGCAGGCAAGGAATTGGGCCTTCTTTTTTTATTTATTGTTTTTTAAAATTATACATGACAGTAGAATCCATTTTGACACAATTATTCAAGCATGAAATATATTTTTTAAAATATTTATTTATTTGCTTTAGTTGTACACAATGTATTTATTTTTACATGGTGCTGAGGATCGAACCTGGGTCACGCACGTGCTAGGCGAGCGCTCTACCTCTGAGCCGCAACCCCAGCCCATGAAATATATCTTATTCTAGTCAGGATCCCATTCTTATGGATGTACATGATGGTGAGACTCACTATGATGTTTTCATATATGTACATGGGAAAATTATGTCAGATTAATTCTACTGTCTTTCCTTTTCCTATCTCCCCTCCCTTCCTTCCATTCCCCTTTGTCTAATATATTATACTTCTGTTCTTTACCTCACCCTAACATTCGACCTTTGGTTTTGGGGGACTGGCTTACTTCATGAAGTATGATAGTCTCCAACTCCATTTACTGGCAGATGTCATAAAGTCACTCTTTCTATGACTGATTAATACTCCATTGTGTATATATACCACCTTTTCTTTATCTATCCATCTGTTGAAGGGCACTTAGGTTGGCTCCATAACTTAGCTATTGTGAGTTGAGCTGATATAAACATTGATGTGGCTGCATCACTGTAGTACATTGATTTTAAATTCTTTGGATATATACTGAAGAGTGTAATAGCTGGGTCAAATGGTGGTTCCATTCCTAGTTTTTTGAGGAATCTCCATACTGCTTTCCAGAGTGGTTGCACCAAAGGAATTGGGGCTTCTGATCCTCATTTTGCAAGTGAGGAAGCAGAGGCCCAGAGAGGTAATTTACCCAAAGTAACATAACTGGGGAATCAATAAAGCTTGTGCTTGAATCCAGGTCTGTGTGTACCTAGCATGAATCGTAGCACCCTAGCAAACATGGTTGTTCGAAACAAAGCCATAACCAACCAATGCAAAGGCTATATAAGGGGCTACAGGGAGTTAAGTCAGTGCCTTAAAACGCTTTCACCCTACTGCTCACCTAGATAACATGGTTAGGCTGGTGGCCAAAGCTTTATTCCAAGTAACAACAAAGGTCTGCAAGGAGCCAAAATGCTTGAAGGTTGAAACCCTCCATAGGATTCATCAGTGTCTTTCTCCACATTCAGGGACCTTAGTATTTCAGAGAATGGCTGATGATTTAGGAGACAGCCACTCCTCTACCCTTCCTAAAGTCCAGCGATTACAAGGCCTATACCCTAGGTCCTGGATGATATCCATGGGGATATTGGGGTAAGGAGTCCCTTTAATTTCTAGAGTCCTGCCTATCTTTCTGGACATTGTATTGATTAGTTCTCCCAGAGTAGACTGGCTGCTTGATAGAAAGTGTAGCCTCAAAGAAGTTGTGGGCCTGGCCAAGTAAGACAGGACCTGTCTTAAAACCCTTAGGCCCTGCTGTGGGCCATAAGCCTCTGTAACAGAAGGCAAAGTGTCAGTAAGGGAAAGGCCATGGGAAGGTCAGCTTGGCCAGTCATCTGCCCCAAGACAATATTGGCACAACCTAGTGAAGAGTTTTGTTTTCTTTTTGATGCCTCCATATATTTTGCAAGAGTTCTTATCTGGCCACTTTATTACTCAATACTCTTCTTGGCCAGGCAGTTCTTCCCTAGAGATAGATCCAGTCTTCATACTAAAGGACTCAGCCTATGCTGCAGAGAAGATGTGGTGCTAGCCCCCATGATTCCAAGATAGCTTTCATCACTGTTACTTTCTGTCTGGTTGTACTCATTGGGTGTGGGCAGGGGTTTTGGTTTCAAACAGGTTGTTTCTACTGGAAGACATAGCTAAGCCAACTGCTCTTCTGTCAGGTTCCTTGGGGCTTCCTCCCATTAGATTCTAGGTACCCTATGGGATTGGTCTGGGATGGGGCCTTATCTTAGGGAGAGAAGCTAGACCTTCAGAGAGGGGGCTGTGGGGGCAAAACAAGAAATTTAGTTCAGAGTGCTGTGTGGTGAATTTGTTTCTAGCAGGGCCACAGGACAGTAGGCCCACGAGTTGGGATTGCCAAAGCCTCATCAGCCCTGCCTGTACTCTACCCAGTTCCATGTCATCCAGAGGAACTCAGAGCTCTGACCAAGACAACAGGAAGGATGACTTGGAGCTCCAGCCACAAGCAGAACCATTTTTCCACTGGATGTGAAGCCATCCAGAAAGTTTCTTGGCTCTGGAAATGTTCTTTCAGAAAGAGCAAATGGGGTAGGGGGTCAGGGGCTAGAGAACAGAACGCCTACTCCAGTGTGCCTAAAGAAGAATTCCAGAAGAAAATACCACATCTGAAATCCTTCCCCTCCTGTGACTGAGCCCATGTGAATTGGAAGGGAAATGGGATCCATATGTTGCTAATTTGTTTACACTTTGCTCTGCTGTGCCTCAAGCAACAGGCCTCTGCTATGCAGTACTGAGAATGGAGTTGCTAGCTCCTCTCCACAAGAAACCAGGTACCAGCTTGCTGGGGGCAAATGAGACTGTCTACCAGAGGGGTCCTGAAAAGGTTTGGAGCTGCTGTCCTGGGAAGGCTGAGCAGGTTCCAGGCAGGACACGGTTTTCCCTCCTCTGTCCCAATTGGATAGGATGGAGCCAAGAAATCACTGCAAGCCAAATCTGAGCTCTGCTGGAGGGCAGGCTGGGCAGCCAGAAATGCTCGAGTCGTAAAGAAATTGGCTCACCCTCATGGAACCCAGTTAAGGCAGAACACAATTATCATTATCTACCGTGAGTGGAACCTTATGCCTAGAGAGCAAGTTTCTGACAAGTTAACTCTGCCCCCATTCCAAACATGTCACTGTGGCCATTTCCTTGTCTCCAGGCCAGCATTCTCCTACATCAGCCCAGGAAGGTTGGAAAGAGGAGGTGCCATAAGTTCTAAAGTGTCTGGAAGAAAGAAAATGGAGTTCTTTAGGAATCCCATATTCCTCCAGCTATGATGTAGGGTCTTTATTCTCCCGTCCCCTATACACATACTTCTGCAGGGCTGGTTAGAAAGCACAAATGAGCTTAAAACCTGTTTCTTTTTTTTTAATATTTATTTATTTACTTTAGTTGTACACAATGCAATGTATTTTATGTTTACGTGGTGCTGAGGATCGAACCCGGGCCGCACACGTGCGAAGCGAGTGCTCTGCCGCTGAGCCACAACCCCAGCCCTAAAACCTGTTTCTTGATTGATACTACCTAGTTCTGCCAGTGGGGCCAGTGGGACAAGCGGTCGAGTTTACCCTTGATTAACATTAGTGTGTTAGCCTATACCCAGCTGGGCTGCTGGGTTCTGGGTCTGTACCTCAGTGAGGGATGCTGTTAAACATCTTTATCATGTCAAAGACATAAATCTTTATCTGCCCCAAATCATCCATCAATGGCAGCCAGAGATATCTGGGAAAGGGCCAGATGTGCTAAATAGACTTGGGCTCAGTTGACTTCTTTTTCAGGATAGGATTCCTTCAAGAATTCTGGAATACTAGGGGCTCACTCAAGTAGTTCACTCCTGGGAAGAAAGGTAAGATCATGACATGTGTGGCACATTGAAAGGAAATAGAGTGCCAGATCTTGGAGAGTCCTGGAAAGACCATCTGGTTTAATTCTCTCATGTTATGGATATACAAATTGAGGCTCAGACAGGGGAATGATACCCACAAATTTTCCATAGCCATTTAGTAGCCTAAATGGGGCTTGGACCCAGGTTTATGAACTATCAGGCTTAGGCTCCTCCCAACTCTTTGGAACTCTTGGGTCCTCTTTGGGGATATTCCCTTCAAATGTGTCCTGCAGACCCTACCTAGATGAATCCCATTGGATTATGAATCCTGGGAGCAGGGTCTTTGAGAGTCCTACATGGCCTGGGCCATAGAGGATCCTACAATGAGAAGAGTGTCTCCAGCTAAAGCCCAAAATGAAGCCAGTGGGGAAATAGCCAGCAGCTCCTAGCCTTACCTGGTGAAGGAGCTGGTATGGAGGCCAATGAAAGCAACAGCAGCACCCGCAGTTGCTGTGATTCGGCAGCCCAGTCGGTCAGTGAATATACTCACAATGGGAGAACAGAAGAAGATCATACCCATCGCAAGGGCTCCTACCCATGCTGTAGAGAAAAGAAGCACAAAGACACTGTAGCTTAATGTAGTACGTGGTTATGCTGCTGGTGTCTCAGTTCTTTTTCTCTGGCCATTCAGTGGGGCATTGCATTGGTCTGCATTGTCAGCCTGCTGGTCCCTGCTAGTCAGAAAGGTGTGCAAGCAGATGCTAGATATTATAAAACAGGGGATTCCCACATACCTACAGTTATCTTATATTAGACAAAGGTGCCAAAAATGTTCAATGGAGAAAAGACAGCCTCTTCAACAAATGGTGCTGGGAAAACTGGAAATCCTCATGTAATAAAATGAAATTAAACCTCTATCTCTCACCATGCACAAAACTCAACTCAGAGTGGATCAAGGACCTAGGAATTAAAGCAGAGACCTTGCACCTAATAGAAGGAAAAGTAGGCCCAAATCTCCATCATGTTGGTTTAGGTCCCAACTTCCTCAATAAGACTCCTATAGCACAGGAACTAAAACCAAGAATCAATAAATGGGATGGATTCAAACTAAAAAGCTTCTTCTCAGCAAAAGAAACAATCAGTGAGGTGAATAGAGAACCTATAGAATGGGAGCAAATCTTTACCACAAGCACATCAGATAGAACAATAACCTCAAGGATTTATAAAGCTCTCAAAAAAAACAAATACCAAAAAAACACCAAAAATCAAGTAACCCAATCAATAAATGGGCCAAGGAACTAAACAGACATTTCTCAGAAGATGATATGCAAACAATCAACAAAAATATGAAAAAATGTTCAACATCTCTAGCGATTAGAGAAATACAAATCAAAACTACTCTAAGATTTCATCTTACTCCAGTCAGAATGGCAGCCATCAAAAAAACAACAATAAATGCTGGCGAGGATGTGGGGAAAAAGGCATATTCTTACATTGCTGGTGGAACTGCAAATTGGTGAAGCCAATCTGGAAAGCAGTATGGAGATTCCTAGGAAAACTTGGAATGGAACCACCATTTGACTCAGCTATCCCACTCCTTGGTCTATTCCCAAAGGACTTAAAAACAGCTTACTACAGGGACACAGCCACATCAATGTTTACAGCAGCACAATTCACAATAGCTAGATTGTGGAACCAACCCTGATACCCATCAACAGATGAATGGATAGGGAAACTTTGGTATATATACACAATGGAACACTACTCAGCATTAAAAGATAATAAAATCATGGCATTTGCAGGTAAATGGATGGAGTTAGAGAAAATAATGCTAAGTGAAGTTAGCCAATCCCAAAAAACCAAAGGTCGAATGATCTCTTTGATATGAAGATACTAACTTATAAAGGCAAGGGAGTGGGGATGAGAGGAATGAAAGAACTTTAAATAGAACAAAGAGGGGGGTGGGAGCAAGGGGATAGGAATAATAGACTGAGTTATCCATGATTACCCTAAATATATGTATGAAGACACAATTATTATAAAAACACTTTATATAAAACCAGCAACTTGAAAAATTGTGCTTTTTATATGTAATATGAAATGAAATGTACTCTGCAAACATGTATAACAAATTAGAATAAAAATAAATTAAAAAAAATAAAACAGGGGATTCCAATGCTGGGATCAGATTTGGACTGGCCAACATTTCAGGTCTTTCTGGGGACACTAAACCAGATCTGTAGCATTAGGCACTGTGCTGCTTGGATTCAAGGGCAAGGAGCATGGTGGTTAGCTTTTAGGAGCTATAGTCAGGTTTGTCTTGGTCCTTGGAACAACTCGGTGAAGATGCTAAAACTAAGGAGCAGAGAAGGCCACAGACAAAAATCTCCTGGAATTGTACTAAGTTATAGAGAAGATTCAGGGGCCACCTAAAGATTTCTAAGGGCACTGTGCAAGAGGGTTATGTAACCTTCATCCTAAAATCCTTCATCAGAATCCATGTTTGGCAAATCTCTGATTCCAAACTCAAACAAGAAGTCCTGTTTTTATTTTATTTTTTTTTTGGTACTGAGGATTGAACTCAGGGGCATTCTATCACTGAGCTATATCCCTATCCCTTTTTATTTTTAATTCAGGGTCTCACAAGGTTGCTGAGGCTGGCTTCAAACTTGTGGTCCTCTTGCCTCGATTTCCCAGATCTCTGGGATTACAGGCATGTACCAACATGCCCAGTGAGAGTATCCTGTTTTTAAAAGCTAAGTATCAGCTGGGTGTGGTGGTACATGCCTGTAATCCCAGCAGCTCAGGAGGCTGAGCCAGGAGGATAGCAGGTTCAAAGCCAGCCTCAACAACTTAGCAAGGCTGTAAGCAACCTAGTGAGACCTGTCACAAAATAAAAAAGGGCTGGGGATGTAGCTCAGTGATTAAGTACCCTTGGGATCAATCCCTGGTAAATAATAATAACAATTATTATTATTATAATTATAATGAAATGAAATCTAAGTATCTATAACAATCTTGACCAGGGAGAAAGAAATTTTCCCTTTTACTTAGATTCTTCCAGAACATTTCCCCTTGTTCAGTCCTCAGAAGGAAAACCTAAATTTTCTTTTTTCATTTGTTTGTTTGAAGGCCGTTATCAAGTTTCAACTTGAGCCTCTCTTTCCCAGGCTAAATAATCTTAGTTCCCTTAATTTTTCTTCTTAGCTTTAATTTCCAACTCTGTATTTTCAGAATTCTCTTCTGAACATGTTCCAAGTCTTCATCATCATCATCATCACCAAAAAGCATTTATTAAGTGTCACCTGAGTAGGCCTCTGGACCAGCTTCTGCCTCTCTTCAACTGTAGAGCCCCAGGTGGGCCAGAGCAGCACAACTGGAGTGAGGTAAGGGCTGGTCCGTTGCCTGTGTCCCATACCTCACTGCTAAGTAGGTTGCTCAAATCCCCATCAGGAATCTTCACTTTTCTGGGCCCCATCCTGAGCCCGTGCTGCCTGACTCCCAAAACACTGGCTGGGAGCATCAGGCGTCCTTAGAAATCTTTAGGTGGCCCCTGAATCTTCTCTATACCTTAGTACAATTCCAGGAGATTTTGTCTGCGGCCTTCTCTGCTCCTTAGTCTTAGTGTCTTCACAGAGTTGTTCCAATGACCAAGACAAACCTTACTATAGCTCCTAAAAGCTAACTGCCATGCTCTTTCATTACAATTTCACCTCTTATCAGCTACGGAACCTTGAGAGGTCACATAGCACTTCTCTAATTTTTTCATCTGTGAAATAGGGAATAAAATTCCTACTGTGCCTTCCTCAAAGTTTTTTTTAATTGTTATAACTATATGTATAAAAGAGTTTTGGAAGTATCAACAGTTACATCATATACAAAAAAACACAAAATGGATCATCGACTTAAATGTGAAACTTAAAACTATAAAATTTCTAGAAGAAAATATAGGAGAAAAATCCTTATGACTTTTGGTTAGGCAAAGATTTCTTAGATATTAATAAAAAAGTATGATCCATAGAGAAAATTTTGAAACTTTAGACTATCAAAATTTAAAACTTCTGTTCTTTGAAAAAATAGTTATGAAAGGGAAAGGCGGGCCATAGACCGAGGGAAACATTTATAATGCACGTATCTGGCAAAAGACTGGAATCCAGCACACAAGTGTGAATTGACTCTCACAACTCAATAAGAAAAAAAGCAAGCAATCTGATATAAAATATGGGCAAAAGACTTGAAAAGACATCACACACACACACAATATGAATAGCAATTAAGCACATGAAAAGATGGTCAACATCATTAATCATTTAAGAAATGCATATTAAAACCACAGTGGGATACTCCCTACATACCCACTAAAAAGGCTTTTTAAAAAATGATAATACTTATTGGGGAGGATGTGGAGGAACTGGAAATCTTAAACATAGCTGGGAGAAATGAAAAAATAGTACATTTTTTGGAAAAGTTTGGCAGCTTCTTGTGAGGTTAATCATATATTTACCACATCATATACCACTCCTGTGTATTTAATCAAGATGAACAAAAACTTATGTTCATTTATAAATCTGTACCTAGACGGTTATAGCAGCTTTTTGCATAATTGCTCAAACCTGGCAATGGGTTTGAGCAATTATGCATTTACATTAATGCAGCAGAATAAAATTCAGCAATAAACCAGAATGAACTACTATTGATACTCGTACAATTCTCAAAGGCCTTATGCTAGGTGAAAGAAGTCAAGCTCAGGTGACTCATAAGAAATTCCGGAGGGGCTGGGATTGTGGCTCAGCGGCAGAGCGCTTGCCTCGCACATGTGCGGCCCAGGTTCGATCCTCAGCACCACGTAAACATAAATGCATTGCATTGTGTACAACTAAGGTAAATAAATAAATATTTAAAAAAAAAAAAGAAATTCTGGATAAGGCAAAACCATAGGACAAAAACCCCCAAATTGGGGGGCTGGGGTTGTGGCTCAGCGGTAGAGCGCTCGCCTAGCTCGTGCGTGGCCCAGGTTCGATCCTCAGCACCACATAAAAATAAACGCATTGTGTACAACTAAAGCAAATAAATAAATATTTTAAAAAACCAAATTGGTTGGTATCAGGGGAGGGGATAGGGTGAGAGGGTTGGATACAGAATGGGGCATGAGGGAATTTGGGGGATAATGAAAATGTTATATATTTTGATTGTAGTAGTGGTACTCTTTGGGGGGATATAGCTTAGTGGTAGAGCAAGTGCTTAGCATGCATGAAGCCTGGGCTTTAATCCCCAGCACCAAAAATAAAATTGGAGAACCAAGTATATAAAAAGCACAGGGGCTGGGGATGTGGCTCAGCTGTAGAACGCTCGCCTAGCACGTGCGCAGCCCGGGTTCAATCCTCAGCACCACGTAAAAACGCATTGTGTACAACTAAAGCAAATAAATAAATATTTTTAAAAAAAGCACAAATATTATCATACTTAAATTATATTTCTAAATTTGATTTTATTAAAAAATGAGGGCAGGGGCTAGGAGTGTAGCTCGGTGGCACAGCATGTGTTTAACATGTGTGAGGCCTGGAGAGTAGCACCAAAAAATGGGCAGGGGAAGGTAGAAAAATTGGAAGTACCAGTTTGAGATCATTTACAGTATATATATTTTTTGTTCTGGCCAGATTAAAAAAAATAGCTCAGATGAGTTGTTAAAGAGGAAAACATAGCTAAATTAAGTAAATAATTTTACTGACATTCTATAGCTAGAACTCATTATTGGTTGACCCTTTTGAGTATATACAATGCAATGAAAACTGATGATTAGGCTTGTCAGGTACTTTTTGTACAGTCCAAGAAAGTGTAAATTGTATTTGATGTAGCTTTAAAAATTAATCTGCTTTTTTTGTTTGGTTTTTGGTATTAGGAATTTCACCCATGAGTGCTTCACCACTGAGCTACACCCCCAGCCCTTTTTGTTCTTTTTTTAAAAAATATTTATTTATTTACTTTAGTTGTACACAATGCAATGCATCTATGTTTACGTGGTGCTGAGGATCTAACCTGGGCCGCACACGTGCGAGGCCAGCACTCTGCCGCTGAGCCACAACCCCAGCCCCAACTTTTTTTTTTTTTGTAGTGCTGGGGATTGAACCCAGGGCCTCATGCATGCAAGGCAAAGCACTCTACCAACTGAGCTATATCCCCAGCTCTTGTTCTTTATTTTGAGACAGGGTCTTGATAAATTGCTTAGAGCCTCACTAAATTGCTAAAGGATGGCTTAGAACTTGCAATCCTCTTGCCTTGGCCTTCTGAGTCACTGGGATTACAGGTGTGCATCACCACACCTTAATTTTGGGGGGAGGTGACTGGGGATTGAACTCAGGGGCACTTGACCACTGAGCCACACTCCCAGCCCTATTTTGTATTTTATTTAGAGACAGAGTCTCACTGAGTTGCTTAGTGCTTCATTTTTGCTGAGGCTGGCCTTGAACCCGTGATCCTTCTGCCACAGCCTCCGGAGCCTCTGGAATTATAGGCATGCACCACCATACCCAGCCATCTGCTTGAGTTTTGAAAATATTTTTATTTTGAAATAATTATTGATTCACAAAAAACAGTCAAGGTAGCTCAGAGGGGTCCCATGAACACTTTGCCTGGTTTCCCCTTATGTAACTACAGTACAGTATAAAAGTCAGGGAATTGACAGTGGTATAATGTGTGTGTAGAGTTCTATATCATTTTATCATGTATAGATTCCTATAACCATTATCACAAGCAAGGTGTACAAGAATTCCAAAACTACTAAGATATCCTTTGTGCCATCTTGTAGTCACACACAGCCCATTCTTCCACCATCCCTAACTCTTAGTAATTACCACTAATTTGTTTTCCATATCTATAATATTCTTATTTAAAGAAAGTTATATAAATGGAGTCATATAGTATATAACCTTTGACATTGGCTTAACCTTTGACATTGACATTTTGACACCCAACATAATCCTCTGGAAATAACATATTTTAAGTGGGTTTCTTAGAGACAACATATAGTTGAAGCATGGCTTTCCCCCCACCCATGTACTCTGCCAAATTCTGTCTTTTAATTGATGTATTTAGAACTTTTACATTTGATGTAATCACATATATGTTAGGGCCATTTTAATTTTGTTTCTTATTTACTCTGGTTTCTTTTGCCTGCATGCAGGTTACTTAAACAGTTTTTAGAATTCTGTTTTAACTGATTGATAGTGCTTCTTAAAAATTTTAATTTCTCATATATGACAGCAGAATGCATTACAATTCATAGTACACATATATTGATAGTACTTTTGAGTGTACCCCTTCATTTGACTTTTTAAGAGGCTACTAAAAAAGTACTCAAAGAATTCACATATGTATATAATATCCCAGACATTTTGAATATATCCTCTATACAGATTGATAACCACATCAATTATAGTTATAATTTTTCCTTAACTGTTAAACATAATCTAGAAAATACAAAAAGAGAAGGAAAGCCCATTATATTTACCCATTATTTTATCCTTTTCACTGTTATTTTTCCCTGTTATGGTTTGGAAGTGAGGGAGTCCCTCCAAAGCTCACAGGTGAGACAATGCAAGAAGGTTCAGAGGAGAAATTATTGGGTTGTGAGAGTCTTAACCCAATGATATAATGCCCTAATAGGGATTAACTGAGTGGTAACTGAAGTGGCAGGGTGTGGCTGGAGGAGGTGAATTGGGGTGTCGCTTTGGGGTATATTTGTATCTGACCAATGGAGTCTCTCTCTCTCTCTCTCTACTTTCTGATCATCATGTGAGCCACTTCCCTCTGCCACACTCTTCCACCATGATGTTCTGCCTCACCTCGAGCCCTGAGGAATGGAACCAGCCTTCTATGGACTAAGACCTCTGAAACTGTGAGCCCTCAAATAAACTATTCCTCCCCTACAGTTGTTCTGGTGGGGTCTTTTAGTCACAGCAGCAAAAGAGCTGACTAAGACACTCCTTGATGTTTCATATCCCTTCTTTTATTGTTTCTTTTCTAGTTAGAGAAACTCCTTTAGCCATTCTTTTTCTTTCTACCTTTTATTGGTACATTATAATTATACATAATAGTGGGATTTGTTGGCTTTACCCTTTCTTTTAGGGTAAGTCTATAAATGACAAATTCTCTTAGTTTTCCTTCATGTGAGAATGTTTTGGTTTCCCTATTCATTACTGAAGGATATTTTCACTGATTATAGAATTCTAGATTTTTCTTTCAGCATTTAAAAAGATTGTGCCACTTGTTCCTTTTACCTTCCATGATTTCTAATTACAAATCCATTGTCTTAGAATGTTTCTTTCTTAGAGTTAATGTGTCATTTCTCTTTCAAGATTATTTTTTGTGTATGTATGTTTGTATGTGTATTTAGTTTTCAGAAGCTTAACTATGATTTGTCTTGGCATAGATCTCTTGGAGTTCATCCTCTTTGGGGTTTACTCAGCATCTTGAAACTAGAGATTTATATCTTTTGTCATATTTGGGAAGTTTTCAGCATTATTTCATTTAGTACTTTCTCAGCCCCATCTTTTTTCTCCTCTCCTTCTGGGAATCCTCCTATGGCAAGAATGTTAGATCCTTTCTTATATCCTCACAGGGCCCCAAAGCTGTGTTCACATTTTTCCCCAGTCTATTTTCTCTCTGTTGTTCAGATTTAATCATTCTTATTATTCTATTTTTGAGTTCACTGATTCTTTCCTCTGTCCTCTCTAGTCTGCTGTGGAGTCTACCCAATAAGGCTTATTTGATTTTGGTTATTTTTTTTTCCAGTAGTGAGGATTGAACTCAGGGCTTTGCATATTCTAGGAAACCACTTTAACACTGAGCCACATCCCCAGCCCTTTGTATTTTTTTTATTTGAGATAGGGTCTCACTCAGTTGCCCAAGCTGGTCTCAAACTTCTGATACTCCTGCCTCAGCCTCTGGAGAAAGTTGAGATTACAGGTGTGGGCCACCATGCCTGGCTTATTGTATTTTTTAATTCTAAAAATTTCCATTTGTTTTGTCTTTTTGACTTTTATTTATTTGCTGAGACTTCGTTTTTTTTTTTTGGTTTTTTTTTTTTTTTTTTTTTTGGTACTGGGGATTGAACTCATGGGCACTTGACCACTGGGCCACATCCCCAGCCCTTTTTTTTGTATTTTATTAGAAGCAGGGTCTCACTGAGTTACTAAGTGCCTGGCCATTGCTGAGGCTGGCTTTGAACTCGCGATCCTCCTGCCTCAGCCTCCCAAAGTGCTGGGATTACAGGCGTGCGCCACCGCGCCCGGCGAGACTTCGTGTTTTTATTTCATTTATTTCAAGTATGATTTTAATGGCTTGTTAAAGCATTTTAATAACTGCTTTAAAATCCTTGCCAAATCTAATTTCTGTGCCATCTTGGTCTTGGTTTTAGTCGCTGGTATTTTTAAATTGAAGTTGAAATTTTCCTGGTCCTTGGTGTGACAAGTGATTTTCTATTGTATCCTGGGCATTTTGTTGTGAGACTCCAGAGCTTATCAAAATCTTGTGTTTTAGCAGGCCTCCTTTGACAACATGCCATCCAGGCAGCACCTCATTACTGTCAAATGGGGGTGGAAGCCCATGTTCCCTGCTTGGCCTCCATTGATACACTGAGGAGGAAGGTTGCCTTGTTATTGCTGACCAGGAGAAGGGGGTGTCAAGATCCCCACTAGGCTTCTTCTGATACCTTCTTTATTGAAAGGAGAAACAAGTATCCCTTGTTACTGTTTCTTATGTGGTGTCAATTGACACTATACTAGGTGATAGTGAAAGTCCCAATGTCCTACTTGGCCTTCACTGGCACCACTTTGGCACTTTTCCAGGAACAGGAGGGGTGGTCAGAGGTTACAGTTTGGCAAGGGTAGAAGTCCAGGCTCCCTACATGGTCTCCACTGCCACTGTGGGGGAGGGGTTGGCCTTGTTACCACTGAGAGGGGAGGAAATTTCTGAATCCCTAATTAGTTTTCTCTGATACCACTTCAGCATGGGAGGTTTGCATGTTGGGGCACTTTCTGACAACTAGGTGAGTACAGAAATCTAGGCTCCCTCCTAGGCCTTTGCTGATAAAGTGTGAGTGGGGTGCATTTTTTTCTCCATGGTGTTTGACTGGAAAAGAAAAGTCTAAAGGTTTTCTGTCTTGCTAGGCTGCCCCTTTCCTGAACCTCTAGCTAGAAGAATCAATCTTTTTTTCTGCTCCATTGGCATTTCTGGTCCATCAGTTTTAGCTGTATTTCATACAAGGAATAGAAAAAAGTACCTTGATACAATTATTAATGCTAAATGTATATATATATATATTTTAAATCAAATTATCCATGTACAATATTAATTTTTTGAACAGTTATTTAACATTCTCTTTGTCCCAGACACATGGCTACCCCACTTGCATTGAGGATGCTAAATGAGTAACATAGGAATACAGTCTTTGACTTCAAGGATCTGACAGTGGGGTAGGGAACATTTTTTTTTTTTTATAATAGGGCAATACAATTTATAAAATCCCATGATTCATGACCAGAATAAAATTGTCTAAAGATTTTTAGAGAAATCAGATACTCTAAGTGAAATAAAATTTACTATATTAAGGGAAAGAAAGGTAGCTTAATAGATTAATAACTGAAGAATACCATAATATGAGACTTAAAGGATAGTTAGTGGGATAGGTTATCAGAGGAATTTCTTTTATATATATTTATTTTAGTTGTAAATGGACCTTTATTTTACTTATATATGTTGCTGAGACTCAAACCCAGGGCCTCACACATGCTAGGTAAGTGCTCTACCACTGAGCCGCAACCCCAGCCCCCAAGAGGAAATTTTTTTTTTTTTTGGTACTGGAGATTGAACTCAGGGGCACTCGACCACTGGTACACATCCCCAGCCCCTTTTTTTGTATTTTATTAGAGACAGGGTCTCACTGAGTTGCTAAGTGCCTCACCATTGCTGAGGCTGGCTTTGAACTCACAATCCTCCGACCTCAGCCTCCCAAGTGCTGGGATTACAGGAGTGCGCCACCGCCTGGCTCCCAGAGGAAATTTAATAAAACAAAAATAATCAAGTAATGACAATCTGAAAAAAAGAACCAACACCAGGCACAGTAGCACATGTCTGTAATACCAGTGGCTTGGGAGGCTGAGGCTGGAGGATAGTGAGTTCAAAGCCAGCCTCAGCAAAAGTGAGGCACTAAGCAACTCAGTGAGACCCTGTCTCTAAATAAAATACAAAATAGGGCTGGGAATATGGCTCAGTGGTCAAGTGCCCCTGAGTTCAATCCCCGGCATCCCCCTCCAAAAAAAGAAAAGAACCAACAGTCATAATAATAATGATGATGACAATTCTAAGCATATCACAAATAAATGAGCATTATTGCTTGCCCTTGCCTTTTTTGCACTTGTTTCCATTTTGGGGGAAATGAAAGGAGTAGCCAAAGTTTTGACAACTCTGACAGTTTTGAATCTGGGCTCAAAGTCCTGATTTTATTGTTCCTTATAATTACCCCTGCTCTCACATGGGGAAGACAAAGAGATTTTGATGAAGCAGCTGAGATTATGGGAGAGTTGGAAAGAGTAACAAGTAGATTTCAACAAAAGACATATCATCTTTCTAAACAAACTTGGAAAAAATCAGAGGTGGGACTCCATAATTTCCCTTCATGCAGAGGGCATTATTTTCAATTCACAGCTGTACAAAGTGCTAAGCAAGTGCTTAATTTCTGACAAATTTTCTTTCCAACAAATCCCTAGCCTCTGAGGTTCAACTATATATAAACCCACTGTTATGGTTTAGATATAAGGTGTCCCCCTGAAAAGCTCATGAGTTAAGCAATGCAGGAATGTTCAGAGGCAAAATAATTAGATTATGAGAGCTGTAACCTAATTAGTGGATTAGTGTATTAATCCATTTGATGGATTAATAATTTGAATGGATTACTGGGTGGTAACTATAGGTGGATGGGGCGTGGCCGAAGGAAGTAGGTCACTGGGGGCATGTCCTTGGGGATTATATTTCTTGTTCCTATCTCTCTCTCCCTCTTTCCCTCTCTCCCTCTCTTCCTCTCTCCCTCTCTTCCTCCATCTCCCTGGCAGCTTTCCTCCTCCACACCTCCACACCCTTCCACTATGAAGTTCTGTTTCACCTTGGGCCCCAAGCAATGGAACAATGGAATAGGTTGACCATGGACTGAAACCTCTGAAACCATAGGCCAAAATAAACTTCTCCTTCTCTAAGTTGTTCTTGTCAGGTATTTTTTTCACAATGATGAAAACCTAACACACCCACCATCCACTCCTTTCATCCAGTAGTTCCCAGACTTTTTTTCAACTTCAACCACTACCTCCAGGTGAATGAGAGTTCACCCCAAAAGGCCTGTACTTGAAATGAATACAATATCTGTATTCAGCAGGTAAGCCCCTCCTTTCCTTCTCTAAGCACCCATACCTGTGGGGTTTCTGTTGGGCCTGGGCAGCACAAGGTCAGAACCCTGGCTTTTTCAGCTCTATCCTAGACCTGTTGGCCTTTCAGTTTCCTCATCCTCAAAGTTTTTTCACTCAAGTACCCAATTAGTGCCCTGGATCCTTACCCAGGCACTCAGGCAAATGTCTTTGAAGTATAGGGAGATCACTCAGAAAAGAACTCAAATGTGGGACCAGATTCCTTATTTCTTGTTTGCCAAAAACCAAGCACTCCAAGCTCCCCCCCTGAGTTAAAAGAGGGAGAGAGGGTACTCCAAGAGCCAAACTCTCCAAATAAATTACAGGCTTTCACAAATTCCTGTTATTGTGAGAAACTAACAAAAGTTTAAATGAGGGAATGATGGAGCAAAGCCAAAGAACAGCCCAAACTGGTTAAGGGATATTTGGGCGAGAGAGGTAAGGAGGGGTGACATGGGGGCAGAGGTGGCTCTATTCAAGCGCCCCCTGCTGCTTCCTGACAAGGTGCATAGTATAATGAAAGCATAGCAAATAGGATTAAGAGCTCTCATTTTAAGCTTAGCTATACAGCTGCTACACGCAGTGCTAAGTAGAAAGAATAGCACCATGAATTGGAGTTTTTGTTGACAGAAGTATCCCTCTCCTTCTGTCTCATCTCCATACCTTTTCAGAGATCTCAGAACCTGGTAAAGAGTCTAAATATAGTGAGAATAAGTGAGGGTGATTGGAATGGTATAGGCAGGGCAAAGGGAGAGTATGAAGTAGGTGGCAGGAAGGTCAGGACTGTGGTGACTATATGCTAGCACATCTGGTCAGGTGATCATCACTCATTAGCTAGATGACTGAAAGCATCAGTGGAACACATTTAAAAGGAGGCAATCATTGTGGTATGTACCTATAGTTCAAATACTTGGGAGGGAGAATTGTTTGAGACCAGGAGATCAGCCTGGGCAACATAGCAATACCCAGCCAATCAATCAATCAATTAAGTTCAAAGCCAGCCTCAAGTAAAAGCACTTCTGGCATCAGTTGGGGACCTCCAGAGGGGAGAAGTACAACACCCTTCTTTTTCCTTGGGGACTGAGCTGTCAGAGGCCTGACCTCCATTTTCTCTTTTGCTGACCAGGAGAGGAACCTCCTGCTGAACTTCAAATTTTAACTATTTACCTAGCTTTGTGCAGGGCCCACAGTTAAGTGCTATGTAGCTGACCAGTGAATAGATGAAATACTCTTGCTCAGGGAAGGTGATTAAAAAATCTTTTTCTAGCCGGGCGCGGTGGCACACGCCTGTAATCCCAGCACTTTGGGAGGCTGAGGCAGGAGGATCGCGAGTTCAAAGCCAGCCTCAGCAATGGAGAGACACTTACCAACTCAGTGAGACCCTGTCTCTAAATAAAATACAAAAAAGGGCTGGGGATGTGGCCCAGTGGTCGAGTGCCCCTGAGTTCAATCCCTGGTACCACCAAAAAAAAAAAAATCTTTTTCTGTTCCCTCCCATCCCCACCCCTCCCCTCTCCTCCCCTCCCCTCCCCTCCACTCTCATCTCCTCTCCTCTCCTCCCTTCCCCTCCTTGCTTTTTTCCTCTTTCCACTCTTCTTTCTTCTCTCTCCTTTTTCAGTGCTCAGGATCAAACCCAGGGCCTTTCACATGTTAAGCAAGTACTCTACCACTGAGCTACACCCCCAGCCCCCTTTCCCATTTTCTGACATATTATTATGTTGAAGAGCTCTTTCTTCCAGCTCCCAGTTTCTCTAAACCCATTTACTTTGTTGGCAACTCATGATCCATCCATTGTGTCTAGGACTCTGGTCCATATTTGTAGTATGCCTTCATTTAAAAAGTCAAAAACTACTTTCATATTTGTCCTGGCATTCGATCTTCCCTGTGTTCTTTTGTTGTTGTTGTTGTTATTATTATTAAAATGTAGTGTAGGGGGGCTGGGGTTGTGGCTCAGCGGTAGAGCATTCATCTAGCACGTGCGTGGCCCGGGTTCGATCCCCAGCACCACGTAAAAAAAAATAAAGGCATTGTGTACAACTAAAGCAAATAAATAAATGTTTTTTTAAAAATGTAGTGGGTTTTTTTTATTATTTATTTATTTATTTTTGGTACTGGAGATTGAACTCAGAGGCACTTGACCACTGGACCACATCCCCAGCCCTTTTTTTTTTTTTTTCTTTTTTTTTTTTTTTTTGTGGTACCGGGGATTGAACTCAGGGGCACTCGACCACTGGGCCACATCCCCAGCCCTTTTTTTGTATTTTATTAGAGACAGGGTCTCACTGAGTTGCTAAGTGCCTCACCATTGCTGAGGCTGGCTTTGAACTCGCAATCCTCCTGCCTCAGCCTCCCAAAGTGCTGGGATTACAGGCGTGCGCCACCGTGCCCGGCTTTCCCAGCCCTTTTTGTATTTTATTTAGAGACAGGGTCTCACTGAGTTGCTAAGTGCCTCACCATTGCTGAGGCTGGCTTTGAACTCGCGATCCTCCTGCCTCAGCCTCCCAAAGTGCTGGGATTACAGGCGTGCGCCACCGTGTCCAGCTAGTGGGGTTTTTTTATGGTGTGGCCCAGCAATATTGGAAAACATTCTTTTCCAAGCATTTGACACCTAAACAAAACCCATTTTTATCCTTCCAAGCCTGGTCTCAATACATGGGCTATCTACTTTTCAGTTTCAAAACTTTTGAAGCTAAATAATTATTGAAAATATGTTAATGTGTTATCCCTTATTTGGTCATTTGGCCTCCTTTTCTTTGCTGTTATTGTTTATTTACTTCCTTTTTCAGAGTACAAAAATCTAGAGGTCTAGTTCCTCATTTTACAGATAGTCAGACTGAGGCCCAGAGAGACCCATCTTAGGAGTGGCCATGCCAAGTTTGAAATAGCAGGCTAACTACTGCCCCACTCCTTCAGGTGTAAATGGGCTCTATCTAATGGCCTATGGATTACTGATTTGGCATCCACATTTTTCAAACAATGGTCAGTTATCTGCTCTAGTTGCTAAGGGAGATTGCAAGTGGTTATGACCAAAACACACCAGGGTTGGGAGAAACTGTGAATTGAAAGAGTTTTCTCCACTTTCCTCTGGGGAGGCAGGCCTAGCACCTACAGACTCAGACCGTCAGACTCAGATTGTCACTTAATAGAGGATATGGGAAACTGGAAAGAGGCAGAGATAGACAGATAAGATATAAAGAGACAGAGAAGGGATACACATCTAAACCGGAAAGAATCTTACTAGAATTGCAGAATGTCCAAGATGAAAGGGCCCTTAAAAATCATAGAGGGGTCAACCAAAATGGCTTCATGGGTGTATTACAAATTTTTAAGGGTGAAATGATACCAATTCTACACAAATTCTTTCCCCCAGATAGAAGGAAACACTTTCCAGCTTATTCTAGGTGCCTAACCAGATAAAGTCATCACAAGAGAAGTACAGAAAATGTTCCTTGTAAATGCAGTTAAAAAAAAAAACTTAACAACATTTTAGCAAATTGAATTCAATGATACATAAAAAGGACAAAACATCATGACCAAGTAGGATTTATCCAAGAAATGTAAGGTTAGTTTGATATACAAAAATCAATCAATGCAGTATGCAATTATAACAGACTAAAAATAAAAAATATATAATCATGTCAATAGATGGAGAAAAAGCATTTTACAAAATTCAATAGCCATTCAAGATTTTAAAAAACTCTCAGCAAACTAGAAGTAGAAGGGGACTTTCTCATCCTGATTAAGGGCAACTATGGAAAACCTATAACTAACATCATAATATCGAAAGGCTGGTTCTAAGATTAAGAACAAAGAAAAGATGTCTACTGTCACTACTTTTTGTTGCCGCCTGAAGCGCGTGGAGCAACGGAGCCGCGGGAAGAAGTTCAGAGGCAAACTGGAGACGAACAGCTTTTTATTTTGATAACTTTTCTCTCTGGTTCTAACAATGACTAACACACGCCACACACACACACCACCAAAATGGCGCTGACCTGATCAGCAATTTTGGCCAAGTCACTCGAGATCTTGGGACAAGTCCCGTGAGACTACGGAAGGCGACAATGTCCAAATCTCCACGGCTCATAGTCAACCGCAATTCAAGTCATCTCCCCAAACAGGGCTCCTGCAACTTTTATTTAACATTCTGCTAGAGGTTCTTGCTATTGCAATAAGACAACAAGAAGAAATAGAAGACAGACAAATTGGAAATGAAGAAGTAAAGCTGTTTCCATATAGACAACATGATCATCAACCTAGAAAATTCAAAATACTCTACCAAAAAGCTGCTAGAATTAACACATGAGTTAAGCAAGACCCCAGGACACATGCTGGGTGCAGTGGCACATGCCTGTAATCTCAGTGACTCAGGAGGCTGAGGCAGGAGAATTGCAAGTTCAAGGCCAGCCTGGACAATTTAGTAAGACCCTCAGCAACTTAGTGTGACTCTGTCTCAAAATTAAAAAATAAAAAGGGCTGGGGATATAGTTCAATGGTAAAGTGTCCCTGGGTTCAATCCTTAGTATCAAAAATAAAAGAAGAAGGAAAAAAAAAAAGATCCCAGGATACATCAACATGCAAAAATCAATTGTATTTTTATATCAGCAATTCATAAAAAATTAAAATAAAAACAACATTTGCAACACCACAAAAATTTGAAAGACTTATGAATAAATTTGATAAAAATTTGTAAGCATAATACAGCATAATCCTAATTAAGATTCCAGCAATGTTGTGGGGATTTTTAGAATTTGGGAAGTTCATTTTCAAATTTATGTGAACATAAAGATCTTAGAGTTGAGAAAAAAAAATTTTTTTTGTGGTACCAGGGATTGAACTCAGGGGCACTCGACCACTGGGCCACATCCCTGGCCCTTTTTGTATTTTATTTAGAGACAGGGTCTCACTGAGTTGCTAAGTGCCTCGCCATTGCTGAGGCTGGCTTTGAACTCGCGATCCTCCTGCCTCAGCCTCCCAAAGTGCTGGGATTACAGGCGTGCGCCACCGCGCCCGGCTGAGAAAATAATTTTGACAAATTTGGAGACTTATATTACCTGATTTTAAGACTTATTATGAAGTTATAGAAATCAAGACAGTGTGCTATTGGCATAAAGATAGACACACAGATCAATGGTACAGAATAGAGAGTCTAGAAATGGGCCCACACATATATATCTAGTTGGTTTTGGCAAATGTGCCAAGACAATTCAACAGTTTTTCAACTGTTCATTCAGGGTCAACTGAATATATACATTGCAAAGAATGAAGTTGGTCTCTACCTTACACAATATCCAAAACTTAACTCAGAATGGTTCATACATGTAAGTGTAAGAACTGAAAGTATAAAACAGAAGAAAATCATTCTGATCTTGGGTTAGGCAAAGATTTCATAAAGAGAACACAAATAACATAAGGTCTGAAAATACATGAAATTGACTTCATTGAAATTTTAAAATTTACTCCTCAAAGACACTTTTAAGAGAGTTAGAACATAAGTCACAGACTGGGAAAAAAATATTTGCTGGTTATATATCTGATAAAGGAGTGTGTGTGTGTGTGCGTGTGTGTGTGTGCATGTGCATGTATGCACTCTCAAAACTCGAAAATAAGAAAAATTAAAAACCCAATTAAAAATGGAGAAAAGATTTGAAACCACATTTCACCAAAGAACATATATGGATGCTAAAAAATTCATGAAAAGATGTTCAACATCATTAGTCATTAGAGAAATGCAAGTTAAAACCCAATAGGAGGTTACTACACACCTATTAGAACATCTAAAAATTTTTTTTTATGGCCCATAGTCAACCGCAATCTTAGCTATCTCCCCAAACAGGGCTCCTGCAGACTATACCAAGTTTTGATGAGGATTTGGAACAACTGGAACTGTCAGCTCCAATTGCATGGCTGCTGTGAATGTAAGTCCCTCAAATGGTTAAACACAGACCCGACAACCTAAAAAAATGAAAGCATGTGTCCACATCAGGACTTGTATACGAATATTCATAGCAACTATATTTGTAATAGTCAAAAACTAGAAACAACTCAAATGTCCATCAAGATGTAAACGGTTGCACAACTTGTGATATAGCAATACCAAGAAATACTACTCAGCAATAAAAACAATGAACTATTGATTCATGTAATGACATAGATGAATCTCAAAACAACTATGGTGAGAAGAAGTCAGAGTAAAAAAGTAACTACTTTTTATTCCACTTATATAAAATTATAGAAACTGCAAACTAATCTTCAGTGACAGAAAGAATGGTAGTGGTTGCCTGTGCTTGAGGAGAGGACTTTTGGGGATGATGGATATACTCATTATCTTGAACATAATGATAGCTTCATAATATATACATAAATAAAACATCACATTGTGCACTTTAAATATAGGCTGTTTATTGTATGTCAGTTATGCCTCAATAAAGTGATTTTAAAGACATAGTAACATTTCTCTACTTATTAAAAATAGCTATAACTTTTCACAAAGTGAAATAAGCCAATTCCAAAAAGCCAAAGTTTGAGTGTTTTCTCTGATATGTGGAAGCTAATCCACAATGGGTGGGAGGGGTAAAAAAAAGAATAGAAGTTTAGTGGATTAGACAAAGGGGAATGAAGAAAAGGGAGGAAGGATAGGATAAGGAAAGATAGTTAAATGAATCTGACATAATTTTCCTATGTATATATATGAATACATCACAGTGAATCTCACTATCATATACAATCATAAGAAATTAATTAAAAAACAACTATGGGTAAATGGCAGAAAGATCAGTAGAGAGAAGGGAGCAGGGGATGTGGGAGGGGAGCAGAGGGGAAGGAGAGGTACTAGGGACTGAATGTATTCCATGCTTTTATAAATTATGTCAAAATGGATTCAATTGTCATGTATAACTAAAAAGAATCAATAAAGCCAGGCACAGTTGCACATGCCTGTAATCCCAGTGACTTGTGAGGCTAAGGCAGGAGGATCATGAGTTCAAAGCCAGACTCAGCAATTTAGCGAGGCCTGAAGCAACTCAATGAGACCCTGTCTCTAACTAAAATATATAAAAAGGAGTGGGAATTGTGGTTCAGAGTGCATGACTTGAGCATGTGAGGAATCATGTTTGATCCTCAGCACCACATAAAAAATAAATAAACAAAATAAAGACTGTGCCTATGTATAACTAAAATTTTTTAATAAAAAATAAAATATAAAAAAGGGCTGGGGATGTAGCTCAGTGGTTAAGTACCTCTGGATTCACACCCTGGTACCAAACAAAACAAAACAAAACCACAATAAAATAAATAAGTAATTAGGAAACAGAGAAGCAAGAAAAAAAATCAAAATTCCAATCACTTAGAGACAAATATTTTTACCTTGGTATGTATTCTTCCAGATACACACACACACACACACACACACACACACACACACACCCTTTTGTCAAAGACAGCAATATCACACTTACCACTTAAAATCTACTTTTAAAATTGACCTATGTTAAATTATATATATATATATATATATATATATATATATATATATATATATATATTTTTTCAGTTGTTTTCAGTTGTAGGTGGACACAGTACCTTTATTTTTTTATTTTATTTTTATAATTTGTAATATGTACAACTCATAGTGCATGTATTTAACATCTTTTTAGATACAACTGTTTGTATACAAAGTATATTCGTACAATTCAGGTCTTCAATCATGCATTTAGGAAAATGATATCCGTCTCATTCAACCACCTTTTCTTTTTTTTTTCCTTTTCTCCCTCTCCCTCCCCCCTTGCTCCCTCCCTTCCCCTCCCTTCCCTTTGATCATTCTAGTGTTCCTCTAATCCTCCTATGTACCCCCATCCAACAATACTATGAACTAGACTCCTTATATCAGAGAAAACATTTGGTACTTGGATTTTTGAGACTGACTAACTTCACTCAGCATTATGTCTTCCAACTTCATCCATTTACCTGCAAATACCATTCATTTATTTTCTTTTATTGCTGAGTAAAATTCCATTGTGCATATATACCACATTTTCTTAATCCACTCATTTACTGAGGGACATCTAGGTTGGTTCCACAACCTAGCTATTGTGAATTGCGCAGCTACAAACATTGAGATAGCTGTGTCACTGTAATATGCTGTTTTTAAGTCCTTTGGGAAGAGACCCAGGAGTGGGATGGCTGGGTCATAGGGTGGTTCCATTCCCAGTTTTCCAAGAAATCTCCATACTGCTTTCCATAACGGTTGCACCATTTTGCAGTCCCACCAGCAATGTATGAGTGTGCCTTTTCCCCCACATCCTCTCCAACATTTATTGTTGCTTGTGTTCTCGATAGCTGCCATTCTGACTGGAGTGAAGTGAAATCTTAGAGTAGTTTTGATTTGCATTTCTCTAATTGCCAGCGATGTTGAGCATTTTTTTCATGTATTTGTTGATTAATTGTGTATCGTCTTCTGAGAAGTGTCTTTTCAATTCCTTATCCCATTTATTGATTGGGTTATTTGGTTTTTTGGAGTTACGTTTTTTGAGTTCTTTATATGTTCTAGAAATTAGTGCTCTATCTGATGTGCATGTATTAAATATTTGTTCCCAAATAGTTTGCTCTCTATTTACTTCACTGATTGTTTCTTTTGCTGAGAAGAAGCTTTTTAGTTTAAATCTATCCCATTCATTAATTCTTGGTAGTAATTCTTGCGCTACAGGATTCTTATTAAGGAACTTGGGGCCTAATCCGACATGTTGGAGATTAGAGCTTACTTTTTCTTCTATTAGGTGTAGTGTCTCTGGTCTAATTCCTAGGTCCTTGATCCACTTTGAATTGAGTTTTGTGCACGGTGAGAGATAAGGGTTTAATTTCAATTTGTTGCATATGGATTTCCAGTTTTCCCAGCACCATTTCTTGAAGAGGCTATCCTTTCTCCACTGTACATTTTTGGTGCCTTTGTCTAATATAAGATAGCTGAAATTATATGTATTAGTCTCTGTGTCCTCAATTCTGTACCATTGGTCCACCAGTCTGTTTTGGTGCCAATACCATGCTGTCTTTGTTACTATTGCTCTATAGTATAATTTAAAGTCTGGTATGGTGATGCCCCCTGCTTCACTTTTCTTGCTCAGGATTGCTTTGGCTATTCTGGGTCTCTTATTTTTCCAGATGAATTTCATGACTGCTATTTCTATTTCTTTGAAGAATGACATTGGGATTTTGATTGGAATTGCATTAAATCTGTATAATGCTTTTGGTAGTATGGACATCTTGACAATATTAATTCTACCTATCCAAGAGCAAGGTAGGTCTTTCCATCTTCTGAGTTCATCTATAATTTCTTTCTTTAGTGTTCTATAATTTTTGTTATAGAGGTCTTTCACCTCTTTCGTTAGGTTGATTCCCAGGTATTTTATTTTATTTTTTTTTTTTTTGATGCTATTGTAAATGGGGTAGTTTTCATCATTTCCCTTTCAGCGTCTTTGTCGCTGATGTACAAAAATGCCTTTGACTTATGTGTATTGATTTTGTATCCTGCAACTTTGCCAAATTCATTTACTAGTTGTAAAAGTTTTCTGGTAGAGTTTTTTGGGTCTTCTAGGTAGATTATCATGTCATCAGCAAATAGTGCTAATTTGAGCTCTTCTTTTCCTATCTTGATCCCTTTGATTTCTTTCGTCTGTCTAATTGCTCTGGCCAGAGTTTCCAGTACTACGTTAAATAGCAGTGGTGAAAGGGGGCATCCCTGTCTTGTTCCGGTTTTTAGAGGGAATGCTTTCAATTTTTCTCCATTTAAGATAATGTTAGCTTGGGGCCTTGCATAAATAGCTTTTATAATGTTGAGATATGTTCCTGATATTCCTAGTTTTTCCAGTGTTTTATTTATGTGGTGCTGAGGATCGAACTCAGGGCCCTGTCACACATGTGAGATAAGCACTTTACCACTGAACCATAGCCCCAGCCCCCAAATTATATATTCTAATATACCTAATTTTCAATTGTCCAATATTTTTAGCTACTTTAATATTCTAGAAAAATTACATATGTATAAAATATTTATATAGCCTTTATTATAATTAAACATTTAAGTTTTACTATGGTGTGGTATGACAATCAGATCTTGTTTTTAACTAAAATAATATTTTGCTCATCATGGATTTTTACATTAATGTGGACTTTTAAAAATACTGTATTAAAATGTTACTTACCTTGAAAAAAATTTGACCTATGTTTTAGAGACCTCTCCATGATTACAAACTTCCACACTGGAAAGAATGGAAGGATAGGAGGAGGGGAGGGAAGGAGAAACTACTAATATATTCAATGGTATGGATAAATGTCAAAATAATCATGTTGAGTAAAAGAAACCAGATCCTGCCAGAAAATACATACTGTACTGTATGATTCCAGCCATGTAAAACTCTAGAAAATACAGAGTACTCTATAGTGGCAGAAAGCATCTCAGTGGTTGTCTAAGTGTGAGGAGGAACAGGGAGTGAGATGGGAGGGATGAATTATAAAAAGATATGAGGAGGCCGGGCGCGGGTGGCGCACGCCTGTAATCCCAGCACTTGGGAGGCCGAGGCAGGAGGATCGCGAGTTCAAAGCCAGCCTCAGCCATGGCGAGGCACTTAGCAACTCAGTGAGACCCTGTCTCTAATAAAAATACAAAAAGGGCTGGGGGTGTGGCCCAGTGGTCGAGTGCCCCTGAGTTCAATCCCTGGTACCAAAAAAAAAAAAAAAAAAAGATATGAGGAGGGGCTGGGTCTGGGGCTGCAGCCCAGTGGCGGAGTGTTTGCCTGGAACATATGAGGCACTGGGTTCAGTCCTTAGCACCACATAAAAATAAACAAATAAAATAAAGGCAAGCTATCCATCTACTATTACAAAAAAATTTTAAGGTGTAACATTGTATTCATTTTTTAAAAAAGATGAGGAAACGTTTGGGGGTGATATGTATGTCCATCACCTTGATTGTGGTGATGAGTTCCTGAATATGCACAGATGCCAAAACTCATCAAATTATACACTTGGAAAATGTGTGGTTTATTGTATGTTCAATGTTCCTCAATAAAACATTGGGAAAAGTCACAGGGAAATTGAGGCTCAGAAAGGACACAAATTGCTCAAATTCATTGCTGAGACAGAACTGAAACCCCCAGCTTTGCATTCCTAATCCAGTGTTCCTTCCACTGCATCATGATGCCTGATAGGCTTTTGGTAAAACTGCTGTTCTCAGATCCTCTCTTCCATTGCCTTACCCTTCTGAGTCTTTCTCTCCTGCAAACTCATGGGAAAGTCCCTGAGATACCCTACCCCCCATCCCAGACCCACTTTTCTCTGATTACTCATCCAATTATTTTGACCTCTTTTAACTTAGACATTAACCAAATTCCAAGCTGCCTCTCCTCTCAGCCAAGTTTGCCTACTTTGGGGGTGCTCTTCCTGTGCTCAGTTAGGCAATGGCTCTATGGCTATGGAACTCCTGAACTCTAGGGCAAGTGCCTCTCAGCTTGGATCTACTTCAAGATCTACACAGTCCCACTTCCAAATTCTCTGCCCCAAATTACTAGGAACCTCATGGCATTAAGAAAGGCTGACCAGGGGCTGGAGTTGTGGCTCAGTGGTAGAGCGCTTGCCTGGCATGCGTGAGGCCCTGAGTTCAATCCTCAGCACCACATATAAATAAATAAATAAATAAATAAATAAATTTTTAAAAAGGCTGATCAATGATATTCCTATTGTTTACAGATGATGACACAAGACCCACAGACTTAGTTCATGGCAGGGCAGGGTCAAGGCCTCAGGTCTCCTCCATCACTATGCCTTGTCTACTACCTTGTCTGGCTCCTTGCCATTTTAGCATCTCTCTCTTGCAACCTCTAGGTGGTAGCTAGAGGCCTTATCCTAACCAGAGTTCTGTGAGATTGGGAAAAGGAACCCCAAACCCATGGCCCAGAAGGAGCAAGTATGCAGTTAGGCCTGGTCAATGGTGCCTAGAGCTCACCAGCTGATCCCTACTAGGTTGGCAAATCTCCACACCCTCCTTGGAAACATGTGGCAGCTTCAATGATCTGTGCAACCACCAGAGAAGAAGCATCATAGGTCAGATGGCCAATTTTCTAAGTTTTGCTTTCACCAAGCATCAGTGCCTTTGCAGAGCTCAAACAAGAAGAAACTAAGGCAAAAATGATGAACTCCTTCCTACCCAAGAGTACCTGGATCAGGCCCCAGCTTCACCTTTGAGGACACTTTAGAGCTAAGGAGGCAGCCAGTTTGGGCATCTGCTTCTAGCAGTTACACCAAGGAGACAAGTGACCACTCTTTCTCCAGAAGCAACTGTTCTCACGCTTGTAGTTCAGTATTAGGAAGGAAACCTGGGATAGTCTGCCTGGGGAATCATTCTAGGGATGTTTGGCTTCTAGGGTCAATATGGCTTTGATCCTCAGAGCTGAGCCAAGCATTAACATTGATTTCACAGTTAGGGGCTTGCTGCTATGATTTCATGAAGCATCAAAGCCCAGAAGAAATATCAAGAGGACAATTAGGCCATGTTTCTGCCTTTGAGCAGGAATCTGCTGACAATTCCTAGGTCCTTGTATCCCTTATTAGAGCAGAGGGATGGAAGTAGGGGAAAAGAGGGAAAAGGGACAGGAAAAATATGAGCAGAGCTCATTTTTCAATCTAAAATGCCTTTCCTGGGTATACTGCCCCTTTCTGTTAAATGTTTCCTGAGGAGGTAGGCAAACTGAGGGAAAGGGCAGAGGAAAGGAATCAAAAGTCCCTTCAGGACAGAGAATATTACAGTAGTTTGTAACCTGCTCCCCAATTGGAACAAGAAATCTGAAACCAGGCTGGAAGCTGTACCACTACAGAAGAGTTTAGGGCTGAGTTCGTCTTTCTATAATGTTAAGAGTTCAGGCTCTGGAGTCAGAGAGACATGGGTTGGTTTTCTTTTGTTTTTGGTGCTGGGGATTGAACCCTTACACAAGCTAAGTATGTGCTCTACCACAGAACTATACTCCTAGCCCAGGCATAAGTTTAAAAACAAAATCTACTTACTTACTAGTTGATCTTGAGAAATTTTACCTCATATCTCTTGTCAGTTTCCTCATCTGGAAAATGGATCCTATAAAAATGCCAAGTAAATGTGTGTTTTGTGAAGATTAAGGCAACATAAGATATCTTGCATGTAGTAATTAAATTCTGTCCTGAGGCAAGCAGATGAGGACAGTCAGTCCTCGGAGGCTGCTACTGAAGAGGAACCCATCTACCTCAAACATACACCCCCTCCTTTAGCTAGTCCAGGTTTATCAAATGACTGTTATGCAACAGAGTATTTTTGTGTGCAGAAGTTAATGATTACTCAGTGTGGTGGGTCCTGACACAACTGCATGGGCTCCAGCACACCCTAAAACCTGAAATGTGGCAGCAGGAAGCCTGACCACTGGTAAGGAGGAGCCAGTTCTTCAAGCAGAGCAAACACAAAGTGAAGTCTGGGTCTAGGCTGAACACTGGCTACCTGTCTGAGAAGTACCTCTGCAGTAATGGGGAGGTGGCGGAGTTGGCAGAAGGATGGGGGTCAAAGTATCTAATCCCTTCCTCCACTGTCAGGAGGAGAAAATCATCACAAAGGCAGGATGCATGGGTAGGAGGAGGGGAAGGCAACAGCCACTCACACCAGTACTGAGCAAGACAGAGTCCATTGACTCAGGATAAACCTCTTGACAGTGAGCTCTGTCTTTAAATGTAATTCCACCTTATATTTGAAGAGTCCTTTTATCTTCCAAAACCCTTTTCCAGAATTTATTTAGTTAGATCCTCAGAGCAAATGTGTGAATTAGGCCAGCAAATGTCTTCTTATACATCTTCTTGTTCTTCATAGTTGTAGAAGCAGTAGTAGTAATAGTTAACACATATATAGCACTAAATAAATGACAGGTACCATGTCAAAATTATTACATATGTTATCTCATTTAATTCTCAAAACAACTTCATAAGGTAGATAATATTGGTGTTTCATTTACTTGCCCTCAAGTAAATAAACAAACAAAGAGACACTGATGAGTAGATGCTGTAGTTTGGGTCTTAAACGTCCCCTAAAGGGCCATGTGCTTAAATATTGGTCCCCATGGTGGTGTCATTGGGAAGTGGTAGAACTTTTAAGAGGTGGGGCCTAGTAGAAGGTCTTCAGGTCTCTTGAAGATATACCCTTGAAGGGGGTAGGACATCCTAGCCCCTTCATCTTCCTCTTTATCTTTTTTACTTCCTAGCTATGAAGTGAGTGGTTTTGCTTTCATGTATGCTTCCTGCCATGATGCACTGCCTCACTACAGGCCCAAAAGCATAGGGTCAATGGACCATGGATTGGAATCTCCAAATTTGTGAACCAAATAGAAAGCTGACTAACACATTAGACTGGGTGGCACAGCTAGGAAATAGTAGATGGGGGACCCCAATGCAGGTCTGCCTGACTTTAAAGGCCATGCTCTTAGCTACTATGCTATGTGTACTCTCTTTTGCAAAGAAAGAAATTAGGGTCAAAGAGATTGAGTGGCTCTCTCAAAGCAAGCTAATACCTAACTGAATTTTCTGACCCCTTTTCTAAAATTCTTTCCCTTATTCCCAACTGCATTATCAATGGCAAGCCTTCCCACCCATGGGAACTGTGCTCCAGGCACCCTCTGATCACCGCGACCTTGGAATGTAAACATGCCATCTTCTGGCAAGGTCAGAGTTTAATCTCATTATTTATGACACCCACTCAGTAGATGAGGTAACCAAGGTGCAAAGAAGGCAAGCAGCTTACCCCGACTCCCCACTGTACCAGGAGCAGAGAAATTCCTCGAAGTTCTTAATTCTCAAGTCTGGGCTTGTTTCACTTGAATATCTATGCATGTGCCCACAGGGCAGCAAAGAAAGAAGTGTGGGTCTAAAGAAAATCAGACAAAAGGAGCCCAGTCTGTTCCCAGTCTCCTTTTAATTGGGTCGTAGAGGCCTCCTGGCAGGGACAAATAGAGCTGACACAAAATTGAGGTGGCTGAAGAGAAAGAAGGTCAGGGGTCTGCAATGAGAGGACAAGAAAAGTTTGAAAAATCATATAATTTGGGTAGAGGTAGAGGGAAGGTAATGTCAGGGTCTTTTTAAAGGTTTGGAGTGTTTTTCTGTAGAGACTCTTTGAGGTCCCAGAGAGGGGCAGGTTGAGGGCAGAAGCACAGGCAGAGTTGTAAACACATTTCTACCCTGGTCCACAGCCATGAAACCAACACTAAGAACCTGCCAGGATTTGGGCCTGGTGCTCAAGGATGCAGTGGCTACGGAGCAATGCAAGCCAAAAGGTCTGGCCAGTCCAAGCAGGAGGCTAACTTAAAGAAGCTTGTTCAGTGTTGCTGAATGCCAGCCTGTGGCCCATGCTTGGCTGGCTGCCTCTGCATCACCTGGGTAGTCCAGGGGCATTCCAGGTTTGGGAAGCACTGGATTGAATCAATTGGTATTGTCAGGGTCCCTTGTGGAGATCGGGGAGAGTAGAAGAGGAGGTCAGAAAGACCATTTGGCTGCAACTGTCCTTCAGAACAGGGCTCTAGTGTAGACCTTATTAATCCTGTAAGTATCTTGTGAATGGCATATATTGCATTGTATTTCTGTGATATATGTTAGAATATGTAGTTATTAAAGGTAAATATTTCAAAAAGTGCCACAATTTTTAATGTTGTATTTTGACATTTCTTCATTTTAGAACATCCAGAAAGCCTCAGAAAATGGATGTGTCCTGCATCTTTCTTCAACTTTTGAATATGGAGAGCTATGAATGACAGTGTCAGAAAACAAACTTGGATCTTGAGGTACTAGATACCCTACACAAGGTCCAAGTGGAATTAAAAAAAGATGACTATGGTTGAATTTGTCCATTTCCTGTTGCTAATAACACAGACTGGATATGTTTTAAGGAAAAGAGGTTTATTTTGGCTCACTGTTTTAGAGGTTCAAAATCCAAGATTGGGTGGGCCCCATTGGTTTGGCCTCTGGTGATGGGCTTGCTGAAGGCAGAGTCCTGAGCAGTACAGGACATCACATGGCAAGAGAAAGGGAGTACACGTGTTATCTGTGTGTCTCTTCTGGTCTCTCTCTCTCTCTCTCTCTCATAAAGCCACCAGTATTCATTCACAGGCATTCCACCCTGATGACTATCTGATCATAATCACCTCCCAAAGGCCCCGCCTGTAAACACCACAGTCAGAATAAACTTCTACCTCACAATGTGGATTAAATTCCATCATGTGAAGCTTTGGGGGACACACTCAAACCATATGCACAACTTAGCAATGGTCATTGTGTACTGAGAGGCGTGGAGGTAGGACTGGAAGCCACTACTAAGGAAACTGATGTCACTTTTTTAGGGAAGGTAAGAGGCAGCCTGGTCTGAGGATTTGCCTTGGGAGGAGAGATAAGACAGAATCAAATAGATGAAAGTTTAGAGTAATGACACTTAGTGCTCATCTAGACCAACTTCCTCATTTTTACACGTGGAGAAACCAAGATCCAGGGAGGTGAAAATGTATTGCCAAAGTCACCAATCTGTTAGTGCCATACTGTATTTTTCTACTACACAAAGACAAGATATTAAACAAGACAGGACTCTGTCAGAGTAGTGGAGAGGAGAGAGCTGAGAAGAACTGCAAGGTTTCAAGCTTGTACCTGAATCCTGGATAATGCTTGAACACAGAACCCCTAAGATGTTCCCTGGCCTTCCTCCACCTTTGGAAGGTAGGCAGAATTTGGAGGAACACTTTGAAGAGAGTTGCTCTGCCCTCAGGCCTGAGTCTTGGGTGCTTGGAAGATCCCAGGGGCTCTTCCATGTGCTGGGCAGGTGCTGGTCTGGGCTCTGGTGAAGGGTGCCCATCTGGTAGGTTTGGGTGGAGCAGCAAGTATTAGTAAAAGCCAGACTGCCTAGTCCCTATGGCAGCCTGTTGCATTCTTCTATATGGGTGGCATTCCTCAGGGGTGGGGGTGGGGTGGGGTGAACAAGCTAGCAAGCACCAAGGTGAAGAAGAATATAAGTTGTTTGTCGAGACATGTGCTATTTGGATGGAGTGGCCTCCATGCCAAGACAAACTCCTTCAGAAATAAATATTTTACATGAAAGACTAATCATGAGTTTGAATTTGGGGCTTAATAGAAAGGCATATGGCTCAATTCAGGATGATTTTTTGCAGCCTGTAGTGCCACGCTGCAGAAGGTAACAAATGAGATGGGAGATGAGATGGCAGGGTGGGAAGTGGATATATTCAGTAGCCCTCAGTACTCTCCTCTAGTTAGAGGGAGACACTTTTACAAAATTGGATTTCCCAGGAACTTACAGCAAACAGATCTGGAGCAGACATGGGGCCCACCAGAGATGACAGTAGCAGAATGCAATTCTTGCATCTTGCCTTACCTGCTCAGGGGCTACAGCTGCATCCTTTCCAACTTCCCCACTCAACTGGTCTGTGCAATTGTTAGCAGCTGCCATTAAAAAGGCTCTTCACCAGGCCTGGAAATAGCACCCCTACCCACCCACCTAAGCTGCTAGCTGTCTGCACTGCCTGCCAAGCTCAGGTACATTGCATCTTTAACAGAGCACAAATAGAGGCCAAAAAAGTTGTTCTGTGCATTTCCCTGGCCTCTCTAGTGAAAGTTTGGTCTGAAGACAGTAAAGAATGGTGTGGCAATTGAGTGCCTGGCTGAACCTCTGCAAACTAAACCTAAAGGTTAGCTTCACTTGTTACCTTCTACATCCCTTCAGACATATAACTTAACCCCTTAGAACTCATTTTCCTACTGTGCAAAATAGGGGGATTATAGTTACATTACAGGATTATTGTAAGGACTATATAAAATAATGTATATGAAGAAATATGAATGGCACATTAATAGGAGAAACACATAATTTATGATCCAAACTATGGCACATTTAAGAGGAACTTTTAACAATTAGAATGGAATAATTGTCACAAACTGGGACATCCAGCCATTCTATTTATAAAGATTACACATTATTAAGAAAACCTGGGCTGAAGATGTAGTTCAATGGTCAAGCATTTGCCCAGAATGAATGAGTCCCTGGGTTCAATTCCCTGGACTGTGAGGGAAAAAAAGAAAGAAAACCTGAGTTCGAGTTCTTTATAATTGATTGCTGTGGAACTTGGAGCAAATGAACTCCCTCCCCTAGAACTAATTTTACCCAACCATGAAACAAAGCAAACAGAATGCAAAGGGTAGGCTGAGAATTACACTTTGAGATTCATTGTGAATTGTGCATCCTATTCTAGAATATAACTCTGCAACAAGCACTGTTTTAAATTACTAATAGCTGTAAAATGGGGGTTTCCAGATTTCAGGTACCTGAAACAAGGGTGAGTGCCCAATGTTCTCTGGTCCTCAGCTCCCAGCTCTGAGGATGAACAGGATGTATATGACCCTGCTTCAGCTTTCTCCCTTATCCAAGGTCTGGTGGGGTGAGATTTGGCATGGAAGAGAAAAGAGAGGTGAACCCAGGGCCCAAAATTCTGGACATCCACTGTTTTCCAAGGGCATAGAGCTTTTACTAGTGCCAGCAGCAAAGACAGAACACTTTCATGTTGCTGGGGAGCAGGTAGAGGACATGCTAGGGACTAGAGGGCCCCTTCTCCTCTTGTCCAAGAATACACAGCTCCTCAACAGCTCAGTATTTACAAATCAGCCTGGAAAACAAGATTCAGAAACCAAATAATGGAACTGACCAGACAGCTAAAGTAGGTATTTCCTTAGTTTTTCCTTGTAAGTTTCACTTAAACACCTCTGTATGTCACTGAACTCAGTGAATGCAAAGTCCACAGAACATTCTCCCATGTGTTCACTATTGCTTCTAGTGTCATCCCCTGGTCCCTATATACATAGGAGAAGAGCAACAGAGAGGGACAAAATGAGTATCTTGCTCAGGCACCTTGACAACAATTAAGTCAAGGACAACGTACACTACATCACAGATATAAATTTGAGGAAGGACAGTTTTGGCCTTCAGCATCAGTAGAGAAAGAAAAGAAAACTCTTTTTCAGAATCATTGAACTTGTGCCATGTTTTGAGGCCCTAAGAACACATTTCATATCACAAGCCAATGAGAGAAAGGGTACCCAGTTCACATGCAACTTCTGGGAATGGGGGTATAACTCAATGGTAGAGTGCTTACCTAGCATGTACAAAGCCCTGGTTTGACCCCCCAGTAGTGGAGAAAAAAATAAAAGAAATATAAAACTTCCATATTTCTACTTGGAAACACTATGGAAGCCTCCACAGTGAGCTTTGGGATTCTTACCTGCTACTTGGAGAACCCCTGGCCTAAGGAAGGGGAGCCAAGCCAGGTGAGGTGGTGCACACCTGTAATCCCAGTGATGTAGGAGGATGAGGCAAGAGGATCGCCAGATTGCAGCGAGCCTCAGTAACTTAGTGAGACCCTCAGCAATTTAGTGAGACCCCATCTCAAATGAAATATAAATGACAGGGGATTAGCTTAGTGGTAGAGCACTTGCCGTGAAATCTAGCATGGGCAAGGTCCTGGGTTTGATCCCCAGCATTAAAAAAAGAAAGAAAGGAAAGGAAAGGACAGAAATACGTAGGCAGTTTCTACTTCAAAAGATCACTGAAACTTCCACAGTGAGCTTTGGGGCCCCATCCTGTTACTTGGATAACTTCTGGCCTAAAGAAAGGGAAACTCATCTCTCCTCCAAGCTCCAGAAGCTGCCCAATTCTTGCTGACATGATAATTGTAAAGGACAAAGTACACTACATCACAAACACAAGTTTGAGGGAGGAAACATTTTGGCCTTCTGCATCATCAGAGAAAGAAAAGAAAACTCTTTTCAAAACCATCAAATTTGTGCCATGTTTTGAGGGCCCTAAGAACATACTTCACATCATGATAACCAGCAAGAGAAAGAGTGTCCAGTTCCCATGCCACTTCTGGGGATGGGGATATGGATCAGTGGTAGAGCACTGGCCTACCATGGGCAAGGTTCTGGGTTTGATCCCCCGCACTGAAGAAAAAGAAGAAAAAAAAAAAACAGAAAAGAAATTTACATGTAGCTTCTCCTTGGAAAGGTCACTGAAACCTCCATAGTGAGTACTAGGGTCACAACCTGCTACTTGGAGAACATCTGCTCTAAAGAAGGGAATCCTTGGGGCTGGGGTTGTGGATCAGCAGTAGAGCGCTCACCTAGCACACGTGCGGCCCAGGTTCAATCCTCAGCACCACGTAAAAATAAATGCATTGTGTACAACTAAAACAAATATATAAATATACATAAATATTTTAAAATATATAATTTTTTTTTAAAAAGAAGGGGAGCCTTATCTCTGCCCCAAACCCAAGAAGTGACCCAATTTTTCCAAACATGACAAAAGTACCTAAAGGTCAGCCACATCCTTGGCTTTCCTTGTCTAACCTGGAGAGGGGACACCAACTGCTTTCAAAGGCTACCTTCCTTGACTACGCAGATCTGACTTCTCCAGGAATGGGCACAGCCAGGGCAGTGTCTGCAGCAAAAGACTGCCCATGAGCCCCTGAGATAGGCTCTTCTTGGTTCCCACTGCCTCCTGGCTTACTTCAGCCTGGGGTCAGCCTGGGTTGGAATTGCCTCCCTAGCTAGGCTGCAGGCTCCAGGTGGTGGTGGTGGGGGCATGTGTCTCTTGTTCACGGTTAAGTTTCCAGTAACTCAGCCACTATTGGTTGAATAGTGACGCTGCCTGGAGACTCAGTGGTTCTTGAGTGGAGTGGTCCAGTTTGAGTCCCAGCTCATGCACCTGGACTCTTCCCTGCTATGTGCATGTACGTGTGTGTGCAGGCATGCATGTCTCTGGTCCTCCCCTAGGAGGACTAGGAGCTCCTGGGGGGTGGGCACAGACTGGTTCTAGTTCACACCCCAACTGTTCTCTCCTAGGTGAATGGCTCTCCATCTCACAATTTCCTCACTGCCCAGGAAAGATTCCCGCCTCAGGGGGTGAGTGTCCATCCCTCATGTACCCCAGGCTCCCCCTGTCTCAGCTCTGTGCCACCTAGAGCATGTTCTAGCTCCTTGTCTAGGAGATGGGGAGCAGGGCTAATTGCAGGGCTTTGCCTAGAGACTGCTGCCTCCTGAACCTTGGGATCAGGAGCAGAGCCTCAAGGGTGTAGACTTCACTCTCCCACCGTGCCTTGAGTTGTGGTGATGAAAATGCCTGTCACTCACTCAGGCACTTCTGGGATGATCAGCATGCTCAGGCCTTAGCCAGAGGAAACAAGGCTAAGAGACAGTAGGCACGAGGCAGGAAGACCCTCCTGACAGGAAAGGTCATTAAGACCAGAAACCATTTACCAAGGCATGGGGGGTTGGTGCGTTATTCCCCAAAGTATAAGTTCTATTAATCAGGGAGATAGAATTGCTCAGCTGCTCCTCCTTCCAAATTTACATAATTCATTTAAAATGAATATGCCTCTAAATAGGAACAATAGAGGATTTTGTTCCACTGATTCGAAACCCATGGTTTGCTGGGTTCGGGACTGTACAAGGAGGCCTATGTGTAAAATAAGAATCCAAGGAATAGAAATGGAGGGTCTTATAGATACTGGAGCTGATTCTTCCATCATTAATTTACGTCAATGGCCCAAACACTGGCCTCTACAAAAAGTTTCAACCAGTTTAAGAGGCTTGGGATATAATAACCTCCCAGAAAAAAGTGCGGTAATTTTAAAATGGGAGGATGATGAAGGACATAAAGGCACATTTCAGCCTTATGTTTTACCTAATCTACCGGTTACTTTATGGGGAAGAGATATTTTACAACAAATGGGAGTACACCTTGCAACCAAACCTGCAGGTGTTAAATGTAAAAACATACAGGGTAATCTTAACCCTAAAAGAAATCATCAAAAAGTACAGGGTAAGCTTAACCCTAAAAGAAATCATTATCATATAGGAAAAAGACATTTTTCTTTGGGGCCACTGAGAAAATAATTTTGAAAATACCATGGCTTTCTGATAAGCCAGTGTGGGTCCCTCAGTGGCCCCTATCTAAAGAGAAATTACAAGCGGCCCACCTACTAGTTAAGGAACAATTAAAAGCAGGACATATAGAACATTCCACCTCTCCCTGGAATTCCCCCATATTTGTGATCAAGAAAAAATCAGGAAAATGGCGATTATTACATGATCTTAGACAAATTAATAAAACCATGCAAGTCATGGGCCCTACTCAACCTAGACTTCCGAATCCTATAGCTATTCCAAAAAATTTCCATGTTATTAGTCTTGATATAAAGGATTGCTTCTTTTCTATTCCCCTACATCCTCTGGATGCCCCCAGGTTTGCTTTTTCAGTTCCTTCTATTAACAATAATGGCCCTGATCAGAGATATCAATGGAAGGTTTTGCCGCAGGGAATGGCTAATAGCCCCACCATATGCCAAATATATGTGGACAAGGCTATCCAACCCATTAAAAATAAATATCCAAACCTCATGTGTCTACATTACATGGATGATATTTTACTGGCCCACCCTAATCAAAAAATCTTATTTAATATATTCAGTGACATGGTAGAAAATTTTAAAAAATACGGATTATATATAGCAGAAGAAAAAGTTCAAACCAGATCTCCCATATTATATTTAGGATTTAAAATCATGGATACTTTTGTTAGACCCCAAAAAATTTTAATAAATAAAGAACATTTAACCACCCTCAATGATTTCCAAAAACTACTGGGAGACATTAATTGGCTTCGCCCTACACTAAACCTCACTACTGGCCAATTAAAACCTTTATTTGATATCCTTCGAGGGGCCCCTGATCCATCCTCACCGCGAACATTGACTCCTGATGCTAGGAAAGCTTTAAAGGTAGTAGAAAAAGCCATAGAAGGAGCTCATTGTGACAGATTTGATTTAACTCAACCACTGATATTGATTATTATTTCTTCACAATATACACCGACAGGAGTATTTTGGCAACAAGGGCCTTTATTATGGATACATTTGCCTGTCTCTCCTAAAAGCTTAATTGAGTCATATACCTCCATGGTGGCTAAACTTATTCTTCAAGGACTTAAAACTTCTACTAAAATATTTGGCATTCACCCTGCTACTATTATTACTCCCTATTCATCGTCACAGATTGAATATTTATGCTTCAATGATAATGACTGGGCTATAGCTAGATGCTCTACCTCTGCAAATTTTGATAATCACCTTCCTAAGTCTCCTATATTATCTTTTTGTATTAATCATCCTATTATATTTCCACAGGTAATAAAAAATCAACCTATTCCTAAGGCATTTAATGTATTTACAGATGGGTCCTCAAATGGTACTGCTGCAGTAGTCACTACAAAAGAAAATATGACTTACATAACTGCACACAAATCAGCTCAACTAGTGGAATTGGAAGCTGTGGTAAGAGCTCTGGAAAATTTTAGAGACCAGCCCATAAATATTTTTTCAGATAGCCACTATATTGTACAAGCTGTCCCAAAATTAGAGTTAGCAGGACCAATAGCACCTCATACTCCAGCCTTTAAATTGTTTTATCAGATACAAAAACTTTTGTGGGCAAGAAAAGAACCTCTATTCGTAGGCCATATTAGAGCACATACTAATTTGCCTGGCCCCCTCCATGAAGGTAATCAAAAGGCAGATGAACTTACAAAAACAATATTTATACTTTCAGCACTACAACAAGCTACTTTATTTCATTCCCAGTTTCACGTCAACAGTACCACCTTGCAACGTAGGTTTAAAATCACAAAGGAGCAAGCCAGAACAATTGTAAAAGATTGTAAATCTTGTATGACACATTTGCCCAATCCTCATTTTGGTGTTAACCCTAGAGGATTAATGCCCAATCATTTGTGGCAGATGGATGTTACTCATGAGCCAAGCTTTGGAAAATTGCAATTTATTCATGTAACCATAGATACATGCTCAGGCATGATTTTTGCTTCCTTACATTCCGGAGAAAAAGTTAAAGATGTCACATCTCATTGTTTACAAGCTTTTGCTGCATTGGGCATCCCCAAAATGCTTAAAACAGATAATGGTCCCGCTTATACGTCCTCATCTTTCAAACAGTTTTGCGCAAAATTCAACATATCCCATAAAACAGGCATCCCATACAATCCTCAGGGTCAGGGCATTATTGAAAGAGCAAACCGCACACTAAAAGTTATGTTGTTAAAACAGAAAGAAGGAAACTGGAAAAATCCTAAGGACAGATTGGCAGTTGCCCTGTTTACCTTAAATTTTTTAACTTTAGACTCTGATGGTTATTCTGCTGGAGACAGACATTGGAACCCACATCAACAACATAAACCTTTGGTTTACTGGAAGGATGTTCTTTCAGGTACGTGGAAGGGTCCGGATCCAGTATTAATTTGGGGGAGAGGATCTGTTTGTGTCTTTCCAAAGCATGAATCCTCTCCAATATGGATACCATCTAGATTAATAAAGCAGGTACCACATCAAAAGGATCAAGATGAAGTTGTTGAGGAATCAAGATTAATAAAAAAGGTACAAAATCAAGAGGACCATGATGAAGATATGGAATGATTCCCTTAAAAGAGTCCTTCAAAATATGTCACAACTTAAGTATCATTCCTCCCGGCTGGGACGAAGAGATCTCTCTTTAGTGTGCACACAATTATATATATATATTTTTTTTTACTTTTTATATATGTGTTTATGTCTGTGTATTTGTCTAAATTTCATGTTAATGTGACATCACAAATATATGTTTGTATGTGCGTCTGTCCAGTGTGACATCAAAAATAACAAAGCGCTTGTGAATATATATATATATGGATCCAAATAACTCTAATTCATTTAAGTTTAAGAGTATTCAAAATGGGTAAATAATTTAATAAGTGAAGGTACCTTCAATTTTGTTTTATAGGTGTCCCAGGGACTTCTCTTTAGCAAAAAATATGACTAGTGCTGTATAACCTGATATTTTGGTGTTTTGACATGAGGTTGCTTATTTGTTATTAACTTCATTTGTTTAATAAATGATTAATTTCAATTATTTCAACAGGTAAAGGACTGCTGTGTATGCAGAAACTCGAGAGTTCCAGCTAACAAATTATTTCTCCAAAGTGCTTTTAGTTTTTCTTTAATCTATCTTTAATGCAATAATTACCCTCAGTCTTTCTTTGTTTTGTTCTAAATATGATATTTTGCCAGCTTATGTTTGTGGGAGCTCAGGCTGCAATGTGTGTGAGCAGAAATCAACTTATTTTTCCAATCTAATAATTCTATTTTTTAGTTTGACAACTCGCCTCTTGACTCAGTGCTGGAATAGCACTGCCTTTCCTTTAATAATTGATGCTTCAGTCTCTAGGTAGCGGGCCCTGAAGATTTGCCGGTGGCATTGTCTAGACATAAAAAAGACGGCTGCCGCTACAGCTGCAGGGATCGCGGTCGCTGCAAGCATCCCTGCTGCTCAAATGTCAAACAACCTCACCAGCAGTGTGGCCTCTGCTCTGCATGCATGGGGCCTCCTAGATCTACGTGTTATAACAAGTGGACATTTTGATCTTTCATTGTTTGGGACTTCATGGGACAGTACCTTGCGGGTATTTGTTTAGAGAACTCACTGTGTTACTTGATAGAACTTAGGGCAGCTGATTTGTTTAAAGAATTTGATATGCTATGCAATTTGACTTGTCACCAAAAGGCTTGTCGCCTTAAAGCCGCAGCATCTCCTCCCAATTGGACGGCTGTTAGTCATCTTACACAGTCGATCCTAAAGGGCTCCATTGGATGGCTGGTTAGCCAATGACGGGTAAGATCCCCAGAGGGGGACAACCTAAGACAGGCACAGTCGCACGGGACAGTCTCATGTGGCCGACATATCAACCTAAGACAGGAGTCAAGGGCACAGCCTTGATTATCCAATGACGGGTAAGAATGTTGGTTGCACATAGACGTCCTAGAGCATCCCCTCTTTTAAAACAAAAGGGGGAAATGCAGGAGCCCTGTTTGGGGAGATAGCTAAGATTGCGGTTGACTATGGGCCATAGACATTTTTGGGCATTGTCGCCTTCCGTAGTCTCACGGGACTTGGCCCAGGATCTCGAGAGATTTGAGCAATGACTCAGCAGATTGACATTTTTGGGCATTGTCACCTTCCGTAGTCTCACGGGACTTGGCCCAGGATCTCGAGAGATTTGAGGAGTGACTCAGCAGATCGAGCAAGCACCATTCCTGCTCGGGCGCATGGGATGAGACCAGAGAGAGAAAGGACAGGGCTATCGCTATTGTATAGATACATTGTAGTTTCTTGTAAGAGTACGTGGCTTGGTTTCTTGTGAGAGTGTGTATGTAGTGTTAGAAATTACAAGAGACAGAGACAGAAAGATTAAAGAATTTTTTCATCTCCATCCTGTCTCCGGACTCCTTCCCGCGGCGCTGCCGTTCCAGGCTGCAATCCCTTTCCGGCAGCTAACAGGGGGTCTCCTTTTGCTGGAGATAATAGAAACTTGGAAGCTAATGGGTCCCTCAAAGTCATCAGGCCTAGGCTCTTCATTTTCTTTTCTTTTCTTTTTTTTTAATTTTTATTTATTTACTTTAGTTGTATACAATGCAATGCATTTATGTTTACGTGGTGCTGAGGATCGAACCCGTCTGTGCACGTGCGAGGCGAGCGCTCTGCCGCTGAGCTACAACCCCAGCCCCTTCATTTTCTTTTTTTAATCTTTCTTTCCTTCTTTCTTTTTTTTTCCCCCCTTGGTGCTGGGGATTGAACCTAGGGCCTTGTGCATGCGAGGCAATCACTCTACCAACTGAGCCAACCAGTCCCTAGGCTCTTCATTTTCTAGATAAGGAAACTGAGACCCACAGAGAGGAAGTCGCTTGTTGGGGGTCACAGAGCTGCATGATGAAGAGCAGAGACCAAGCCCTGAAGCCAGGACTCTCTGGCCAGAGTGGTTTCTGTTACTCCAACCTGAGAAGCCTCCTCAACTGCAGGACAGCCAGGCTGACTCTGGAGTATCTTCACTGTGCAGTTGAGAACTTCCCATGGTCCCCAGAAGGTAAATGGCCAGTGGCAGGAGGGTTAAGACCAAAGCCCTTATCTTACCTTTAGGACAGTCAGGCCCAAGCTGTTCCCTGGACACCTCCTTGCCTCCTCTGAGGACAAGATTGGCCACTGTTAATTCTGGAATGTGTGATGGCTGGCTCCTGTCTGGGGTCTGGAATCTCTCCTCAAAGGCTGGCCTGTAATTTCAGCACTGCCCCCGCCCCCGTCCAGAAGACCTCAGGGAAATGAGCAGTTGGCTCGCACTTGGGTAGCACCTTCCAAATGGTTCTGGCTGAGGTTCTGCTGGGGTGGGGGCACAGGTACCCAGGAGCCAATGTCCCTCCCTGCATGTGCACAGCTGCTGGATCCAGGGAGACCAAGGCACAGAGCTGGGCCAGAGAGGAGGTAGAGCTGCGTTGGCCTTTGACTGATGCTGGGTAGGATCTGGACCAGCCGTGGGGTGTCAGTGGTGAAGTCTCCCCTGCCCTTGCCTTCCTGTTGGACAGGTAGGGATGGCAGAGTGTGAGGGTCAGGACATAGGCAGAAGTCAGGATGCCTGACGTAAGTTAAAACCTGACCCAGTCCCTCCCTCGCTGGGTGACAGAGAGCTCTTCATTTCACTGCTTTGAATGTCCATCTCATCTGGAAACTTGGGAGCTAGTATTGCCTGAAGTGGGGAAGTCAGAGCTCATGGTGGTCTCAGGGGGAGCCTGAAGGTCAGTGGTTCTGGGACAATCCTAGTTCCTGTAATTTGAGTCTATTCAAGAGGGGAAACTGGTGGATTATCGTGTGGACTTCATGTAGATGCTGACTGAAATAAAGGGGAAAAATAACCCCACAGAAACCAAAGCCCTCCATGACACTGATGAGACAGACATTTGGATACTGACCGGGTGTTTGATGGTATTGTGGGACGATAAATATTTTAGGCTTTATAATGATATGACACTTGTGTTTAAAGAGGTGCAATCTTTCAGAGCTACATTCAGAAATTCTTAGGGATGCATTGACAAGATGAGTGGCCAGGACCTGATAATCGCTGAAGCAGGTGTTGTGTACAGCAAGGCTCATTATGCTATTCCACTTGTGTATAGGCTTGAAATTCTCCATAACAACAAGCTTTACATATGAAATAGAGAAGGGTGCATGGGAAGGTGTTGACCCAAATGTGGCTTATCTGTCCCCCTTTGGAAGACCTTTCACATGGAGAACAACATTGGAAAGGTGAGAAAAGTCTTGTGTTCATGTGATTGTGAGCACCAGAGGCACTGCTGCAGGTGGCCTGTGTCTACAGACAGCCATCACACCCCCTCGTTTCAGCCCCCTCATCCTGACAACATCTGTGCTTCTCTGCTCAGCCTATGGTGGCAGGTTTTGTTGCCAGGCAATGGAAGGCAGAGGCCAGAAACCCTTTTCTTGGGAGGGAGAAGTGGGAGGGAGAGAAACAAGAAATAAGAGCTCGTGGAAGGCTCGTTTCTGCCCCGGAACCCAGCCTGGGGGAGAGATGGGATGTGTCCCTTGATTCCAGTTTTCCCATGGCCCCACTTTCTGTGGTTTGCTCCTGGGGGCAGCCTCACTGTCAGGGCTTCAAGTCCTGGGTAGTGGGTAAGGAATGCTTGCACCTGCACCTCCTGTGAGAGCCAGGCAGATCTTTGGCTAAGGAAGATACCCATTACCACCCATGCACACAGTCAGAATCCCAGAAAGGCCTTTCCTGTGCACTTCCAAATTCTTGTTTTCAAAACTTCCTGGAAATCAAGCTCACCAAATGGAGAATCTGCACTGGTAATCACCCTGAGCTGGGATTATCCCAGAAGACAGGAGAGATGGGGCTTCTTTGGGGGTGCAAAATCCATCTTAGCTATCTTATGGGGGGAAGAGGCAGAAGGCTCAGGAGCTGCACATGGACCTGGCAGTCTGTCTCACATACAATGACCTATTGGGGGATCCTTTCTTCTGGCATTGAGTCAGATCTTGCTTTGTGAAAAGCTATATAGGACTGATCCAGGCTCTGATTCTGTTTTTTGAGCTCTAAGAGCAAGTTATCTTATATGGTCCCTCACCACTTGGAGGCTCAGATGAACTGGGATTACAATGTGCCTCCACCTTCACCCCAGGTAGGAACTACTCTTATCCAGGGTGAAAATAACCTGCCCCTCCACCCAGACACCAGGCCAGCTGGAGGAGCCAACACAGCCAATGCCTCCCTGTTTAGTGAGGGTACTTCCTAGAGCCACCCTGTTGTGGTCAGGAGTTGCCTCCCACTGGCTTAGGAAGTGGGATTCAGAGTGGCTCCAGGCTGGCAGCATGGTGTAGGGTGAGGTTATTCAGTTGCCTCAAATATCAGCTTTTCAAGACCCAGCACCCGAAAAAAGACATTTGTCTATTAAAGAAAAACATCGGGGAGGCCAGCAGTCAATAACTAAGTAAGAACAAAGCCCAGACAGCCCCCTCTTTCTGCAGCATCTTTGTGGCTCCTGGTTGCTAGGAGCTGGTGCTTCCGTTGCTAAGCAGTGGGAGCCTGGTGGATTAAAATCAATTTCCTGAGCTTGCTGGAAGGGGGAGGGAGAAAACGTGGAATGCAGACGCCTTGGGAAAGCTCATCCCTGCCTCCAAGCTTTGCTGGAGGATGCAGGTGGAGGGTGAATATGTACCAGGTACTCAGTATAAAGACCTAGAGTAAGGTTGACAAATAAAATGATGTTTAGCGCACTAATAAATGCTAATGGTGATCCTTTGTGAAACCCCAGAAAGGCCTGCAGTCCCCAGGGTCTTTCTGAACCACCTAACTGGACCAGATAGGACGGGGCAGAGTTTGGCCTCCAAACACTGATGATCTGAGCATTTTAGGGTCAGTAGTCCTCAAAGTTCTGGGGTCTACTCTCTGAATGAATGACAAGAGGCTCCTGCACATTTAGGCCTCTGTCCTTTGTTTGGGTAATAACCACAGTGATCACAGGAAGTTCACTTTCTCCTGAGGTAGCCCTTCTGAACCTTTCTGAACATAGACAGTGCTTTGTCCTGTTCAACCCAAATCAGTCTCCCTGTGGCTCCTTCCTGTGAGGACCAAGTGAGCTACTCCACTCTGCCTCTGTATAGGTACCTGTAGCTTCTCTCTTCTGTGAGTTCCATCCCATACCCCTACATCTCTTGGAGGACAGACTTGGTGTGGGGAGTGTAGGGAGGTGGCTTCACTTTGCTCCACTTGATCCCCCATCTCCCACTTTGTCTTTACCTTTCTTAAAGGATGAGCCACTTATATAGATAAATATACAGAGTGTCCAGGACCCAAGTGTTGCTCCAGGTTCAAGGCTTCTCCCACTGCCCTGCTTATGTGAGGCCCTCCTGCCATAGGACAGTCTGTGAGTCAGAGAAACAGAAGAAGTCTATGAGGGGAAAATTTACAAACTTAACAGAGAAGGTTCCAGATCCAGAATAGGGATATGTAGAGCCCTGTGAACCCTGGAAAAACAACAATAACTGCTGAAATTTATTTTAAAGACTTTAAGTCTTTGGAAATTGTCCTAATTCTCCTACTACAAAAGTAATAACATTTAATGAAGAAACTCTAGTGAATTTTGGCAATAATAGCAAAAGTCTATGGCATTTGAACCCTGACTTTCTCCCATCCCTACCTGCCAGCTCAGCATAACAAAGTTATTTTCTGGTGGGGTGTGACCAATAACATGGAACTTTCTCTTCTTCCAGCTATAGGGAAACAGTTTGATCCAGAAGGCATAGGCTGCTGCAATCTCTCATCCTCACCAGATCCATGTTGCACAGGCTTTGTTCCACTCAAGCATTGTAAGCTGCCTGGTACCGTAAACCGGGATAAAAACTCTCGGGGGCAGAGTTAAGCTTTTACTACTTTTACTTCTACTTTCTTAGAGCTTAGAGAGGGAAAGAAAGATTTTTAGAGAGAAAGATTAAAGCGAGCTTTTCTTCTTGTCTTCTTAGCTTAGAGTCTTAGAGAGAAAGAAAGATAGAGCTTAGCTTAGAGAAAGATTAGAGCTTCTTTCTTCTCTCTTCTTTCTTCCTTCTTCTTTCTTCTGTCTTCTGTCTTCCTCAGGAGTCTCGGCCTAACTCTGACCAGTCATTACTCCTTCTATCTGGTTTCTCTTCTGTAACCGCTCTGCCTACGTTCTGGCCGCTCTGATTCTTCTGACCGACCGAGTGACTGCCCGGCTGACTGAATTCTCCGTTCTCCTAACTCGGACCGCTTTCACCCGGTTATATACCTTCAGCTTTTCAGGTGCCTACAGGTGCGTCACATACATATCAGGTGGAACTTATGGCTTCCAGCTAGCTGCAACAGCCCTTCCTAATTAGGGCTCCTTCAAAGCATGGCAGATAGGACTAAGGAGCCCTTCCCTTACTCAGCTCCCATTGATGGGGTAGAATCTCTACTTCAGGCATGGCAGGGCAGTAATATTGTGCCTCTGTTAATTTCTACCCCAATACTTCACACTCATAAAGTGGAGGTTCCATGTTGGGAGAGCATTGGCTACTATTCCTACCCAGCACCCTGCTTATAGAACAGATGTGTCATTCTGAGGAAAGCAGGCTTCTCTCCTTGTCTCCAACACCAGTGCAGTGAGTAGAAGTTCTTCCCAGGAGAAGATATAAGCTTTAAGAATAGGGGCTGGCAGGGGCTGTGGCTGTGGCTCAGTGGTAGCACACTTGCCTGGCATGTGTGAAGCACTGGGTTCAATTCTCAGAACCACATATAAATAAATAAAATAAAGGTCTATCAACAACTAAAAAATATTTTTTAAAAAAGAATAGGGAGCTGGGCGCGGTGGCGCACGCCTGTAATCCCAGCACTTTGGGAGGCTGAGACAGGAGGATCGCGAGTTCAAAGCCAGCCTCAGCAATGGTGAGGCACTTAGCAACTCAGTGAGACCCTGTCTCCAAATAAAATACAAAAAAGGGCTGGGGATATGGCCCAGTGGATGAGTGCCCCTGAGTTAAATCCCCGGTACCACAAAAAAAAAAAAAAAAAAAGAAAAAAAAAAAGAATAGGGGCTGGGGTTGTGGCTCAGGGGTTGTGGCTCAGGGGTAGAGTGCCCACCTAGCACATGGGAGGCACTGGGTTCAATCCTCAGCACTACATATAAATAAATAAAATAAAGGTATTGTGTCCACCTATAGCTAAAAAAAATATTAAAAAAAGAATAGACAGCTCCTTAGCTCTACCTAAGGGGAATACTTTTATTTGGAAAAAAAAGGAGTCATGACATTTTTGCCTAAATGAATTGTCAGGAACAAGGAAGTCCTTGGAGTGAGCAATTAAGAGGGGATTTGGATTTCTCTGATTCTAGGAGCAACTGTAGAATAGTAGACCAGATAGAGGTTTGACAGAAAGAATGAGATGGGGGCGGTTAAGAAGAACGCTCTTAACTTGTGAGCAAGCCTCAAAGCCTATACCCCTGCAATGGGCCCAACTTTAATTGGATCAGATTGTGGAATGATTTATACTTTGGGCATTTCTTTATAAAACAATGGTGAGGGAAGGCATGGTGGGCTGGGCTAAGCAAATCAGTGAGATCTTGTCTCTAAATAAAATACATGTGGCTCAGTGGTTGAATACCCCTGAGTTCAATCTCTGGTACCCAGCACCCCCCCCCCCAAAAAATGGTGAAATTAAAAAGCAATTAGTGGAGGCTAATAGTTGGGTGTGATATCACTAGTGATAGATCATTCAGAAGCTAAAAAAGGGATCTCAGAGAACCCAGCTAAAACCATAGTAATCACTGTGGCAGATACTGCATGCATGCTCAAGACTTTGACCTCTGAGGAGTAACATAAAGGCTGTATACTGCAGAGAAATAGACTTTATTGAACTAGTCTAGCAAAGTTAGTGACAGCATATAGAGTTGCTATATTATTTGAAATGTCCAGCCTTTAACAAAAAATTATGAGATGTGTAAAAGAAACAGAAAAGTGTGGCACATAAAAAAAGCAAGCAATAGAAAGTAGTTTGAGAGGACCACATGTTGGGCTTCAAAGATAAAGAACGTATTATACATATGTTCAAAAACTAAAGAAAACTATGCTTAAAGAATTAAAAGAGGGCTGGGGTTGTGGCTCAGTGGTAGAGCACTTGCCTAGCACGAGTGAGGCATTGGGTTCAATCCTCAGCACCACATAAAAATAAATAAATAAAATTAAGGTATTTTGTCTATCTACAACTAATATATGTATACACACACACACACACACACACACACATATTTAAAAGAAGAATGCATGATGACAATGTCCTACCAAAAAGAGAATATCAGGGCTGGGGTTGTGGCTCAGCAGTAGACAGCTCGCCTAGCACGTGTGCAGCCCGGGTTCAATCCTCAGCACCATGTAAAAATAAAACGCATTGTGTACAACTAAAGCAAATAAATATTTTTTAAAAAAGAGAATATCAGTAAAGAGAAATAACAAAAAATAACCAAATGGAAATTCTGCATTGAAAAATACAATAATTAAATAAAAAATGTGATAGTGGGGCTTGTCAGTAGATTTGAAGTGACAGAAGAAAAAAATCAACAAACTTGAAGATAGATTAATATATATTATGCAAATTAAGTAATATTGAAAATATAGCATTAAAAATGGACAGAGCCTCAGAGAAATGTGGGACACCATTAAGCACACTAAAATACATGCAATGGGATTCCAGAAGAGAAGAGAATGGGATAGAAGAAAATATTCAAAAATAATAAAATCTGGGGCTGGGGTTGTGGCTCAGTGGCAGAGCGCTTGCCTAGCACGTGCGCGGCCTGTGTTCGATCCTTAGCACCACGTAAACATAAATGCATTGCATTGTGTACAACTAAAGCAAATAAATAAATATTAAATAATAATAATAATAATAATAAAAAAATCTTCTCAAATTTGAAGAAAAACACTAATCTCCATATCCAAGAAACTATACAAATAAAAAGCGGGATAAACACAAGGAGATACACCCAATTAAACCACAGTTAAAAATGTTGAGGGGGCTGGGGTTGTGGCTCAGCAGTAGAGCACTCGCCTAGCACATGGAAGGCCCTGGGTTTGATCCTCAGCACCACATAAAAATAAATAAATAAAATAAAGTTATTGTGTTCAACTACAACTAAAAAATAAATATTAAAAAAAGTCAAAACCCCTAAAACAAAGCTAAATCTTGAAAGAAAAAGAAAATGACTCATATTGTATAAGAAAAATTCTAAAAAAATTAATGGTTAACTTCTGCCAGAAATAACAGAAGTCAGAAGTCAGTGGGATGACAATTAAAAGTGATGAAAGAAAATAAATGTCAGCCAAAACACTCTATATGAAATGTCTAGTATAGGCAAATGTATAAAGACAAAGTAGATTACCAATCACCATGGACCTGGGGATGGGGGTGAGGGGAGAGACTGTAACTAGGTACAGAGTTTATCTGGGGGGGCTATGAAAATGTTCTGGAATCAGATAGTGATAATGGTTGTATAACATTAGAAATATATTAAAAACACTGAATTGTACCTGTACAAAGGGTGAATTTGTGATCTGTGAATTTTCTCTCAGTGAAAAAAAATAAAGATCTTAAATCAATAACCTTATTTTCTACCTAAATAAGCTAGAAAAAAAAAAGAGCAGACCAAACCAGAAGTAAGCAGAAGGAAAATAATATCAAAGATTGGAACAGAAATAGAGAATAAAAATCAATGGAGAAAAATCAGTGAAACCACAAGTCAGTTCTTTGAAAAGATCTATAAATTGACAAACCTTTAACTAGACTTCCCAAGGAAAAAAGAGAAAAGACTCAACTTAGTAAAATTAAGAATAAAGATGGAGGTCGACGTGGTGGCACATGCCTGTAATTCCAGCAGGCTGAGACAGGAGGATGGAGAGTTCAAAGCCAGCCTTAGCATTAGTGAGGTGCTAAGCAACTCAGTGAGACCCTGTCTCTAAATTAAAAAATACACAAAAGGGCTGAGGGGTGTGGCTCAGTGGTTGTGAGTCCCTGAGTTTAATCTCTGGTACCAAAAAAAAAAAAAAAAAAAAAAAGAATAAAGATGTGTATGGCACTAAATTAGATTATTTAGATAAAATAGAAAAATTTCTAGAAAGTCACAAATGACCAAAATACATGCAAGACAGAAAATTTAAGTGGAATTGTAACAAGAGATAGAATTATTAATTAAATCATCACCCCCCATCCCAACTCAAATAACCTCATTTGTGAATTTTACCAAACATTTTAAAAATAGTTAATAATAATTCTTTACGAACTTTTCCAGAATAGAAGGAAGTATTTCCCAGCTCATTCTATGAAGTTAGTATTACCCTGATACCAAAACCAGCCAAATGTACCACAAGAAAAGTATGGATCAATATCTTTTATGAATATTTATGTAAAACTCCTCAACAGAATCCAGCAAATTGAATCCAGTTATATATACAAAAGATTATACACATGACCAAGTAGGATTTATTCCAGGAATGCAAAGTTGACTTAACATCTGACATGTAATATACCACATCAATAGAATAAAAGAAACAAACCACATGATCATTCCAAAAGATGAAGAAAAAATAGTTGACAAAAACATACCATTCTTCTGATAAAAACATTCAACAAACTAGGAATAGAAAGGAATTTCTTCAATGTGATGAAAGCCATCTATTAAAAAAAAAAACAAGTCTAATATACTTACTGGTGAAAGACTGATTGCTTTCCCTCTAAGATCAGAAATGAAAGAAGAAAGTTTGTTGTCATTATATCTTTTCAACATTATACTTGAGGGTCCAGCCAGGCCAATTAAGCAAGAAAATAAAAAGGTATCCAGGTTGGAAATAAATAAATAAAACTACCTCTGTTTTAAGATGACATGATCATGTACATAGAAAATCCTAAGAAATTTACAAAAGGACTATTAGAACTAACAAATTAGTTCAGAAGGTTTCAAGACACAAGATCAATTTTATTTCTACACACTAGCAATAAACAATCTAAAAATAAAAATTAATAAAACAATTTCATTTACAATAGCATCAAAAAGCACACAAATTTCTTAGGAATAAATTTAACAGAAGAAGTATAAAACCTACACTCTGAGAAGTACAATCATTGTTGAAAGAAACCAGAAATAAATGGAAACACATCCCATCATCATGGATCAGAAGAGTTAATATTGTAAGATAGCAATCTCTCTAAATTTACATACAAATTCATCACTATTCCTATCAAAATTCCATCTGCATTTTCTTTGTAGAAACTGACAGATTGATTCTCAAATTTGCATAGAAATGCAAGAGAACTAGAATAGCCAAAATAATTTTGAAAACAAGAAGAGCAAAGTTGGAGTACTCACACTTCCTGATTTCAAATCCACTACAAATCTACAGCAATCAAGGCAGTGTGGCACTAGCATAAAAATGTACATATAAATTAATGGAATAAAGAAACAAACCACATGATCATTCCAAAAGATGAAGAAAAAATAGTTGACAAAAACATACCATTCTTCTGATAAAAACATTATCCACTAAAGAGTCCACTGAACATTATCCACTGAGAGTCCACTAAATATTTACAGTTAGTGTTAAATTTTTTGAGCAAGAGTGTCAAGATAATTTGATAAAAAATAGTCATTTCAACAAATGGTGATAAGACAACTGGATATTCACATGAACAAAAATGAAGTTGGACCCTCTACATGACATCACAGACAGAAATTGACTCAAAGCACAGAGCTAAATGTAAGAACTCAAACTATAGAACTCTTAGATGGAAGCATAGAAGCGAATCATGATCTTAGATTAGGCATTGGTTTCTTTGATGTGATTTTAAAAGCACAAGCTACAAAAGAAAACAATAGATAAATTGGACTTCATGAAAATTAAAAGCTTTTTGTTCTGGGTGTATACCCAAAATAATTGAATTTGGAGACTTGAGCAGATATTTGCACACCAATGTTCAGAGCAGCACTATTCACAATAGCCAAAAGATGGGGAAACCCCACATGTTCGTTTATAGATGAATCGATAAACAAATTGTGATATATATATATATATATATATATATATATATATATATACACACACAATAGAATATTGTTCAGTCTTTAAAAAGAAGGAAATTCTGGCACGTGTGCCAAAATGGATGAACTTTGAAGACATTATGCTCAGTTTTGTTTTGTTTTGTTTTGGGCACTGTGGATTGAACCCAGGAGTACTTAACCACTGAGCCATATCCCCAGCCCTTTTTTGTTTTATTTTGGGAGAGGGTTTCACTAAGTTGCTCAGCACCTTGCAAATACACTGAGACTGGCTTTGAACTTGAAATCCTCCTGCTTCAGCCTGCCGAGCTGCTGAGACAATAGGCATACACACTGAGCCCAGCTATGTTCAGTTTTCTAAAAAGGCAAAAAATGAAAATATTATGTGATTTCACTTAATGAGGTAGCTAGAGTAGTCAAATTAATAGAGATTGGAAGTAGAATGATGGTTGCCATGAGCTGAAAGGAGGAAAAAATGGAGAGTTATTGTTTAATGGGTACCAAATTCAGTTCAGAAAGATGAAACATTTCTGGAGATGGATGATGGTGGTGGCTGTATAACAATGTGAAAGCAGTTAATGATGCTGAAATATACATTGAAATGTTTAAAATTATAAATTTTATGTTATATGTATTTGACCACAATAAAATAATTTAAAGCTTTGTTCTTCAAAGTATACAAGCCAGAAAATTAAAACACAACCCATAGAATGATAGAAATATTTGTAAATTATTTATCTGATAAGGACTGAATATCCAGAATATATAAAGAATTCATATGATTCTATAATAGAAAGACAAATAATAACACTTAAGGAGTTTGAAAGTTGTCACTCTGTCCTAACAATAAATAAAAAGCTAAACTAACTGAAAAATCAATATTTTTTGTGCTTGGTAGCTATACAGTTAGTAATATTGATGTTTTTATAATGTTATTGTATTTTTTAAAAAATATTTATTTATTTGCTTTTAGTTGTACACAATGTGTTTTTACATGGTGCTGAGGATTGAACCCAGGCCGCGCACGTGCTAGGCGAGCGCTCTACCACTGAGCCACAACCTCAGCCCTAATGTTATTGTATTTTTATACCTCTATTTTATTTATTTACTTTTTATGTGGTGCTAAGGATTGAACCCAGTGCCTCACACATGCTAGGCAAGTGCTCTACCACTGAGCCACAACCCCAGCCCATATTGATGGTTTTATAGATATGTATACATATACATAGATATATTATGAAACAAATGGATAATTATTTTGATGTTAACAAGGAACTGAGATTTTACTATAAGAGAAGCAAATGTAAAGTCAAAGAAAATAATTCTAAAATTATATTTTAAGTTTGAATTTGAAACTTTTTTCTTTTTTTACTTTGTTCTTTTTAGTTATACATAAAAATAGAATTCATTCTGACATAATTATAAAGACATGAAATATAATTTGTTCTAATTTAGTCCCCAGTACTTCTCCTTCTCTCTCTTCCTCCAAACCCCTGTTCCCTTCCCTCTACTCCACTGATCTTTCTTTCTGCTATTTACTTATAGTTTTTTTTTAATTTAGTATCTTGTGACTGTACACTGATGGTGAGATTCACTGTGATATTTCATATATGTACATAGAAATGTTAGTTCAGATTCATTCCACAGTCTTTCCCTATCCCATCTCTCCTTTCTTCCCTTTATTCCTCTTTATCTATTCTATTTATCTTTCTTCTATTTGTTTTTTTATCTCTCCATACCTTGTTTTGGATTAGCTTCTGCACATCAGCAAAAACATTTGACCTTTGACTTTTGGGGAGTGGCTTATTTCAGTTAGCATGATAGTCTCCAGTTCCATCTATTTACTGGCAAATGCCATAAAGTCATTCTTCTTTATGGATGAGTAATATTCCATCGTATATATATACCACATTTTCTTTATCCATTTATCTGTTGAAGGGCACCTATGTTGGTTCTACAGCTTACTCATTTTGAATTGTGCTGCTACAAATACTGACATGGATATGTCTTTGTAGTATGCTGATTTTAAGTCCTTTGAGTATATACTGAGGAGTGGGACAACTGGGTCAAATGGTAGTTCCATTCCAAGTTTTCTGAGGAATCTCCATACTGCTTTCCAGAGTGGTTGCACCAATTTGCCATCCCACCAATAATGTATGAGTGTACCCTTTTCCCCACATCCTCACCAACATTTACAAAATCAATAATTGTTCTTGGAGTCACCAGAGAAAATAAGTTCACAGGATAAACAAATGCACCAAAAAATTGAGACAGATAAGAGAATACAGAAAATTACAATACCAGAACAGAAAACTCAATGGGAACCACCACTGGAGTAATATGATCTAAACTGGAACTGACAAACTGCTGGAGGTTCAGTGTACACAAGTCAGAGAGCTAAAAACTCCAGGGGATGCCTACTCATATAAGGGTTCCCCCTGACACCTCATATTTTTTGAATTTTGCCACTAGGAGCTCTACCATGTTCTCATAGTGAAAACTGGAGGGGGAAATTATGTTTCCAGCAGAGAGAAGGAGAAATTAACCATTTTTAAATACTTTAGAGTATTATATTCTTCTTAATAAGGCCTGTCTGTACTCCAGAGAAAATATTTTAGCAGAGCTTAAACTGATGGGGTTTATCAGAGCTTAACTGACCTGGGGAAAGAGAAATACTCAACTCCAGCCCACTCTAGCCAGCCTGTTTCACATGGATGAGAAGAACTGAGAAGCACTTGTGAAGTTCACAGCCCAAGAGCACAGTTTCACTAAAGACTGATTAATCATAGGACTACAGAATGTTTCTCATCTCCCTCCACATCTTATTACCACACCACTATTTACCTAGGCCTATTTACTAGAGTTCCTTTTGCTCAGTACATCATGTTCAGCTTTCAACATAAACTTGCAAGACATACTAAAAGGCCAAAAAAAGAAAAAAAAAAAAAAAAAAACCTTCAATTTGAAGAATTAGACCAAACATCAGAACCAGACTCAGTTGTGGCAGGGATGCTGGAATTATCAGACTTAGAATAAAATAATTATGACAAATATGCTAAGGCCTCTAATGAATACAATAGACAACATGCAAAAACATGCAAGAAGATGGGCAAAGTAAGTAGAAAGATGAAAATTCTAAGAATCAAAAAGAAATACTAGCAATTAAAAACACCACTATAACAACTAGGGATGTAGCTCATGGCAGAGTACTTGCCTAGCATATATGAGTTCCTGGGTTCCATCCACAGCACTACAAAACAAAACAAAAAACCCCACTCTTAACAGAAATGAAGAATGCTTCTGATAGGATCATTAGTAGACTGGACATGGTTAAGGAAAGAATGTCTGAGCTCGAGGATAAGTCAATAAAAACTTCTAAGATGGAAAAGCAAAGAAAAAATAAGACTGAAAAAATGAAGCAGAATGTCTAAAAATGGGGGGACAACTACTAAAGGTATAATGAGTAATGAATATAAAAGACAAAAAAGGCAAAGAAACAGAAGAAATAATTGAAGTAATGATATGTGAGAATTTCACCCAAATTAATGTCAGACACTAAATCACAGATCCAGGAAACTCAGATAACATAAAGCAGGATAAATGCCAAAAACAAAAATCACATGCAGGTGTATATAGTTAAACTGAAGAAACCAAAGACAAGGAAAAAATACTGAAAGGAGCCAGAAGAAAACCCACTTTACCTATAGAGGAGTAAAGGTAAGAATTACATGTGAGTTTTCTTCAGGAAGAAAACTTGCAAACAAAAAAAAAAGTGGGGTAAAATATTCAAAGTGTTAAGAAAACTGGAAGTGGTGACACATACTTATAATCCCAGCAACTCAGAATGCTGAGACAGGAGAATTTCAAGTTTGAGACCAGCCTCAGGAACTTAGTGTTAAAGCACCCCTGGGTTCAACCCTTAGTACCTAAATAAATAAATAAATAAAATAGAGAGCTGAGAAGGAAAAAAAAAAAAACCAACAACAATAAGACCAATCTAGAATTCTGTACTCTGTAAAATTATCCTATAAAAGTGAAAAAAAAAACTTTCTCAGAAAAAAAATGAAGGAATTTGTTGCCAGTAGAACTGCCACAAAATAAATGTTAGAAGTTTGGTGGTACACGCCTGTAATCCCAGTGGCTCGGGAGGCTGAGACAGGAGGATTGTGAGTTCAAAGCCAGCCTCAGCAATGGTGAGGCACTAAGCAACTCAGTGAGACCCTGTCTCTAAATAAAATACAAAAAGGGCTGGGGATGTGGCTCAGTGGTTGAGTGCCCCTGAGTTCAATTCCCTGTATAAAAAAAAAAAAAAAGTTTGTCACAGAGAAGGAAAATGATATAGGCCAGAAACTTCAAGTCTAGGGACTAAGGGTGTAGTTCAGTGGTAAAGCACTTACCTAGCATACGTGAGGCCCTGGGTTCAATTCCCAGTACCATAAAAGTAAAAAACAAATTCAGTTCTACATACAGAAAGTTCTACATACATACATTGTAGAAAAGTATATGAGAAAGTAAAATGAAAACTTTTTGTTCTTAATTGTTTCAACACATACCTGTTCATTCAAATAATACCAATATTTGATATAGGCTTATTTGCAAGTGTAAGTAATGACAGTAATGATAAAAGTGATGGGAGGAGGGATTAGGATTATTTAGTTATTATGAGGTACTTGCAGTACCCCTTGAAGTGATATACTGTTATCTGAAATTAGATTTAGATCAACTCTAAATGTATATAATACACATTTGTGTATTGCAAATTCTAGAGCAACCATTAAAAAGTAAAAATGAAATATAATTGATATACAACAAAAGGAGAGAAAATGGAATCATAAAATGCTAAATTAAAACCATGAAAGGCAGAAAAAGAATGAAAGACAAAAATTGAAACAAAGAACAAGGGTAATAAATAGCACACAGTAAAAAAATATGGTGATGGGGCTGGGGTTGTGGCTCAGCGGCAGAGCGCTTGCCTCAAACTTGCGCGGCCCGGGTTCGATCCTCAGCACCACGTAAACATAAAAATGCATTGCATTGTGTACAACTAAAGTAAATAAATAAATATTTTAAAAAATGGTAGATGTTAATTCAACTATATCAACAATCACTTTAAACATCAATACTCTAAATACCCAAATTAAAAGAGCTTGTCAAAGTGAATCAAAAAACAAAATATATGTTTTCTTTAAGAAATTCACTTTTAAGATAAATACACATAGATTAAAAGTAAGGGGATAATAATAGAAGTGCTCTGGAATAGACAAAGGGGAATGAAGGGAAGGAAGGGAGGATGGGAATGGGAAAGACAGTACAATGAATTGGACATAACTTTCCCTGTGCTCATATATGAATACACAACCTGTGAAACTCCACATCATGCACAACCACAAGAATGGGAAGTTATAATCCATATATGTGTAATATGTCAAAATACATTCTACTGTTATGTATAACTAAAAAGAACAAATTTTTAAAATACAAAAAAGTAAGAAGATGGAGAAATATACACCACATTAACATTAATTAAAAAAAGCTTGAGCAACTATATTACATTACATTTTATATAAGCTAGAAATAGAAATACCATATGACCCAGCAGTCCCCTACTGAGTATATATTGAAAGGAATTGAAACTAGTATGTCAAAGACACATCTGCACTCACACATTTATTGCAGCACTGTTCACAATAGCCAAGATATGGAATCAACCTATATGTCCATCAATGGATGAATGGACAAAGAAGATGTGATACAGATAAGGATATAGATGATATAGATATAGATAAAATGGAATGTCATTTAGCCATAAAAAGAACAAACTTCTGTCATTACAGAATTTATGGCACCATGGGTGAATCTAGAGTACATTATGTCAAATGATATGTCAGGTGAAGAAAGGCAAATACATTATCATGTAATCATCATATCAGTGTAATTGGCATATCAATCATTTCAGACACATATAATTTCTTTGTGCTGGGAAACATACATACCCTCTACTCATAAATGGAAGTGAAAAAGTTGATCTTGATGTAGAGAATAGAATAGTGATTATCAGAGCCTAAGAAGGGTGTGTGTGGAAGGGAGAGTGATGGAGAGAGGATGGATAATGGGTGTACAGGAATGCAGTTGTATATGAAGAATACCTTCTAATGTTCTATAACACAATAACTATGGTTGACAACAATTACTTGAATAGTTCTGAGTAGTTACTAGAGGGGATATTCCTAATGCAAAGAAATTACATGTGTGTGAGGCAATGGATATGCCAATTACCCTGATATGATCATGACACATTGTACACATGTATGGAAATGTCACACTGTATCCCATAAATATGTAAAAGTATTATGTTTCAGTTAAAATTAATTTTTTTAAAGATTTCATACAGAGAAAACTTCAGATTGAGGAAAGTTATCTGAGATAAAGATGGGTGTTATATAATGATAAAAGTGTCAGTTTTCCAAGAAGACATAACAATCCTTAAAGTGTATGTGCCTAACAACAGAATGTCAAAATACACAAGCAAAAACTGACAGAATTGTAGAAATAAATAAGCAAATCTATTATAGTTGGAGGCTTAGACTTCAACACTTCTCTATTAGAAATGGACCACTCCAGCTGGCAGAAAATCAGTAAGACATCTTTTCCAAGCTCACACCAAACATTGACCAAGATAGACCATATTCTGGACTCTAAAATACAACTTAACAAATTTAGAAGAATAGAAATCATACAGCATCTGCCTTCTGTCTAAAATGGATTTGAGCTAGAAATCAATAACAGAAAGATAGCTAGAAAATCTCCAAATATTTGGATATTAAACAACACACTGGTAGCCGGGCGTGGTGGTGCACGCCTGTAATCCCAGCACTTGGGAGGCTGAGGCAGGAGGATCACGAGTTCAAAGCCAGCCTCAGCAATGGCGAGGCACTTAGCAACTCAGTGAGACCCTGTCTCTAATTAAATATAAAAAAGGACTGAGGATGTGGCCCAGTGGTTGAGTACCCCTGAGTTCAATCCCCGGTACCCAAAAAAAAAAAAAAAAAAAAAAAAAAAAAAAAAAAAAACACTGGTAAATTACACATGGGCCAAAAACTAAGAGAAATTTTTAAAAACATTTTGAAGTAAATGAAAATACAACTTATCAAAAGTTGTGGGATGAAATAAGAACAGTATATCCAGGGGAACTTGTACCATTGAATGGATATTTTAGAAAAGAAAAAAAAGATCTAAAATCAATAATCAAAACTTCCAATTTAGGAAATTAGAAAAAAAGTACTACTTAAATTCAAAGTAAGCAGAAGAAGAGAAATATCAAAATTTAGATCAGAAAGCAATAAAATTGAAAGCAGGAAATAGAGAAAACCAATACAACAAAAAGCTAGTTCTTTGAAAAGATCTGCAAGTTCAATAAACCTCTAGACAGGCTAATTATGAAAAAGGAGAGAGAAAACACAAACTGTTAATATCAGAAGTGAAAAAGTACATCAGCACAGATTCCATAGACATTAAAAGGATAATAAAGAAATATTATAAACAATTCAACACCCACAAATTTAATACTTAGATGAGAAGGACCAATTTTTTTGAAAGACACAATCTAAAAAGTCACACTAGAAATAGTAGGCAACCTTAACAGCCTTATATTTATTAAGGGAATTAAATCAATAATTTTAAAACTTTCTAAAGCAAACTCAGGCTCAGATGAGTTCACTGGTGAATTCTACCAAACACTGAAAGAAGAAATTATACCAATTCTCTACATTCTCTTTCAGAAGACTTTTCAGAAGAATTTTTCCTAACTCATTCCATGAGGCCAACATTACCCTAATATCAAAACCAGACAAAGACATTACAAAAAAATGACCAGTATCTCTCATGAACATTCATGCAAAAGCCCTCAATAAAATATTGGCAAATTGTACCCAACAATGTATAAAAATAATTATACACCATGACCAAGTGGGATTATCTCAGGTATCTTTGGCTGGTTCAACATTCAAACATCATTAATGTAATCTATCACATCAACAAATTAAAGAAGAAAAGGTGATCATATCAATAGATGCAGGAAAAGCATTTGGCAAAATCCAAAATCCACTCCTGATACAAACTCCAAGCAAACTAGGAATAGAAGGGAACTTCCTTGACTTGATAAAGAACATCTACAAAGAACTGGCAGCTAACATTATACTTAATGGTGAAAAACTGGATGCTTCCCCACTAAAATGAAGAACAAAGGAAGAATTCTCCTTCTCACTACTCCTTTACAATGTTGAAATGAAAATTCTAGCTAATGATATAGTAAAATAAATAAAATAAAATGTGTACTGATTAAAAACAAAGAAACAAAACTGTCCCTTTTTGCAGATGATAGTATTGTCTATGTAGAAAACCTGAAAGAAATAACAGACAAAAAAACTTCTGGAATTAGCCGGGCGTGGTGGCGCATGCCTGTAATCCCAGCACTTTGGGAGGCTGAGGCAGGAGGATCACGAGTTCAAAGCCAGCCTCAGCAATGGCGAGGCACTTAGCAACTCAGTGAGACCCTGTCTCTAAATAAAATACAAAAAAGGGCTGGGGATGTGGCCCAGTGGTCGAGTGCCCCTGAATTCAATCCTTGGTACAAAAAAAAAAAAACCCTTCTGGAATTAATAAGTGATTATAGCAAGGTTGTAGGATACAAGTTCAGTATACAAAAGTTCTTTATACCAGTAAAGAACAAGTAGAATTTAAAATTAAAAGAATACAATTTACATTTTCACTTCCCCAAAATGAAATACTTTGGTATAAATATAACAAAATATGTACAAGGTCTGTGTGAGGAAAATTATAAAATTCAAATGAAATAAATCAAAGAACTAAATAATTGTAGAGATATTCCAAGTTCATGGATGAAAATACTCGATGTTGTCAAGGTGTCAGTTCTTCCTAAACTTCAATGCAATCTCAATCAGAATCCCAGAAAGTTACCTTGTGGATATTGAAAAACCAATTTTAATACTTGTATGGAAAGGCAAAGGCCCAGAATAGACAACACAATATTGAAAGAGAAGAACAAAGCTGGGAAAATGACACTAACTGACCTCAAGACTTCCTATTAAGCTACAGTAACCAAAACAATATGACATTGTTGAAAGAATAGACAAATAGACTAATGGAACAAACTAGAAAGTCTGGAAATAGACCCATATGAATACATTCAATTAATCTTTGACAAAGAAGCAAAGGCAATACAATGTAGCAATAGTCTTCAAGAAATGGTGCTGGAATAAGTGGATATATACATGCAAAAACAGACAAATAGGGGCTGAAGTTGTAGCTCAGTGGTAGAGTGCTTGCCTAGCATGCATGTGAGGCACTGGGTTTGATCCTCAGCACCACATAAAAAATAAATAAATAAATAAATAAAGTTTAAATTTAAAAATATATATTTTTAAAAAACAGACAAATAAATGTAGACACAGACCTTATATCCTTCACAAAAATTCACTCAAAATTAATCATATGCCTAAATGTAAAACACAAAATTCTAAAACTCCTAGGAGATAATATAGGAGAAAATTTAGATGACCTTGGGTGATGACTTTTTAAGATACAGCACCAAAGTTTCAATCCATAAAAGAAAGAATTGATAAACTGGACTTCATTAAGATTAATGACTTTTTTTCTGCTCAGTGAAAAACACTGTCAAGTAAATGAGAAGAGAAGTCACAAACTGGGGGAATCTATTTGCAAAAGACACATCTGGTAAAAGACTATTAACTAAAATATACAAAGAACTCTTAAAACTCAACAAAAAGAAAATGAACAACTAAATTTTAAAAACAGGCAGAAGTCCTGATCACCTCACCAAAGAACACATAGAGATGGCAAATAAGCATATGAAAAGATGTCTTATGTCATTACAAGTGCAAATGAGAATAATGAGCTACCAGTACAAACCTATGAGAATGACTGAAATCCAAGACACTGGCAACAACAAAGCCTAGAGAGGACATGGAGCAACAGAAACTCATGCATTGCTGTTGGGAAGGCAAAATGGTACAGACAGTTTGGAAGACAGTTTGGCAGTGTCTTACAAAACTAAACATACTCTTACCATAAAATCCAGCAATCACATTCCTTGGTATTTACCCAAATGATTCAAAAATCTATATCTACACAAAAATCTACACTTGATTGTTTATAGCAGCTTTATTCATAATGGCCAAAACTTGGAAGCAATCAAAATATTCTTCAGTAGATGAGTGGATTAGTAAACTATGGTTCATGCAGACAATGGAGTATTATTCAACACTAAAAAGAAATGAGCTATCAGTTCATAAAAAATATATAGAGGAACCTTAAACACATATTATTAAGTGAAAGAAGCCAATACGAAAGGCTACATATAGTATGATTTCAACTGCATAATATTCTGGAAAAGGTAAAACTATGGAGACAGTAAAAGGTTTAGTGATTGCCAGTGGTTCAGAGAGAGGGAGAGATGACTAGACAGGGCACAGATGATTTTTGGGGGAGTGAAGCTATTCTGTATGATACTATAATGATGGATGCATGTCATTATACATTTGTCAAAACTTACAGAATGTACAACACTAAGAGTGAATCTAGCGTAAACAAAAAACTTTGGGCAATAAGGATGTGTCCGTGTAGGTTCATGGATTGTAACAAACATACCATTCTGATGCAGAATTCTGATGCAGTGGGGAGGCTGAACTTGTGTGGGAACATGGGGCAAATGGGAAGTGTCTACCTCTTGTTCACCTTTGCTATGAACCTAAAACTGCTCTAAAAGTAGTCTTTACAGAAACAGTCCAAGGGGTTGAATAGCCAGTTCTCCAAAGAAGATATATGAATGGCCAATAAGCACCTGAAAAGATGCTTAATATCTTTAGTCATTAAGGAACTACAAATCAACACCAAAATGAGATAACACTTAATACCCACTAGGATACTAATTAAAAAAAATAACAAGTGTTGGTGAGGACGTAGAGAAACTGAAATCTTCAGGCATTGCTGGTGGGAATGCAAGATGTTTTAGCCACTTCAGAAAATATTTTGGCAGTTCCTTAGAATGTTCAAAATAGTTACTATATAACCCAACAATTCTATCTTTTGGTGTACACCCACGATATATGAACACATACATCTACAACAAACCTGTACAGGAATGTTCATAGCAACATTATTCATAATAGCCCCAAAGCGGAAACAATTCAAATATCTGTGAATTGTTGAATGAATAAATGAAACATGACATATCCACACAAAAGGCATTATTCAGCCACAAAAAATGAATTACTAATACATGCCAAATATAAAATAAACTTGAAAGCACTCTAAGTGAAAGAAGACAGTCAAAAAGGATCATGTATTGTATGATTTTATTTACATGAAATGTCCAGAACATGCAAATTTATACAGACAGAAAATACAGTAATATTTTCTAAAGGTTGGGTCAAAAGAATGAATAAATTGGGGGATGATGGCTAAAGGACATGGGTTTCTTTTGGGGTGATAATATTCTAAATTGATTGTGGTGGGGGAACAATCCTGTGAATTTACTAAAAATCATAGAATTGTACTTTAAATGAACCAATTTGTATAACATATGAATTTTGTCTCAATAAAGCTATTTTTTTAAAGAGCCAAATAGAATAGAAGCTATCTTTGAGTTAAGTCCTGAATGATATTCAAGTAATCAAAACGTAGAGAAAGTGCCAGGCATGGTGGTGCACACCTTTAATCCTGGCGGCTCAGGAGGCTGAGGCAGGAGGATCGTGAGTTCAGAGCCAACTTCAGCAACTTAGCAAGATACTGAGCAACTTGATGATATCCTGTATCTAAATAAAGTACAAAAAAGGGCTGGGGATGTGGCTCAGTGGTTGAGTGGCCCTGAGTTCAATCCCTGGTACCAAAAGAAAAAATGTAGAGAAAGGTATTTCAAGCAGTGGATTTGCGTGTACAACAGTTTGGAGGATTGAGATATGAATGATATAATGTGAATGAAAAAGGTATCTGTGGATGGTTCAGGTAGGGTTGGGTGGAACAAAATGAACCCGGTAATGTCACTTGGGAACTTGAATGGTGTGCTCAGGGGTTTGGGTCTAATCTCACCAAGCCTTTAGAGATTCATGGGTGGTTTCTGGGAGGGGGACAAACAAAGTCAGATTTCTATGTCATGGAGCATGTCTGACAATAATCAGTCTGTAGAATACCTGGAAGGAGGCAAGAATACCTTTTGTAAACTGTAACTGGATTTTGTAAATTGTATAGTTTCCAAAGTCTGTTAATGGGGGCTTTCTTAATTGTCTTCTCTGAGCTACCTCCCTCAGGGCCTGCCCTTAGCCTTGTTCCCACAGGGCTTTGCCTATTGTAGGATTTTGTTTTGAAAAATTAAATGTGCAAAGGCTTAAAGCTCCAAAAGAATTGCCCAGAGGCAGATTTTCTATTTTTGAGAGATGCTTTGTATGTCAGTGCCAAGAGTCTACCAGGCTAACCAACATTATATGGGGCCACAAAGTTCAGGTTATGGGTCTTGATCTGCTTTCTGCACCCCTCCCCTAACACATATACTAATTTAGGATATCCTCTTTGTTTAATAAGCTCCCCTTCTACCCTTAGCCATAGACCCCTATTCCAAGCTTTACCACTAATCTGATTGTGGTTTGTTTATATCATGAAGGTTCTAAAAAAATTTATCTCTAAAATCTCTTACCACTTTACAGGTTAACTTTACCTACATGGAGCTAAGCCTGAGCAGACAGAGAGACAGAAGGTGGAGAAAAGCAGGAAGATGGAAGACAGGCATAAGCCCTTAAAGGGCCTTAGACCTCTTTTTCTGGCTGAGAACTATCTGGTTATATGGTGACCTAGTTTAGAAGAGTAGAGACTGTTCCCAAGCTAAGCATGCTTACCTTAAATTGGCATACAGCCCTAAGATTTTCCACTTTCCAATCCAAAATGCATTTCATATTTTCCTTTGTTTTCTGTATCCCCAAATCTCAGGAGAGCATATTTCCCAGGTGTGCATATTGTTTTGGGTAGAATAGGAAAGCATGTCTTTCATTAACAATCTGAATGATCCATTGAATAATGGAAGGAGAACCAAAAGGGCATTGGAACTTGGGCTTGACTGACCTACAATGAGGATCCTTACCCTGGGCCCTCTTGCCTGTCTTTAAAGGGTATATGGATTCTAGTCCATACTTCATAAAGTCCCTACTACTAGAGAGAAATGACCCAGAGAAAAATGCCTCCACTTCCACAGGGAGCCACGGCTTAGGAGGTCTGTATAGCAGTGCCACAGAAACTGGGGAGCCAGGTTTGGAGGTAGCAACCAAAGTGGAACAGGCAAAGGACACAGGGTCTCATGGGGCCCCATAGACCTAATAGAAGCTTATGGATCATCTACTTTAGAAGCTTCTAACTAGGAAGGGTATAAGATAAGTTGAAATGGAAAGAAGAAAAGAAGTCTTCAAGTGAATCCAAAACCCTCAAAGAAATTCTAGGTTGACCCAGGATGAGGTGGCATGTGGCACAAGCTCACTAAATTGCAATTTCTTTCTGGTCATAATGGTCATTATCTTCTGCTGATTAGGAGTTCTAACTGGCAGTTAGAACATTTTTTTTGGCTAGTAAAGTGAGGAAATAAATTTTTGTATAATCAATGTATTTACTGGTAAGCGAACTTTTGAAAAATACATGGCTCAGGAAGAGAAATAGTTTAAAAGGGGAAAAATTTGGTAACTGCTGATGGAACCTACACATTTCATTTTACTCATGAAGAAACCAAGATCCAAGGAGGAGAGGTACTTTGTCCAGAGTCACATAATGAATGGGCCCATTAAACCTGAAGCCCAGATCATTTAACCATCAGCTAGAACCCTTTTTCCTCTACTCCAATCTATTCTAGAACTGTCTGTTCCTCCACAATATAATGTAGATGCTCAGAAAAGTTGTGTTGAATGAAACTCATCAGTTTTGCCAGGAAAGTGTCTGACTTGATTGGTTCCATGGCCTAAAATGATCTGGCTTGGCAGAATGGGACTAGAAAACCAGAATCTGGATGTCTTTGTTTTCTATTACTATAACAGGACACCTGCAATTGAATAATTTATAAAGTAAAGAAATTTATTTTGGCTCATAGTTCTGGAGGCTGGGAAGTCCACCAGCATGGCAACAGTGTTTGGTGATGCTGCTTCATCTCATGGTAGAAAAGTGGAATGGCAAGTGAGCACATGTGGAAGAGATAAAACATGAGGGGCAGCCTCACTTTATAACAATCTGCTCTCATGGAAATTAATCCAGTCACCAGAGCAAGAACTCACTCCTATGAGAATTAACCTAGCCTCACAAGAGTGGTATTAATCTCTCCCACCACCTCTCAACACCATTGCATTGGGAATCAAATTTCAACATGAGTTTTGGAAGGGACAGACCATATTCAAACCATAGTATTGGGCTAAAATGTCTAAAACTCCTCTAGGGCCATGACTCTTACCAGTGAGCATTGTGACAAAGCCATGGACTTCTGGACCATGCTAAATAAACCGTGGCAAGCCTAACTTAGGTTAGGACAACATCCTGGTCTAAACCCAAACTAGAGATTCCAGAACTCTTAGCTCCCTTTTACCAGGTAAGTGTTTTATTGTGCCCCTAGCGTCACTAAACTTGTGTTCAGTGTGGCTCGGGCCCAGGTGGAGCTTGTTAAAGTGAATTAGAGAAGGGCAACTTTGTTTTTTACCAGATACAAGAAAGCAACTGTTCTATAACAAGGAGAAGCACTGAGAATGAAAGTCCTAAAAGAAGCATGGGTTTGAAGCAGACCCCAAATAAAATATATCCAGGTGAGGGGTATGGCAAGGAGGGAATCAGGGAAGGGGATTGGAGAATGCTGTAGCTTGAGTAACTGTTTGGCTTTCACAGCTTTTTAGGAGCCTGGTCTAGAAAAATCTCATAAAGACAAAGTAAAAAAATCCACACCAGCCACAAGCACCAAGGCTTTGAAGCATTGGTGGGAGGGTATGAAGTCTGAATCCACCGCCCATCCGGACTCCTGGAACCCTGGGGGCCTTGGATGGAGCCTGCCCTCTTCTTCCTAGGCTTTCCCCAAGAATGGTGCTACCTGCTGAGTTTCTGGTACTCTTGGCTCTCTTGGATCCCTTCTCCTCTCTCCTTAGAGGTGGTATTGACCAACCCTCTCCCACCAGATAAGGAAGCCTTGTTCTTCCTGATCTAGGAGAGCAAAACAGTTTTCATTCCCCGGGGGCTGGGAGGGCCGGAGAGGGGAAGTTCTGATGAATGTAAGCGGATCAGTCAGTGGCTTGGGCAGCCCCAGGGGCTCCTGGTCCCCATATCCTCCACCACCTCCCACTCTGTCCCCTCCCCATTTTCACCCTGCTTCCTCACTGGCCATTAGACTACTTTGTTCGTTGCCCAGAGACTTGGTGCAAGCTAACAATGATGTATTTCACCTCTCCAGTATTGTCACCCCTATACTAGGGTTGGCTGGGAAACAAAATTGCAATGCACTTCTCACTCTGCCTCTATCCAACCCTGTCCGTCCCTTTTCTACCTTCCAGTGGGGACTGCCTTGGTGCACAAATGCTATCTAACCTACAAAATTGGGCTGAGCACCACCCCCATCCTCCCTGGAAGTCCAGAACAGTGAAATGTTGTTCAGGCCTATCTTAGGCCCAGACAAAGAATCTGAAGGGTGGGCAAGGGCCACAAGAAACTGTGGTGTTGCAGAATCTAACGGGCCAGTACTTCCCAAAGGGATCTGTTCCTGCCTTTATCTGCAGTAATTATTTCTCAAAAGGACACATGCAAGGACTCTGGAGTCCAGGCAAAGATTTTGTGCTTGGATTCCCTATTCCAGGCTGCCCCTTTCATACTATGGCAAAATCTCCTCAAGCCACACATTCCTTGTGGCCTGCAAAGTCACCCTTGGTCTCCAAATAGCCCCATAGGGCCATTTTGAATTTTATTAAGGAAATATAAAATAAGTATGAAATAAAAGTACAGCCATTTCCTTGGAGATGCCTGGAAGGAAGACATGAAAATATTCCATATCCTGTTCTGTTAACAGTATTTACACCACGGAATCTCTCTCTGAACCCTTTTCCTAAAACAACAGCTTTTACTGGCCGTAGTCCAGAGTCCTCTGTGCTACCATATTTCCTGACTCATTGGAGGAGCAATAGGTCTGAAACTACCTTAAGATTGTAACTTGTCCACTCATGATCTTCTAGTCTTTCCTAACTGGGTGAAGACTCATGCCTTTATCTAGGTTAAGTGAGTTTAAAAAGAAATTAATATCCTCTGTATTTGGTATTATAATCTATTGATTTGTTTTAGTAAATAAAAAATGTTTACATGGGCTTTGCCTCTCATTTTCCCCCTAAGACAACTCTTTATACATAAAGTCTTAAGTTCTTCAACTGAAATTCTTCCTTCATGGACTTTCAGAAATCCATTCACAATGCTTAGGGAGGTGCTACTGTAGGATCAACAATGTGTGATAACATCAAAGGATATAAAATATCAACAACAACAAAAACTGCCAAAAATAGCCTTTAGTACAAAAGAGAAACACCAATGCCAAGTCAGCTTCTGCTTAAAAAAAATTTAATGGAAATGATCAATGATCAGTTAAATTTTAAAAATACATGTAAATTACTTATACATAAATGTTCAGAACAGCTTAATTTGTAATAGACCCAGACTGGAAACAACACAAATGTCCATCTACAGGTAAATAGAGGAAAAGAACTGTGGATAGCCACACAATTGAATACTATTCAGAAATTTTAAAAAAGAACAAATATTGATACACACATTACTCTGAATTTCAAAGTAATTATGCTGAGTGAAAGAATCTGTAGACAAAAATAGTACATACTGTATAATTCTGCTCATATAAAATTCTAAAAAATCCCAACTAATCTATAGTGACAGAAGATCAGTGGTTGCCTGGAGATAGAGGTGAAGGGAGGAACTGATTGCAAAATGAGTACGAAGAAATTTGGGGGATGATGTATATGTACATTATTCAGATTATTGCAATGATTTCATGGGTGTGTAGATTTGTCAAATTTTGCTAAATTATATGCCTTAAATATCTGCTGTTATTATATATCAATTATACCTTAATAAGCTATTAAAAAGATAAATAGATTTAGAGCAGAAATATTAATTTTAATACATACTGTTGAGCTGACTAAATATCCATTTCCAATTCCCTTTATTTCTGCCATGGTTACAGAAGCTACAAAAATGAAATGCTTATTTTTCAGACTCACTAACAATTAGGAGTTAGAAAACTAAATCAATGGAACCTCTTTCCTTTCCAACTGAAATCTTTCACTGAAGTGTATTATATAAATCATAGAAAAGCAGGAATGTTCTGGTGTGATTGGGGGTGCTTTTCAGCCTACTGGAGTCTCCACTGACTTTCTCATTTACTTTCTCTAGACCTATTATGGTTTGAATCTTGGATATCTCCCAAAGGCTCATGTGTTGAAAACTTGGTCCCCAAACCAGCAATGTTCAGAAACAGGGCTCTTGGGAAGTGATTAGATCATGAGGGCTCTGACCTCATCAGTGGATTAATCCACCTATGCATTAATAATTTGATGGTATTATTGGAAGGTGGAAGAAATTAGGAGGTGGAGCCTAGTTGGAGGAAGTAGGTCACTGGGGGTGTAGCCTGGAAAGGTATATCTTATCCCCAGCCCCTCCCTCCCTTTCTCTTTTTCAGTTTTGTGGCTGCCATGAGACGATGAGCTTTCTTCCACTATGCCCTTCTGTCATGATGTTTCTGCCTTAGAACCAGCCAACCAATTTCAGGGGACCAAAACCTCTGAAACCATAAGCCAAAATAATCTTTCTTCCTCTGGCTGGGTGTACTGGCACTTACCTGTAATCCCAGCACCTGGGGGTGGGAGGCTGAGGCAGGAGAAATGCAAGTTCAAAGCCAGCCTCAGCAACTTAGCAAGGTGCTAAGCAACTCAGTGAGACCCTGTTTCTAAATAAAATATAAAAGGGCTGGGGATGTGGCTCAGTGGTCGAGTACCCCTGAGTTCAATCTTGGTACCAAAAACAAAATAAATCTTTCCTTCTTTAAGTTGTTTTTCTCAGATGTTTTTCATGGTGATGAAAGGCTGACTAACACGCCACCCATCCTCTCCCTTTGCAGTAGTCACTAAGGAATTCTGAGCAATCTCTAGAGTTATATAGATTACTTCTTTCTTAGGCTAGCTTCTATCTCACTTCTTCTTAAAAGATGATAGAGTCCAGCCTTTCCATTTTATACAAACTGAGTCACAAAGATGTGAAGATGTAACCCACACATGGTCTTACAAGATAGAAGCTCAAGTTGGTAGCCCAAATGTTTTGGGTGTCTCAGGCCAAATCCTCTTGTTGAGCCTGTGTGTGGCATTTCTCAAGGCCTTTCATTTCACGGGATTTTTTGCTTCAGTTTCTTCACCAGTGTCTTGCGCCCCTAATGAATTCCTACAACACTAGTTCTAAGCACAACTACTTTTCCGTCCCATGCTCATTCTCGTTTTTCTTTGGTGTGGTCTTCCAAGCCTATGAACCTTCCCCCTCCCTTTGGAGGAGCCCATTCTCCACAGATCTGCAGCAGACTTGGTAATAGAAGTTGTGAGATGCTGTAATAAGAACACCAAACTAGAACCAAAAGCTCTGGGTGAAACACTGGTAGTGAGGAGGCTGCCCAGGAAACAAATTACTCAGACCCACCTCTATGAAGAGAGCCTCAAGCCCCTAAAAGACGCTGGGGACCAGAAAGCAAAACCAACCATGATTCTTCTCAGCAAGGGCTCCACCCAAATTTAGAAGGACACCTCAGGACCCTCTTTAAAAACACTGAGAAAGAAAGAAAGAGAGAGAGAAAGAGAGATGGGGGGGGAGGGAGGGAGGGAGGAAGGAAGGAAGGAAGGAGGGAAGGAAGGAAGGAAGGAAGGAAGGAAGGAAGGAAGGAAGGAAGGAAGAAAGAAGAAAGAAAGAAAGAGGGTTTTTGTCACTAGATAGAAAACAAGGCAGGAAGAGGGAGTTCAGGAGGAGATGCTCCCTATTAAAGGCCCCAACTGACAGGCTTGGGAGGAGACATTCCCCTGTGTGAGGAGACAGAAGACAGTGGAGGCCACTGCAGGGGACAGACTCAGATTTAGAGGAGTCAGGGGCTTGGAACAAAGGATCCTGTCCTCTCCAGATGGAGCTGGGGATGGGATTAAGCCTGAATCCCTCCTAGGAGGAGTTGTAAGTGATTAAGTTTCAAATCTCTGGAGTAGTTTCTGGAAACACAAAGTTAAGAGCCGGAATGCCTTTCAATCTTACAATTTATTTAATTTGGTAATTATACCAGAGTCACAGATTTTCTGTTCCTTACATTTGTATCTGCCATTTAGTGGCAGGCCAATCCTGGGCAAAGGAGCAAGGTAAAGAAGACTGTAACTCTGAGAAGAGCCTTCTTGCAAAAGTAGGTCACCATGTGTGTTGCCTAGCACTGCATGTGAGGGAACGGCCAAGCAAAGCTGGAAACAAACTGCACAGAGATGTCTCACTTTGGAGCTCTCTCTCCCTCTTTTACCCCCTCTCTCCTGCCCACCCCCATCTCTTACACACCCTTTCCAATATGCCACTGTCTTTTAGAAGAACTTGAACACTACAAGTTCTGAGGAATGGAAGTGAGGTAACAGAAAAAGTGGTAGTCTGGGGCTAGGGATATAGCTCAGTTGGTAGAGTGCCTGCCTCGCATGCACAAGTCCCTGGGTTCAATCCCCAGCATGGGGGGGGGGGGGGCAGTGGTAGTCGAAAGAAAGAAAGAAAGCTAAGACCCATAAAAGGGAGGACATAGGGAGTGTGGAGTCTTGTCCAAGTTATCATGGTTTGACCATGATTTCCCTGACTCCCAGTGAAGAATGAAGAATAGGAGGAAATTAGTGCTTCTTAGGTGATACTACAATTAGACTAAAGAAAGATCTTCCTCCATAACAAGGCACAGAAGACATTGAGTTAGAACAACTTTAAAAATTATTCGTCTAATACAGTGATTTGGAGTAAAATAGAGCAATAAATTTGGATCACTCACAAAATCTCTCTAAGCCTTAGAGCTACTTCTTCAATGTTTAGAAACCTACTGTTTTCTAAATGTGGCCCAAGGCTTCCCATTACACAGGATCCTGGGTAAAGGTCCTGATTCCAGGCCAACACATTTGATTTTAGCTTGTTCAGAATTTGTATTAACCTGAGACCTTAAATAAGCAGACAATAAAAATGGGGTTAAACAAGGATAGGAATATGGCTCAGTGGTAGAACACTGAGGCCCAGCACCACAAAAAATAAATAAATAAAATAAAATAATAAAAATTTTAAAATAAAATGAGGTTAGATCTGGGCACTGTGGTGCATGTGTGTAATCCCTGCAACTCAGGAGGCTGAGGCAGGAGGATCGTGAATCCAAAGCCAGCCTTAGCAGTTTAGTGAGGCCCTAAGCAACTTAGCAAGACCCTGCCTCAAAATAAAACATAAAAAGGGCTGTGGCTCAGTGTTTAAGTGCCCCTGAGTTCAATCCCTGGTACCAAAATAAATAAATTAATTAATTAAATAAAATTGGGTTAAACATACAAGAATTTATTAAGGAAATGAGAGTAGATATGGAGGGAGTCTGAGAAGGCCAGGATAGCCATAAGACCACAATGTAAATCTGACTCTGAGAGTAGGAGAGAGGGAGGGAAGGTTGGGAAGAAACATCCTAGCTTCCCCTATACTATAAAGAAGGTTTGGCAAGGCTGTCAGGGATTCATGAGGTGGTGGTCAGTCCGCAGTCAGAAGAGTTCTGTGCTTCTTAGGAACAGGCCTACCTTAGTATACTTTCTGCCATCTAGCAAGAGTGACCTCAGTGCAAATGCTGGGATAGATTTCAGAGCATGGGGACCAAGACTTTTGGTCAATCATGCTCTTTGTAGTTGGAGGTCTGCAAGGCACATTCTCATAGCAGCCACAGAGCTTCACCTTTAGTATCTAACATGCCCCTTCATTGCCCAGGTGTGAGTGTCTGCTTTCCCCCACACCCACAGACCCAGCTAGGGCCTCGTCTTTAGAGGGCAAAAACAGAGGACAATGGGAACCAGCAAGCCTCTACCTGTAGCATGAAGTCAGAGCCACCTTGAGCCTTGGCTCTTTCCTTTCATGTCTTTGACATCCCAATACTTGCTTTGATGTGGACTAACATGTTCATACTACCAGTGCTAGTTGTTGAGCAAAGCCATTCAATTCCTATGGCCCTTCCAGGTACACTGAATGTAGAGGCCCTTTTCTGCTCCAGACATCCCTTGTCCTTCCTTTTCCTATACTCCTAATCACCTAGGTCTGGAGAACACAGAACAAAGCAGAATGGCCAAGGCAATGGGGCAGGAGTTAGAGAATGTCAGATGCAGCTATTAATTCTTCCAACAGGGGGTATGGTAGGGAAAGGTTAGGAAACTAACATTTTGTTGACACTCTCCTCTCTTGGGAAAAAAAAAATGGTACTGAGGATTGAACCCAATGGCATTCTGCCACTGAGCTACATCTCCAGTCCTTTTTATTTTTTATTTTGAGACAGAATCTCACTAAATTGCCGAGGTTGGACTCAAACTTGTGATCCTCCTGCCTTAGTCTCCCAAGTAGCTGGAATTACAGGCCTGTACATCTGTGCCCCACTACCCTCCCTCTTCTATGTACTTTACCTGCTTTACTTCACATAAAACTACACTGAGAGGTATTAATATACATGCTTGATGGGTGAAAAACTGAGAACAAATGTAAGCCACTTTACCACAGTCACACAATCAGTGACAAGAGCCCCAAATTTCACAAAGAACCAGAACCCCAGTGATGGGAGGACAAACTTCATCCTCCAGTGAGTGTTTCCTCTTCCCAAACCCCAAGAACTTGCAGGGTTGCAGCCCTGTCTGCAAGCAATTTCCACTAGAGGCCACCACAAGTCAGCATTTCTGTCCTCTGACTGACATGATTCAACCCAGCTCCAGCCCATTGGGGTCTTTCACCTGTGGTCTTGATAGGAGGCAGGGAAAACTTGATTAAGACTCTGGTCAGGACACTGTTACAAGTACAGACCAGAGCAGAGGTCTGTAACTACCATGAGAGGATCCAGGGAGAGCTATGGTGAGCCAGTTGGACTTTCTGGGCTCTCCGGACCACCCATGACCACTGCATTAAATAGAAGAATAAGCCATTCTAAAATGATGGCCCACTATGGAAAACAGTATGGAGGTTCTTCCAAAAATTAAAAACAATATTATTATATGATCTAACAATCATATTTGTGGGAAGCCACTCCTGAGCTATTTAGAGTCTTCACTCAGCCTTGAGCCAAGGAGATTTTGGTCTGGCATTGCACGCTATTTTGTGGCCCCTCCCACTTAATGGATTATGCAAAGCACTTGACTTCAGTCTTTGCTCTGGCTAGGAAGACTGATCTCCTGGCTCCGGAGTTGGGCGTAACCCATTGGGAACTGGACAGTGCACCTCCTACCTTAATTGGCTAAGAACATTCTGTAGAAAGCCTTTGAAGTTCCCCCATATAAATAAAGCAAACAGGGGATCTAGCTCTCCCTTTCTAGTGTGCAAGCTCAACCCTTAAGGTCGAAGAGCCATCTTGCCCCCACTCTTTAAAACTATTTTCTGTGTCGTGTGATTTTTCACCATATTTCTCAGCCAGACCACTCCATGCAGGGGAACCCAGCTTCTGTTGCCTGCATGGACCGCGGGCAAGAGGTAAGACATATTCTTGAGTATATATCCAAAGGAATTGAAATCAGTATCTCAAGGAAATATCTGCACTCCCATGCTTGTTGCAGCATTATTCAAAATGGCCAAGATATGGAAACAACCCAAGTGTCTTTCAATGGATGAATGGGTAAAGAAAATGTGGCATATACACAATTGATTATTATTCAGGCTTAAAAACAAAGGAAATCCTGCTATTTGTGACAACAGGGATAAACCTAGAGGACATTCTGCTACATGAAATAAGTCAGACACAGAAAGACAAATACTGTACCATTTCACTTATCTGTGAAATCTAAAAAGTTGAACTTACAGAAGCCAAGAGTAGAATGATGGGTACTAGGGACTGGGAGGTGATGGAAATGGGGAGATGTTGTTCAAAGAGTATAAAATTTCAGTTACAACGTTAATAAGCACAGAGACTATAGTTAATAATACTGTATTATTCAAATAAAATTTGCTAAGAGTATAGATTTTAAGTGTTCTTACCAGCAAGAAAAATAACTATATGAGTGATTGATATCTTAATCAACTTGATTGTTGTAACCACTTCACAATTTATACATATAACAAATCATCACATTGTAAAACTTACATATACACAATTTTTATTTGTCAATTATACCTCAATAAAACTGGGGAGAAAAAAGACCACTGAAAAAAGCAAAGTGACTATATGTTGCTAAACATGATTAATAAACCCTTTCAGCCTTATTATTTGAGGATAGGTTTATGTAGTATATTGAAGAACATGTTTTATTTAGTACCAAATGGTTAATTTTACTAGTGGAATATTTCAGTAAATTTTATTTTCTGATCAAAGAAAAACCATACATAACTATTGACCCAGAGCCAGCAAGACAATAAGGCTGAACTGAACAGGTATTGAGTATCCCAGGGCCCAGGGTCTCCCTTCTCCTTGATCTGCACTGGTTCTCCCTAATAGTCTCATGCTTAAAAAGCAAGCTGTATGTGTGAAAATAGGAAGTAGACAGGGGTGAATACTGATGGATGGTTTCAGGTACTCAACATAAGTCCCTTGGAGGACCCAGGGTGGTAACATGGCTAGAGTAGAGGATTCCAAGAAAAGTCAGAAACATGGGCAAATTGTTTATGGGCTTCAGCAGGCAGTTTCTTCAGAGGCCTTTGTGATGGACCCAAAAAAGAGTAAGAAGGCTGGAAATAAAACATTTATGAGATATTGAGGGGAAAGGCAATGACAAGAGTGTTAATGGGGCTCAGGACAACACCAGTGACACTGAAACTCCTATTCCCAGACTAGCCCTCTGCATACCAGAGTTCAGGGATGTGTTGAGGTAAGGTCAGTCTGAATTCCATGAAGCCATGGCTGGGAAGCCTGCTTCATTGGTAGTCTGTCCTTCAGGTTTCCTCACAGGTGTGAGATGTGTTTTCTCTAGAGCAATGATTTTTTTTTTAAATCTTGCCTGTACATTAGAATCACCTAGGGAGCTTTTTAAAACATCACACCATCCCTCAGAGATGAAGATTAAATTGGTCTGGGGTAGGGCCAGGATGTCAGTATTTCTTTAATGCCCCCAGGGGATTCTGATGGTCTGCTGAAGTTGAGAATCACTGCTCTAAAGGAAGCCCATGGACACAGTATGAGGCTAGATTGGAGGCCAGGTCAAGTGACAGGAAGTTGGTGGAGATAGAGGGATACAAAGTAGAGAGAGAGAGGGATGCTGTGGAAAGCACATGCTGGCCTATAAGTCAGGAAAAATGGGTTAAGGTCATTTCTGTCACTGCTTTACTATGTGACCCCGGTCAGGTCCATGACTCTCTCCGAGCCTCTCTGCCACTAAAATAAAGGGGTCAGACTCAATGGCCTCTCAAGTCTTTCTGAATTCCTCAACATTCTAGGAATTTATCAGGCAGAAGAAACACTTGGTACCCTTGTTGCCACTGCATGGGCTTAGACTGTGGAGAGATGCAAAAGAGCACTTCCAACCCAGTCACTGGAAATTGCTGGTCCCAGGGAAGTGCCTGCCCAGAGCCCAAATTAGAAGGCATGGAAATGGTCTTCAGGTTCTCCTCAATTATGAGCCCAGAAGGTAGGGTCAGTGCCCAGGTTTAGGCTTTTTAGAATGCTGGTAGCAGTGGTGACACTACTTATATTTAGTCGTAGTAATAGGAGTACGAGTAGTAGTACTAGTACTAGTACTGAGTAGTAGTAGTAGTACTGCCCTTACTACTATTAGTAATGATGATCTTAATTTGACATTTAACTTTCCCATTCTATAATAATGACAGTTCAAGTGTGTCTACAGCAGCATGCCAAGAGCCGAAAACATGTTAGCTTCTCTTTTATTCCTATTATTTCTGCCTGGGGAATGAAGGCCCAGGGAGGTGAAGCAAAAGTGCACATGGGAACTTGTGTTTTTAATTCACTAATTTCCAAGATCAGGCCTGGCCAAGATTTTTGGTCCATACATTGGACTCTAAAACTGGCTCAATGCCCATTTGGGAAGGGTGCAAAGTGTCTTCTACCACCTCCAATCCAACCCTTAACCTCCATTCTCTGCACTTTGTTCCCCAGCGAGTGTCCATGTGCTACCTGGAAGTTTTGCTACCTACTTCTTTCCTCTCCCCTCAACCCTGTCCTACTTATGAATTACAGAATACAATGCAATGAATAACAACTCCACCATGGAACAACCACAACTCACACATAATCAATCGTAGTCAGTTACCTAGACTGGAAGCTCCTTGGAAAAGACACCTTGCTTCTCCCTTCTCCTCAGTGTCCCACAGCCCAACACAGAAGTGAGCAGACAGTGGGTACCATTCAAAGAGGTCAGCTGGCTCATCTGATAAAGATGCCAGGCCTAATCAATCAAGTATTATAAGAACCCAATGCAGTAGGTAAATAGTCATGAATTTTATGAGTAGGTATTTTGAAACACCAGGTCCAAAGCCTTGGCTTGCCACTGTAAATTCTTTTCCTCCCTCTCCCACACAGCATACTCTGCCCATATCATAGAACTACTCCTGGCTGCTCCCCACATGACTGCCATGTTCTAGTGTTTCCTCTTCAGATTCCTTCTGCTTTTTCCTATGACCCTCTATACCAGATGTAAAATGTAGGAGGAGCCACACCTCACTCTACCCATTACCCCACTTGGGTCCCCCTTGCCTAGAATGGCTAGACAGACCCTTATCAAAGTCAGTCAGATCCTACCCCTTTCTCATTGCTTTCCTATCACCATCAGCAAGCCTTCCCTATTCTCCCCAGCCAGAAGAACTTCATGACTAAAAGAAGAAGGAAGGAAGGAAGGAAGGAAGGAAGGAAGGAAGGAAGGAAGGAAGGAAGGGGAGGAAGGAAGAAGCTAGGCTCAGTGGCACACACCTGTAATCCCAGCAGCTCCAGAGGCTGAGGTAGGAGGATCACGAGTTCAAAGCCAGCCTCAGCAATTTAGTGAGACTCTATCCCTAAATAAAATATAAAAAGGACTAGGGGGCTGGGGTTGTGGCTCAGCGGCAGAGCGCTCACCTTGCACGTGCGTGGCCTGGGTTCGATCCTCAGCACCACGTAGACATGAATGCATTGCATTGTGTACAACTAAAGTAAATAAATGAATATTTTTTTAAAAAAGGACTAGGGATGTGGCTCAGTAGTTAAGCACCCCTGGATTCAATCTCCAGTACTGGAAGGAAGGAAGGAAGGAAGGAAGGAAGGAAGGAAGGAAGGAAGGAAGGAAGAATGGATAACCTGAGAGTAAAAGAGGAACTCTTGGGAATGGGAAGGGGGCCAAGGAGGAGGCAGAGGGTAGGAGGAGATGGCAGTAAAAGGGTGGATGACATATCAATGCATGATAATATGCACATATAACCACTTATATGACTCAGTCACGTATCTCCAATGTATGCAATGAGACATTCATATGTATAATTCTTAAATTAAGTACATTATAATATATGAAAATGCAATAGAAATTTACCAATTCAGAGGATAGATCCATTTTTTCTAGAGCTGTCAAATAAAACATCGTGTAAGATGTAATGATTTAAATTGGGGTCATGAAAGATATGTTAGAGCAGGGAAGGTATCATAAGTGAGGGCTTAGTTTAGTCAAAAGCCCAGAGGTAGAAGTATGTCTGAGATACAGAAAGGAAAGCAATGATAGCACTGGTTTGACTGGGGTGGGAGCATCATGATAGTCAGACAGACAAAGGACAGATGAATGGTCTGGAAAAAATAAATATGACCTGCTGAGCAAGAGCTATGTAGGGTTTAAATGCGGCTCTCTCTGAGCCAATGAAACCAAATTTAAATATGCATGAAGACAGTCAGGGATGGGATGTGTAAGTGGATTAAAAAAAAGGTGAGTCAGGTGAAAGGTAAGCTGTAACAGAGATAAATGATAGTTTCTATAGTAGGATTAAAAAGCAACCTGCACAGAAGTAGGATAAGAAAGATAGGGCTTAGCAGAGAAATGTCTGAGAGACACCCAAGGGTTTTACACAACTGTAACCTCATTAGGTATCAACCTGCAATGTGTTTCCTTATTGGAAATCTTGAACTCAGTTGTTTAAAATGTACTGGTCAGAATAAAAAAGGAAATAGTTGTATATTCTTCTGTTTTGAGCAGACTGCACCTGCAAGGCTGCCTGGTTATGGGGCCCCATATCTTATAACCAACTTGAGTGTGTCCAGAGAAAAGTAGATTGTGGACTGAAGACACTTGAAACTGTGTTACGTGAACATTAGTGAAGGAAGGCCCGTGTATATTTATATATCTATGTATAATCATATATGTAATAATATGGTATGTATTATAAACATATATATGTGTCACATGTGTATCACACATACATATTTAAAATTATATGTGATATTTATATATACCTTAAACAAATTTCACAAAAGAGTAATTATCCCTACTCTATGTGACAAATTGACATTTTCTACTGCTTTTTATTTTTTTCAAATACAAATTTTGTCTTTCTAAATTAATATTATGACCCACTAATGGGTTATAATGCAGATTTTGAAAACCATTGTTATAGATGACCTTTAAGGTCCCCAAGTGCACTAGGCCTTCCCCTTCTGTGCTGCTCATTTTTTACTCTCTAATTCAAAATGTACCTGGACTGTGGGCAAGTCCCTTCTTGTTTTCCCAGAATGGAAGCCAACAAAACTGCTTCCAACAGGACAAGAGGGAAGGCCTGCCACTCTACAGGTCAATTGCCAAATCCAGCCTGCTGAGTGCAGTGGTGGTGATGCTTGTAGGAGAGAGCACACTGGCAGTTGGAGGAGTGGCGGGAACTAGCTGGCCCAACCTCAATGCATGTCCAATCTGGGGGGGCTTGCCAACTTTATTCTGGTCATTTCACTATGATCCAAGGGGGTCAAGGACCAACCTGCTGCTAGTCACTTAGCTCAAAATGTGTCCTGACAGTGGACAGGGACATTGAACTTTTCCCTTCTTGAAATAGAGGGCCTCCTTTGGACCCTTTCCCAACTATGAAATCCTCCAAGCTCCTTACTAATGGTAATACATCACTTCTCTTTCTGACTGCATGACACATTTGAATTCAAGCTCATCCCTTCTATTTATAACACCAGGAAGGTTCAAGTAAGCCAAAAGCATTTGATCAGTTTGGCACATTTACTGTCACATTCTCCTATGAGACATTTGTCCCATGACATGGAAAAGGAACCCCCAGGGGATAATATTTTAATATAAGTTGGCACATACCTATAACAGATTTTCCCTATACTCTTCCACACACTTCCTTTATGTTTGAGCTACTGGGCCCTGGGTATCCAAAAGTTTCTCTTACCTTATAATGCATGCCCTATCACTAATCATCAACCTTCTATCTCACTTTATGGTCAAGCCCACCTAGGTTTAGCCATTTCACAGTCATTTGCTCTTTGCCTAGAATCAAACGTTGAAAGTAACCACAGAGAAGTCACTGGAAAAACACACTGAAAGTCTGAATAATTTCATAGAATCAGAGAAAAACCATCAGAACTAGAACAAACCTCAAAGATTATTTAGCTTAACTGATATTTAATCATAGACTAATCAGCTTCTCAAATTATTGATTACACATTTTAGGCTTCTGATACTGTTTGTCTGATAAATAAATATGCTTTGCTTTTCCTCAAACAGCAGCCTCTACCTCCCATCTTAAATTCAGCACACATCCACATAGTCATTTCCAAATTCCAGCTCCAGCCTGACTCACCACAATAAAAGAACATACACAAAACAAACCACCTTTCTACTGGTTACACATTTGGAATCAGAGAATCATAGATTTCCAGGATTGGAAGGTCTGTTAAAGGTCATCCTTAATTTAAAAAAAAAAAAAAAAAAAACAACAACAACTAAAGTTCATGTGCTTTACCCAAAAAGCCCATGGAAACTCAATCCAGAGGGACAAGAAGGGAAAGACAAACTAAGAGAGATTCTATCTTTACTGGGTTTCTGCCTGGTTCTCTTTAATCCTAGGAAGATTGGCATGTGTATATTTTATAGACAAGACTTTCAAACTCAAGATCTATGTGGTTGCAACAGGGGACAAGTATTTTGTTCTGCCATCATCAGTATTCCCAGATCTCCAAAAGCCTGCCACTCCAACCACTACTACATCCCAAGGGATACACCACTAAATATACTTCTTATTGGACATCAAAAGACAGGGTAAGGGAGGCAAAAAGAACCTTGAAGTCATGGAAGCGAAACCTGGTTAGCAAACCCATTGGCACGGTGGGAGGCAGTGGCCTCTCTGAAATTGGCTTGGTCCTCAATCCAGAATTTTGTCCATTTTTTCCCATCAGCATGAGCCCAATTCTATCTTATGACTAGAGTAATGTTTATTTTACTTCTTGGGGAGGAGGGAGTAAAGTGGTATTTGGCACATGAGCATAGATCACAAAGTCATGAACTATCAGAGATAGAAGACTCCTATGGGATCATTGAATTCAACATAAAATTCTAGAGGGAGAGACACAGGCTTAGAGAAAGGAAGGGATATGCTCAAAGTTACAAGATAGGTTAGTGACTGACCCAAGTCTCGTGACTCAGCTAGCACTATTTCCTTTGGCTTTTAGGTCTGTTTAGTCTTCATTTGTTCAGTCATTATTCATTCAACAAATATTTGTTGAGTATCTATTATGTGTCAGAGAGGCTTTGTGCTAGGCCCTGGGGCATATAATGGGGGACCCATAATTTCTCAATAGGAAGGGCTTAGGGAAAGCGATTGGTTGGAAGGAGGTGACTAGAGGACTCGTCTTAATGCTTGCTGGTATGAATTTTGCTTAGACGATCTATTTATTAGTTATGGCTTTGGGGGATGCTAAAGTTCCCCAAGCTAGCCTTTGATGCTATCACCAATGATGGAGGAAGGGTAGATCGTTCTGATAGTCTATACTGCCCTATTTCAAGACAAAGATTATCCCCTTATTCCTGGAGGGTGGGAGGAGAAGGGGGTATGGGTTGTTGGGAGGAGAAGGGTTAGGCTGAGGAGAAATCCCCAGAGCAAAACAGCTGCCAAACTTAAGAGTTCCCCACAACAGGATGAATCAAGGCCTTTCCAGTCAGAGAAACCACAGGCTGCTGGCACTGAGCTGGTACCAGCAGGTGACCTAGTTAGAGGGGTGTGTGGCTAAAGGAGTCAATGTGCTCAAAAGGCCTGCAGATGAGGCAGAACAGGGCAAGAGAGAACCACAGATGGGATCCTGAAAAGTCAAGTTAGCTACATTCTTGGTAACCCAGGTCTAGTAGGAAAAACAATCTTCAGATGCATCTGGTTGCCTTTGAGAAGCTAGAGTATCCAGAGTACAGTACAGCCAGCCTGAGCTGAAACATTGTTGACCAAAGTCACCAAAGTGGGATACAAACATATGAAAATTGCTTCAGAAGTCACATCTTGAGCATTTGAGGATAATGTATCTTCTCTAAGAGTGAACTCAGGATATGAGATGAACAGGGCCCATGAGGACAGGAAATGAGCATCACCCGTTAGGTGTCCACCCCTGACTTTACAACTTGAATCACTGAATTATCATCACTCATCATAGCTGAAAGTCTCCAAGTCCACCCTGCTCATTGTGCAGGTAGAGAAACTGAAGCATAGAGGGGTAAGGGCCTAGTCCATAGTCACACATTAAGTGAACATGGCAGTGGTAATGTTAGAGTGCAAGTCTGATGACAGCACTTCTTCCATACTCCTCCCCTCTTGCACTTGGCATTGAACTCATTTCAGTGCACACACACACACACACACAAAAAAAAAAAAAAAAAAACCACACACACACACACAAATGCCACTCTTGAGCAGCTAGCCCTGCCTTGCCTTCCACCAGCCATTGTTCCATTCTATTTTCTACCCTGGCCCTGAAGGACAGCAGACCAAGGCTCTGGGCAGCCTTGCATACTTAGGCAAGGTGAAACACAGTGCTCTGAGAGTGATAAGCACAGCTACAGATGTGGACATGAAGAAACAACTCCCAGGGGTTGTCTCAATGCTGGGTAATTGAAGTTTGAGACATTTTTCAAACGTGTCATTATCCTTGCACTTAAGGCTGCCGCTGGCGATAGTGTAATGGGAACAGGCCCAAAATTCCCCAAGATAAACAAACAGACATTCAGCTCCAGCCTGAGCTTCAGGTAACCTGCTGCCACCAGACATTCTGGCTCCCTTAGCACAAGAACTGGACTCCCAGCACCCACATGGCTCTGGACATATCTCTACCAGCACACACACTTTAAACTTTGCAGTTTTCCCTGCTTTGTGCTCCTGCCCCAACCCTTTGTCCCTGGGAAAATGGAGACATAGGGTCCAAGAATTTACATCTGCCCAAAAAGTTAAGAGCCTGGTTTTGGGTGTGGGGGGTATAGCTTGGTGGTAGAGTGCTTACCTAGTAAACATGAGGTCCTGGGTTCAATCCCCAGCAGAGGGGGTGGGGAGAGAGAGAGAGAGAAAGAGAGAGATGTGTATCTGGCTTCAAGGATCAGGTTGAAAGACTCAGAATCCTCAGATATAGATCTTGACATGATCCCACCATCAAAGTACTCACAATTCTGAAGACATGGAAAGACAAGTAATTGATCAAGCAGATGAGGAAATGTTATATGGGTGTTCTATGCAAAGAAGGGATAATGAGAACCAAGGTACAGGTGCTCTACTCTTATTTTCCTGTCTGGCACTTTGCTGCAGGCTAATGACCCTTTGAGCCTCAATTTCCTCATTTAAAAAACCAAAGGATTCACCCAAACATAGGATTTCCAAATTGTCTTGTTATAAGCAAAGGCGACTTAAACTGGACTTGGACTGTATCCACCTGATGGCCCATTGACCCACCCTTGATGGCCCATTAACCCACCTTTAAACTGTCTCCACCTGAGGACCTGAGGGTGTATTAACCCTGTGCTTTATAAACCCTGCCCTTGCTATGAGAAGTGCCATTTTCTAATATCCTGCTTTGTGCTGTGTGTAGTTTGGTGGCCCCGGCCGAATAAAGGCTTCATTGGCTATTATGTGAGTGGCTTGCAAAAAATTGGTACAACATTTGGAGTCCCCTAGTGAGATTCTTTATTCTTCTTGCCCTCACGCCCAAATTTGGCCTCCTGTGCCCCATCACGGACTCCTTCTTGGGGTAGGGGAGAGCTCCTGAGAGACGTTCCTCAGCCTCGCCCCAAGAGGACTGCCACTCAGTTCTCAGGACACCTATGAAGCTGCCTGTTTACCTGTCTGGTGAGCTTTTCTGGGGGACAAGGTCAGACTGGACGCAGTCGCTTACACTGAATCCCAGGACAGGGCGAGACATTGCTCCTGTCCACTTGGTGGTCCTCCCCGTATGGCCCAATCTGGTTCTGTGTGGTGCGCCTGATCTGGTTGTCTGGTGGGTCCTCCCTGTGTGGCCCAGTCTGGTTGTCTTGTCCTTGTATCTGTTTATTTCTTGTGTGGCTGATCTTTGTTTGTGTGCTAGCATTCTTGTCAGTTTCATTTTTCCCTCCCTCCCTCTGCCACCAGCCCTGGAGCCTGAGCTGGCAGGGCAGGGGGGAAGAATAGCAAACGCAGCAGCACAGTAGCGGAGCCCCGCGAGGCCCGCCAGGGCCAACTCCTCCAAACACTTTTCCTGTCTGAAGAGCGCGAGCGGATCTGGTGGGAAGCCCAGTGGTCCATCCTTGGACCGAACGGCCTGCCTACAGATGACCCTCGTTTGGATCAACAGGGTCTTTCCTTCTGCTCACCCGAACTGGGACCCCAACAGTGATGGAGGTAAGGAGGCTCTAGATTGGTTTTAGCTTTTGTAACTCAGTCTTCCCCAGATATAAAGAAGAAGTTGCAGAAATTAGAAGGGTTTGAGGGAAAGATATTGTCTGAATTGGTGAAATTGCCCAACGAGTATACAACAACTGCAACCCCCCCCCCCAGGAAAGGCGAACCCGAAAGTTGGCAAAAGTTTTACTGGCCGCCATGGGAAATTGACCAAAATGGTTCCCCTAGAAGTCAGTATAACTCTAGGAGCCAGAGATTAGAAAAAGATCAATGTGCGTACTGTAAAGAGAAGGGACATTGGAGAAATGAATGCCCAAATAAAAATAAAGACTCCAAACTAGGGAGGAAAATTTTCATCCAAATCTGTCTGATTACCAGCCTTTAAAAAGGGGGGGGGGGGGGGAAAGAGGTTAAAAAGTGCTTTAGGCATGAAGTTTCTGCTCACAATTGCAGTTCCCTACCCTTCCAGACCTCAGCCAGGACTTGCATTGAAATGTAAATGGAGACCAGCTGTTCATTTTTCTAGGACTTTTGCTTTTTCTTGAGATCAAATATGTATCTTTTTGAGCTCATGATTTTGATCCTATGCACCTAGGTTAATGTTTTTCTGATGGAGTTTTTAAACATCTGTAACATTGCAATGGAGAAAAAGCTACAAGGCCTTTGCTATTGTGTTACGTGTGCGCACTTGCGTTCTGTGTTTGTTTGTCTATATATGTATGTCCACATGTCATGTATATGATATCAAGATTGGCAAATAGAAAATGAGCGCTCATGAAAATTTTAAAAAATGGATCCAAATAACTTTAGTTCACATGATTTAAAAGGTTCAATTTAAATTGGGTAAACAACTGAAATTTAACTCACAAGTCTCTCTAGGTGGTCAAAAAACTAATATAAGCTTGCTTTAATTTGATTTAAAATTGGAGTTGGTGGTCTTTTCTTTGCAACTTGGATCAACATTTTTGGCAGCTAGATTCAGGCCACCACAAATTCTGAAGCCAGACCTTCGCTCTGGGACTCCAGGACAGAGTGCTGCCAGGGGTGCGCAACTTGAGATGTTCCAAGGCCCCAGGGATGTGCCTTCAGTCCTTTGGATTACTGGAGTGAACTGCTGCATCAAAAGAATTAGCAAGCATCCAGTGGAGAAACCTCCACATGTAAATGGCGCCCCCATAACATCTGGTATATCTGGTTTTGAGATCTCTTCTGGGCACAGTGAGGTGCCTGGCGAGGCACATACACTCCTGTCCAGGGCAGTAGTGAAATGTCGCACTGTCCTCTTGTACTGGTCTGGTTGGGAATTCCTACTGGGGACCAAGAGGTGCCTGATGAGGCACATATGCACTTCTGTCTGGAGCATTAGCAAGACGTTGCACTGCTCCCTGAGGCTCAAAGGTTTAGGCTGTTTCCGTCGAGAGTACTGTAAATAACAATATTTTCTGTTGAGATAAAAAGTTTGCCTAAATTCAAATTATTACAAGGATTGTTTGAAATTGTGAACAAAAAAAGGGGTTAACAGATGGTTTGGCGCCTTGTTCTTGTTCCCTTGTGTCTTGTTCTGTGTTCTATGGTTTTTCTGCCTTTTCATTATGTGTCTTCTCTGGTGTAAATGTAAGAAAGTTAAATTTATGAGTAATTTTGTTTTTTGTTAGGCATCTGATTAATTTACAAGGTTAAAATGCTAACTGTTAAATATACCATCAAGTAAGTTAGTAAATTTAAAAAAAAAGGTTTTAAGTTTGCTTTGTCATTACTGAAAAAGGTTGAAGTTCCAAGAGGTATAATTGTATATGCTTGAACATTGTGCTCTCATGAAGAGGTTAACAGATGTGTGTGATTCTGTATAAAGGTTTATAAAAGATTTCTGTGTATGCAGAGGCTCAAAGGTTTCGGCTGTTTCCGTTGGGAGTACTGTAAATAACAATATTTTTTGTTGAGATAAAAAGTTTGCCTAAATTCAAATTATTGCAAGGATTGTTTGAAACTGTGAACAAAAAAAGGTTAACAGATGGGAGAAAGAAATTAGAAGGTTGTAGATATGGTCACTTATGTGATGTAAAAGCTCTTTAAAAGTTGGTTAACTAAGTATATAAAACAATCAGGAAGCACTGGGCGCGGTGGCACACGCCTGTAATCCCAGCACTTTGGGAGGCTGAGGCAGGAGGATCGCGAGTTCAAAGCCAGCCTCAGCAATGGCCAGGCACTTAGTAACTCAGTGAGACCCTGCTTCTAATAAAATACAAAAAAGGGCTGGGATGTGGCCCAGTGGTCAAGTGCCCATGAGTTCAATCCCAGAACCAAAAAAAAAAAAAAAAAAAAAAAACAATCAGGAAAAGCTATTTAAGGTTTTTTTCCTATGGTCAAATGTTAATGTACTGATATAAACCAAGGTTTAATCTATGTGGTAAGAGGACAAGGATTTCTTAAAGCATTAATTTACCCATAACATTATGTTTATTAAGTTTTGGGTTTTTTGAGCAAGTAATCTGAAAGAAATTAAAAATTATACAGCTGTGGTTAAATGACAACTATTATTTTTAAATATTTTATAATAATGTTATTTCTTTAAGAGCTAAACTTGATTAATGTAAAAACATCAATGTAATTATGATGGAGTAGTACTGTTCTTTGTATATTAAATGTGTTCATATCTTTCAGGTATACAAGCCTTGAGGTGAAAGCTCTAAAAGAGCATTATATCAAGTTGGAGTTCTCCAAACTAGAGTTGTATGGTAATTTTAGGCTTATAAAGATAATACATTAGAGATTTATTTATATTATTTAAAATGTGTTCTACAACTAGACCTGTTGTCAATAAGATATAAGGTTTTATGTTACTTTTTACACTGGGGTACAATTTAAATGTATTTTTTTTAAGTTCATGAGAGCCTAATCTGTATAAAGGTTAATATTGTAATAACACTCTCAGCCTTTCTTTAATTCATTCTAAATGTAATATTGTGTTAGCTAATGTTCCTGGGAACTCAAGCAGCAATATATGTAAACTCTGAAATTCTGTTTAAGAAGCAGAGATCAGCTTCAGAACTAAAACACCTGACTAAGGTTCATAAAGAGCTTCACCTTGCCTAAAATAAGGCTCTTCCTTCCATGTTTACTGCATGCCAGAGTGGCTCCAGGGCAGGCCAAACTTTAATTTGTTTACGGTTATGGTCAAAAGAATGATTCTTGTTGTTAAGAAGCAGGGGTTGTAGTATACAACTCAGTCAAAATTCAAGATGGTTATTACACAAACTAAATGTGTTTTTACTCTTGTTAATTTTATTTTGTATTTTTCTTGTAAACTGTCTAAAAGTTGCCTGTTAATGTTTTGCAGAAGTATTGCTTCAAGAACACAACCTGAGTTAATTTGAGCCATCACCTACAAGACAGATAGGGAGCACAAACCCCAATTAATAGAAAGGGTAAATGACAGTGAGGTTATAGGCATTAAAGTAAAGCCCAGTGCTCTTAATTTAAGACTGGTGAGACTAACTTGATATATGTTTAACATCAAGACTTTAAGTTAAATTAAAAGGAGCTTAAAAAGCCAATGTTTGGCTCGTGCCCTCAGAGTCAGTCTGGGAACGGGGAACTTCTCTGAAGAGCTTTGCAACTCTGAGCCACAGAAGCCAATCAGTGCACTTTCTATGAAAAGGAGGATCCTTAGAAAGGGAGACAGACTTCCCTGCTGCTTCCAACGGAATCCACAAGGTCAAGCAAGACCTATACCCATCCGAGTGCAAAAGACACTAGCAGAACAGAAAAGCTGCTCTCAAGTTCCCCCAAGAGTTATTCCCATCAGAAATCAGCTGACTCTTAGCAATAGATAAAAGCAAAAGTCGGTTTTACCTGCTTCACTTTAAACACCTAGCAAAAACAGTTGAAACCAAAACACAACCATTCCTGGACATTTAAAAAATAATAGTTAAATGTAACTTAAGATATATACTTGTATTAGCCCCAAGAATTGGTAAGACTGGAGGCTACAAAAGAGATTCTTAGGCGGGAATGCCTAATAACTATAAAAAAAAACCAGTTTAACTATTAAGTGACTGCCAAGTCAAAAAGTTTTTAGTGAGTTTAAGGCCTACAGATCTTCCTAACCTACACAGGTAGGCTTAATATTCAGTAGTATGATTATCTAGCCCTAAGTAACAGAAATAAAAGGTTCTCTACTAGTAGACACAGAGGTCATGCCAGTAGAAATATTTTATAAGATCAGATCACATTAAGTAGCCTGACTACCATCTTATCTGGATAGACATCTGTAACATTAAATGCTGTGTTTACATTCCTGATAACTCTGGAGATGTTAAAGATTTATATTCCCAAATAAAGGCCTTGTCCACTCTGGTCTTATTATGGGGACAACTTATCAGCCCTCACACCTCCTGGTGAGAAATTAACATCTTCATGGTATACATTTACATGTTCCAGATGCTGCAACATTTATTCAGTACTCATGGGTATTTTTGTTTGTTTCTCTCATAGAAGCTCCCACCCCTGATGACTTTACAACCTTCCCCAGGCTTCAATCTGACCTGACTTCTAAAAAGGAAACTCCAAACTACTTGTCCCCATCTCATCTCCCCAGCTCAGCTCGAAGAAGCCAGATTCGGTCATCGTCCTGTTCCCTTACAGGAGTAAGGAGTTCCTAAAATTGGAAGGGAAATGAAGCCAGAATTTCATAGGCAGTCAGTATATATAGGTAAATCAAGTCAGGTCGAAAGCCAATTTTGAGTGAGTCCAGGGAAGTTGAAGACTGTTGGAAAACTGTCCACTAAAAAATTGTAATGTTAATTCCCTCAGAGCCCTTCCTCCACCCTTATCAAAACCTTGCCCCTAGCCGGGCGCGGTGGCGCACGCCTGTAATCCCAGTACTTGGGAGGCTGAGGCAGGAGGATCGCAAGTTCAAAGCCAGCCTCAGCCATAGCGAGGCACTTAGCAACTCAGTGAGACCCTGTCTCTAATAAAATACAAAAAAAAAGGGCTGGGGATGTGGCCCAGTGGTCGAGTGCCCCTGAGTTCAATCCCCCGGTACCAAAAAAAAAAAAAAAAAACCTTGCCCCTGTCCCAACCTGTTGCCAAGGTAACCTGTTCCAGGAATTGCCCCTCCCAGGAGGAGCTTTAGGACTTTCAATATCACCCCTCCTCCTGCATGTTATCAGGGGAGTCCCCAATGCTGGCATTCAGTCTCGCATTCAGTCTCCTCGATTCTGCCTGCTGGTTTCTCAACCAAACATGGGGATGGCAGATTATGGAGAACAAAGATTTGTTCTCCCTGATAAGACCAGTGGGGAATATTATAAGCAAAGGCAACTTAAACTGGACTTGGACTGTCTCCACCTGATGGCCCATTGACCCACCCTTGATGGCCCATTGACCCACCCTTAAACCATCTCCACCTGAGGGCCTGAGGGCATATTAACCCTGTGCTTTATAAACCCTGCCCTTGCTATGAGTAGGCGCCATTTTCTACTATCCTGCTTTGTGCTAGATGTAGTTGGTGGCCCCAGCCGGAATAAAAGCTTCATTGGCTATTACGTGAGTGGCTTGTGAGACTTTTTTCCTGCAAATTGGGTACAACAATATTCATCTCAAAACAAAATTCTGAACTCAGGATGTGGCAGGTATTTCTATGTTGTCTTCTAGAGCAGGTAGTCCTGCTTCTTTTATTCAGCCATTTTCCCTACTGAAATATGGATACCTTTCTACACATTACCTCCATGGCTTGGAATGGAAAAGACTGCTTTTCTTTCGTTCCACCTTTCAGATTCAACACAGAAAGAAGCCCTTAGAGTGCAGTTATCCTGCTGACTTCTCCAGGAAGAAAAAAAACTGGATCTTCTGCGATTTGCTTAATTATCAAAAAATTATTTTGCAAGCTGAAGGCTGATGTTTAATTTGAAACAGGTGATTAGGTCATGGTATTTGTGAATTTTTAGCGTTTTGCTCCAAATAAGAAGACTAATAAATGGCAAGTATGGATGACTTCAGGGTTTAAAAAAAGAAAAAGCTTTTATCATGCAACTACCTCCATATGATTCAGATCTGGGCATTTCACAAAGGAAGTTAGTGAGCCTCTGAAAAATTACAAAGATTGAAATTGTCTATGTATTCAGGCCCAAAGGACATACCTAAGGTCTCTTGAATATTGGATGACATTTTATTTGAATAAGAAAGTCAATAATAACCTTATTTAGGAAGAGATGGGCAAAAGCACATTGAGGATGGCAAAGGGAAAGGTGTTCAATTACATGTTGGGGCAGGAACAGGTAGGGAGGAATGCATTCTCTGTTGCAAACAGTTAGGTAACTCTGTCATTCTGTCATTCTCATCTTCACCAGGGCATTGCACCAAAATCTGCACTTCCTACTGTAAGAGAATAGGAAAAGACCATCTTTCTGGCATGACTGAAGGTAAGAGGCTGAACCGAAAGGCTTAGGGAGAACTATATCTGTCATAGCATCTTAGAATTCTAAGTTGAGAAGTTCTTTCCTCTAGGTTTATCTTCTGCTACAAGGATACCTCACCAGTACTCTGGTCTTTAGGTAAAAGGTAGACAAGTTTAAATAGCCATTCCCTGGGTAATTATGTGACAGAATTCACTTGAACTCATGATGCTAAATGACTGCCCCATTCAAAGTATCACTGGGCTGGCAAGAGAGGAGTCTGTCTCCCTAGTCATCTTTATCTCCTGAAGGGGAATAATGAAGATAATTGACTTAGGTCAGATCTGGAAACTAGGACTGAGGAAGTAAGGCTGTTAAAAGAAGGACATGACAGATGTATGGTACATTTTTCCTGTCTAGCTGCACCTGGAATATTGATGAGACAGGTGGTGCCTTGATAATTCCAGATTGCAGCCAGAGGATGGGTGAGAATTCAGAAATCTGATTGGCCCCAGAGGAATAAGAAGAGGAAAAAAATCTTGGCTTCCATAGTTCAAAATTAGAGTCCATACACAGGGCAAGGAAATTGGACAGTCATTTTCCAAGTGTCCAGAAGCAAAGTGAAGCTTGGGGGCTTCCTGTGGGATTTCATAGGCAGAGGGGTATGGTCAGCAGTCAAAGGAAAAACCCAAAACTCTGACCTTGGTTGCTAAAAACAATGCTTTGGAAAACAGATCCAAACACATCATACCTTGAAAAGTAGCCTTGCAAATAAGAGCTGAGAAGTTAGCTGTGGATCGTGACTTTGACTAGCCTGCCTGGAGTGAGAGGCATGAACCACTTAGATCTTCTTGCCCACAATGTATTAATCTTTCCCCAAACATATTATGTTCTCTCTCATTTCATTTCAATACACTTTAATCAAGCACTAACCACATATAGTGCCTTGTGTTAGCTGCCAGAATCACCTTATTTCTCCTTATAATGCATTACTCAATGGTTACCTCTTATTGTTATCCATCGTGGTCTACCTTGATTCAAGTATGGGGTGTGTGTGTATTCATATAGATATATAGACATGAGACTTCATTCTCTGTTTCTCCTTGACCCTCTCCCATCATAGCTCTTAGCAAAATGTGCTGTATCTAGTGAAGTGAAATGAATCTTCTTGCAGGAACCCAAGCCAACAAGAGAAAGAAAGGCAGAAAGATAGTACACGGTCAGTATCTTTTTGGTCTACTGCCTAATTTTTATTGGGCTTGCTGCCTGGTTTTATTTGATTCCTGGAAACTGATGGTTATCTTAATAGCAAATCCAGATTCCTCTCCTCTTGTATGCTTACATATAAACTTCCTACCCACTTCAATGTGCACACATACACTCACAACTTCAAATCTACCACCTGTTGTCTATGTGCCCTTTACTTCACTTCTCTGAGTTCAGTTTCCTCATCTGCAATAATGGGATAATAATAACATCCCAAGACAAGCTGCATATTCCCAAATATATCTGTCCTACTGGATTGTATCAACTCAAAGTTGTCACTGCTCCTTTGAGTGATATGGGAAGGCCTTTCTATACAGAAAAGCCCAGCTGTTTGTCCCCGAGAGAGGAAAAGGGACCTTGTGGGAAGCCTGTGATTCTCTGTCATAGACACAAAGATTGCAGAAACAGACAGTCACCAAGTCTTCAGAGCAAACATGATAGGGAGACAGGACATTAGCCAGGCTGGGCAAATTTGAATTCTTGTGTGTATGGAAGGGCAGCCAGGGAACAGGGAATATTTACAACAGCAACTCCTCCTGTGCGAACGGGACTTCAGGGCTCACCAAGTATTTCCAGGTCATTCTCTCATTTGATTCTTAAGACGAGCAACAGAAATCTGGATGTTTTTGCCTACTTTTTTTTTCTCCATTTAAACTTTGGGTAAAATCTTTAAAACCAGGCTGATTTTTATAAATGAGGAAACTGAAGTTCAGGGCAGTAAAGCATTTTTTCCCAAAGTCACATGGGATAGTGGTGAAGTCTGCAGAAGGTAACAGAACCCATGTTTTCTGATTCCTTGTGGTGTGCTCCTCCCCCTGTACCAAATAACAATGGTGGAGTAGGTGGCAGATATGGTGTCAGGACTGCAGAGATTGAAGAGGGAGGCAATATGGAAGGGGAAGACAGAGAGTATGAAGCAAGGAATGGTGAAGAGTGAATGGGTCTGGCATCTGAATCATAGCCCCTCCCCCAGGCATTTTAGAAATTTTAGTAATTTTCTAAGTGCCTCTTAGGGTTCTCCCAGGGAACTCCTCTCTTCCAAAAGTTACCTCCACAAGCAACCTGGCTCATCCCAGATCCTGGCCACTGGGCACATTTGGGTAATGCTCTACTGAAGCCAGACAAAAACTGCCACCTTTCCCTGCCCCTCTCCCAGACACACATGCACAACACGCACACACACGTGTACACCAATTACCAGACCCTGACCAATATCACTCTGTGAACCAAACTGCCTTCCTCTTCTGCTAAAGGTTCAGAAGGGGATGGAAACCCCATCAGCAGCTTCCAAGAGGAAAAGGTCTGATGAGATGGACAGGAAAGGAAATATTCATCTTAGCCCATCAAGAAGGGCTGTGGACAATGCAAAATCAAGGTTCTGACTGCACCATGCACCCAAAGAAGCACACACACTGATATGAGCACAGGCACAATTACAGAAGGCATGCAGTCAACTTCCCTGGGGCCCTTTTGCAGGATTTTCTCATTTACCAATGTAAGGAGATGTTTCCTGTTTTTCAGAGGGAAATAGTTACAGGAATGTTGTTACCTGCTTAGAGAGCCCAGAGCAGATTCTGAATGTTGTTACAGAAAGTACCTTACCTGGGATCTGGGGCCAGGAGTGAGGGAGTTGAGTCAGAGTCCCAGACAGAATCCAAATGAGCTGACTAGGGGGGCCACTCACTCATTCTACCCCTGTACTATACACAGGGAGACCCTAAACAGGGAAGAATGAAAGCAGACCACAGCTAAGTGACTCTAAGGATGCTTAAGTTCATGGAAAAGGATTACCATAGCATTGCTGACCTCTAAGATGTCAGAGTTGGAAGGAGCTTTGGGAATCATTTGGATGTAGAATATGATATTCACAGAGGAGCAGGGAAGAGATGACCCTAGGCTTGGGAATCAACAGGACTATATTTGAATCCTGGTTCTACTTTGAATACTAGCACTTGACCTTGGATAACTTAATATTTCTGTTCCTTATGTGAAAAAAGGTGGGAGAAGTATCCCCCCCATAAAGGTATTTTGAGGATTAAGTGAAATAATCCATAGAAAAATTTTAGCATAATGCCTGGCATGCAATAGGCTCTCAGTGGTCAAGCAGAGTTGTGGTTGAATTCTTACTCCCTCGTTATTAGCTATTTTATTTTGAGCAAACTGTTCTACCACTTAGAGTGTCTTAATGGGACTAATCCTACTCCACAAGGTTTTTGTGAAGACTCAATGAAATAATGCAAATCTATCATGATGCAAACGCACAGTAAGTGCTCAATAAATATTGCCTGAGTCTAAATTGGGTGTCACTAGCCATAGACCTGGAATATTTTCCCAGAGTTGTGCTACAGCACCCCAAACTCTTGCCTAATCCTTTGTGTGATGGGTCAGACAAATGAATACAGCCTAAACAGGTATATTCAGCTGAATTTTCTCAGATGAAGACTGAGCAACAGTTTGGGGTTGAGGCTTCATTAGTACTGGACAATCCTCATTTGTATGACCAATTCCTCAATCACAGATAAAGCAGACAAAGTCTAATGAGGTAGTCACCTATCATTCCCCTGGGGGCACACAGTCCCATTCCGATACTCCTGGACCTCTCTAGCCATTTGCCCTGTCAGAGCCAAAGTGAGAGGGCAAGAGCAAGGAGCTCAGGGTCTGGGGGAGGGAGGCTTTCCTGTTTCTTACTGCCCAATCTGAGGATACTTTCGGCTTATGTCTGGCCTGTATGCTATGAAGGCCTCTAGTGGATCTCTAATGGAGATCAAGGTTTGTCTCCAAGGCAAACCACATCTGTAGGTTTGTGGGATGGGGAGTAGGGCACGGAATGATATTCAAAGCCCTGGAAATCTTCCATTGCTTGATAGGGTCCTTCAGAGACACAGGTCAGTGGAATCAGCCATCTGACAAATCTTCCCCTTGCACCCTTGCAGGCACCTCAAAATAAGAAACTTAAGAAGGGCTGGGGTTGTGGCCCAGTGGTAGAGCGCTCGCCTGGCACATGCGCGGCCCGGGTTCGATCCTCAGCCCCATGTACAAATAAACCCATTGTGTACAGCTAAAGCAAATAAATAAATTAAAAAAAAAGAACCTTAAGAAGCTTCTTCTTGTGGAATTTTTTGGGTCTTCCAGGTATAGAATCATATCATCAGTAAATAGTGCTAATTTTAGTTCTTCTTTTCCTATCTGTATCCCTTTAATTTCTTTCACCTGTCTAATTGCTCTGGTCATTCTTTTTCTTTTTTCTTTTTTCGTATTATACTTATAGAGCACATTTTTACATATCTCTGGTTGTATACAAAGTATATTCACACCATTCGTGTCTTCATACATGCACTTAGGGTAATGATATCCATCTCATTCTACCATCTTTTTTTTTTAATTTTTTTTATCCCCTTCTTTTAGAACTAGTAAATGAATTCGGCAAAGTAGCAGGATACAAAATCAACACCCACAAATTAAAGGCATTTATGTATATCAGTGACAAATCCTCTGAAAGGGAAATGAGGAGAACTACTCCATTTACATTAGCCTCAAAAAATGAAATAAAAGGGGGCTGGGGTTGTGGCTCAGCGGCAGAGCGCTTGCCTTGCACGTGCGCGGCCTGGGTTCGATCCTCAGCACCACGTAAACATAAATGCATTGCATTGTGTACAACTAAAAGTAAATAAATAAATATTTTAAAAAATGAAATAAAATACCTGGGAATTAACCTAACGAAAGAAGAGAAAGACCTCTACAACAAAAACTACAGAACACTACAGAAAGAAATTAAAGACAACCTTAGAAGATGGAAAGATCTACCTTGTTCTTGGATAGGCAGAATCAATATTGTCAAAATGACTATATTACCAAAAGCATTATACAGAATGTAATTCCAATCAAAATCTCAATGACATTCCTCATAGAAATAGAAAAGGCAGTCATGAAATTCATCTGGAAAAATAAGAGACCCAGAATAGCTAACGTAATCCTTAGCAAGAAGAGTGAAGCAGACATCACAATACCAGACCTTAAACTATACTACAGAGCAATAGTAACAAAACAGCATGGTATTGGCACCAAAATAGACATGTAGACCAATGTAGACAAAATAGAGGACACAGAGACTAACCCACACAACTACAGCTATCTTATATTAGATAAAGGTGCCAAAAACATACATTGGAGAAAAGATAGCCTTGTCAACAGATGGTATTGGGATAACTGGAAATCCGTTTGCAACAAAATGAAATTTAACCTCTATCTCTCACCATGCACAAAACTCAACTCAAAGTGGATCAAGGACCTAGGAATTAAACCAGAGACCATGCGTCTATTAGAAGAAAAAGTAGGCCCAAACCTCCATCATATTGGACTAGGCCCCATACTTCCTTAATAAGACTCCTATAGCACAAGAATTAAAATCTAGAATTAATAAATGGGATGGATTAAAACTAAAAAGCTTCTTCTCAGCAAAAGAAACTACCAGTGAGGTGAATAGAAAACGTACTAATTGGGAACAAATCTTTACTACACGCATCAGATAGAGCACTGATCTCTAGAATATATAAAGAACTTAAAAATCTTAACACACACACACACACACACACACACACACACACACACAAAAAAAAAAACAATCAATAAATGGGCCAAGGAACTGAACGGACACTTCTCAGAAGAAGATATACAATCAATCAACAAATACATGAAAAACTGTTCGACATCACTGACAATTAGAGAAATGCAAATCAAAACTACACTAAGATTTCATTTCATTCACCAGTCAGAATGACAGCTATTAAGAACACAAACAACAATAAATGTTGGAGAAGATGTGGGGAAAAAGGCACACTCATACATTGCTGGTGGGACTGAAAAATGGTGCAGCCAATATGGAAAGCAGTATGGAAATCCCTTGGAAAACTGGGAATGGAACAACCTTATGACTCAGCTATCCCACTCCTAGGTCTATTCCCAAGGACTTAAAAACATCATACTACAGGGACACAGCCACATCAATGTTTATAGCAGCACAATTCACAATAGCTAGACTATGGAACCAACCTAGATACCCTTCAGTAGATGAATGGATAAAGAAAATGTGGTTAATGCTAAGTGAAGTTAGTCAGTCTCAAAAATCCAAGTACCAAATGTTTTCTCTGATATAAGGAGGCTAGTTCATAGTATTGTTGGATGGGGGGGGTACATAGGAGGACTAGAGGAACACTAGAATGGTCAAAGGGAAGGGAGGGTATGGGGGAGAGCAAGGGGGGAGGGAGGGGGAGAAAAGGAAAAAAAAAGGTGGTTGAATGAGACGGATATCATTTTCCTAAATGCATGATTGAAGACCTGAATTGTACGAATATACTTTGTATACAAACAGTTGTATGTGAGTTGTACACATTAAAAATTATTTTTAAAAAATTTAAAAAAAAGAAAATGTGGTGTATATATACACAATGGAATATTACTTAGGCATTCAATTAGAGAAATGCAAATCAAAACTACTCTAAGATTTCATTTCACTCCAGTCAGAATGGCAGCTGACTGGAACACAAACAGGGCTGGGATTGTGGCTCAGCGGTACAGCGCTCGCCTCGCACGTGCGCGGCCCGGGTTCGATCCTCAGCACTGCGTACAAATAAACGCATTGTGTACAACTAAAGCAAATAAATAAATATTTTAAAAAAGAACACAAACAACAATAAATGTTGGAGAGGATGTGGAGAAAAAGGCACATTCATACATTGTTGGTGGGACTGCAAAATGGTGCAGCCTTATGGAAAGCAGTATGGAGATTCCTTGGAAAACTGGGAACAGAACCACCTTATGACCCAGCCATCCCACTCCTGGGTCTATTCCCAAAGGACTTAAAAACAGCATACTACAGGGACACAGCCACATCAATGTTTATAGCAGCACAATTCACAATAGCTAGGTTGTGGAACCAACCTAGATGCCCCTGAGTAGATTAGTGGATAAAGAAAATGTGATATATATACACAATGGAATTTTACTCAGCAATAAGAGAGAACAAAATAATGGCATTTGCAGGTAAATGGATGAAGTTGGAGAATATAATGCTAAGTGAAATTAGTCAATCTCAAAAATCCAAATGCTGAATGTTTTCTCTGATATAAGGAGGCTGATTCACAGTGGGGTTAGTTCGGGGAACATAGGAGGATTAGAGGAACACTAGAAAGGTCAATGGGGAGGGAGGGGAAGGAAGGGAGCAAGGGGGTATGAAGGGAAAAAATGAAGTTGGTAGAAGGAGATAGATATCATTATCCTAAATGCATGATTGAAGACATGAATAGTATGAATATACTTCATATACAAACAGTATTATGTAAAAAGGTGCTCTATATGTATATTATGAATTGTAATGCAGGCTACTGTTATATATACAACAACTTCGAATAAAAGAGAAAAAAAATGGCATTTGCAGGCAAATGGATAAAGTTGGAAAATATAATGCTGAGTGAAGTTAGCCAATCCCAAAAATCCAAATGCCAAATGTTTTCTTTGATATAAGGAGGTTATAAGGAGGTTGATTCACAGTGGGGTTGGGACAGGAAGCATAAGAGAATTTGAGGAACACTAGAAAGGTCAATGGGGAGGGATAGGAAGGGAGGGGACAAGGGGGTAAAAAAGAAAAGATGGATATCATTACCCTAAGTGCATGTATGAAGACACGAATGGTGTGAATATACTTTGTATTCAGCCAGAGATGTGTAAAAATGTGCTCTATATGTATAATGTGAATTGTAATTCATTCTTCTGTCATATATAACAACTTTGAATAAAAAAAGAAAAAGCTTCTTCTTGGCCTTGTCAAGCAACTATTGTTTGTGAAAACTTAAAAGAAATAGCTGGGCTTTTACTCAAATGCATGAATTGCCAGCTGGCTCCCAATCAGGATGATAGTGACTATTGCTAGTCTACCCTCTACCACTGCCAAGCAAATAGCAAAACTGTGTAGGTCTGAAGACACATGCCTTAGTTTCCTCCCATGTAAAATGAGATGTGGTCTATGTGATGGCTATCTGGAATTTGAGTCCACAACTCAACGAACAAGTAGTCAGGCCTGGCTCTACCCTGTATGTGCATGCATACACACAAATAAACCCTCATGCATCTTCATCACGTCTACACCCACACACATCTCTATACACACATATGTCCTTAGTTGCACATGGTTGGATATACTCAAATACCCATTCACATTCATACATACATACTTTCACAAGTTTGACAGCAACACACACACACACACACACACACACACACACACACACACACACACACACACAGAATCTCTACTAAAGCTGACCAAGAAATAAACACACTTGGAAAAGCACTCTATTATATATTTATGGACAGCTACAAGAAAAGGAATTCATACTCAGAGTAAATGAATCCCAAGGCTGAAAAGACTAAATCTCTCTGCCCTACTCTCCACTGCCCAACCACAACACACAAACACACAATTATACACATACTTTTCAGTATATCTTGTGAAGATCATTTCCCAGAAAACTTGAGCAATATGTCCTAAACCTAGAATGAATACGCATCTTGGTTTGCCTAGGACGATCCTATTTTTTAATAAATACTTTGATTAGTTTTTTATTTTTCAATATTTTTTAAAATTTGACAATCCTATTATATGACTGTTGTCTTTTTTTTTAATTTATTATTTGCTTTAGTTGTACACAATTCGTTTATTTTGCGTGGTGCTGAGGATCGAACCCCGGGCCGTGCACTTGCTAGGCCAGTGCTCTACCACTGAGCCACAACCCCAGCCCTATGACTGTTGTCTTTTTTTGAACTTTTTTAGTTGTAGATAGATACAATACCTTTATTTTATTTGTTTATTTTTATGTGGTGCTGAGGATCGAACCCAGTGCCTCACACACGCTGGGCAAGTGCTCTACCGCTGAGCCACAACCCCGTCCCTTGACTGTTGTCTTAATAAAATGGTAACAGTGTCCTTTTTCACGCTCAAAGGCATCCAAGTTTGGATAATAAGTGATATGATAAATTGTACCTAAACCCCTCCTCACACTGGGCCATTGTTGGGTTACCTATGATGGGGCCTATCATATGAGACCCAGGCCTACTCTCTTCCTTGGAAACTATCTTGTTCTCTAATCATGCTTTCCTCTTCAACTCTATCACTAGAAATGCTTTTTAGTAATGCAACCTTGCAAATAAGCAAAACAATTTACTGATCCCTGTCCCAGAGATTGAGGGAAGACTGGAACACTCTGCCATTTGATTTGAGAAGTTATCCAGCCACCAAAATTTTAGTTGGCCTCAAAATGGACATTAGCCCTCCTCCTCTCGGTCTCCCCCTCCACTTAATTCTTCAGCTACCTCTCTCCTGCTTATAATCCTCAGTATCCTTTTCTTCCCCCCTCCTTTTCTTCCCCTTCCTTTCTCCCAAAACTTTAGGCTTTGATGAATCCAGGCTCTCTCTGAAGCAAATATACTCCATGGTACCACACTGCCACACCCTAGGCTCAGAGATCCTTGGAATAAAAAGGAGTGGCAAAGGAGAGAGGGGGTGGAGATTGATTCAACTTCATTTAGGCTCTATGACTAATTTTTATTAGGCCTGTTGCCTAATTTCTTTTAGCTTCAGGGCATGTGGGCCAGTGACTATTTTCATGGCTGGATTAACTGTGTTTTGAAAAAAATCTGAAAATGCTGTCAGCTCTTTGCAAATGTGGCTATAAATATATTGTGCAGGATAAAGTCCTAGTGCTATTCACAGAGCAACTGGACAGGGATTCATGTTTTCCAGACATGTGGATACACATACGGGAGTTTGAATTTTAGCAGCAGCTGTGCTAATGTGCAAGATGGAGGCAGGGAAGAAGCCCCAGCAAGGGCAAAATGGACATTATCAGAAATGGGGGAATTTACAAATAGAGTCTGTCAGACCCCTAGAAAACTAGATAGTCTTGGGGAAATCTGGGTGATATGGCAAGCCCTCTTATAGCTATGAAGCTGTACATGTACACACATGCATATACATAAATACACAGAGATATATATATCTGCTTGTGTGAGTGAGAGAAAGAGAAAGAGGATATCTATCCATGTGGATAGATATGTATGTGTGTGCCTGTGGGTGTGTACTTTTAATTATCTCTGTCATGAGTTCAGGCTTAAAGTCAGAGATATATGTGTAGTTTTGTACATATGGGAAGATATATATATATGTGTGTGTGTGTGTGTGTGTGTGTGTGTGTGTATACAAAATGGGATATATATATATATATATAATAGGATATATATATATATATATATATATATATATATATATAACAGGAGTTATCTCAACCCAGCTGTATACATGCATGAGTACATATGCAACTCTACAGATTAATTTATTAATTTGGTGACCATGATGATAATTCATATGGAAAGTTCCAAGCAATTTTCAAAGGATTACCATATCCATTCTGTCATTTGAGCTACATCAAGAGGCAATGAGATAGGAATTATAATCCTATCACTGGCCCTTTTTTACAGATAGGGAAAGTGAGGCTCAGACTTGGCCAAGATTGCAGATAGCAAATAGCAAAGCTAGCACTTGCACTGGTCTATCTGATTTCAGATCCTATGCCTTATCATATACTACACAGTACATAAGAGAAGTGAGGCAAAGGAGAGTTGAACTTTAGGGTATTCTTTATGACTTCCCATCCCAAGGCCATCTTTTCCATCAGTGCTAAAACAAATTCCATAAAAAAGAAGACAGTGCTGTTCTTTGTCGAGCCAACCTAGAAATAGCCTTCAGGTTGCTGGGCCTGCCTGGAGATACTAGCCAGGTCTACTCACAGGACGCAGATGAGCTATGGCCTCCTTGAGCAGGTATTCACTGGTGATATCCTGAAGTCCATGGAGTGAGGGGGTTTCCTGGGCCTAGAAGCTGAAACAATAGATTTGTTTCCTCCTTATTCTCTCCTCTGGCTGTCTGTAGGTCTGTCTTTTTCTACATAAAAGCCGCAGGCTCCCAACACTTGTCTGACTGGTTCTACTTGAGCCTTCCATGTTTGAGACATTTTATGAAGAAGGCAGGTAGCACAGGCCTGGGTAGGCCTGAATATGAGTGGTGCCATCCCCAGGCAAGGCAGCAAATGAATCCATCTGGGTACTGCTGACCTCTCTTACCCAAGCCACCAGGTTCTTCCAGCTGTTTGGCTACAGATCTATGGAAAATTTGCTTTGGGCTAGTCTTTCCAAAGGCAAAATGTAGGCCAAGGCAAGAAAAAAAAAAAACACTTTGACTCTTAGAACTATCTTATTGTTCACCATTTGCATGATTAGAATCTGGTCAACTTCATATAGTAATGGAGATAACGATAGAGATGCCAAGGTTTCTGGGATCACTGATTTGAAGTCCTTGGAGGAGTCAGGGCTCAGGGGAAGGCCTCAGTCTCCCAATAATCTAGAGGTAGAAAAGCCTTACCATTCCTCTTCACGATCATGACCATGCTAAGTCCTCCCAACTTGTCACCAGAACTTTAACTTGTCAATGTTTAGAGCTTACTGCCAAGTGCCTTATTGGGACTTCCAGGCTTTTTTTCTCCCCTGCTTCCCCCACCCACCAAGAAGATAAACCATCCTTCCAAGTAATAGATGTGAGGTCCTAACTAGCAAGGAGTTCATGCAGCTTGGTAGAATAATCTCTTAGGAGCTAGGATGCCTGTTACGGATGGAACTGCTTGGGTTCAGAACTGTTGTTTGTGGAAGTGTAGAGCACTTACAGTCAATAGTTTCCTCCAGAACTTAGAAAGGAGTTTACAGGCTGGTGGAGCCAGTGCAGGATCACCCAACATGTGAACTAAGCATGAAGACTAGAGTACCAGTGAAGCAGGACCACTCCAAAATGAGAAAAGAATAAATTTAATAAATTTTTTTCTGGAATGTAACAGCCAGAAAAATTACTGCTTAGGGCCTTTAAAGGTCTTAATCTGGATCTTGAGCATGGGCAACATCAGAGCAGCCCAGATGGTGCCTTCATGAGGCATCCCTATCACCCAGAGTTCCTGACTGGGTAATACTGTGCTCCCTTGGGCTCACCTGGGGTCACACTTGCTCTCTAAGGCTCAGCTGTAGCCTACTAGGGAGATAATAAGAACGGTGAACATATATATAGCACTTACCATGTGCAAGAAACTGTTCTAAGCTAGTTAGCTATGTAGAAAGAAACACAGATATCAGCTCATTTAACAACCCTATGTTGTAAGTATTTTTGTTATCTTCCTTTTACAAATGAAGCACAGAAAGGTTAAGTGCCTTACCTTGCCCAAGGACACACAGCTAGTGAGTGGTAGAGCCAGGATTTATTCAAATAGTTTGGTTCTAGGACATTTCTCATCAAGCTGGTTTCATGAGAGGAAGACTCCCAGAGGTACCCCACCCATAAGACATAAACCCCTTTTTAAGAACAAAACCAAGGTCTTAGGAAAGTGATCTTGAAGATTATTTATCAGAAATTTCCAGAGATATTGATTCAGTATATCTCAATCTGTTCCACCAAATCTCATTTTTGCATTGAGGTATTTGCTCACTTACACACACATTTTTTTCTTTGCTCCTCTTGATGTAATTCTCCAAGGAGATAGAATAGAGACCATGGGATAGTTACTCTTTTCAGAAGTCATCTTTGCTCAGATTTGGGAGGATCTGCTTTCCATTTTCATCAAAGAAGTTGTTCTCTTCTGTTCACCACCCCCACCACTCACCCTCATTATGCCCTTGCTAGTAAAATCACAAGGCCTCCTTGGTTTACACAAACTTGACCCAAGTATCCAGGGAAGTCCAACTTTCTCATTTCATAAGTAGAGAAACTTGAGGTCCAGAAAGGGGAATGGGCTTGGTAAGGTCACAAAGACAGCCAGTAACACAGCCGAAACCAGAACCCAGATCTCCTGACTCCCCGTCCAGGAGTGTTCTTTCTTTCCATACTTTTTTTTGAGCTAGAGACAGCATTTTTCCTGATTCCAGCCAGCAAGACTTAATTATGCCCAGATCCTCCTTTCCATGCCCCCCATTCCCATGCCCGTGAACTTTGTGACTTCTAGTTGCGTGTTTCATCATATTATATGTACTGATTTTTATCCTTAAAGTTCAGGATGCTACCAAGTTTAGGAAAAAATCTATCCCAGCTTTCAGGGAGCTCCTACATTTCTGACCCCATGGAACATGGAATTGGAAGACATGGGTTATAGTCTCAGCTCTGCTGAATATTAAATATGTGGCCTTAGGCCACACACTTACCCTCAGTCTATTATCCATTTTCTGCCACTATAAAACAGGAACATGAATCTCTACCCTAATAAATACAAATCATGTTGTCTTTTCATTTTCCAGGCCCCTTCAATATAGCACTTGGTGACCAAGTGCTACAGTCACATTATGAGACATTATGGCACAACCTGAGTTCAGCTATTTTATTTCATAACTGTCTCTGTTACAAGGATCAACAAAAGCTAAGATGTAAAATGCAACGTGCCACACACAGAGGGGATCAGCATCACTCAATAGACTTCTCTCTTCTGGGGTTCACAGGATCTGGAGGTCCATTTGGGATCCGGGGTGAGGGATTAAGAGCTGCTTCTACTTATACTCTTCTCAGACTTTGAAAAAGTTCCTGGGCTGCTAACATGGAAGAGCAGGTGGTGTGGGATGGGGGGAGGGCTATGCCACAAGCCATTTACAGTCATCTCATTCTGTGGCTCTATGTCCAGACATACCCCCGCCCTGTGCCCTTCTCTCCAAATGTCCTTAGTATTTTTCTCTCCTTCTACCCCTCCACCTTACCCCACCTGTTGAATAGGGCCTAATGGGGAACAGTGACTCACTGGGTTCCCAAAGGGCAAAGACCCAGAATCTGAGCAACAACCAAATTGTCTACTTTTCAACTCCTATCTCACCATTTCCCAATTTTCCACCCCATTTCAAATTCCAACTCTACCAACAAGTTTTTTGTGATTCCTCTGGTACGTACATTCATCTCTCCTTTTCCATATCACCACATGAAAACTGTAAAAAAATTCAATTTAATATACACATTGTTTAATACTTAGCAGTGATCTGTGGTTGTTTGGAATATTATGTCTTCTCAAAGAAATTATAAACTTCTTGAGGCCTTTTCTGGCTCATCCAATGTCAGCCCAGCACTTAATAGAACTGAACTGCCGGGCGCGGTGGCGCACGCCTGTAATCCCAGCACTTTGGGAGGCTCAGGCAGGAGGATCGCGAGTTCAAAGCCAGCCTCAGCAATGGCGAGGCACGTAGCAACTCAGTGAGACCCTGTCTCTAAATAAAATACAAAAAAGGGCTGGGGATGTGACCCAGAGGACGAGTGCCCCTGAGTTCAATCCCTGGTGCCACAAAAAAAAAAAAAAAAAAAAAAAAAAAAAAAAAAAAAAAAAGAACTGAACCAACATTAATTGAATTGGAGGGGGAGGTGTGGGGAAGGCTTGTGAGCAGGGAAAGAGACTAACACTTACTGAATACTTGATAGGAGCCAAGCTGTATTTTAAACGTTTTACATGTGTCATCTCACTTAATCTCTACACCAGTAATGATAGATATTATTGTTACCCTTATTGTACATATGAGAAAACTCAGACTCCAAGAAATTAAAAACCTTGTCAAGGATAGCCATGTGGTAAGGCATCTATCTGAATCTAGTGCTGTTTGATTCTAAAGCTCATAGTCAAAGATGGATTAACAGCTCAAATGTCCATTAATAAGGTGTTGATTAAATAAATTATGGGTATATACCCACATAATGAATATGGCACAGTTATAAAAAAGAATGAGGGCTTTATAGATTGGATGTGTGACAATACCCAAGATAGATTTTGAAGTATAAAAAGCAAAGTAGGGCTGGGATTGTGGCTCAGAGGTAGAGCGCTCGCCTAGCACGTGCGCGGCCCGGGTTCGATCCTCTGCACCATGTACAAATAAACACATTGTGTACAACTAAAGCAAATAAATAAATATTTTTAAAAAGCTAAGTAGAAGATAATGTGGATTACAGTCCACCATTTGTATTTTAAAAACAGGATATAGGGCTGGGGCTGTAGCTTAGAGGCAGAGTGCTTGCCTAGCATGTGTGAGGTACTGGGTTCAATCCTCAGAACCACATAAAAATAGATAAATAAAATAAAGGTATTCTGTCCATCTATAACTAAAAAAAATTAAAACAGAATATATACTTAGTTGCTTGTACACATACAGAATATCTCTGAAAGAACACCAGATAACACTGGTGGCCTCTGGGGAAGAAAACAGGGTCACTGGGAGACAGGAATGGGAAAGAGACTTTTCACCATTATACCTTTTGAATTTTGTTTCTCTTTCCACATAGTAGTACCTGGGGATCAAATTGGGGAATGCTTAGTATGCCCGAAGCCCACCCCTGGGACCCATTTACCAACACTCTTATAAACCAACCTCCACTACAAGCAGCTACCCACAATGTGATGAAGGTCACTTCTTTTCAGATCTCTACTTGGAAGATGGGAACCAGAGAGAATAGGATTAGGTAATCTCTAAAATGTCTTTCAGCACAGACATTTAAAAACCTGAAAATCAAGAGAGTACTAGTATATTTGAAATCTTAGTCTCAAAGAAGGGCTTGGAGATTTTCTTTTGCTGTTTGTGACAAAAAAAGAAAAATGTTTCCATTCTGATTTGCCAACTAGTTGTTCTTAATGGAGGCTTCCTAAGTGGCCATTGAAATGCTTGCTCAAAACTGCTATTGCAATCCTCCTTTGTGAAGTCCACAATCCTTCTGTGGCCTCTGTTCTCTAGGGCTATCCTGTTTAGAACACAAGGAAACTGGCCCACTCCAAAACTGAGTACAAAGAAGCAAATCTCCTTCTATGCTTAATGTCCCCTGGCCCAGACCTTCTGACCCTAAATATCCCTTTCCTTCTTCCTTACTACCTGCAGGAGAACAGAGGCTCTGTGAGAGACCCTCGGGAGGAAGTGACACCCTAACTCCACCCCACCATCCACCCCCCCCCCCATCCTTAGCAATTCCTACTAAAAGAACTTAGTCCTTGACAAACTAGGGAGGTTTGTGAGCTCCTGCCAAGTGTTGTAAATATTTCAACATGGCTCGTTTCCTTGAATGTATATGACCTGGGATCTGGTCCCTCCTCTCCCTCTGGGCTCTCAGAGAGCTGCGGAACAAAGAAAACACAGCCAGTCCTTAGCTACAGGACACCGGGATCAAACTGCAGAAGAATACAAGGGGAGATGGGAAAGAGATGGAGTGGGGAGGAGGCAAGAGATGGCAAGGAAACATTTAGAGATAAGTATGGTGACTCCATTTCTAGGGGCTGGAAAAGTATAATAATAATAACAACCATTTCGCAATTTACAAAGATCTTTCATATACACACAATCTCATTTGACTCTTCACAGTCCTATCAACATGATACTATTTGTCTCAGTTCATAAATGAGAATCCTAAAGCCCAGAAAGGTTATGTGACTTGTTCAGGCTAAACAGCTAAGAAGTGACAGTTTCTTTTGTCCTTCTTGGACTCAAGGATTATGACCCTTTGCATAAAGACTCTGTGTAAAGTAAGATGGGTAATTAGAAGATCATGTCCTGTATCATGAGATTGTCCATTTTTTGTTTATTAAACCCCTTCTTAGTTTTTCCTTTTTATTTCTAAATTGTAATGATGCCCAGAGGCTATAGGAATGAAAAAACTCTGTAGCAGTCTCCCTTGGTAGATCCCCCAACATCTTCACTATGTATTAGATGATGTCTAAAAGCAGGAGTTCTAAATTCACACTGTCTGGGTCCAAGCCCTGGGTGTGTCATTATTTGGCACATGAACTTGGACAAGATACATAACTTCCATGCCTCTCTTTATCTACAAGCTGAAGGAAGTAATGGTACCTACCTCACAGGACTGTTGAGAATTAAGATGGATTGGTACATGAAAGTATTTAATGCCTTACACATTTCATTGCTAAGTGTTAATTAAACATTGTTACTACTATTACTACTACTACCACTACTACTACTAGGGTGTTTTGGTAGGAGTAAGAAACTAAATGTCAAAGCTGGGCGTGGTGGCGCACACCTGTAATCCCAGCACTTTGGGAGGCTGAGGCAGGAGGATCGCGAGTTCAAAGCCAGCCTCAGCAATGGCAAGGCACTTAGCAACTCAGTGAGACCCTGTCTCTAAATAAAATACAAAAAAGGGCTGGGGATGTGACCCAGTGGACGAGTGCCCCTGAGTTCAATCCCTGGTACCACAAAAAAAAAAAAAAAAAAAAAAAAAAAGAAACTAAATGTCAAACAACTTCATTGTGGAATGCACCAGAGGTAGCCATCACCAAGTTGAGTGCTTCACATTTTTCTCCAGTAGCAGGGAAGTCTTACGAGTCATCTCCATTCTTCTACCCAGTTCCCCTTGGGATTAGTGACAATCCAGCATGAGGGGCATGGGTCATGAACAGAAGAGTTATTTTATTTGTGAGAAGCCCAGTGACCTAAACAAGTGGCTGAATCTGTGACCTCCATCTCATAGGCAACATGTTCTAAGCAATTGTGTTAATTGACCTGGACACATGTCACAAACCAGTTATACACACATACACACACATCTGGACACATGGGTGCATGTGCATACCCTTCCAGCCTGGGTGAGAGGGTAGATAGGCAGATCCCAGGATAACCTAGGCAAAGAGCCTGTGTGGGGACTGCTTATTTAACAATACTTGCCTTCCCCTTTTCTCTTCAGCTGCACAGAGGCTGGAGAGAATCTGACCTGGGTGCTTCACTACCCCCACTCTCTACTCTCCCTAAAGGCACTTCTGACTCCAGTTACGTACTTGAGTGTCTGTGTCCTCCCTTCTGTGTCCTCCCCTCTACAAGCAACTTTTCAGCCTTTTTGGCAAAAAAGAAAAATGCTAGAGGCTTAAAATAGAATGAACCAGAACCCTCCAAAATTACCGAAAACCAATCTGAAGCTGGGCATGGTGGTGCACATCTGTAATCCCAGCAACTCAGAGGCTGAGGCAGAAGTATCGCAAGTTCAAGGCCAGCATCAGACACTTAGCAAGGCCCTAAGCAACTTAGTTACACCCTGTCTCAATATAAAAAATAAAAAGGATTGGGAACATAGGTCAGTGGCTAAGCACTCCTGGGTTCAATCCCTGGTACCAACAACAACAACAAAATCTGAAATCTGGAGGTTCAACTGTCCCAGAAGATGGGGGACAATGACAGCGAGGACTTGAAGATAAAGAGGCTCAAGTGACCAAGACATTTGTTAAATACTACTGAGTATAAACCAGTTATAATACTATCTTCTGGGCTGGAGTCCTATGACTGTGAAAAGAGGAGGTATGGAAATGACAAAAAGGGTTTATTCATTTTATTTTATTGTATTTATTTGTTTACTTTTTGGTATTAGGGATTGAACCCAGAGGTACTTAACCACTGAGCCACATCCCCTGCCCTTTTTGTCTTTTATTTAGAGACAGGGTCTCGCTGAGTTGCTTAGGGCCTCACTAAGTGTCTGAGGCTGGCTTTGAACTTGAAATCCTCCTGCCTCATCCTCATGAGCTGCTAGGATTACAAGAGTGCACCACCATGCCCACCTGACAAAAGGGTTTTATAGCAGTTATATTACTGCAAATATACAGAGCTAATAACTTCCATACTCTTGAGTACTCCACAGAAAGTCACCCTTCAACTCAGAAAGTGGAGAGCAAGAGAGGAGAAAAAGGCAAAAGGGGAAGGGAAGCCTTTGTGAGATCTATAGGGGTTGGCCTGGGACTCCAGCTGGAGTTGGACCTGTTTGACATCCTAAACTCCAGGTGTTTTTCTGAGTGGTAGAAAGATAAATGGGGGAACACTATTGAGAGGAAAGAGGGTGGTACATCCAGCAAACATGATAAAAATGCACTGTAAAAATAGGAGAATCTGAGAAAATATGCAGTTGTAAGATAATTTCATACTTTTCTCTCAGCAACCCTGAAATTGGAGCAAAGAGGAAAGAGGGCAAAATACCAGGGTGAAGAGGCTGCACTCCCTCAAAGCACCCAAACATGCCACATTCCCTACTCACAAGTAGATGCCACGTGATTTTACATTAGCCACAGCACCCACCTTCAGAGCAGGTGGTTACATAACCCTATGTTTGCTAATCCTCTGTCATCTCTGAAACTGGAGAGGTCTGGGGTGGGCCTAAACCCTCTTCCCAGAAACCTTTGAATACTAGGAGGGATGGAGAATAGGGGAAGATGAAGATAGAAAGAAACTTTCAATAAATCTTTCCCAGTCCCATGTGGAGTAGCAAATGGGTCCAGGTTAAGAGGTACAATCCAGGCTGCCCATATTTTATCATTCTCACCTAGCAAGTCTCCCAAGCTGGGTCCTTTGTGCTAGACTCCCAGAACCTTCTATAGAAGCCTCTGTTACATTAAAGCTGACCCACAGACAGATAGATGGAATATTCATAATCCCTGTGTGTGTGTGTGTGTGTGTGTGTATGTGTTAAGAACAAAGCCTTTTCTGTAGGATTTATTCATTCAATCCCAGGTGAGACAGCTTCTTTCAACACAGCAAATCCTACTTCATCATTCATATAATTTGAAATAGTGAATTATTCTTTCTTTTCAAAATGCAACAAACCAAAAAGATGCTGGTAGGAAAAACAGTGCATCCTCCTGGGAAACTGGACTGCTCAAAATGTTGCAAGCATCTTTTACATACTTCTGCCACTGTCAACAGTTCAGCTGCTTGTTTATTCTTCATGGGGCTGGAGGAAATATTGTCAATGACAACAAAATGTAAATCTAAGGAAAATGAGTGAGCTCTGTGCATGCTACTTCCTTAGGCATACTCTCAGCTAAGCCCTGGGTGAAGCTGAAGTTGACCAGGGATTGTAGACACCCAAGAGGGCCTTCTCTAAGATCACAAGCAGCAGCCCTTCCCTCCCCCCACCACAGTGGGATCCAGGCAGTAGCCCTGAGCCAGCTATAAAGATGCCCTGCGCTATCTGAACCCCTCTACAGGGAACCTCTGTATCACATTTAGGACTCTTGGTTTACTCTTCTAGCTTGAAGTAACAGCAAACCAAGGTCACACTGACCATGCATCTCTGAGAAATGAGAGCAAGCTCTGGGAAACTAAATTTCAGGAGAGGGGTCCAAACTGAGGACAGAGGAAATACTTATAGTTTAATACATTTAAAGAAGAGATTCAAATGCTGGGAAACAGGAACATATAGACCCACCCTGCTAGTCTGCAGCAGGCCAAGTGGAGGGAGTTCTCTTGGAGGCCCACCTTTCTGTTGAGCAAGGCACTATGGGAGGAGCAGCCATATACTCAGAGTTGTCCTGACATACTCAGTAAAAAGGAATGCGTCTTTCTTTTTATTGGTCTTTGTAGTTATACATGACAGTAGAATTCATGTTGATATAATTATACAAGCATGGAATATATTTTATTCTAATTAGGACCCCATTCTTATGGATGTACACAATGGTGGGATTCGCTATATGGTATAATCATATATGTATATAGGAAAATTATTTTGGATTCATTCCACTGTCTTTCCTTTTCCTATCCCCCATTCCTTCCCTTCATTCCTCTTTGTCTAGTTCTACTGAATATCTATTCTTTGCCTTTCCCCCCTTATTGTGGGTTAGCTTCCATACATCAGTGAAAATGAACCATATCCATATGCATGGGAAAATGATGTCTATATGGCTTTTCCTTGCTTTCCTAATCTCCTCCAAATCCTTCCTCCCCCATTCAGGCAGCTTAACAAATTTTCATTTGCCTGAATGAGTCAACATTTATGGTAGTTGAATAGCAAAGAATAAGATATCACACAATTCTAGAAGGATAGATGAAAGAGCTAGAAAGTTCAGATAGTCAAATCTTTTCATTTTACAGATAGATAAACTGAGGTACTGAGAGGTGAAATGACTGCTCAAAGTCACAGAACAACTTAGGGGCACAAGCTAATTCCTAGTCATTGGCAAGCTGATATCACTGAGAAATTGCCAGCTTCTTGGGGGTCCATATTTGGCCTGAAGTCTTGCTTTTTTCAGATTTAGAATAAGCATTTGAGGTCACTGCCCAGTGATCCAGGGATACAGTCTCAACCAGTTAACCTAGCTCAAACAAGCATCCTCTTATTTGGCTTCCAAACACTCCAACCTCTCTTTCTCATCCTTTGCAATATGAATCAAGGTTGTAGTGTGGGACCCAGTTTTCTTGGATAGGGGTCAGGGGAATAACTCAAAAGATGTTTGGCTGATGGCCCTGTGACCTGAAGTTCCACAGTGGGCTCTGAGTTAACATGATCTAGCTCTGCTGGACAGTAGCCTTCAGCCAAAGTCAAAAGATTGGCAGATTTACTCAAAAGATACCTTAATCCCGAAGTCATCAATGAAAACCCCTAAGATGAGGAGGACAAAGACAGTCTACTCTGCCCTAGCCCCACCCACCTTGGGTACTCTTGTTTCACCTGAAGGTAAAGTGGAACCTTCTTCCCCATGCCTACAAAATTCTGTCTCCATCAGAGTGGTCCATCAGCTTGAACTATCTTTTAACAGTAGTGAAGTTTCTTGACCATTTTCCCTTTCCCTAGTAGTGAGAACCTTACCCCTGTCCCCACTCAAGAGCTTGCAAGGGCCATGTTTATAAACTGCCCAATAGCCAGGTGTAGTGGTGCACGCCTGTAATCCCAGCAGCTCGGGAGGCTGAGACAGGGGGATCATGAGTTCAAAGCCAGCCTTAGCAAAAAGCAAGATGCTAAGCAACTCAGTGATATCCTGTCTCTAAATAAAATACAAAAAATAGGACTGGGGATGTGGATCAGTGGTCAAGTGTCCCTGATTTAAATCTCTGGTACAAAAAAAAACACCTGCCCAATAAAAAATGCTTCTCATCATATTTTACCGGTAAGTACTAGACTCACAGTTGGGGTGGAAAGTACAGGGTAATGGATTTACTCTGGTGCACTTTCAAAAAGACTTTAGTTTGGATCCAATTTAGCAACTTTGTCTTGTTCTGCCCTATCCTGAGCCACCAACCCTAACCCCACACCCATTTAGGATTTCAATAGTGATCTGAGGCCTGCAACCTATGCCACCTTGCTCCTGTTTCCCTAAAAGCCTCCCTTATTGTCCCAGGAAATCATTCTGGGCCTATATTTTCCAGAAAGTTGCCTGGTTGCCTCCTATCCTGTCTGTGGCTTGATCTGGGTTGGAAAACTCCCAAATTTCCCCACAGTCTCTACAAAAGTATAGACACATTTCTCACCTGATCTCTACTGTTTCTTCCCTAAATCAGACCTTGGTTACCTGCCTCACTCTCATAAACCTTTTGCCTGCCAGGCTTCCCAGGCCTAGAACCCAAGAAAAGTTGGCCTTGCCTCAAAACAGTTGAAGAGAAGGCACTACATATACTGCTCTGACACTACAGAACTGTGCACATCATAGAGTCCACAAAGATTGTACACTGTATGCTCTAGTATGTCCTGAATTCCACTTCCCTCCTACCTCCTATGGCTTTTGCCCATGTCCAAAGGCCCCCTAATGTGGAGTTATTCCCCAAATATCAAAACTACCTTTCTCTGTGATTCACATCTGTAGAATCTTGGATCCATTAAACCAATCAGGACAGCCTTAGGGTTGTAATGATGTTAGGCCTAACCAAAAACAATCTGCATTGTGAAGTGCCTCCAAACACTAAATTCATAGATGTTTAGATGGAAGTCATGTCAGACATTAATAGAAATGGACCATGCATCAACCTCCTGGAGTGACCTCCAGAATGGCTATTGGGCAAATACTGGCTGATAAAAATGATAGCAAACTTCTATTCGTTTCTGTGTCCTTTTGGGACACCAAGGCTATAGCACAGGTGGCCAGGAAAGTTTGAGTAACTTGCAGACAGTATGTGCAGGCAGAGACATTTTTATTCTCAGGATCTAAATGGTGGCTTGAGAAAGCTGAGGAGATAAAGAAAGGTAGTGCTGAGAATGAGATTTTCTGGAATGCAGTCGGGTGTTCCTGACTTTCCAAAATAAAAAACTAAGGTGTTCCTGAGAGGCTCTTGTATCAAAAATAACTTTAGTGAATTCAAGATACACCATAGCAAGGACCCAAGCCAAAGTACTCTGAGACCCTGGGGACATACCAAATTCCTTTCTGTCACTTCCTGACCTATTACTCTCCATAATTTAAGCTAGTAACCTCAATTCCTCAGTGGACCTGGTCTGTGTCAGAATACACACTAGCCACACCTCTGCATAGACCACTGCACCACCACCCCCCTCCAGCTGCACTGAGGTCTTGACCGGAAAGTCCCAGCCAGCCCTCCCCCTGAGTCCCCTATGATCACCTACTTTGAAGTCTGTTCCCCAGCAGTGAACCTCTTCCTGGTAAAATAGTGGTTTTTCCAAGTTTTATTACACACTCCTTAGGCCCCAGCTCTAGGGCTGCTCACACCACATAAATGCCAGGGCCTAGCTTCAGTCCAGTCTCTGCTGCTTCCTTTCAAGTTGCACTCAAATTTTGCCACTAATACCTAATGCCAACAGTCTGCTCTCAACCACAAGGCAACATTCAGGAGGTCCCCCCATGCACCTACCCACACCCCCCAATAATGTAGGCAACAGCCTGAGGCTCTACCATGGCTGCTTTCCTAAGAGCCCCTGAACTACATCAAAGCAGAAAAAAAAGGTGGTCCCAGGGATGACTGTGGCTGTGACCTTCCCCCCAGAAGTTGTTCCACATAGTCCAGGGACCCCCTCCATTCCAGCAGCAGGTGGCCTGGGTAGTGGTGAGACTGCCCTTGATAGCCACTGACACATACTCAGACTTTCTTTAAGCAGGGCCTGCACACTGTAGCTGTGCCAATGAGTCATAAGGTTCGGGGCACCAAAAGCCCCAAAGTCCCTTCTGCCAGGGCAGTCCAGAGAAGCTGCAAACTAAAAACACAAGTTCTTGATTGAGGGCATTGAGAAAACCTCTCCAAGAGGAATCCACAGGTGGATGCCCCAGAATTCAAGGTTTCTATGTTCACTTAATAGTCTCTAGGCCCCCTCAGATGGTAGCAGAAGTACATGTTGGGAGTTGGCAAGAGCAGAGAACCCCTCAGCTCCAAAGCAACACTGAAAATCACATTTTCCAAGTTGCAAACTTGAGGTGGTGGCATATATAGAGTTGTCCTGGAGCCAGCAGAGGAAATGAGACTTAGGGGGGTATTCCAAGCCCACTCCCCTACCCCCCACCCCCGGCTCACTGGAGACCTCTCGCGAGAACTGCCTAAGGGGCTTCTCCCGCAAAGCAGATGGCTCCTTTGACTGTTGTAAGCTCACAGGCGGCCACAGTGTGAGGTTCCTGCTTGGGGTTTGCAGCCACTTGCCTGGAGAGTAAGGGCTAATAAGTAAGGGCTAATGAGTAAGGCCCCCCAACCCTGCTAATCTTAGGGAACGGGACTAAGTCAGCCCCAAGCCACAACAGGAGCAGCAAGGCGGGTATTCAGACTTCAGACGGAAAAGGGCACCCCACACACATAGTGAAGAGGCGCGGGGTTGGGGGTGAAGGGGCATAGCTGAAGTTGGGGGTGGTGCTGAGTGAGCCACAGGGCCCAGCCAGCCGGCCGCCTCAAGCCTCACGCCTCTTTGGCAGGAGACTGCCTCCCTGCCGGCTTTGGGGCTCAGCTCAGAGGGCACGGAAATCCGCTTGTTCCCCCAGGGTGGCATGGGATGGCCCTGGTCTGGCTGGGCGGTAACCAAGACAGGCAGAGACGCGTACACACCCCCAATCACACTCCCTCTCTCCTTCCTCCCTTTCTCTTCTACAGACACACGCCTCCCATGTGTTTGAGCGAAGAGTCGCCAGGATTCCCGAAGTGTTTCTGACAAAAAACACCTCCACTCCACCAAAGGAACAGGGGCCGCTGTGGAAATTTGTGGTATCGTGCTTCTCTCCGAGTCCACCCCACCTCCCAATTCTCTCCAGTCTTCAAGCCTTCGCCCTTCTACCCCCCAAAATTCCTGCAAATATTTTCCCCCAGTACACATGGGCAAAGTACTTTAAACAAATACAAAAGGTGGGTCTGGATTTGTCCCAGGGCAAAAAAAGTTCGTTGCTTGCCTGTGATCAATGAATGTCCCAATTCTCACTCCCGGGATGTCTTGCACCTAGTCTCTGCAGCTGAGGCTGCCCAGAGCCCAGCAACTGGCTTCTCAGCAAGGCCATGGGCAGAACAAGGGAAGGAATAGCAGTAGTTTTGGAGGGGCACCTCGTACCAGGAGGCATGGAGGTGGCAGCAGGAGTGGATACTCTTGCCTAGAATGCCAATTGGAGCGCTTGGGGCTACTCACCTGCTTGGAACTCCACCTGGCGATTTCTCTCTTTTTCCTCCTCTAGCAGCATGGAGTAGAGGATCCCGACGGAGTTATGGATGCCGAAGATGGAGCCGTTGCACCAGGTGGCAGCGAATACCACCATCCAGCCGAAGCCACCTTCAGGAGGCTGGAAGCCACGCGCGGTGCCGCGAGTCTCCACTGTGGGTGTGGGCTCGGGTTCGTGCACCGGATCGGGCTCAAACTCCAGCTCCGGTAGGGGTGCGGGGTCCGGTAGGGGCTGGGGCTCGGGTTGGGGCTCGGGTTGGGGCTCGGGCGGAGGCACTGGCTCGGGCTCGGGCTCGGGTTCGGGCTCCGGCTCCGGACTACCCACCGGCTTCTGTTGTTCCTGGTCTATCTCCTGCCAGGGCCCCTTGGCTTCCTCGCTCGCTGGGCTTGGCAGCGCCATCGCGGCCGGGGGACTGTGGCTGCTCGGGCCGGAGGAGCCTCTGTGTGGCTGGTACTTGTTTCTACTGCTGCTGCTCCGAGCACTGCTGCTGCCACTGCTTCTGCCTACTCCTCCTCGAGGCTCCGCGTCCCAGCTGGACAGCCCGTCCCGCGACAGACGGTCCCTCGAGCCCTCTCCTCCTCCTCCGCCCCCGTCAACCCCCCCTCCTCCTCTCCCCAAGTCATCTCTTTCTCCTCCCCCTCCTCCTCCCCCCACCTCTTCCTCCCTCAACAGGCAGCCGCTACAGCCTCGCTTTTCTCCCCAGCCCTTCCTCCTCTCTTACTCGCCTACCTACTCTAGCCGTCGCTTCTTCTCTTAAACTCCCCTTCCAAACTACTGAATCCTGTTCTCCTTGTCTGGATGCCCAGTAGAGGAAGAATTAAAACAGGAAAAAAAAAAGCACAAACTATCCTGCTTCTCTGCCCTCCTCTCCCCTCAGGCTCCAGAACCGGCATTGATCAACCGCGAGTCTCCCAAAAAAGACCCTGCCTGCCCTTCCCTCTTCCTCACAAGCAGCCTACAACTGGGGTGACCTGGGAAGCCCAAGACGAGAGCTAGCCCGTGAGGGACCCCACCCTGCCCTCAGGAGTCCCTACGTCCCCAGTTGGGCTTGAGAGGGGCGACCCAGAGGGGACAGCCTGGACTTCGGACAGAGGGTGGGCACAAGACCTGGTGAGCCCCAGGTCTCTGACCTACACGCACCCCCACCCCTGTATCCCCCCCTACCCCCGCCCTTCCCGGCAAATCCCTGGCGGGGCCGAGAGGAGAGGAGGCGGCTCCGCAACGAGGCCCGCCCCTCCGGGCAGTCAATCAGGGCTTTGTTTGCGCCAACCTGGAGCCCAGAGGAGCCGCAGAGGGCCGGGTCTGGGCTGGGCCAGGGCCGAGTCTGGGCTAGGGGCCGGGCCAGGAAGGGAGGGAGGTGCAGTGGCACTAGAGGGGGCTGGGCCCAGGCCAAGGCGGGAGTAGGAGCTCGGTTCAGGCTCCTCCTGGCTCTCTCTGTCCCAGACTGTGGAGCGAGAAGTCGGAGCCGGGTTAAGCCGCCAGTTTGGGCTAAGCCTGCCCCGCCCCCGACATCCCGGCTAGGCTGGTCCCATAGGCCGCGGCCTCCGCTTTTCGGTTGCTCCGGACTGCGCGAAGCTGCAAGAGGAGGGATGCCTTCCTAGCACCCACTGCCCCCTTCCAAGGCCCACCTCGGGCACACAGAAGTGGGAGTCCCACTGAATGTCACCTACCCTAAAAGGGTAAGGGAGAGTTTGTACCCCTAGGAGCACATAAATCCCGAAAGTGGGTAAGGAGATCTATACTGCAAGTGGCAGGGCTCCCAGTCTGGGTGCGCAGCGGTGCACAGCCTTAGTCCCAGCCAACCCCGGTAATTTCGGAAAGCTCTACCTCCCCTAAGGGTCTGTGCATTGAATACCCTGAACATGCGGCCACGGTGTTATTACCAAGCTATTGGACTCCCCACGAACGGCAAGCCCTTTTCTTTTTACCCCTCATCTCATTAACCCTCCTGCTAGGTGAAAGATTGCACGCAGAATGGAAATGCAGCCCAGGGTTGCCTGACTGAGTCTGATGCCAACATACACAGTCATTAACCACCTGAGGGCAGGCGGAGCTGGATGGGAAGCTAGAGACTTCCTGAGGGGCTTGGGGTGCCAAGAGAGGAAACAGCCAAATTCACAAAGCACCTGCAGTGCCACTCAACATTGCGTGATAGAATATAAAGAACGTTTCTTATTGCCCTGAGAGAAGTATTATCACCTGCTTTTTGCAGGCCCCCAAACTGAAGTTTAACAGAGGTCAAGGCATGTATTAGCCTAAGGTCATGGGGCAAGTCAAAGAGGAGCTAGAATTCAAGGAAGGTCTCCATAAGGCAATGCCTCCTGATTCTTCTAGTTCTTCACCACAGAAGTCTAGAACTTGGTCTTCCAAGGAAGGAGACAGAGAAAGGAAGGCATGAACTGGCTGAGATGCCTCAGTAGTAGGCTTGAGGAGAAGGTGGTGTCCACCATGGACCTTGAATATTGAGTAAGATTTTAACAGGCTGGGTGGGAGTGGCCCCCTGCTTCAGAGCATGCCCTGAACTCAAAGCACAGAAACATAGAAGGACTCTACTCATGGAAAGAGGAAAGGGAAAGCTAATCAGGCCCAAAAGTTAATATGTATGCTGCCTCTCCCTGGAAACATTTACATTTTAATGAAAATCCACAATTCTTCAGCCATTAGGAATGACAAAACATGAACAGTGTGAGCATTGGGGCTTAAGGTTCACTTTTTCTTCAGGGTTCTCACAATACACGTGGCAAACTGATGCTCCAGGGGAGTACTAACTTTGGTATTCACTTGCAGAGAACCCGACTGAAACCCTGAAAAGGTTATTTCCAACTCCAGAACTAGGAATAGACCCTGGAGTTCTGTACCTCATCTAGATCCCCACTGTGTAAATTCTACTTCCCTCATCGTTTAAATGGGTTTTTAGATCACTGGAATGGGATACTGGTGGATGATGATACCTATTGAAGATCTCCTGTGAACTATGCTAGGCCCTTTACATCCATGATCTCATATAATCTTCATAACAATACTACCAAGTACCAATGATTTGTCCTCATTTCATAAATGAGGAAATAGAGGCTCCAGGAGGTTGTCAGTTGTTTAAGTCTACAAAGCCAGTAAGAAGTATAACAGGTATCTTTGCTCATTTGAGTGAGTTTCAGAGTATGCACCCCACCCAGGAGACAGGATTATATAATCACCATCCCATCATTCTAGCAAATACATGCAGTATCTACCATTTCTCCCCTATTTAGAAAGTGCAGGTACTGAATAATGACTAGAACACTGGCATCAGGAGACCTGGTTTTTAATTGTAGTTCTACCATTGCATGCCTGTGTGACCTTAAACAATTTGTTTCTCCTCTTTCAGTCTCAAGTTCTTTATGTGCAAAATAAGACTTAATGCTGGGCGCGGTGGCGCACGCCTGTAATCCCAGCACTTGGGATACTGAGGCAGGAGGATCACGAGTTCAAAGCCAGCCTCAGCAATGGCGAGCAACTCACTTAGCAACTCAGTGAGACCCTGTTTCTAAATAAAATACAAAAAAGGGCTGGGGATGTGGCTCAGTGGTCGAGTGCCACTGAGTTCAATCCCCAATACAAAAAAAAAAAAAAAAAAAAGACTTAATGCCTACTTCACAGAGTAGCATTAAATGCCATGCTGAAGGGTATAGACTTTACTTTGGGTATACAAGTGCTATGGTTTGGCTCAGTGTCCCCCAAAGGCCCGAGTGTTAAAGGGTTGGTTGCCAGACTATAGCACTATTGGGAAGTGATGGAACCTTTGAAAGGTGGTGCTTAGTGGGAGGAAATTAGGTCATTGGGGGCGGGGGGGCATGCTCTTGAAGGGAATATTGAGACTCTGGCCCCTTCCTGTCTCTCTATTTGCTTTCTGGCTGTCATAGGTGAGCAGTTCCTCTGCCATGCATTCCCATCATGATGTAGTGTGCCACCACAGGCTGGGCCCAAAAGCAATAAGATCAAGATACCATGAGCCGGGCGCAGTGGCGCACGCCTGTAATCCCAGCACTTGGGAGGCTGAGGCAGGAGGATCGCGAGTTCAAAGCCAGCCTCAGCAATGGCAAGGCACTTAGCAACTCAGTGAGACCCTGTCTCTAATAAAATACAAAAAAGGTCTGGGGATGTGGCCCAGTGGTTGAGTGCCCCTGAGTTCAATCCCCAGTACCAAAAAAAAAAAAAAAAAAAAAAAAAAAAAAAAAAACAACAACAACAAAAAAAAAAACCATGAACTGAAACCAGGAGCCAAATTAAATATTTCCTCCTTAAAAGTTTATTGTCTCAGGTATTTTATCACAGCAGCAGAAAGCTAACTATCACAAGATTGCCACTGAAGAGTTTTTGAATAGTAGAGCTGCATCTTAAAGAGAAAATTATGGCAAAAGTATAGAGGATGTCTTGGAAAGATTAGAAGTAAGGAAAACAGGCATCAGATGCATTAAATGTTCCCTACAAATTTCTAAATCAGACTTGGTCAATAAACATCATCAATAGCTACAGATCTTTAGAGACACCTACTATGTAAAGACTCATCATTTTGCTCGTGCTCACATGTAAGCAAGTAAGTGACATGTAGCTGCTGTAGTCCTTTATTTTACTTGTCTAACTATGGGCCTTGGAAAAAACTGGTAGAGATCTCCAGGTTACACTGCAAGTAAAAGGATGTGCTTTCATTCTGTCCCTAACAGAAATGAGCCCACAATGGAATCATTCCAACTACTTATGCCCTTGACTGTTCATATAAGCAGGCAAAGCAGAGCAGCAGTTTTATAACCTAGTTATACTTCAGAACTAAAGAATTTTGTAAAAGTACTAATTCCTAGGTCCCAATTCAAACTTGTTGAATCAGAATATCTGGAGGTGGGACCCAGGAAAATTTTAACAAAGATACACTACCAGTTATAAAAACCACTAGACCAAAACAATGATTCCCCAAATTTGGATTTCTAAGACTAGTAAAATTTCTCCCAAAATTTTGGGGTCCCAACATGATGATGCCAAGCTTTTAATGTTGTCATGTATCATTACTATCATGTCACTAACAAAATCATATTTTAACACCAAAATATAGAAAATGTACAAAGAACATAATCTTTTACAGAGGAAAGTCACTTTGTTTGTGGGAGTGGGTACTTGGGAATGAACCCAGGGATACTCTACCACTAAGCTACATCTTCAGTTCTTTTTATTGAGACAGGGTCTCACTAAGCTGCCAAAGCTGGATATAAAATTTGCCATCCTCCTGCCTCAGCCTCCTGAATTGCTGGGACTACAGGTGTGCACCGCCATACCCAGCAAGGAAAGTCTTTCTCAAGTCAGTTGCCAACGATTTTTCTTGTGTGTCAGCAGACTGATGAAAATATCAGACTGTCATGGGTATGCTGATTAGTTCTTAGGATTTCCTGGACTGGATGACTTATGAAAGCCCTTTCTGTCCCTGAAGTTCTCTATTTTAGACAAAATATACTCCTTTGCTTTGGGCTTTTCCTATTCTCCAATATATTTTTTGTCTTGAATGGAACTCAACAGGTCATGACATCATCTCCCTGCCATGTTTCTAAATCATCTGAATAAATACTTGAGAATGGGTGAAATATTTTTTAGATGTTTTTTAATCGTAGATGAACACAATACATTTATTTTATTTATTTTTATGTGGTGCTGAGAATTGAACCCGGTGCCTCACAGGTGCTGGGCAAGCACTCTACCACTGAGCTACACCTCCAACCCCTTGAGAATGGGTGAAATGTTGGGATCATTCTCAAGAAGGTAAGTACATAATCTTTCCCTCCTTTGCTCACTGTTCTTTATTCCTTTTTATGAGGGTAACTTAAGAGTTCTGATGACACAGCATCACCTTGGATTCAAGAGCCAAATGGGATTGATTGTGAAAAGGAGCCAGGATGCTCCTGTAGTAACAAAATAAATCCAAGTAGAAAAGACTTTGGTTTATTGTTAATAATCAGGAAGAGTACTTATGGGAACCCACATTACTGGGAAATGAATTTGAATGTTGACACCTTCTGATGGCCAAAATGGAAACATGAAAGGGAAAAGATATTGGACGTAGCCTGATTTCAGCTTGAGCCAGAAGGCTATTCATAATAATAGGTGCATTAAAAACGAATCAATTGGCCATATGCATGGAGCCTGCTTCCTGAATGCCAAGGAAGCAGTCTGCTCAATAGTTAGTCTATTATTAGAGCAGCCATAGAGGGGAAAAGATGACAAAAGCAGCAGGAGCCTTGTGGAAAAGAAAGAGATAGGAAATAATTAACCCTCTGAGAACTAGCATAAAACAGCAAAGCATGAAGTAAGAGAAAGGGTGACATGGATTGGTCTTTTGATAATATTCAAGGAAGAAATGGAATGGTTTTTAAGCTTTTTATTAATTCCTTTTTTTTTCATTCATTCAAGAGATTTTTTGAAAGCATGCTACATGATTGATATTGTACTAGACCTTGGCTAAAAGTTTCCCATTCTGAAAAGTGGAACCTTTGTAAGGACTAGAAAGGAGATATCTAGGATGCAATATCTATAGCTTCTCTAGTAGACTGACCTTGAACACAGGGTCAGCATTATTTGTTTTTATATCCTTAGCATTTGACACAATGCCTTACTCAAAGAAGGCATTCAATGAATAGATAAATAAATTTAGCTACTTGATGTAAAAAGCTTCAGCTTCTTCACCTATAAATAACAGGGATGAGACCCTGTTAGTATCAGGATCATTGTGAGGATTGGAAATAAAGTATGGAAAGCACTTAGTATAGCATCTGGCATGGAAGGCACTCAATGTTAGCTTGTCTTTGGTGCTCAAAAATGTTAGTATCAAAAAAATGTTAGTACCAAGATGACTTGAAGAGTGCTTACATTGGAATAAGAAAAAAAATACAACCCCATATGTTTTTTGGCATTGATTCAGTTCCAAAATGTAGAATATAGAGTGTCAGAGCTGGAAGAGTCCTTCCATAAAGTACAATCTCCTCATTTTACAAATGAGAAAACTAAAGCCTAAATAGGCAAAAAGACTTACTTAGGTTAAGTTCTAATTATCCCAGCTGTTCCTTCTAATTACCTCTAATCATAATGGAAAGTGATATGATATAATCTATATACATATGGGATAGGGACATCATTTTACAAATGAGAAAATCAAATGATATGCCCAAGGGCCTATAATTCCTTATGATTCACACTATGGCAATCTGGCTCCAGAGTCTGTGGTTTTGACTCTACAATTCTCTATCAGAATTCATGAGATTATATTAAAATTGCCCATTTAACATGTCTCCTCACTATCTTCCTGCTCCTTGAGAGTAGGAAGAGTTTCTGACCTCTACCATGGATAGATATTCCTTCACTTAATAAAATTTATTGAGCAAATATTACATAATCAGGACTTGCTAGTCCCAAAGAGCAGATATATCTTTGAAGCCAGATGATATGGCTCTGTGGTACTATTGGTGTGTTCATTTTCCTTTTGTAATCTCCTACCTTTTACTAATGTCTTATGGAATGTGGCAGTCTAGTCTCATCTATTCTACAAGTCATGAGGTTCTGTGCCCATGCTGGAATCAGGCTGTTCAAGGAAAATACCTGGTGAGAAACTTTGTGGGGAAAGTGAAGTGCCAAAGACATGAGATATGAGGGTTCCTTACCACCTGGAAAGGTTTCTTTCAGTAAAGGTGTTGGGGTATTGCATTTCATAAATTCTTAATTTTGTTTTGATTTACTCATTTTAGGAAGTGATCTGGCCCTACAATACCCTTTTGCCTGCCCCCCTACTCCTCCCATTTGGCCCTTTGAGAATTTACAGTCTAGGGGCTGGGGATGTAGCTGAATGATAGAGCACTTGCCTAGCATGCATGAGACCCTGGGTTCAAGTCTAGATAAAAAGATCAGTCATATACATTCAGAAAGATAATTCCCCCTTAGCACCAGGTCAGTGGTAGGGACACTAACTATGGAAGAGGCCATAAGAGGGCAAGGTGAGAGAGACCTGGGAGTAGGACCAAGTGAGATTCAGGGTAGCAGAAGGAAGGCTGGGAGTGGACTTTGTTGACTGTATTCTCAGATATTGCCTGGTCCACCTTTTGGAGGATCACTTCTCAGACTCCAAAATAGCTAACGACTGGAGGGCCTTAGGAACCTGAAGGCCATAGTACAGGAAGTTTGTAGAGAGCAAAAGAGAGAAGGATGAACAGTGGTGAGCCTTTGGGCCAAGTTTCAAATCTAACTTGCTGACCCTGCAGATGAAGAAAGCCAGTTAAAGGGCAGGGGGGAATCATTCAAATGTAGCAGGGGCAAGGGTGCAAGGGGCAGGGGCAAAGGAATTAGGTGGAGGGGAAGGACAATGAGGAAGCAGTTTATTTTTCTCCTTCAGTACATATTTACAGAGTTCCCTCTCTGCTTGATTGTGCCCAGTTTTCCCAGGGCTTCTTTTTTGATGGAGGAGGGGACAAAGGGAGAGGAATGTATTTTGTTGAAACTTTCTGAAACCTAGAGATGTTAATCCATTTGCTCAAGATCATACTGTGAATGGGACCAGAAGCTTCCTACCCATAGACATTCCTCCACATGGCACCACCTCCTATTAAGTCACTAGATGATTTAAGAATCTGAGGGCTGGGGCTGTAGCTCAGTTGGTAGAGTGCTTGCCTTGCATGCATTAAGGCCCTGGGTTCAATCCTCAGCACCATAAAGAGAGAGAGAGAGAGATATGAGGGCTAGGGCTGTAGCTCAGTGACAAAGTGCTTGCCTAGCATGCGGTGAGGCACTGGGTTCAATCCTCAGCACCACATAAAAATAAACAAATAAAATAAAGGCATTCTGTCCATCTACAACTACAAAAAAAATTTAAAAAAAGAATATGAAGCCAGGCGCGGTGGCGCACGCCTGTAATCCCAGCACTTTGGGAGGCTGAGGCAGGAGGATCGCGAGTTCAAAGCCAGCCTCAGCAATGGTGAGGCACTTAGCAACTCAGTGAGACCCTGTCTCTAAATAAAATACAAAAAAGGGCTGGGGATGTGACCCAGTGGTCGAGTGCCCCTGAGTTCAATCCCCAGTACCACAAAAAAAAAAAAAAAAAAAAAAAAAAAATATGAGACGATTCCTCATTACCTAAAGGGTGAAGTCCAAATGCCTGAATGTGTCACCTTGGACCTCTCATTATCTGAGCCTTGTTAAACTCTCTGATTGCTTCCTGGACCACTTCCCACAAGAGTTAAACCCAAGCCTCACAAAGCTCTCCCTGATGTCACTGCCCCAAATGCCTTTGTCTCCTTTTCCTCAATTTCTTGCCTTTCCAACAAATTTAAATAATTTTACAGTGAATGCTCATACACCTACCACTGGGTTCTATCATTAACATTTTCCTATGCTTGTTTTATCATATATTTGTCCATTTATCCAGCTCTCTCTGTTGATCTATCAACAATCTTAATTTTTATACATTGCAAAGTAAATTAAACACATCAATACATATCCCTGTTCCAATATTTCAGCATTGGCCAGTATTGTGGTTTGGATCTTAAATGTCCTCCGAAAGCTCATGTGTTGAAGGCCTGGTCCCCAGCTGATGGTACTATTGAGAGGTGGTGGAACTCTAGGAGGTGGGGCCTAGTTGAAGGAAGTAAGTCACTGACAGTGTATCTTGAAGGGTATATCTTGTCCTGGCCCTTTTTTCTCTCTCTCTTCCCTCCCCACCCCATTTTCCCTCTCCCTCTCTTTCCCTACTTCTCTCCCTCCTCCCTCTCCTTCCTGGCCACCTATGAAATGAGCAGCTTTGCTCCACCATAGACTCCCTGCCAGGATGTTCTGCCTCGCCACAGGTCCAGAATCAGTGGAGCCAAGTGATCATGGACTGAAACCATGAGTCAAAATAAATCTTTCCTCCTTTAAGTTGATTCTCTCAGGTATTTTGTCAGTAATGGAAAGCTAACACAGAGTTTAATTTTTGGAGTTTTTTTTTCTTTTGTGGTAAAATTTATATACAATGGCATACAAAAATGTTAAGGAGCCAGGCGCAGTGGCGCACGCCTGTAATCCCAGCACTTTGGGAGGCTGAGGCAGGAGGATTGCGAGTTCAAAGCCAGCCTCAGCAATGGCGAGGCACTTAGCAACTCAGTGAGACCCTGTCTTTAATAAAATACAAAAAAGGGCTGGGGATGTGGCCCAGTGGTCGAGTGCCCCTGAGTTCAATCCCCGGTACCACAAAAAAAAAAAAAAAAAATGTTAAGGAAAGATTTGCTGAGTTTTGACAAATGTAACTCAAATCCCTATCAAGATATAAACTATTACCATCATCCCCAGAAACCTCCTTCATGCCCCCTTCTCAGTCAAATTCACACCTACCTCATCCTCCTGTGAGAACCACCTGGATTATTTGTCTATTCTAGAGCTTTGTATACATCGAAACACAGTATGTAGCCTTTTGAGTCTGGCATCTTTCACAGCATAATATTTTTGAGGTTCATTCACTTTATGCTAAGTACAGTGCCACTATTTATCTATTTACCAGTTGATGAGAATGTGGGTTGTTTCTAGTTTAGACCTATTATGAATACAGCTGCTAAGAACATTTACATGCAAGTCTTTTTATGGACATGTTTTCATTTGTTTGAGTAGATACCTAAAACTGGAACTGTCAGGTCATAGGATAACATATGTGTTTCACTATATAAGAAACTGCCCAAACTGTTTTGTAATCATTTGGATATAAGGTGTCCCCAAAAAGCACTGTGTTGATGCAGGGATATTCAGAGGTAAATGATTAGATTATGAGAGTTGTAACATTATCAGCCCGTCCTAATGTTTTTTTGGTGCCAGGGATTGAACCCAGGGGCACTCAACCACTGAGCCACATCCCCAGCCTTTTTTGTATTTTATTTAGAGACAAGGTCTCACTGAGTTGCTTAGGATGTCAATAAGTTGCTGAGGCTGGCTTTGACCTCACCATACCCCTGCCTCAACCTCCTGAGCTGCTGGGATTACAGGCATGTGCCACTAATGGACTAAATGGGTGGCAACTACAGGCAGGTGGGGCATGGCTGAAGGAGGTAAGTTATTGGGGGTGTGCCCTTCAAGATTATATCTTGTCCCCCTGGCTTCTCCTTTGCTTTCTCTGCTTCCTGATCACCATGAGCAAAGCAGCTTTCCTCAGCATTGCCCTTCTGTCATGATGCACCACCTTATCTTGGACCCAGGTCAACTATGGACTAACCCTCTGAAACCATCAGTTCAAAATAAACTTTTTTTTTTTTTTTTTTTTTTTTTTGGTATTGGGGATTGAACTCAGGGGCACTGAGCCACTGGGCCACATTACCAGCCCTTTTTTATATTTTATTAGAGATAGGGTCTCACTGAGTTGCTAAGTGCCTCGCCATTGCTGAGGCTGGCTTTTGAACTTGCAATCCTCCTGCCTCAGCCTCCCAAGTGCTGGGATTACAGGCGTGCGCCACCACGCCCAGCTTCAAAATAAACTTTTCCTTCTCTAAGTTGTTCTTGTCTGGTATTTTGGTCACAATGACAGAATGTGGGCTAACACATTTCCAAAGAAATTACTCCATTTTACACTCCCACCAGCAATATATAGAAGTTCCAATTATTCCACATCTGCACCAGTGGTTGGTAGTTTCATTTTTTAAAAGCTATGTACACACACACACACACACACACACACACACACACGTGCACGTTTTTCATTTTTAGTGGATGTGTAGTGATTTTAACTTAGTTTCCTGATGACTAATTATGTTGAGTAGTTTTTCATGTCCTTATTGGCCATTCATGCATCTTTTGTGAAGCATCTGTTCAAATATTTTATGTATTTTTATATTAGGTTGTTTCTTATTATTGGTATCCTGGATACCAATCCTTTGTCAGATATATATTGTGCAAAAATGTTCTCCCAGTCTGAGGTTTGCCTGTTGATTTTCCTTTTAATTTTTAGGGAAAAGATTTCAATATTAAAATACAGGATAGAAAGTGATGTAGACACACAGCTATTTGAGTAAGATTATATGGGTGGTTGACAATATTTACAAACCAAGTATCTGAGAAAAAACCTTATCTAGACTATGTAAAGAAACCTTGAATTCAACAGTAACTTTCCTGATAATGTCTTTTTTTAAATATATTTTTAGTTGTAGATGGACATAATATCTTTATTTATTTATTTATTTTTATGTGGTGTTGAGGATAGAACCCAGTGCCTCACCAGTGCAAGGCAAGTGCTCTACCACTGAGTTACAGCCCCAGCCCCTGATAATGTCTTTTGATGAGAAGACATTTTAAATTTGATGAAGTCTAACTTAGTCTTTTTTCTCTTATTTGGATATTATGCTCTGTGTCCTATTTAAGAAATCTTTGATTATTCCTAAGTCACATTTTCCTGCTTTTCTCTACAGGCTTTATGATCTCAGATTTTATGCTTGGGTTTATGATCCATTTCAAATTAATTTTTGTGTACAGTTCAAGGTAAGAGTTGAGGTTCATTTTTATATGGATATCCAATTATTCTTATATTATTTGTTGACAAACTTCATTGGATTGCTTTGGTTTCTTACCTTTTATTGTTAGCCTTTTTATGTAGAAAAGTAGATATGTAGGCTCCTTCAGTTTTCACATATAGAACATTCCCACTTAATTAGCCCCCATATCCTAGCAAATGTATCAAAAAAACAAATATTACCAGCATCACAGAAGCCCCCTTCATGCTTTTTTATAGTTACAACTTCTCCTTCCACTGCAGCAATAACTACCATCTTGATGGGTAGCATCAAGTTTAGTTTTGACAGTTTTTGTACTGTATATAAATGGAATCAGAGATTGTGTACACTTTTGTGTCTGGGTTCTTTCTCTAAATATCATATTTGTGAGAGTCATCCAAGTTGTGTGTAGCAATAATTCATACATTCTTCATTGCTGCATATTATTTCATTGAATGAATACACTATACAAAGATGAGCATTTGGATTGTTTCTAGCATTTGACTATGCCTTTTTTGTTTTTTGCACATAGGTATGCATTTCTGTTGGATGTATACCTAGGAGTAGAAAGAATAGATCATAAGGCATGCATATCTTTGCATTTTAATAGATGCTGCCCAAAACTTTCTAAGGTGATTATTACAAGATGCACTCTCACTAGTAATTGCTTCACAGCCTTGATAACATTTGGTATTGTCTTTTTCATTTGATCTACTCTGGGGCAAACAACATTATGGTTTTAATTTCATTTACCCTCTTAAGGGATTGAATACATTTTTATATGTTTATCAAACATTTAGTTATCCTTGTGGAATTGTCTTTTTTTTTTTTTTTTTTTACTTATGACCATTCTGGTATTGTGATTCACTTCCCTTTCTACTTCCTAAAAATCTATTGTACCTTCAAGGTCCAACTCAAATGTCACCTCATTACTGAAGTTTTCTCCATATCCTAGGCCATATAAATTTGTCCTAAGAACTCTCACTTTCAATTATAATATTCCACTTATTGGGCATCTACTTTTACTTATTGTTGGATTAGAATATTTATTAGAGCAACTCCAGCTTTCTGTCATGGGGTCTATGTCTTTATAATTATTTCCCTTACTAGGCTTGGAGCTCTTTTTTTTATTCTAATTTGTTATATATGACAGCAGAATGCATTACATTTCATATTACACATATAGGGCACAATTTTTCATATCTCTGATTGTATACAAAGTATATTCACTCCATTCATGTCTTCGTACATGTACTTTGGATAATGATGTCCATCTCATTCCACCATCATTTCTAACCCCTTGCCCCCACCCTTATCCTCCCACCCCTTTGCCCTGCCTAGAGTTCGTCTATTCCTCCCTTGCTTCCCCTCCCTACCCCACTATGAATCAGCTTCCTTATATCAGAGAAGACATTTGGCATTTGGTTTTTTGATATTGGCTAACTTCACTTAGCATTATATTCTCCATCTTCGTCCACTTACCTGAAAATGCCATGATTTTCTTCTCTTTAATTGCTGAGTAATATTCCATTGTGTATATATACCACATTTTCTTTATCCATTCATCTACTGAAGGACATCTAGGTTGGTTCCACAGTTTAGCTATTGTGAATTGTGCTGCTATAAACATTGATGTGGCTGTGTCCCTGTAGTATGCTGTTTTTAAGTCCTTTGGAGTGGGATAGCTGGGTCAAATGGTGGTTCCATTCAAAGTTTTCCAAGGAAACTCCATACTGCTTTCCAGATTGGCTGCATCATTTTGAAGTCCCACCAGCAATGTAAGAGTGTGCCTTTTTCCCCACATCCTCACCTTATTGTCATTTGTATTCTTAATAGCTACCATTCTGACTGGAGTGAGATGAAATCTTAGAGTGGTTTTGATTTGCATTTCTCTAATTGCTAGAGATGTTGAACATTTTTTCATATATTTGTTGATTGATTGTATATCTTCTTTTGAGGAGTGTCTGTTCAGTTCCTTGGCCCATTTATTGATTGGGTTATTTGGTTTTTGTTTTTTTTTTTTTTTTTTTTGGTGTTAAGATTTTTTAGTTCTTTACATATTCTAGAGATTAGTGCTCTATCTGATGTGTGAGGGGTAAAAATTTGATCCCTTGATGTAGGCTCTCTATTCACCTCACTGATTGTTACTTTTGCTGAGAAGAAACTTTTTAGTTTGAGTCTGTCCCATTTATTGATTCTTGATTTTAGATCTTGTGCTATAGGAGTCTTATTAAGGAAGTTGTGGCCTAATCCAACATGTTGGAGATTAGGTCCTACTTTTTCTTCAATTAGATGCAAGGTTTCTGGTTTAATTCCTAGGTCCTTGATCCACTTTGAGTTGAGTTTTGTGCATGGTGAGAGATAGGGGTTTAATTTCATTTTGTTGCATATGGATTTCCAGTTTTCCCAGCACCGTTTATTGAAGAGACTATCTTTTCCCCAATGCATGCTTTTAGTGCCTTTGTCTAACATAAGATAACTGTAATTTTGTGGGTTAGTCTCTGTGTCCTCTATTCTGTAGCATTTGTCTACCAATTTATTTGGGTGCCAATACCATGCTGTTTTTATTACTATTGCTCTGTAATATAGTTTAAGGTCTGGTATAGTGATGCCACCTGCTTCACTCTTCTTGCTAAGGATTGTTTTAGCTATTCTGGATCTCTTATTTTTCCAGATGAATTTCATGACTGCTTTTTCTATTTCTATGAGGAATGCCATTGGGATTCTGATTGAAATTGCATTAAATCTTTATAGTGCTTTTGGTATTAAGGTCATTTTGGTAATATTAATTCTGCCTATCCAAGAGCAAAGTAGATCTTTTCATCTTCTGAGGTCTTCTTTGATTTCTTTCTTTAGGGTTCTGTAGTTTTCATTGTAGAGGTCTTTCACCTCTTTTGTTAAGTTGATTTCCAAGTATTTTATTTTTCTTGAGGCTATTGTAAATGGTGTAGTTTTCCTCATTTCCCTTTCAGAGGATTTGTCACTGATATACAGAAATGCTTTTGATTTATGAGTGTTAATTTTATATCCTGCTACTTTGCTGAATTCATTTATTCTAGAAGTTTTATGGTGGAACTTTTTGGGTCTTCTTAGCAAATAGTGCTAATTTGAGTTCTTCTTTTCCTATCCATATCCCTTTAATTTCTTTCATCTGTCGAATTGCTGTAGCCAGTGTTTCAAGAACTATGTTAAACAGAAGTGGTGAAAGAGGGCATCCCTGTCTTGTTCCAGTTTTTTAGAGGAAATGCCTTCAATTTTTCTCCATGTAGAATGATGTTGAGATATGTTCCTGTTATCCCTAATTTTTCGAGTGTTTTGAACATGAAGGGGTGCAGTATTTTGTCAAATGCTTTTTCTGTGTCAATTGAGATGATCATATGATTCTTATCTTTAAGTCTATTGATGTGATGAATTACATTTATTGATTTCCATATGTTGAACCATCCTTGCATCCCTGGGATGAATCCCACTTGATCTTGGTGTACTATCTTTTTGATATGTTTTTGTATTTGATTTGCCAGGATTTTATTGAGAATTTTTGCATCTATGTTCATCAGGGATGTTGGTCTGAAGTTTTCTTTCTTTGATGTGTCTTTGCCTGGTTTTGGAATCAGGGTGCTATGGGCCTCATAGAATGAATTTGGAAATGCTCCCTCTTTTCTATTTCCTGAAATAATTTGAAGAATATTGGTATTAATTCTTCTTTAAGGGACTTGTAAAACTTGGCTGTGTATCCATCCAGTCCTGGTCTTTTCCTAGTTGGTAGGCTTCTGATGGCATCCTCTATTTTATTGCTTGATATTGGTCTGTTTAGATTGTATATATCATCTTGATTCAATTTGAACAAATCATATGACTCTAGAAATTTGTTGATGCCTTTGATATTATATATTTTAGTGGAGTACAAGTTTTCAAAGTAAGTTCTAATTATCATCTGTATTTCTGTGGTGTCTGTTTTGATATTACCTTTTTCATCACATATGTTAGTAATTTGAGTTTTCTCTCTCCTTCTCTTTGTTAGCATAGCTAAGGGTCTGTCAATTTTATTTATTTTTTCAAAGAACCAACTTTTTGTTTTGTCAATTTTTTCAATTGTTTCTTTTGTTTTGATCACATTGATTTCAGCTCTGATTTTAATTATTTCCTGTCTCCTACTGCCTTGGTGTTAATTTGTTCTTCCTTTTCTAGGGCTTTGAGATGTAATGTTAGGTCATTTATTTGTTGACTTTTTCTTCTTTTAAGGAATGAACTCCATGCAATGAACTTTCCTCTTAGTACTGCCTTCATAGCATCCCAAAGATTTCAATATGTTGTGTAAGTGTTCTCATTTACCTCTAAGAATCTTTTAATCTCCTCCTTGATGTCTTTTGTAACCCATTGTTCATTCAGTAGCATATTGTTTAGTCTCCAGCTGTTGGCATAATTTTTATTTTTTATTTTGTCATTGATTTATAATTTCATTCCATTATGATCTGATAAAATGCAGGGTAATATTTCTACTTTTTTGTATTTGCTAAGAGTTGCTTTGTAGCATAATATATGGTCTATTTTTTTGAGAAGGATCCATGTGCTGCTGAGAAGAAAGTATATTCCCTTGTTGAAGGATGAAATATTCTGTATATGTCAGTTAAGTTTAAATTATTAATAGCATTATTTAGCTCTATGTTTTCTTTGTTCAACTTTTGTTTGGAGGATTTATCCAGTGATGAAAGAGGTGTGTTAAAGTCACCCAAGATTATTGTGTTGTGGTCAATTTGGCTCTTGAACTTGAGAAGAATTTGTCTGGTGAACATAGATGCTCCATTGTTTGGGGCATATATGTTTATAATTGTTATGTTTTGTTGGTGTATGGTTCCCTTGAGTAGTATGAAATGTCCTTCTTTATCCCTTTTGATTAACTTTATCTTGAAGTCTTCTTTATTTGAAATGAGGATGGAGACCCCTGCTTGCTTCTGTAGTCCATGCGAGTCATATGATTTTTCCCAACCTTTTACCTTCAGTCTGTGTATGTCTTTTCCTATTAGATGAGTCTCCTGAAGGCAGCATATAGTTGGGTCTTTTTTTTTTTTTAAATCCAGTCTGTTAGCCTCTTTTGATTGGTGAGTTTATGCCAGTAACATTCAGGGTTGTTATTGAGACATGATTTGTATTCCCAGCCATTTTTGTTTATTTTTGTTATTTACCTTGACTTGGTTTCTCTTTTGATTAGTTTTTCCTTTAGTGTAACACCTCCCTCTGCTGATTTTCATTTTTGTTTTTCATTTCCTCTTCGTGGAATATTTTGCCAAGGATGTTCTGTAGTGCAGGTTTTCTAACTGTAAATTCTTCTAACTTTTGTTTATTTTGGAAGGTTTTTATTTCATCGTCAAATCTAAAGCTTAATTTTTCTGGATACAAGATTCTTGATTGACATCCATTTTCTTTCAGAGCTTGATATATGTTGTTTCAGGACCTTCTAGCTTTCAGTGCCTGGGTTGAAAAATCTGCAGTTATCCTAATTGATTTCCCCCTATATGTAATCTGATTCCTTTCTCTCATGGCTTTTAATATTCTCTCCTTATTCTGTATGTTAGGCATTTTCATTACAATGTGACTTGGTGTGGATTTGTTGTGATTTTGTACATTTGGCATCCTTCAGGCTTCTTGCATTTGGTTTTCTAATTCATTCTTCATGTTTAGAAAGTTTTATGATATTATTTCATTGAACAGATTGTTCATTCCTTTGGTTTGGAACTCTATGCTTTCCTCTATCCCAATAATTTTTAAATTTGGTCTTTTTATGCTATCCCATATTTTTTGAATGTTCTGCTCATGGTTTCTTACCATTTTCACTGTGTGGTCTACATTCTTTTCAAGATTATATATTTTGTCTTCATTGTCTGAGGTCCTGTCTTCCAGGTGGTCTACTCTCTTGGTGATGTTTTCAATTGGACTTTTAATTTGGTTTATTGTTTCTTTCATTTCCAGGATATCTTTTTTTTTTTTTTAAGAAACTCTATCTCCCTATTGAAGTAATCTTTTGCTTCCTGTATTTGTTTATGTAACTCTTTGTCGAAATGATCTTTTGCTGCCTGTATTTGCTCTCTTAAATCATCCTTTAATTCACAGAACATTTTAATTATGTACATCCTGAACTCCTTCTCTGTCATTTCTTCTGCTTTGCTAGCCATGGATTCTAGTAATATGGTATCTTGATTTGTTTGGGGCACTTTCCTCCCTTGTCTTTTCATGTTGTTCATGTGTCTCTTTTCTGGCACTGTGGGTCCAAGGGTTACCATTTTTACCTTATAAGTTTATAGTGTTCTTGTAGGCTTCTACTAACTCTCCTTTGTGGGCAAGTACAATGTTAACAGATCCCAATATAAGCAATATACAACCTATGCAACAATTCATTGCTATTAGGGCATTTATAGTTTGGTCACAATGTACAGCAGTGTTGAATTTGATTATTATCTATAATGTAATGAGTAGGTTTGTAAAAGGGTTTACAGTTTCTGATGGTGGACTATGATCTGGGGATGAGGAGTAGGTTGATGTGCTGAGGATGTAGGATGTGAGGATATAGATTTCAAGTGCGTGGGAAGACAGTAGAGTATATAAAACTGACACACATATATATTAAGAAAAATGCAGGATGTTAATATAGTAAAAAAAAATTCAAGGAGAAAAAGAAAAAGAAAAAAAGAAGGAAGAAAAAAAAGGACATATACTCCTTAGCTATATTATACTATTCAGATGACCCAGGCCTCAAAATCCTAATTTCTGCAAAGTACTTGGTTTCACTTATGTTAGGGATGTGGGGGTGGGGAATTATATGGGGAGAAGAAAAAGAGAAAGAAAAAGACTCTTAAAGGAAGAAACCAGGATTGTTTGTTGTTTTGGTTGGAGATCTGTCTCTTTCCTGCTCCCCTTCTCATCCAATGGGTGGAGTTGTCTATTGTTAGCTGCTATCTCCGCCCTCTGAATGGTGAAGGCAGTCAGGGTAGGAAGGCTGGTCCTAGCGCAAGGCACCTGGAAGTGATGTGTGACACCTGCCAGTCCCTGAAGGGAGACTGTACATCAAGGTTCTCTTTTGGGGCCTGCTCGTATGACTTGAGCACTTGATCCTATCTCCGTATTTTGCCTAAAGATTTCCCATTTCCTGGTCTGTTATTCCCCACACTGTTGTACCCTCTTTCTCTCCCTTACTAGTTCCCAATTAAGAGATCTCTCTCACCAGGGCTCTTGTGGGTGGTGTCCTGGCTTCACTGCACACCCATCCTACTGGGAGCTGTTTTGTGTCGGGCAGTTGTTGTACTGGGGAGAGGAGACAGATGGCTACCGGGTACCTGTCCAGCAGGAGTTCCAATCTGGGAGCTGCCCCCGCCCAACAATGATGAGAAAGGAGACCCAAGATGGCATCAGTTTCCAATGCTGGGGTGTTGGGTCTGGGTGAGTGGGGGCAGGTGTTGACGTTGTTCAGAGATGAGTTCCATGGCGTGCTGCATTACTGTTGTTGGCTGTCTTCTGAGCCTGTGGAATGTCTCCAGGTGCAAGCAGAAGCTGCTGAATCACAAAATGGATGTGCCTGAAGGAGGGACCATTGGAGCCCCACATTGTCAGAAGGGAGTCCACAGAGCAGTGGCGGCCTGCATTCCTGTGGGTGGGTAGAAGCTGAGTGTTCTGTGTGGAATTGACATCTGGGAATTCTGCAGCTGGTGCTGATGTAGCGATCCTGTTAATGCACTCGGGAGCACTGCGTGGAATAATAGCCATGCGAGGGAGTCAGAGACCTGCTTTAATGCTGTGGCATGTGTTAGCGGAATTTGCAGGAAGGGACCGAGGCTCGAACTGTCGTATAGGAAAAGGAAAGGGGTTTATTGAATTACCAAAGAAACACGTGGAGGGGATGGGGACAAATCGCGGGGAACGGACGGGAGCTGGAGCACGCGGGAGCGGGAGTGGAGAGCAGGAGCAGGGAGCGGCAGGAACCAGGTGAGAGCAGGAACAAAAGGGACGATTTCAGTCCGGGGCTGGCTTAAATAGAGTAGGGGTCATAAAACCCCCTTGGAGTGAGTCCTTGTCCTATAGGCCAGCAGAGGTCATGGGGGGGAGGTAGTGGTAGTGGACAAGGGTCTTGCTGGTCAGGTTTTGGTCACGCTGAGGATCTCGGGAGCCGTAGTTTTTCACAAGGCACCTGGAAAGGTGTGGCCTTCTGCCTGGGAGGCGCGGCCTTCTGACTAGAACCAACAGCATGGAGCCCTGTATGAGGGCACAGCTGCAATGATTTCTGCGTGAGAGCAGCTGTGGAGGTGTGCTCTGTCTCTCTCAGGGAAGCAATATTCTCATTAGTTAAGACCCAAGTCATGGAGCGACTCGGGAGTTCTTGTTCCCTCTGCTCCACCATCTTGGATCCTCTCTAGGCTTGGAGCTCTTTAAGGAAACTCTACCTTGTTTAATCTGTACACTTTTCTTCACTAGCCCCATGCATACAGAGTGACAAGTGCATAGTAGACAATCAATAAGTATTTGTTGAATGAAATGCCTGTTGTTTAATACCTCCCATATATTATTTTGGATCTGCACAGGTCCTCCACAAATGACTGATATTGCCTAATTAATACTAAAAAAGATTTGGGGCAGGAAGGATTAAATCAATGTTATAAGCAAAGGCGACTTAAACTGGACTTTGACTGTCTCCACCTGATGGCCCATTGACCCACCCTTGATGGCCCATTAACCCACCCTTAAACCATCTCCACCTGAGGGCCTGAGGGCATATTAACCCTGTGCTTTATAAACCCTGCCCTTGCTATGAGCTGGTGCCATTTTCTACTATCCTGCTTTGTGCTGGATGTAGTTGGTGGCCCTGGCCAGAATAAAGGCTTCATTGGCTATTACGTGAGTGGCTTGTGAGATTTTTTTCCTGAAAATTGGATACAACATTTGGAGGCCCCAACGAGATTCTTTATTCTCCTTGCCCTCACGCCCAAATTCGGCCTCCTGTGCCTGATCACAGACTCCTTCTTGGGGTAGGGGAGAGTTCCTGAGAAATGTTCCTCAGCCTCGCCCCGAGAGGACTGCCGCTCGGTTCTCTGGGCGCCTCTATGAAGCCGCCTGTTTACCTGTCTGGTGAGATCTCTTCTGGGGGACAAGGTCAGACTGGATGCAGTCGCTTACACCGAATCCGAGGACAGGGCGAGACGTCGCTCCTGTCCACCTGGTGGGCCTCCCTGTGTGGCCCAAATCTGGTTCTGTGTGGTGCCCAATCTAGTTGTCTGGTGGGCCTCCCTGTGTGGCCCAGTCTGGTTGTCTTTTGTTCTTGTATCTGTGTCTGTTTATTTCTTGTGTGGCTGATCTTTGTTTGTGTGCTGGCATTCTCATCGGTTTCATTTTTTCCCTCCCTCCCTTCACTGCCAGCCTGGAGCCTGAGCTGACAGGGCAGGGGGGAAAGTAGCAAACACAGTGCAGTAGCGGAGCCTCCAAACACTTTTCACATCTGAAGAGTGCGAGCGAATCCAGCGAGAAGCCCATTGGTCCATTCTTGGACTGAACGGCCTGCCTACAGATGACTCTGTCCAGATAAACAGGGTCTTTCCTTCTGCTCGCCCGAACTGGGACCCCAACAGTGATGGAGGTAAGGAGGCTCAAGACCAGTTTTGCCAGACTTTGATGCAGGGAATGCGTGCCACCGCCCGAAAACCCACAAACCTTTCAAAGGTGAGTGAGACAATTCAAGGGCCAGATGAGTCTCCCAGTGCCTTTCTAGAGTGCCTCTTGAAGGCATATCATTTATACACCCCTATAGTTCCTGAGGCCCCTGAAAATAAAAGAGCTATTAGCATAGCTTTTGTAACTCAGTTGGCCCCAGATATAAGGAAGAAGTTACAGAAATTAGAAGGGTTTGAGGGAAAAGTATTGTCTGAATTGGTGGAAATTGCTCAGTGGGTATACAACAACCATGATCCACCCCCCTTCCCGAGGAAAGGCAAACCCGAAAGCTCACAAACGTTTTACTGACCGCCACGGGAAATCAACCAAATGGTCCCCCTAGAAGGCCGTATAACTCTAGGAGCCAGAGATTAGAAAAGAATCAATGTGCATACTGCAAGGAGAAGGGACATTGGAAAAATGAATGCCCAAATAAAAATAAAGACTCCAAATTGGGGAGGTGACAGCCCAGGCCAATATTGCGGCTTGGGGAAGAGGACTGACGGGGCCGAGGCTCTATTCAGTTAAGTCCCCAGGAGCCTTTGGTCACTTTAAAAGTAGGGGACAAACCAACAAAGTTTCTGGTTGATACCGGGGCCACATTCTCTGTATTACAACATCCAGAAAGACCTGTTTCCAAATCAAAGATCCCCCCATCCAAGGGGCCACTGGAAGAACTCAACATTGCTCCTGGACTCAAGCCAGAATCACCGACCTAGGTAAGGGAACTATTACTCATTCCTTCCTGGTAATGCCAGACTGTCCCTACCCTCTGTTGGGGAGAGACCTTTTGCACAAACTGCAGGCAACCATTTTATTCTCTTCAGATTCGGCTGAGCTTAGGTTTGGGCCCCCAACCAGTATCCTATTTTCATGCCCTCTAGGGGAAGAATATCAATTAATCCCAATGACTGTGACTACTTAGGTAACTATGATACCCCAGAGTCTTTGTTAGATTTCTTCCTCTCAGATTTTCCTGAGGTATGGGCTGAATCCAACCCCCCTGGATTGGCTGCACACTGGCCCCCTATTATTGTTCAACTGACCAGCAACACCACCCCCAGTGAGAATAAAGCAGTACCCCATAAATCTAAAGGTCTGATTGGGAATCGCACCCCAAATCAACCAGCTAAGAGCAGAGGGAATTCTAGTACCCTGTAAATATAGTTGGAACACCCCACTCTTGCCAGTTCAAAAGCCCAGGACCAATGACTACCACCCTGTGCAAGACCTAAGAGAGGTTAACAAGCATGTGGAAACTATCCACCCAACAGTTCCAAATCCTTACACTTTGTTAAGCCTCTTATCTCCAGAGTTCCAGGTGTATACAGTATTGGACCTGAAAGATGCCTTTTTCAGTCTCCCACTGGCAGTGGTAAGTCAACCTATTTTTGCCTTTGAATGGACAGGCCCAGAAGGGGGATACTCAGGGCAACTGACGTGGACAAGGCTGCCCCAAGGGTTTAAAAACTCTCCCACACTCTTTGATGAGGCACTAAGCCAGGATTTACAAGACTTCAAATTAAGTCATCCAGAAATAACCTTACTTCAATATGTAGATGACTTACTGCTGGCTGCAAAAACTTCCTCAGTCTGCAGGGAAGCCACTAGAGACTTACTGGACACTCTACAAACCTTGGGGTACCGAGTGTCAGCCAAAAAGGCACAACTTTGCTCCAAATAAGTAACCTATCTGGGGTACAGGCTTTATGAAGGACAAAGATGGCTGTCAGGAAAGTGGGTCCAAGGAGTCCTTCAAATCCCTGCCCCGACTACCAAAAGACAGATTCACAAATTCCTAGGAACAGCTGGATTCTGCCGGCTATGGATCCCAGGATTTGCTGAAATTGCCTGGCCCCTATATGAGGCAACTAAGGGGGCAGGAGAGGACATTATGTGGACTGAAAAAGAAGAAAGGGCCTTCCAAAATCTTAAAAAGGCACTCATTCAAGCCCCTGCTTTAGCTCTCCCAGATCTGACTAAGCCCTTTCAGCTATATGTTGATGAAGCAAAAGGAGTTGCAAAAGGGGTTTTGACTCAGACTCTAGGACCCTGGAGGAGACCAGTAGCATACCTCTCCAAGCGCCTAGATCATGTGGCCACTGGATGGCCCAACTGCCTGAGAGCAGCAGCAGCCACAGCTCTGTTAGTAAAAGAAGCTAATAAGTTAACCCTGTGCCAAGAATTGATTGTCACTGTACCCCATGCTGTCGAAACCCTGTCATGGGCCCCACCCACAAGGTAGATATCAAATGCCAGAATAACTCACTACCAAACTTTATTACTAGACCCACAATGAGTCAAATTCTCACCCACTACTGCCCTCAATCCAGCCACCCTGCTACCTGATACTGATTTGTCTCAGCCAGTGCATGACTGTTTGGATGTCCTGGATAACACCCACAGAGTCAGATCTGATCTACAAGACACCCCCTGGGAATCATCAGAAGAAGACCTCTTCACTGATGGTAGCAGTTTTATGATTGACAGCACCAGGTATGCGGGGGCAGCTGTGGTGAAAAAAGACAAAGTGATCTGGGCTCAGGCGCTGGAACACAGAACCTTAGCCCAAAAAGCTGAATTGATTGCCTTAACTCAGGCCTTACGGTTTGGGAGAAATAAAATTGTCAGCATCTACACAGATAGCTGGTATGCTTTCACTACTGCCCACGTGCATGGAGCAATTTATAAAGAAAGAGGACTGTTAACCTCAGGAGGAAAAACTATCAAAAATATCCCTGAGATACTGGCTCTTCTTAAAGTCATTTGGCTGCCAGCAAGAGTTGCAATCATTCATTGTAAGGCCACCAGAAAGGAAACACTCTAGAAGCTCAAGGCAATAATTTTGCGGACCAGACAGCAAAGGAAGTGGCCCTAAGACCAGTGGGGCCATTAACAACACTTCCCGCCAGGCGCGGTGGCGCACGCCTGTAATCCCAGCACTTGGGAGGCCGAGGCAGGAGGATCGCGAGTTCAAAACCAGCCTCAGCAATGGCGAGGCACTTAGCAACTCAGTGAGACCCTGTATCTAATAAAATATAAAAAAGGGCTGGGGATGTGGCCCAGTGGCCGAGTGCCCCTGAGTTCAATCCCCAGTACAAAAAAAAAAAAAAGGAAAAAAAAAAAAAAAAAACTTCCCATGGTCCCTGAACGAATACTACCGAAAGAACCTTCTTATTCAGAGCTGGACCATCAGAAGATTAAGCAACTCGGAGCTCACAGAGATTCAGAAGGTTGGGCCACTCTCCCTGATGGTAGACTTTACTTACCTAAACAAATCAGCCATACCCTAATCCATCACCTGCATCAGGGTACCAATCTAGGAGAAACTAAACTGAATGAACTACTTTGGAAGAAGTACTACTTTTGGGAATGCATCGAACCATATAGTCTGTGGTTTCCCAGTGCCCTGTCTGTGTTCAGGTAAATGCTAAAAGGTCTATGGGTCCTACCAATGAACCTAGACTTCAGGGGGAAATTCCAGGAGAATTCTGGGAAGTAGACTTCACTGAAGTAAAACCTGGCAAGTATGGGCATAAGTATCTCCTAGTCTTTGTGGACACTTATTCCGGTTGGGTCGAGGCATTTCCTACCAAAAATGAGACAGCTAAAGTCGCAGTTAAGAAATTAGTTTGTAGCCAGGCTCGGTGGCTCACGCCTGTAATCCCAGCACTTTGGGAGGCTGAGGCAGGAGGATTGCGAGTTCAAAGCCAGCCTCAGCAATGGCGAGGCACTTAGCAACTCAGTGAGACCCTGTCTCTAAATAAAAATACAAAAAAGGGCTGGGGATGTGACCCAGTGGACGAGTGCCCCTGAGTTCAATCCCTGGTACCACAAAAAAAAAAAAAAAAAAAAAAAAAAAAAAGAAATTAGTTTGTGAAATTATTCCCCCAATTCGGCCTCCCGCTTTCTGTTGGGTCCGACAATGGCTCTGCCTTTAAGGCAAAAGTCACTAAATTTATGTCCAATGCACTGGGAATTAATTGGAAATTACATTGTGCTTATAGACCTCAAAGTTCAGGTCAAGTAGAAAGGATGAATAGAACTTTAAAGGAAACTTTAACTAGTTGGTTCTTGAGACTGGCGAAGGCTGGATAGACCTCCTCCCCTTTGCACTCCTTTGTGTACAGTGTACTCCTTACCAGAAGGGGATCACTCCTTTTGAAATTATGTTTGGGAGGCCCCCTCCTATACTGTCCCAGCTCCCTCTGTCTAAAGCACAAGCTATTACTGATAACCACTTCCTCAAATCTTTACAGGTCCTCCACCAAGTACAAAAGTTTATAAGACAAACTTTAGGTGATACTAACACTTCTATCTCCAACAGTAAAAAAGATTTACACCCCTTCCAGCCCGGGGATCTAGTTTACATCAAAAGGTTGCCGGCTGCATCTTTGGAAGCAAAGTGGACAGGACCCTGGACCTTCGTCCTGACCACTCTCACAGCAGTAAAAGTTGCTGGAAAGTCGGCATGGATACACTGGACTCATGTCAAGGCCTCACCTGTGCCGGACACTGAGGACCTGCAGAGGGACAAATGGACCATCCAACAAACCTCCGATCCCTTAAAGATAAGACTCATCCGAGATTCCTAATGCCCCTCCTAACTTTATGTTTATTGACTTCTCTTCAGCAAGGAAGAAATGGCTAGTACTGTTCAGTTTGATATTTTGGTAAAAGTAAAGTAGATTTGACATGGAATTACTCATTTATGAGTAACTTTGTTTGTTAGACATCTGATTAATTTTCAAGGTTAAAATGCTAACTATTTTTTAATTTTTATTTATAGTAGTATGTATTACAGTTCATACTATACATATATAGCATCTTTTTACACAAAACAGTTTGTATACAAAGTATATTTGCAGCATTCAAGTCTTCAATCATGCATTTAGAATAATGATATCATCTTATTCAACCACTTTTTCCCCCTTCCCCCCTTGCTCCCTTCCTTCCCCTCCCTTCCCTTTGATCATTATAGTGTTCCTCTAATCCTCCTATGTACCCCAACCCAACAATACTGTGAACTATTAAATATATCATCAAGTACACTTAACTCCTTGAATTCCATTGGGTAACATTATTGATTATTTTCATAAATTGGTAAATGAAAGAAGAAAAAAGAGGTTTTAAGGTTGCTTTGTCATCACTGGAAAAGTTGAAGTTCCGACAGGTATAATTCTATATACTTGAACATTGTGCTCTCGTGAAGTGGTTAACAGATGTATATGATTATGTATAAAGGTTTATAAAAGATTTCTGTGTATGCAGAGGCTCAAAGGTTTCAGCTGTTTCCATTGGGAGTACTGTAAATAACAATATTTTTGTTGAGATAAAAAGTTTGCCTAAATTCAAATTATTACGAGGATTAACAGATGGGAGAAAGAAATTAGAAGGTTGTAGATATGGTCACTTAAGTGATGTAAAAGCTCTGTGAAAGTTGGTTAACTAAGTATACTAAGTTTTGGTTTTTTGAGCAAGTAATCTGAAAGAAATTAAGAATTATACAGCTTTGGTTGAACAACTATTATTTTGAAATAGTATAATGTTATTTCTTTAAGAGCTAAACTTGATTAATGTAAAAAATCAATGTAATTATGGTGGAGTAATACTTTTCTTTGTATATTAAATGTGTTCAAGCCTTGAGGTGAAAGCTCTAAAAGAGCATTATATCAAGTTGGTGTTTCCAAACTAGAGTTGTATGGTAATTTTAGGCTTATAAAGATAATACATTACAGATTTATTTATATTATTTAAAATGTGTTCTACAACTAGACCTGTTGTCAATAAGCTATAAGGTTTTATGTTACTTTTTACACTGGGGTACAATTTAAATGTATTTTTTTAAGTTCATGAGAGCCTAATCTATATTAAGGTTAATATTGTAAAGCAGAGATCAGCTTCAGAACTAACACACCCTGACCTAAGGTTCATAAAGAGCTTCACCTTGCCTAAAATAAGGCTCTTCCTTCCATGTTTACTGCATGCCAGAATGGCTCCAGGGCAGGCCAAACTTCAATTTGTTTACGGTTATGGTCAAAAGAATGATTCTTATTGTTAAGAAACAGGGGTTGTAGTATATAACTCACTCAAAATTCAAGATGGTTATTACACAAACTAAATGTGTTTTTACTCTTGTTAATTTTATTTTGTATTTTCCTTGTAAACTCTAAAAGTTGCCTGTCAATGTTTTGCAGAGGTATTGCTTCAAGAACACAACCTGGGTTAATTTAAGATAATAAGCAGTCACCTAGGATGGTACAAACCCCAATTAATGGAAAGGGTAAATGACAGTAAGGTTATAGGCATTAAAGTAAAGCCCAAGCCGGGCGTGGTGGCGCATGCCTGTAATCCCAGCACTTTGGGAGGCTGAGGCAGGAGGATCATGAGTTCAAAGCCAGCCTCAGCAATGGCAAGGCAGTTAGCAACTCAGTGAGACCCTGCCTCTAATAAAATACAAAAACGGGCTGGGGGATGTGGCCCAGTGGTTGAGTGCCCCTGAGTTCAATCCCCAGTACCAAAAAAAAAAAAAAAAAAAAAAAAAAAAAAAGTAAAGCCCAGTGCTCTTAATTTAAGACTGGTGAGACTGACTTGCTATATGTTTAAGATCAAGACTTTAAAATTAAATTAAAAGGGCCAAGAAAACCAATATTTGGCTCTTGCCCTTAGAGTCGGTCTGATTCAGAGAACAGGGAACTTCTCTAAAGAGCTTTGCAACTCTGGGCCACATGGCCTCCTGATCAGGGAGACAATGAGACATCTGGAGAAGAGAAAGCCAATCAGTGCACTTGCTAAAAGGAGGGTCCCTAGAAAAGGGAGAGACATCCCTGGTGCTTCCAAGGGAAGCCACAAGGTCAAGCAAGACCTGGACCCATCTGAGCTCAAAAGGCACTGAGCAGAGCAGAAAAGCTGCTCTTAAGTTCCCCCAAGAGTTATTCCCATTGGAAATCAGCTGACTCTTAGCAACAGATAAAAGCAAAAGTCTGTTTGACCTGCTTCATCTTAAACAAATAGCAAAAATAGTTGAAACCGAAACACAACCATTCATGGGCATTTAAGAAATAATAGTTAAATGTAACTTTCAATATCACCCCTCCTCATGCCTGTTATCAGGGGAGTCCCCAGTGCTGGCCTTCAGTCTCGCATTCAGTCTCCTCGATTCTGCCTGCTGGTTTCTCAACCAAAAATGGGGATGGCAGATTATGGAGGAGAACAAAGATTTGTTCTCCCTGATAAGACCAGTGGGGAATATTATAAGCAAAGGCAACTTAAACTGGACTTGGACTGTCTCCACCTGATGGCCCATTGACCCACCCTTGATGGCTCATTAACCCACCCTTAAACCATCTCCACCTGAGGGCCTGAGGGCATATTAACCCTGTGCTTTATAAACCCTGCCCTTGCTATGAGCTGGTGCCATTTTCTACTATCCTGCTTTTTGCTGGACGTAGTTGGTGGCCCTGGCCAGAATAAAGGCTTCATTAGCTATTACGTGAGTGGCTTGTGAGACTTTTTTCCTGAAAATTGGGTACAACATCAAGTCACTAAAGGCCTTTCCATAACCTTGAAGCTCAGAACTGGAACTGTTCTTCTTAGGTTTCTGCCATGCTCCTAACATGTCGGCTCCCTGGAGGCAGGGATTTTGAGCCCCCATATCTAAAGAGTGCCTAACACGTAGCAGGTGTTTAACAATTGCTTGTCAAGTCTTCACCCTCTATCTCATCCTTCCCCAGTGTTTAAAATGCTATATTAGTGTGGCTTGTTCTTTTAAGTGATGTCTTTTCAGAATGCCAGTCCCCAAGGGCTAGTGGTGGCACCCTTGCCTAACGTGCATGAGGCCCTGAGTTCAATCTCCAGCTCTGGGGGAAAAAAACAAATATGAGTCCCCAAAGATAACTCGCTCAACCTTTCACATGTGTATTGTGATTGGCTTTTCATAAAACAACTTCATATCCAGTATCTCTTTTGATCTACACAGCAATTTTCCAAGGACAGGTTAGGGATTATCATGCCCATTTTTGCAGAGGGGCAACTCAGACTCAGAGAGGTGGAGTTATTTAGTTCCAAGTTATTCATCTATTAAGTAGAAAGGCCAAGTCTTGAACCCAGGTTTCCTTCTCTCCATCCAGAACTTTTTCCAACACAAATGAATGTAATGAATTGGTGAAGATACATGTACTTAAGGACCCTGGGGATGAGGATGGAGTGAGAAGGGAAAGGGGAAAAAAATAAAAACAGGAAGAATGATTGCTGAAGGTAGAGGTAGGGGTATGTTGGATAAGATTCAGGCTGGCAGGCCACTCCCCCAGGCGCCTTCCCGGAAGTGCCCATCTCTCGCAAGAATCCACATTTGGTGGGCTCCAAGTCTCCACCCTTCCTGATCCTGGGACTACTCGCCTCTCGCGGGAATTCACCCCAGGGCGGGCTCTCCCTTTCTGAGCCAATCCAGACCATACAAGTCACGCCCCCGCCCCTCTGTACTTAAGCCCCGGCTTGTCCATAACACTCTCTTTTTGCCATCATCTTCTCACCAGCTCTCCGCTTCCCCGTTACTCTTTCCCTTCCTCCCTTTCCCCATTCCCCTTTTCTCCCCTTCACCCCTTCCCTTAATAAACCCCCCTTTTCTACAAGGCGGTCCCGGTGTGGTTTTTGCCCTTCAGGGCAGATAGTTGAAGATAGGTCCAGTGCTGTGGTTGGTTGTCCTCTTGTCCTGGTCATTGCTTCAGGAGTCCCAGTTTTGTCAGAGTCAGGGAGAAGGTCAAGCCTGATACCTAGACCAGTAAAGTTCCCTCAAGGTGAGCATTTCCCTGGCTTGGAGAGAACCAACCCAAGAAGCACTTTGGAAAGACACAATATTTTAGGCCCTCTTCCTATTAGTTTTAGAAGTTTGTGGATTTTTGTTTGTTTGTTTGTTTAGTGGGTGGGTAGGAGCAGGAATGGTGATAAAAATAGCCCTCAGGGCCCTGCCAGCAACAACTAACTGGCAACAAAATGCCTATGTCCAGATATCTAGGGAAACACCATGTGTGTAAAGGGAGTGGGAGTGGGCCTCAAGTTTCTCATCCAACTAGGAAAGGCCAATTAGAGTTACCAGAATCAGATGGTACTTAGCAGTTAAAGGACCCATTTCCAACACTTCCTTTTTGAAGTGTCTCAAGAAAAGTCTGAGCAGAAAGGAGATTAAGAGGGTCTGCAGCCCAAGCTCACTACTGATGGGATTGAATACCTCCTGATCACATCTAACTGTCCATTCCCCTTTGGACTAAGGATTCTTTGCTTGCATATGAAATGAATCAGGGGGAAGGGAAGAGGCATAAGTGACAATTGTCAGTGATTTTTTTTAAAAAAGCAAATGACCACATGGCTATGGCTTCTTGCTGACAGTGGGTTGCCAACCTCAGACTCTGAAAGATATTTAATATCTACTAGTGTCCATGGTTGGGAGAAAACAACATTGAGCCTTTGGATTAGGGCTGCCAAATTTGTGCAGGGCAGGACTCCACACCTCTCACAAACCTTCCTCTGTCCTCTCAAAGCACTCTAATCAGTTTTTACTGATTCGTTTCCCCCACTGGATTGTGAACTCCTTTCTTTGTCCCCAGACACATGATAGGTACTTTATAAGTTCATGTTGAGCATATGAGCGAATGAGGCCAGGCTTGGAAAGATGGGGCCTCACAAGTACTGTGGCTCAAGGAGATGGATAATTGTTTCACTTCATCTGCCCTAGCCCTCCTGAACTAAAATTTCTGTACCAGTCCTGGTTCAGTAAGCAAATAGTCTCCCCCGCCCCCACCTTCTTTACTCTCTTCCTATAGAAAAGTCTGGGTGGTAGAGGGACTTCCTAATGTCCTTAGATTCTGCTACAGTGGAAGGAACAAACAACTGGGAGTCAGTTGACTTGGATTTAGGTCCCAGCCACTTCACTGACTAAACTCGGATGAGTCCCTCATTCTATGGGTCTCTTGGTGTCTTCACCTATCACTAGGATGAATTAGGATGAGTACTTTCCCAACTGTGTTCTTTGGTACCATAGAGGATCAGCTCTCAATGTGTAATTGAGAATGAAAAGGACATGAGACAATTTTAGGTGTTACCAGAAACAAATTTTAAATTTCAATAGCTGCAGATATATTTTAATGTGAATTAGAAAAAATATGTCTAGGATATTAAACCTGTGATATTACTAAGGATGAGGCTGAATTTTATTTTTTAAAGTGAATCAATTTAAAGTCATGTATTACATAAATATTAGTATACTGGCTGGTAAATATGGCAAAAATCATATGTGATCTCTGAATAGAACTGAAAGTTGGCCAGCACCGTCCTCAAATTCTGAAAATCCCTTCAAGGCAGGGTTAGCTCAGGGTTTTCCACTGCATTTTTTTTTTTTTTTTTTTTTTTTTTGGTACCAGGGATTGAACTAAGGGCACTCAACCACTGGGCCACATCCCCAGCACTTTTTTGTATTTTATTAGAGACAGGGTCTCACTGAGTTGCTAAGTGCCTTGCCATTGCTGAGGCTGGCTTTGAACTCATGATCTTCCTGCCTCAGCCTCCCAAATGCTGGGATTACAGGCCTACGCCACCAGGCCTGGCTTCCACTGCACTTTTAATTTGAATTAATTTGAATTTGAATTTGAAGAAAAACTCTATGGTTTAAATATCCTCCAAAACAACAACAGGGGGAAATACAGCCTGCCCCAGGTAATCCCCAAAGGCTTCCTAGTGCTGACATTCTAAGACTCTATATTGTAACAGCAGATCTTGGGTGTTCTCCTGGCCTAACAAGTAACTTGATGACTTTGTCTAAGTCAGGTGATTTGAAAAGCTGCCTACTTTTACTGCAGTCACCTTAGGCTCCAGGCAAAGTTTTAAGGAGAAATTAGGAAGCTGCCATTCAAAATTAGTTTTAGGGATGTGGGTGGGAGGCATAGTCTACAGAGTCCAGCTGCCACCTGGTGGCCATGGACATCAACGGGTATGGACAGTGTTCAGGCCTAGGTTAACATCCATTCTGGGCAACTAGTTCCAGAGCATGGCGTTTCTCAACAATCCTCAGAGAATGTGAACTGGGTTGGGGAAATGGATAATCCAAAGAACACTTTATAGCTCTGACTTTTACACCATACCTTCTTCAGCCTAAGAGCAAGATAATAGAAAAAAAAGGCTCAATAAATACTAGGCCTAACCCAAAATTCAGACCCGTTTGCTTAACTCCCAGGTCCTCTCAAGAATGGACTATTGGTGGTCCCTCAGGTTTGTCTTCCCATTCTGATCTGTATTCTCAGAATCAGCTTTCTAGTGAACCACTTGCTACTTTAGCAGCACTGGGGGAGTTTGGGAAAGTTTTTACACTTCCTTCTATAACTTCTATCAGTGCTCACATGTCCATGATATTTATAGTTGGTGTTTTATCAAATTTATATAATATGCTTTGCAAATAGGTTGAAAAAGTGTTCCCTAGTCCCTTCTTCCAGTCACTCCCTTCTACCACCTTTAAAAACTGCCTGTTTGGAAAGTGTAGGATCATTTCAGCCATCATGCTGTGTGTAGCACTTGTAACTGTTTGTTTTGGCCAGGATAGTGTTTTAAACTTAGGGTACATTAGTCACTGAAAATAATGAAGCAGATCTACATTCCTCCAGAAAAGAAACTAATGAACTAGAAGAAAATGTCAGAATCAGCTTTTGAAGAACTTTGGGATCTAGTCATAAACTTATAACAACCAGGGGAAGGCTTGGTGAAGAAAAAAAATGTTGTTTTATGGTAAGAGAGTGCTCTGGTGTTTTAAATCTCCCACAGAGCCCATATATAAGAGTGTTTTTTTCTTTCTTTTTTCTTTTTTTTCCTTCTTTCTTGCTTCTTCTCCTTCTCCTCCTCCTCTTGTTCCTCCTCTTCCTCATCCTTCTTCTTCGTCATCTTCTTTACCTCTCCCTTTGTCTCTTTCTTCTTCCTTTTTATTTCTTGGCTCCAGGCATTTAAAGAAACTCCATCAAAATACCAACTGAACATTAAGCACATGTAACATGGGCTTTGGTCAAATACACACAACAATGAATACAGACTTCAAAAAACTAGTTTAGAAAAGTCACTAAGCAAGGAAATAGCAAAAAATCCACAATAGGCAACAGAAACAAGCCTTGGAGAGGTAGGAGAATCTGATTCCCAGAGTTCCTACATTTTAACATTCAAAATATCCAGTTTTTATTGACACACTATAATAATACATAAGAGTTGGATATATTATGCCATATCTGTACATACTCATGTAATTTTATCAATTTCATTCCCCCTTATCTTCACTTTCCCTCTTTTCCCTCATCCTGCTAAAATGTCCAGTTTTCAACAAAAAATTATGAGGCATGCAAGGAAATAAAAAGTATGGGCCAGTCCCAATTTTAAAAATTTAAGAAAAAGTGTTCATGAAAAAGCCTAGACATTGAACTTAAGAGATGAAGAATATCTATAGTTGTAATATGCTCAAAGAGATCAAGGAAGCCATAAACAAAGAATTGAAGGAAATCAGCAGAATTATTTCTCAAAAAATACTGACTATCAATAAAGAGAGAGAAAAATATTGGTTCCTAAAGGAACCAAATAGAAATTCTGAATCTGAAAGATATAGTCATTGACATGAAAAATTAACAACAAGAGTTCAACTGCAGATTTAAACAGGCAGAATAACCAATGAACTTGATAAGTCAATAGTCTGGAGAGTAGAAAAAGAAAAGAATAAAGAACCTGATGAACCTGTGGGATATAATCTAAGGTACTATTATACATCTAGTGGAATTTCATATGGAGAGAGAATGAGAAAGGTGCAGAGGGAAGATCTGAAGAAATTATGACCATAAACTTCCCAAAGTTGAGGAAAGATATAAAACTACATATCCAAGAAGCTTGACTAAGTCCTAGGATAGACTAAAAACGATCCATACTGAGACATATTATAATCAAATTGTCAAAAGACAAAGAGAATTTTGAGAACCAGAGGGAAGTGACTCAACACATAAAAGTGATTCCATAAGATTAACAGTCAATTTCTCATCAGAAATCATAGAGACCACCCTCCCCATCCTCTTTTTTCCCCTTAGTTTTCTCTAGCTTATGCATATGAAAGAAAACATTTGACCCTTGACTTTCTGAGTCTGGATGTTTCATCCATTTATCAGTAAATGCCATAATTTCATTCTTCTTTATGGCTGAGTAAGACTCCTTTGTGCGTGAAAATAGAGCTAAGATCATGGGGTAGAAGAAGGAGATTGAGGGGGAGAAAGGAGGGATGGGAAAATGGAGGAAATGTGGAATGAAATTGATAAAATTATGCTATGTACATATATGAATATATCACAGTGATATATTTTATGTATATCTACAATGCACCAATTGAAAACAATGCATGATGAATAAGTAAATAAATAATAAAAAAATAAAAAAAGAAAACAATAAATAAATAAATAGAATACCAGTAGAGAAGATGAAGGGTAATAGGGATAGGGAGGAAGAAATGAAAAAAGAAGCACTGGGGATAGAAATGGAGCAAATTACATTACATGCATGTCAAAATGAACCCTACTGTTATGTATAACTATAATGCACTAATTAAAAAAACATTTTAAAGGGGATTCTAAAATTTAGAAAAAGAAATCATGTAAAGAAACTGGTATATGTACACAATGGAATATTACTCAGCATTAAAAAAGAATAAAATTATGGCATTTTCAGGTAAATGGATGGAGTTGGATAATATCATGCTAAGCAAAATAAGACAATCCCAAAAAACCAAAGGCCAAATGTTCTCTCTGATAAGTGGATACTAATCCATAATGGGGGAAGGGGTATGGGATGAGTGGAGGAACTTTGGATTAGACAAAGGGGAGGGAGGGAAGGGGAGGGGGCATGGGGGTAGGAAAGATGGTGAAATAAGATGGACATCATTATCCTAGGTACATGTATGATTGATTGCATGAATGGTGTGACCCTACTTCGTGTACAACCAGAGAAGTGAAAAATTGTGCTCCATTTGTGTATAGTGAATCAAAGAGCATTCTGCTGTCATGTATAACTCATTAGAACAAATAAAAATACATATATTAAAAATAATTCCATAAGGAAAATATATTTAATAATAACCATACAATTTAGGAAATACCAACTGTAAGGAGAATACCTCAAAGCAGTTTTAAGGATTTTTATATTTTTAAAGGCATTATAATAGGGAGTACTATAAAGTAACAATGAAGAGAGAGGCAAAAGAACATCTGCTTTGGATTTTCTAAATTACCTAATCCACAATCCTGGTAAAAAACCTCAACATCTGATGGATGCAACTATAGGTATCATTGCAAACTCTGAGTTAAGTTATATGTCTTTTTCTTTTTATTAAAAAAATAAAGAGCATTTTTTAAAAAAAAATGAATCATGGAGACCAGAAGACAGTAAGATGACATATCTGAAGTGCTGAAAAGAAAAAAACATAACCAATAATTCTACATCCAGCAAAACTATCCTTCAAGAATGAGCAAAACACAATAAAGTATTACTCAGCAATAAAAGAGAATAAAATCATGGCATTCACAGGTAAATGGATGAAGTTGGAGAATATAATGCTAAGTGAAGTTAGCCAATCTCAAAAAGCCAAATGCCAAATGTTTTCTCTGATATAAGGAGGCTGATTCACAGTGGGATTGGGACAGGGAGCATGGGAGGATTAGAGGAACACTAGAATGGCCAATGAGGAGGGAGGGAAAGGGAGGGGGCAAAAGGGTAAAGAAGAAAAAAAAAAGATGGTAGAATGAGATGGAAAAAAAAAAAAAAAAAAGAATGAGTAAAAGGCCGGGCACAGTGGTACATGCCTGTAATTCCAGAAGCATGGGAGGCTGAGACAGCAGGATCATGAGTTCAAAGCCAGCCTCAGCAAAACCGAGGTGCTAAGCAATTCAGTGAGACCCTGTCTCTAAATAAAATACTAAATATGGCTGGAGATGTGGCTCAGTGGTCAAGTGCCCCTGAGTTCAATCCCTGGTATCAAAAAAATAAAAGAATGAATAAAATATTTCCAGTCCAGCACAGTGCATAAGGAACTTGGAAGTTGTCACTCCATTCTCATATCAATTAAAAATCTGGACAAATTAAAAATCAACATTTCTTCCTGTATACATCAGAGAATTGAAATCATAAGACAAAATGCTGCCCCCAAAATTGGAGAGACAGGTAGACAAGCACAGAGAATTACAATTTGCCAGAGTATAAACCTCCATGAGAATCAGTACCAAGGTAGAAAAACCTAAACTGTAATGGATGAATTGCTGGTGGTCCAATGTAGACAAGTCTGAGTGTTAAGTGGTTTTTTTGTTTGTTTGTTTTGTTACCAGGGATTGAAACCCAGGGGCACTTAACCCCTGAGCCACATCCCCAGACTTTTATATTATTTATTTTGTGACAGGGCTTCATTAAATTGTTTAGGGCCTCACCAAGTTGCAGAGGCTGGTTTTGAACTTGCAATCTTGACTTAGCCTCCCTAGTAGCTGGGATTATAGACGTGTGCCACAGCACCTGGCTCTGAGTGTTAACTGTTAAGTCTGAGTGCTAAAATTCCCAAGGATTCCCAGCTTGAAGGGGGTGGGGCTACACTTTCCATATTCTTAGAGTCAAAAAAAAATTCCTTATGCTTCCAGTGGGAGAAGGAGAAAAGTAGCCATTTAGAAATATGTTCTTCATAACAAAGGCCTGACTTTAAGAGAAACTGTTTTACCAGAGTCTAAACTACTGGGGTTTCTTTTTTTTTTCTTTTTTTTTTCTTTCTTTTTTTTTTTTTTTTTTTTTTTTTTTTTTGCGGGGAGAGTACCAGGGATTGAACTCAGAGGCACTTAACCACTGAGCCACATCCCAAGCCCTGTTTTGTATTTTATTTAGAGATAGGATCTCACTGAGCTGCTTAGCACCTTGCTTTTGCAGAGGCTGGCTTTGAACTTGCAATCCTCCTGCCTTAGCCTCCCAAACTGCTGGGATTACAGGCAGGTGCTACCATGCCCAGCCCTACTAAGGTTTTCTGAGAGTCTAACTAACCTGGGGAAGGGAAATACCCAACACCAGCCTCCTCTGACATTTGTGACTCATGTGAGAGAAAACCTGAGAAGTACTTGGAAAGGTCATAGCCCAGGTACACAGGTTGAAAATTTTTTCTCTTCTCCTTCTGGTGTTCCCATTACAGACACACACACACACACACACACACACACACACACACACACACACACACACTACATACATAGTTGGCATATACACGCACACACACACACACACACACACACACACACACACACACTTTTCATAGTTGGCCTGCAGTTCTTATCTTATATGTTCTTTTTTTTTTTTTTTTTTTTTTTGGGTACCGGGGATTGAACTCAGAGGCACTTGACCACTGGGCCACATCTCCAGCCCTTGTTTTTGTATTTTATTAGAGACAGAGTCTCACTGGTTGCTAAGTGCCTCTCCATTGCTGAAGCTGGCTTTGAACTCACGATCCTCCTGCCTCAGCCTCCCAAGTGCTGGGATTACAGGCGTGTGCCACCATGCCCGGCTATTATATGTTCTGTTATATGAATTTTTCATTACTTTTTATCTTTTTTTCAGTTGGGGAAATTTCTATCTATACATCCTCAACCTCAGTGACCCTCAGTCATATCCAGTCTTAATTTCTATTATGCCATTTTTCCTATCAATTATTTATTTTTCTTAGATTTTTCATCTCTTTGCTTGAATTACCCATTTCTTTTTTGCATGTTTACTTTTTCCACTAGACCCTTATCATATTAATCATAGTTCTCTTATTAAATTAGTCTGATAATTCCAATATCATTACCACATCTGAGTCTTGTTCTGATGTTTGCTGCTGGAGGCCAGCCCCAGCCAGGGGGTACAACGCGAGCGCTCAATGAAGCACAAAGGCAGAGAAGCAGCGATGGGGAAAAGTATATATAAGGGGAGCTGTTAGCATTGTACAACAGGAGAATCATTAGGCCTTAAGGTAAAAACAAAAAAGTAAAGTTTCCACAAAGCTAAAAGAAAAGACACATAAACAATATGAAAAAACAAGGGAAGAAAATGTCCCAAACAAATCAACATACCTCCTTAGCAGATTCCTTGGCAAGCACAGTAGATCTAGTGACAGAACAGGAATTCAGGAAATACTTAATCCAAATGATTATGGAGGTCAAGGATGAATTCAAGAAGGAGGTGAGAGCAAATACAGGTAGTAAAAGATCACTTTGACAAAAAACTTCATAAACAAATACAAGAAGCAAAAGACTACTTCAATAGAGAGATAGAGGTTGTAAAGAGAAACCAAACAGAAATTCTGGAAATGAAAGAAGCAATAAACCAAATTAAATGCTCTGTTGAAAGCATCACCAATAAATTAGACCACTTGGAAGAAAGAACCTCAGATAATGAAGATAAAATATACAATCTGTAAAAAATGTAGAATACACAGCAAAAATGGTAAGAAAGCAAGAACAGAACATTCAAGAAATATGGGATAACATAAAAAGACCAAATTTAAGAGTGATTGGAGTAGAGGAAGGTGCAGAGTTCCAAACCAAAGGAATAAGTAATTTATTCAATGAAATAATAGCAAAAAAATTTTTCCAAACTTGAGGAATGAATGGGAAAACCAAGTTCAAGACTCTTACCAAACCCCAAATGTACAAAATCACAACAGATCCACACCAAGGCACATTATAATGAAAATGCCTAACATACTGAACAAGGAGAGAATATTAAAAGCCACAAGAGAAAGGAAGCAGATTACATATACGGGGAAACCAATTAGATTATGTTAAGATTTTTCAACCCAGATCTTAAAAACTAGAAGATCCTGGAACAGCATATTTCAAGCTCTGAAAGAAAAAGATGTCAACCAAGAATCTTATACCCAGTGAAATCAAGCTTTAGATTCAAAGATGAAATAAAAAACTTCCACGACAAACAAAAGTTAAAAGAGTTTACAACTCGAAAGCCAGCACTTCTGAACATCCTGGACAAAATATTCCACGAAGAAGAAAAGAAAAATAGCAATGAAAATCAACAAAGGGAAATATTAAACTAAAGGAATTACCAACCAGAAGAGAAACCAAATCAAGTTAAATACCATAAACAAATAAAAATGGATGGAAATACAAATCACATCTCAATAATAACCTGGAATGTTAACGGCCTAAATTCACCATTCAAAAGACACAGATTGTCAGACTGGATTAAAAGAAACGACCCAACAATATGCTGTCTCCAAGAAACCCACTTCATAGAAAAAGACATCAATAGACTGATGGTGAAAGGCTGGGAAAAATCTTACCACTCACATGGGCCACAGAAGCAATCAGGGGTTTCCATTCTCATACCAAATAGGGTAGACTTCAAGCCAAAGTTAATCAAAAGGGACAAAGACAGATATTTCTTACTGATTAAGGGAACCATTCATCAACAAGATATAACAATTATAAATCTATACGCCCAAATAATGGAGCACCTACATTCATCAAACCCTTCTCAAGTTCAATAGTAAAACAGATCACAACACAGTTATCCTAGGGGACTTCAACACACTTCTCTCACCACTGGATAGATCATCCAAACAAAAGCTAAATAAAGAAAATTTAGGTGGCTGGGATTGTGGCTCAGAGGTAGAATGCTCACCTAGCACGTGCGCAGCCTGGGTTCGATCCTCAGCACCACATAAAAATAAATGCATTGAGCCGGGCGCGGTGGTGCACGCCTGTAATCCCAGCACTTTGGGAGGCTGAGGCAGGAGGATCGTGAGTTCAAAGCCAGCCTCAGCAATGGCGAGGCACTTAACAACTTAGTGAGACCCTGTCTCTAATAAAAAAGTCCCAAAAAAGGGCTGGGGATGTGACCCAGTGGTCGAGTGCCCCTGAGTTCAATCCCCGGTACCACAAAAAAAAAAATAAATAAATAAATAAATATATAAAATAAATAAATAAATAAATAAATGCATTGTGCAGGCATCCGCCCGCCCGCAGGAAGGAGAGATCCAGCCGCCAGTTTGCCTGGCCTGCAGGGCCCAGAGTGGCAGCTCCCTGTTGCTGCATGCAGGGCCAGACCTGGGGAAGCACCTCCTCCACTCCCCGCAACCCGCCCAGCTGTGACCAGAGGAAGAGGTAGGCATCCGCCCGCCTGCGGGAAGGAGAGATCCAGCCAGCTCAATCAAAAGTATCACCAACAGAGTAGATCACTTGGAAGAAAGAACCTCAGACAATGAGGACAAAATATATACCCTAGAGAAAAATCTAGATTACACAGCAAAAATGGTAAGAAACCAAGAACAGAACATCCAAGAATTATGGGACAACATAAAAAGACCAAACATAAGAGAGATTGGAGTAGAGGAGGGGGGAGAGTTTCAAGCCAAAGGAATGAATAATTTATTTAATGAAATAATTACAGAAAATTTTCCCAGCTTGAGGAATGAATGAGAAAACCAAGTTCAAGAGGCTTACCGAACACCAAACATACAAAATCACAACAGATCCACACCAAGACACATTATAATGAAAATGCCTAATATACTGAGCAAGGAGAGAATATATTTTTTTTTTTTTGGTGGTACCAGAGATTAAACTCAGGGGCACTCGAGCACTGGGCCACATCCCTGGCCCTTTTTTTTTTTTTGTTTGTATATTATTAGAGACAGGGTCTCACTGAGTTGCTCAGCCTTTGCTGAGGCTGGCTTTGAACTCACAATCCTCCTGCCTCAGCCTCCCAAAGTGCTGGGATTACAGGTGTGCGCCACCACGCCCGGCTAGGGAGAGAATATTAAAAGCCACAAGAGAAAGGAAGCAGATTACATATAGGGGGGAAACCAATCAGACTATGTTCAGACTTTTCTACCCAGACCGTAAAAGCAAGAAAATCCTGGAATAGCATATTTCAAGTTCTGAAAGAAAAGGGATGTCAACCAAGAATCTTATATCCAGCAAAATTGAGCTTTAGATTCGAAGATGAAATAAAAACCTTCCACGACAAGCAAAAGTTAAAAGATTTCGCATCTCGAAAGCCAGCACTTCTGAACATCCTGGGCAAAATTTTTCATGAAGAAGAAGAGAAAAATAACAATGAAAATCAACAAAGGGAGATATTAAACTAAGGGAAATACCAACCAGAAGAGAAACCAAATCAAGCTAAAGATCATAATACAAATAAAAATGGATGGGAATAAAAATCACATTTCAATAATAACCCTGAATGTTAACGGCCTAAACTCACCATTCAAAAGACACAGATTATCTGAATGGATTAAAAGAAATGAGCCAACAATTTGCTGTCTCCAAGAAACACACCTCATAGAAAAAGACATCAATAGACTGAAGGTGAAAGGCTGGGAAAAGTCTTATCACTCACATGGCCTGCGGAAGCAAGCAGGGGTTTCCATTCTCATTTCAAATAAGGTAGACTTCAAGCCAAAACTAATCAAAAGGGACAAAGATGGATATTTCTTACCACTTAAGGGAACCATTCATCAACAGGATATAACAATCATAAATCTATATGCCCCAAATAATGGAGCACCTACATTCATCAAACAAACTCTTCTCAAGTTCAAGAATAAAATTGACCACAACACAGTTATTCTAGGGGATTTCAACACACCTCTCTCACCAATAGATAGATCATCCAAACAAAAGCTAAACAAAGAAACCTTAGGCCTCCTTAAAACAATTAATAACTTAGACTTAACGGACATATATAGAATATTTCATCCCACAGTAAAAGAATACACTTTTTTCTCAGCAGCACATGGCTCCTTCTCCAAAATAGACCATATATTATGTCACATGGCAACTCTCAGCAAATATAAAAAAATAGAGATACTACCCTGCATGCTATTGGACCATAAAGGGATGAAATTGGAAATCAATGACAAAACAAGGAATAAGAAAAACTACTCCATCAACTGGAAGCTAAACAACATGCTACTGAATGAACAAGGGGTTGAAGAAGACATCAAAGAGGAGATTAAAAAATTACTAGAGGTAAATGAGAACACAGATACATCGTATAGAAATCTCTGGGACACTATGAAGGCAGTAGTAAGAGGAAAATTCATTGCACTGAGTTCATTCCTTAAAAGGAAAAAAAAAACAAAAAAAAACAAATAAATGACTTAACATCACACCTCAAAGCACTAGAAAAAGAAAAAACAGATTAACACCAAGAGCAGCAGAAGACAGGAAATAATTAAAATCAGAGCAGAAATTAATGAAATTGAGACTAAGGAAACAATTCAAAGAATTGACAAAACTAAAAGTTGGTTCTTTGAAAAAATAAACAAAATTGACAGACCCTTAGTGATGCTAACGAAAAGAAGAAGAGAAAAAACTCAAATTACTAACATTCGTGATGAAAAAGGGAATATCACAACAAAACACCTCAGATATACAGAATATAATTAGAAATTACTTTGAAAACTTGTACTCTAATAAAATAGAAAATACTGAATGCATTGACAGATTTCTAGAGTCATATGATTTGCCTAAACTGGATCTGGAGTCTATACACAATTTAAACAGATCAATTACAAGCGAAGAAATAGAAGATGTCATCAAAAAGCTACCAACAAGGAAAAGCCCAAGACCAGATGGGTTTACAGCCGAGTTCTACAAGACTTTCAAAGAAGAATTAATACCAATGCTCTTCAAACTATTTCAAGAAATAGAAAAAGAGGGAGCTCTTCCAGACTCTTTCTATGAGGCCAATATTACATTAATTCCAAAGCTAGGCAAAGACGCGTCCAAAAAAGAAAACTTCAGGCCAATATCTTTAGTGAACATAGATGCAAAAATCCTCAACAAAATTCTAGCAAATCGAATACAAAAACATATCAAAAAGATAGTGAACCACGATCAAGTGGGTTTTATTCCAGGGATGCAGGGCTGGTTCAATATTCGGAAATCAATAAACATAATACATCACATCAATAGACTTAAAGATAAAAATCATATGATTGTCTCAATAGATGCAGAAAAAAGCATTTGACAAAATACAGCACCCCTTTATGTTCAAAACACTAGAAAAACTAGGATATCACAAACATATCTCAACATTATAAAAGCTATTTATGCAAGGCCCAGAGCTAACATTATCTTAAATGGAGAAAAATGGAAAGCATTTCCTCTAAAAACTGGAACAAGACAGGGATGCCCCCTTTCACCACTGCTATTTAACATAGTACTGGAAACTCTGGCCAGAGCAATTAGACAGACGAAAGAAATTAAAGGGATCCAGATAGGAAAAGAAGAGCTCAAATTAGCACTATTTGCTGATGACATGATAATATACCTAGAAGACCCAAAAAAACTCTACCAGAAAACTTTTACAACTAGTAAATGAATTTGGCAAAGTAGCAGGATACAAAATCAATACCCATAAGTCAAAGGCATTTTTATACATCAGTGACAAAGCCTCTGAAAGGGAAATGATGAAAATGACCCCATTTATAATAGCATTAAAAAAATACCTGGGAATCAACTTAACAAAAGAGGTGAAAGACCTCTATAAAGAAAATTATAGAACGCTAAATAAAGAAATCATAGAAGAACTCAGAAGATGGAAAGACCTACCTTGCTCTTGGATAGGTAGAGTCAATATTGTCAAAATGTCCATACTACCAAAGGCATCATACAGATTTAATGCAATTCCAATCAAAATTCCAATGTCATTTTTCAAAGAAATAGAAAAAGCAATCATGAAATTCATCTGGAAAAATAAGAGACCCAGAATAGCCAAAGCAATCCTGAGCAAGAAACATAAAGCAGGGGGCATCACCATACCGGACTTTAAATTATACTATACAGCAATAGTAACAAAAACAGCATGGTATTGGCACCAAAACAGACTGGTGGACCAATGGTACAGAATTGAGGACACAGAGACTAATACATATAATTTCAGTTATCTTATATTAGACAAAGGTGCAAAAAATGTACAGTGGAGAAAGGATAGCCTCTTCAACAAATGGTGCTGGGAAAACTGGAAATCCATATGCAACAAAATGAAATTAAACTTGTATCTCTCACCATGCACAAAACTCAATTCAAAGTGGATCAAGGACCTAGGAATTAGATCTGAGACAATATGCCTAATAGAAAAAGTAAGCTCCAATTTCCAACATGTCAGATTAGGCCCCAAGTTCCTTAATAAGAATCCTGTAGCGCAAGAACTATTACCAAGAATTAATGAATGGGATAGATTTAAGCTAAAAAGCTTCTTCTCAGCAAAAGAAACAATCAGTGAGGTGAATAGAGAGCCAACTAATTGGGAACAAATATTTAATACATGCACATCAGATAGAGCACTAATTTCTAGAATATATAAAGAACTCAAAAAACTTTACACCAAAAAAGGAAATAACCCAATCAATAAATGGGCTAAAGAACTGAAAAGACACTTCTCAGAAGAAGATATACAATCAATCAACAAATACATGAAAAAATGCTCAACCTCTCTGGCAATTAGAGAAATGCAAATAAAAAACTACTCTAAGATTTCATTTCACTCCAGTCAGAATGGCAGCTATCAAGAACACAAACAACAATAAATGTTGGAGAGGATGTGGGGAAAAAGGCACACTCATACATTGCTGGTGGGACTGCAAAATGGTGCAACTGCTATGGAAAGCAGTATGGAGATTTCTTGGGAAAATGGGAATGGAACCACCCTATGACCCAGCCATCCCACTCCTGGGTCTGTTCCCAAAAGACTTAAAAACAGCATATTACAGTGACACAGCCACTTCAATGTTTATAGCAGCACAATTCATAATAGATAGGTTGTGGAACCAACCTAGATGTCCCTCAGTAGATGAGTAGATAAAGAAAATGTGGTATATATACAAAATGGAATTTTACTCAGCAATAAGAGAGAATAAAATAATGGCATTTGCAGGTAAATGGATGAAGTTGGAGAATATAATGCTAAGTGAAATTAGTCAATCTCAAAAATCCAAATACCGAATGTTCTCTCTGATATAAGGAGGTTAGTTCACAGTGTGATTGGATGGGGGTACATAGGATTAGAGGAACACTAGAATGGTCAAAGGAAAGGGAGGGCAAGGGAGGGAGCAGGGGGGGGAGAAGGGGGGAAAAATGGTGGTTGAATGAGATGGATATCACTATCCTAAATGCATGATTAAAGATCTGAATGGTACTTATATACTTTGTATACAAGCAGTTGTATGTAAAAAGATGATATACTTGTGCATTGTGAATAAGTAAATAAATAATCTAAAAATAAAAAAGGACATTAAATAATGTTTAAAGACTCAATCCATCAACCTTTTCAATGTAACCAATTGCAAATATATCTAAAAAATAGAACCCCAAAATATGTAAATCACAAAAAACAATAGAATTGAAGTAGAAATAGACAGTTCTATAATGAAAGCTAGAGACATCAATATCCCACTCTCAGTAATGGATAGAACAACTGATCTGAAGATCAATAGGTAATAGAGGAATTGAATAACACTTTAAACCAATTACATCTAAAGATATAGCAAGAACACTTCACACACAAAAAAATAGCAGGATACACATTTTTCTCAAGTGCACATGGAGAACAGTCAGGATATGATAGGCTATAAAACAAGTCTCATTTTAAAAGATTGAGATCATACAAAGAATCTCCTCTGAACACATGGGAAGAAAATAGAAATCAGTAGGATGGAAACAAGAAAATTCATAAATATGTAGAAATTAAACAAATAGTCTTAAATGGTTAGTGGGTTAAAGGACAAATTACAAGTGAAATTAGAAAATACTTTTAGACAAATGAAAAAACACACACACCCACATCAAAACCTATGGGATACTGGAAAAGCACTGCTTAGGGGAAAATATTTAGCTGTAGATGCTTACATTTAAAAAGAAGGAAGATTCCATATCAATAACAAAACTTTATGCCTTAAAAAACCAAAAACATAGGACAAACTAGACCCAAAACTAATAGAAATAAGCAGATAATAAAGACTTGATTGGAAATGAATTATATAGAGAATGGAAAAACAGTTGAGAGAATCAGTGAAACCAAAAGCCAATCCTTGGAAAAGATAACAAAATGGACAGAACTTTAGCTAGACTTACCAAGAAAAATAATCAAATTACTGATATCATCTATGAAAATGAAGACATTGCTAACAATGTCTCAAAAATAAAAAGGATAACAGGATACTATGAACAGCTGTATTCCAACAAATGAGATAGGCTAGATGAAATGGACAAATTTACACACACACACACACACACACACACACACACACACACACACATACAAACTACCAAAACTGACTCAAGAAGAAACAGAAAATCTCAACAGACCTATAACAAGTAAGTATATTGAATAAAAAAAAACCTCCCAACAAACAACAACAACAAAAAAAAGGACCAGATGGCATCACTACTTATTTCTATTAAACATTCAAAGAGGAATTGACCTCAATACTTCACACTCTTCCAAAAATAGAATACTTCCTAACTCATTCTGAGGCCAGAATCACCCTGAACTGAAGCCAGATGAAAATATCACAATAAAACTACAGAGCAATATTGCTCAAATGTAAAAATGACAAAATAATCAACAAAAAAACTAGCAAACTGAATCCATAAGCATATTAAGAGGATTGTACATATGACCAAGTAAGATTTATCCTGCAAATTCAAGGATGATTCATCACATGAAAATAAATCAATGTAATATACCATATTAATAAAATGAAGGAGAAACACATTTATAATCATCTCAATTTTTGCTGAAAAGGATTTTATAAAGTCCAACACCATTTTGTGATACAAGCATTCAACAAACTAGGAATAAAAAGAAATTTCCTTAGCCTAATAAAGGACATTTATGGAAAACACATAGCTATTTGACAGACTGAATGCATCTCACTTAGGAGCAGGAAGAAGGCATGGATTCCTGCTTTTACCACTTTTAATCAACATTTTGTTGGGTGTTCTAGACAGAGCAATCTGGCAAGCTGTTATGGTTTAGATCTGGAATGTCCCCCAAAGTCTCATGTACTCAAAGATGGGGCTTTGGGGAAGTGATTAGATTACAAGGAATCTGACCTCATCAGAGGATTAATCCATTGATGGCTGAATGGACTACGGGGAGCTGAGATCTAGGTGGAGGAAATAGGTCACTAAGAGTACCCTGGAAGTATTTATCTTCTCTCTAGTCTCTTTCTCTCTGTGTCCCAGATTCCATGAGTTAAGCAGCTTTCCCTCCCCATGCCTATCATGATGTTCTGCCTCACCTCAGGCTCAGAAAATAGAGTTGAATTGCCATGGACTTAGTCCTCTGAAACAATGAACCCAAATAAACTGTTCCTCCTATGAATTGTATTTTTTTTGTACTGGGGATTGGACCCAGAGGTGCTTAACCACTAAGCTATACCCCCATCCCTTTTTATATTTTATTTAGAAACAGGGTCTCACTGAGTTGCTTAGGGCCTTGCTAAGTTGCTGAGGCTGGCTTTGAACTTGCAATCCTCCTGCCTCAGCCTCCCAAGCTGCTGGGATTAGAGGCATGGGTCACCGCACACAGCTCTATAAGTTATTCTTGTTGGGAATTTTAGTCACAGTAATGCAAAGCTGCCTAATACATAAGGAAAAAATAAAAGGCAGCCAAATTGAAATGGAAGAACTGAAGTGACCTCTAATGACAGATTATATATTTGGAAAATGCTACAAATCTATAATAAAATTTATTGGAACATCCACATCAAACATTATACTCAATGGCAAAAGACTGAAAGATTTTCCTCTAAGATCAAGACCAAGACAAGGATTCCCAATGTTTTTATTTCAGTTCAACAATGCTATTAGAAGTTTTAGCAAAAGCAATCAGGCAAGAAAAAGTAGAATGGAATAAAATCAGAAAGAAAAAGTGAAATTATCTCTTTGCAGATTATATGACCTTATATAGAGAAAATTCTTTAAAATCTATAAAATACCCTTTTAGAATTGATAAACACATTTAGCAAAGTTGCAGAATACAAATTCAACACACAAAATTATCTGTGTTTCTATACACTAACAATGTACATTCTGAAAAAGAAATTAAAGAAATAATTCCATTTAAGATAGCATAAAAAAGAATGAAAAACTTAGGAATAAACCTAACCAAAGAAGCAAAAGACTTATAAATTCAAAACCATAAGACATTTTTAAAAGAAATTAAAGAAGACATAAGTAAATGGAAAAACAACATTGTTAAGATGTCAATAGTACTCAAAGTGATTTATAGATCCAATGAAATCCCTATCAATATCACAATGACATTTTTTGAAGAAATGGAAAAATCTATCCTAAATTTGTATCTAATTCCTAGGGGCTCCAATTAGCCAAAACAAATTTGACAAAAAGAACAAAGTTGAAGGATTGAAGACTGGCAGGAGGAGCACAGGTTCAAAGCCAGCCTTAGTAACTTAGCAAGGCCCTAAGCAACCTAGCAAGACCCTCAATTTTTTAGGAAAAAAAAGGACCTGGGGATGTGACTCAGTGGTTAATCACCTCTAGGTTAAATCCTTGGTGTCAAAAAAAAAATCCCAGCCGGGCGCGGTGGCGCACGCCTGTAATCCCAGCACTTTGGGAGGCTGAGGCAGGAGGATCGCGAGTTCAAAGCCAGCCTCAGCAATGGCGAGGCACTTAGTAACTCAGTGAGACCCTGTCTCTAATAAAATACAAAAAAGGGCTGGGGATGTGGCCCAGTGGTCGAGTGCCCCTGAGTTCAATCCTCAGTACCAAAAAAAAAAAAAAAAAAAAAATCCCACTAGAAAGCTACACTAATGAAAACAGTGTGATTCTGGCATAAATACTGACATAAAGAGAAATAAAATAGAATAAAGAATCTAGAAGTGAGCTCTCACATATTTAGTCAAGTGATGTTTGACAAGGATGTCAAGACTATTCAATATGGAAAGGAAAGTCTTTTCAACAAATGATGCTGAATTACTGAATTACACGCAAAAGAATGAAGACCCTTACAACACATACAAAAATTAAAATAGGTCAAAAGTCCAAATCTAAGATCTAAAATTGTAAAACACTTAGAAGGAAAAGTAAGGGGAAATAAAGCTCCAACACTGGACTTAACAATGATTTCTTGAATATGACAGGAAAAGCAGAGGCAAGTTAGCAACACAAGGCCTAGGAAACTCTAGGCTCCTTTTTCCTCATGGGGACAACAACCTAACAACAATATATGGACCAGAATACCTTTGTGAGAACTCTAGAGACTAGTTGAGATGTTATAACACCCCAGCCAACATAAAACCAAGATGGGATTCCAAGAAAATGAATAGGAAAATTAACAGCATTTGTGCATCCATTAATGCTATACCAAATACCTGATATAGATCAATACAACTGGGAAGAAAGCTTCTATACTGATGCTTTTTCTAGGAGATGGAAGCAAAAGAGTTGTTGGTGTATCCCACATTCTGGTTTGTCTGGGGGCTGTCAAGGGACTGGTTGTTGTCTTTCCTGACTTAGAGCACTTACGAAACCAGTGCCAAGTATGGAAGCTTCCACAGGCAGATGCCAGGGAAACAAGAAATCAGAAAAGTTTTGCAAAGTCCTAGAACCTCTAGCCAGATTGATCAGCAATGATCATACTGCATGAAGCCAGTATGTAAAGACTGGGAGAAGAGGTTGTTTTACCAAATGCCAAATTTTCAACAAAAGTTCACAAAGCATACAATCGGAAGCATTGCCCAATCAAAAAATGAAAATAAAATTCCAGAAACTAACCCTAAAGAAAAATAAATTTGTAAACTGCCTGACAAAGAATTTAAAAGCATTATCTCAAAGATGTTCAATGAGCTAAACTAAATCAGGAAAAGATTCATGAACAAAATGATAATGTCAACAAAAAGAAACTTTAAAAAAATAATATAATGGCTCTTCAGGGGAAGGGAACTAGGGGAGAGGGTAAGAGAAGCAAGAGAGGTTAGCAGGAAAGGTGGACAAGACCAAGGTATTATATATGCATGTATGACACTATTATGGTGAAACCATTAATTTGTACAGTTAATATGTGCTAATAATAAAAAATTAAACTAACAAATTGTGAAGCAGAAAAAATACAAAAACTGAGTTGAAAAATTCACTAGAGGGGTTCAACAGAAGACCTGATCAGGGAGAAAAAAGAATAAGAAAATTTGAAGACAGGCCAATTAAAATCATTCATTCAGAGAGAGTAAAAGGGAAAAGAATGAAGAAAAGTAAAAACAGCTTAAAAGGCTTCTGGGACACTACTGAGTGTATGAATGTGTGCTACAGAAGTCCCTGAAGGAAGAGAAACTAAGAAGTAATAATGGCTGAACCATATTTTAAGCCTCATGTATACACAATAAAATTCATTCTTTAAAAAAGAAATAATGACTGAAAATAGTTCAGACTGAAGAAAGCAATGGACATAAAATTCAAAAACCTCAAGAAACTCCAACTAGGCTAAACACAAAGAGACTCACATCAAGACACATTATAACCGGGCATTGTGGTACACACCTATAATCCCAAAGGCTCAAAAGGCTAAGGCAGGAGGATGGCAAATTCAAGGCTAACTTCAGCAACTTAGTAAAGCCCTGAGCAACTTAGTGAGATCTTGTCTCAAAATAAAAATATTTTGCCGGGCGCGGTGGCGCACGCCTGTAATCCCAGCACTTTGGGAGGCTGAGGCAGGAGGATCGTGAGTTCAAAGCCAGCCTCAGCAATGGCGAGGCACTTAGCAACTCAGTGAGACCCTGTCTCTAAATAAAATACAAAAAAAGGCTGGGGATGTGGCCCAGTGGTCAAGTGCCCCTAAATTCAATCCCTGGTACCAAAAAAAAAAAAAAAAAAAAAAATTTTTTAAAAGGGCTGGGGATGTGACTCAGTGGTTAAGCACCCCTGGGTTCAATTCCCGGTTTAAAAAAAAAAAAACAGACATTATAATCAAATTGTCAAAAGACAAAGACAAAAAGAGAATCTTGAAATGAGTCATGATGATAATTCCAGCTACTTGGGAAGCTGAGGCAGGAAGATCACAAGTTCAAGGCCAGCCTTGGTAACTTTGCAAGACCCTGCATTAAAAAAAAATTTTGAAAAGAGGCTGGCAGTATAGCTCAGTGGTAAAGCACTTGCCTAGCATGTGACAGGCCCTAGGTTTGATCTCCAACATTGCCAAAAAGAAAAGACACAGGCTGAGGTTTTTGTTCAATGGTAGAGCACCTGCCTAGCAGCACGTATGAGGCACTGAGTTCAATCTTCAGCACCACATAAAAAACCAAATAAGCAAAATAAAGGTGTTGTGTCTGTTGACAACCAAAAATATTTAAAAAATAAAAAAGGAAAGATGCTAGAGAGCAACCATGAATGTATATGAAAATATAAAGTTCTCTGGTAAAAGTAAACACATTTGCAAATAGAGCAACCTGTATTATTGTAATTTTAGTACATAAAATTTAAATGACAAAAAACTATGAATCTATGGTAATGGATTTACAATACACAAAATGCAATTTGTGGGGGTAAACTTATGTAAGTGGGGGTAATATAAAATATAAAACAAGGGTAAGATTATAAAGGAGTAAAGTTTTTGTATGTGATTGAATTTAAATTGTTATCAGGTTAAAATAGAATGTTACAGCTTTAAGACATTTTATAACATATGATTATAATGGTTACAAAAACATATCTATGGGGCTGGGATTGTGGCTCAGCGGTAGAGCGCTCGCCTAGAACGTGCGCGGCCCGGGTTCGATCCTCAGCACCACGTACAAATAAACAAACTGTGTACAACTAAAGCAAATAAATAAATATTTAAAAAAAAAACATATCTATGGAATATTCACAAAAGGAAACTATGTCACTATTAAAAAATAAAATGCAAAGGAAGGCAGTAAGAGAGGAAGTAGGAAAAAAAAGTGACCAGAAATATAGGGAAAAAAAATGACAAGAGTGTTCTTCCTTATCAGTAATTACTTTAAATGTAAATAGATTAAACTTCCCAATCAAAAGATATAGATTATCTGAATGGATTAAAATATAGGATCCAAATATATGCTATCTATAAGATACTTATTTTATATTATTATTATTTATTTTTGCATTGGAGATTGAACCTAGAAGAACTCTACAACTGAGGTACATCCCCAGCCCTTTTTATTTTATTTTTTTATTTTGAGACAAGGTCTTACTACATTGTTGAGGCTAGCCCAGAACTTGTGATCCTCCTGGCTCAGTCTCCATGGATTACAAGTGTGTACTACTTGGCTAAGAAACTCACTTTAAATCTAAAGGACACACACAGGCTGAAAGTAAAAGGGTGAAAGAGATACTTTAATAATCTCCCTTTTCATGAGCGATGTGTTTTAAGACCCCCAATGGATGTCTGAAACTATGGATAGTATCATACCTATGTATACTGTTTTTTCCAATATATACATACCTATGATAAAGTTTAATTTATAAATTTTGAATAGGAAGAGATTAATAGCTAATATTTTTAAAGAACAATTATAGCAATATAGTGTAATAAGTTATGTGAATGGGGATTCCTTTCAAAATATCTTATTTTACTCTACTGTATTTTTAGACTGTTGTTGATCACAGGTAACTGAAACCATGGAAAGTGAAACTGTGGATGAGGGAAGACTAGTGTACATGAAAATGGTAACCAAGGGACAGCAAGGTCCCTTGCAGTAGTCCCTTACAGTAGTTCCCCTTATCCATGGTTTCATTTTACATAGTTTCAGTTACCTGAAGTCAATAATGATATAAGACTATTAAAAGGGGCTGGGGATGTAGCTCAGTTGGTAGCGTGCTTGCCTCACATGTACAAGGACCTGGGTTCAATCCCCACTACCACCAAAAAAAATTTTTTTAAAAAAAGACTATTAAAATAAAAATTTAAGAAATAAATAATACATAAGGGGGTGGGGATATAGCTCAGTTGATAGAGTGTTTGCCTCACATGCACAAAGGCCCTGGGTTCAATCCCCAGCACCACAAAAAATATAATAATAATAATACATAAAGTTTAAATTATGCACCATTCCAGGTAACATGATGAAATCTCCTGCTATCTTGCTCTGCCCCACCCCAGGACTTGAATCATCCCTTTGTCAAGGATACCCATGCTGTGCATTCTAACTGCCCATTAGTCACTTAGCTATCTGAATTATAAGATCAACTTTCATAGTATCACAGTGCTTGTGTTCAAGTAACCCTTATTTTATTTAGTAATAGCCACAAAGTACAAGAGTAATAATGCCAGAAATTCAGATATTCCAAAGAGAAGCCATAAATTACTTCCTTTAAGTGGAAACGTAAAAGTGGTCAACTTTATAATGTAAGAAAAAAATCATATGCTGAGGTTGCTAAGAACAACCTAATGGTAAGAACAAATCTTCAACCTGTGACATTTTGAAGGAGAGAAATTAATGCTAGTTTTGCTGCCACACCTCAAACCACAAAAGTCATAGCCACGGTAACTGATAAGTGCTTAGTTAAGATGGAAAAGGCATTAAATTTGTAGGTGGAAGATAAGAACAGAAAACATGTTCTGATTGGTGGTAACGTGTTGCTCCGGAAAGCATTGAGCCCATATGAACACTTCAGCAAAGGATCCTTGAAACAAATGACACCAAGTCATTTACTACTGGTAAGGAATGACTTACACATTCACAAATAGGTTTGGACTGAAATATATAAACATTACTGGAAAGCCTGCATCTGCTGATGAAGAAGCTGCTGCCACATTTCCCATAGAATTGGAGAAATTGATTAAAGACACAGGATACCATCCAAAGCAAGATTTCAATTTCAATGAAATCAGCCTGTTTTGGAAGAAGAGGCCCATTAGAACCTATCTTCAGGGGCTGGAGTTGTGGCTCAGTGGTAGAGCATTTGCCTAGCATGTGTGAGGCCCTAGGTTTGATTCTCAGCAACACATATAAATAAATGAATAAAATAAAGGTCCATCAACATCTAAAAAAATGCAATTAAAAAAAGAACCTATCTTCATAAAAGAGCAATGTAAGCACCAGAGTATAAAACATGAAAGGACAAATTAACTCTGGTCCTATGTGGCAATGCTGCAGGGCATATGATAAAGCCAGGCATATGGCATAGAGTGAAAAACCCATGTGCTTTCAAAAACAAAAACAAAAATTATCATCCCATGTTCTGGCAACATAATCAGAAAGTGTGGGTGGAAGTCATCTTGTTTGTGGAATGGTTCCACCAATGCTTCATTCCAGAAGTGAAAAAAATACTTGGAATAAGAAGGGTTGGAATTTAAAGTTCAACTAATAATGGGTAATGCACATGACCATCTGAACCTGTTTGCTATGAAAATAAAAATGTTAAGGTTGAATATTTACCTCTTCATTTTTTGAACTTCATTGCTTCTGTCCCTTGACCAGGGCATTATTTGATGAAGGCTGCATACACCTTGTATTTGATCACATTTAATCAGCAATTGACATAGACCCTAATCTGGACATAATGGAGTGATGGAAATTATTCACTACTGATGATGTAATAACACTCATGAAAGCTGCAATGGATGTATTAAAATCAAAATGGATATTATTCAGTCTTAAAATAGAAGTAAATCCTGTCATTAGAGACCGCATGGATGAAAGTGGAAGACAGCATGCTAAGTGAAATAAGCCATACACGGATGGACAAATATAACATGACACCCTCAGATAAAGAATGTAAGATAAGCTGGGCGCGGTGGTGCACGCCTGTAATCCCAGCACTTGGAAGACTGAGGCAGGAGGATCGTGAGTTCAAAGCCAGCCTCAGCAATGGTGAGGCACTTAGCAACTCAGTGAGACCCTGTCTCTAATAAAATACCAAAAAGGGCTGGGGATGTGGCCCAGTGGTCAAGTGCCCCTGAGTTCAATCCCCGGTACCAAAAAAAAAAAAAAAAAAAGAATGTAAGATAATCAAATTAATAATAACAGAAAGGGGCTGGGGCTGTAGCTCAGTGGTAGAGCACTTGACTAGCATGTGTGAGGCACTGGGTTCAATTCTCAGCACCACATAAAAATAAATAAAATAAATGTCCATAAACAACTAGAAAAAAAGAATAAGAAATTCTTCCTTAAAAATAATAATAATAACAGGGCTGGGGTTGTAGTTCAGTGGTAGAGCGCTCGCCTAGTATGTGTGAGGCACTGGGTTCGATTCTCAGCACCACATATAAATAAATAAAGGTCCATCGACAACTAAAAATATATATATATTAAAAATAAATAAATAATAATAATAATAACAGAGAGTAGAACAGTGGTTATCAGGGGCTGGAGTGTGGGAAAAATAAGGATGTATTAGCTAAAGGCTATAAAGTCCATCATGCAACATAAATAAATCCTATAGATGTACTGTACAGTATATTGTTGTACAGTATACATCATTATATATGTATATATATATGCACGGTACAGTGTATTTCATATGTACAAATTTGCCATAAGGGTAAATCTTAAGTGTTCTTATAATTAAATAATAATAATAAAGTAGAAGTAATTCAGGAGGACTTATAAAAATAAGAAAACCTATCTAAAAGTTAAAAAGGTAGAAGTCTTGCAATCACATAGGTCTATAATCCATAGAACTTTGGTGCTATGGTTGTTCTATGTATTACATCTGTATATTACAAAATGCACACAAAAGTGGTATAAAAATTTACTCTAAAGAGATATAAGTCTGGGCTGGGGTTGTGGCTCAGAGGTGGAGTGCTTGCCTAGCATGCGTGAGGCACTGGGTTCCATCCTCAGCACCACATAAAAATAAAATAAAGATATTGTGTTCACCTATAACTAAAAAATATTTTTTTTAAAAAGAGAGATATATAAGTCGAGTGTGGTGGCATATGCCTGTAATCCCAGCTACTCAGGAGGCTGAGGCAGGAGGATCACATGTTTGAGATCAGCCTAGGCAACTTAGTGAGACCCTGTCTCAAAAAGTGAAGAGCTGGGAATGTAGCTCAATGGTAGAATGGCCCTGGGTTCAACCACCAGTACCATACAAAATATAAATTTATATGTAATATGCACACATATATAATATTTGCAGTGCTGGAGAAGATATATATGCATGAATATAAAAAGATATTTACATAAAGATATATATCTTTACATAAATATAAAGTCATTAAAGCAATAAAAACAAAATGATTATCTTTGTTCTTCTCTGCATACTTAGCATTTCTACATTCTTCATGACTTTTTTGAGGCTCTGATTTTCCATTTGCTATTATTTCCCTTCACCTGAACAATTTGTTCAGCATTTTCTATAATGCAGGTTTACTGTTGGCAAATTCTCATATTTTCTTTTATTTGAAAATGCTTTTATTTCACCCTTTTTTTAAGTACTGGGGACTGAACCCAAGGGAGCTTAGCCACTGAGCCACATCCCTAGCCCTTTTTATTTTTTTTTTTTTAATTTTTTTTTTTTTTTTTTTTTTTTTTTTTTTTTGTGTGGTTCCGGGGATTGAACTCAGGGGCACTTGACCACTGGGTCACATCCCCAGCCCTTTTTTGTATTTTATTTAGAGACAGGGTCTCACTGAGTTGCTAAGTGCCTCGCCATTGCTGAGGCTGGCTTTGAACTCGCGATCCTCCTGCCTCAGCCTCCCAAAGTGCTGGGATTACAGGCGTGCGCCACCGCCCCCGGCCCTTTTTATTTTTTATTTTGAGACAGAGTCTTCCTATGTTGCTTATGGCCTGCTAAGTTGCCAAGACTGGCCTCAAACTTGCAATCTTCTTGCCTCATCCTCCTGAGTCACTGAGATTACAGGCTTGCATCACACCTGGCTTTACCCTTATTCTTTAATAGACTGACTGTTAGAAATCTTTGATTGACAGTATTTTCCTTTCTACATATTAAAGCAATCTGCCACTGTTTCTAATGAGAAATCAGTGAGTATGTGCATCACTGTTCTGTATAAAAACTGTTTCCCTTTGGCTGTTCTCAGTTTTTCTATTTTTAGATTTCAGCACTTTGTCTATAATGTTATTAGGTGTTGGGTTGGCTTTTCTTTTTGTATATATACTTTTATAGGGTTTGTTGTTTTTGTTGGATCTGTTATTTCATGTCTTTCACCAAATTTGGGGAAATTTTAGCCATTATTTCTTCAAATATTTTTTCCTGTCTCATTTTCTCATTCCTTTGCCTTTCCTTCTGAGGCTCATACATACTGATATGTTAGAATATTTATTGTCCCATAGGTTCTGAGAATTTATTTTACTTAAGTTTTTTCTATTCTTCAAATCAGGCAATCTCTGTTAATTTGTCTTCAAATTTACCCACTTTTCTGCTATTTCCAATCCGGTGTTAAGGATATCCAGTGAATTTTTTAAATTATTTCAAGAGCTAGGGGTATAGCTCAGTGGTGGAGCACTTGCCTAGGATATATGAAGCACCTGGGTTTGAGTCCCAGTACTGCAAAATAAAATCGAAATTATTTTACTTATTGTGCTTTTCAGCTCTAAAATTTTAATGCAATTCTTTTTGATAGTTTTTTTTTTTCTGCTCTTCATTCATATATCATTTTCAGTAAGTCCTTTAAAGTTCTTATCTGATTATTTCAATATCTGGGTCACCTAAGCATCTGTCTGTTTATTATATTTTTTCTTGTTGTGTGTCAAAGTTTGCTATTTCTTTGCATATTTAATTATTATTTTTAACACTGAGCATAAGCAATATGTTATACAAATTCTTATGGTGTTATGTTTCACTACAGAATGATTTTCTATTCTGTCAGACAGCTAAATTGGTCTTTGTCTTTCCTAATGATGACATTTTTAAAAAATTATATTAGTTGTAGGGGCTGGGGTTGTGTCTCAGCCGTAGAGCGCTCGCCTGGCACGTGCACGGCCTGGGTTCGATCCTCAGCACCACGTACAAATAAACTCATTGTGTACAGCTAAAGCAAATAAATAAATATTTTTTAAAAAAATTATATTAATTCTAGATGGATACAATACTTTTATTTTATTTATTTTTTATGTGGTGCTGAGGACTGAACCCAGTACCTCACACATGCCAGGCAAATACTCTACCACTGAGCTACAACCTCAGCCCCAATAATGGCATTTTTAAAGAGTTCAGACTAATTCTTTTTCAAGATGTCATTTAATTTGGATTTCCCTGGTTGCTTTCTAATGATTAGATTCAGGTTAAAACTTGTGATTACAAATGCTACATAGGTGGTGTTGTACATTAAAAGGTATGTGATACCAGTTTGACACATTATTGGTGATGTTAAATTGTTACCTGCTCCATTTTCACAGGACATACATTCATCATGTTTTAAATTCTGCCTGTGTTTTGATTTTTTTTTTTTTTTTTTTTTTTTTGGTACCAAAGGTTGAACTCAGGAGCATTCAACCATTGAGCCACACCCCCATCTCTATTTTGTATTTTATTTAGAGACAGGGTCTCACTGAGTTGCTTACTGCCTCGCTGAGGCTGGCTTTGAACTTGCAATCCTCCTATCTCAGCCTCCCGAGCTGCTGGAATTACAGGCATGCACCACCGGGCCCTTCCTGTGTTTTACACTACAAGTTTGATTTTCTTCAGGATTACTTCTCTGACCCACTCTATATTAAGACCATTTATCCCATTTAAAAAAAAAAAAAAAAAAACTTTTCAACTGTGGCACACGCCTAGAATCCCAGCGGCTTGGGAGGGTGAGACAGAAGAATCAGGAGTTCAAAGCCAGCCTCAGCAATGGTGAGGTGCTTAGGAGCTCAGTGAGACCCTGTCTTTAAATAAAAAATACAAAATAGGGCTTGGGATGTGGCTCAGTGACCAAGTGCCCCTGAGTTCAATTCCTGGTAACCCTCCCCACAAAAAGAAGAAAAAAAACTTTTTCATTTCTCTAAGTCACTGACTGTTTCCCATCTGCAGCACTTATTAAAACTATATTGTCTTGTGTGCAACCCAGCATTTTTGACTGGCTGCCGCCACTAGAATAGATTACACACTTCCCCTTTCAGTTCCCATTCATAAGGGTAGAAGCTTTTGTTTTGTCATTGGATAGGAGAGGAGAATTTGTTAAGGAAAGGGATAAAAGGAGGGATAAGAAGAGTTTTGAAAGAATAAGATGGCATCTTTCTATCATCACCTCTCCATACTAGCTCTGGATTCACTACAGGTAGAGGGGCTTAGGGGCAGATACTGATGGAATTATTCAAGAAGGATCTGGGAGACCAGTAACACAAGAGTTCTTTCAAGGTCTCAAGTGACAAACTATGACACATTACAGAGAGAACAGAAATCCTCTCCCTACGACAGCTTAGAATTTGCTAACCCAGCCCTCAACCTCCTAAAAACATACATACACATCCTCACACCAGCTGAGGTTGGTAGCATAAAAGGCAACGCCCTTGGCATTAGCAATGATGATCTCATGATAGACAGTAATAAGGCAGCTCCAAATGGCTTTGCACGCTATGATTACAGACAAATGGATTTCAGTATAGGAGGAACAAGTGGGGACACATATCATATCATATGCTGGCAAACTTATTTGTGAGCATGGAATTGATTTTCTTTGAATACTGTGAAGGATACTTTGGGTAAGAGAGTGAACCTCTCCTAATTCTTGTCAGGAGGCTATTGATTCAGTGATGTTTAACCTAATAAGTTGTGTGAAGATAAGTGTCTTATTACATGTAAGGGTAATCAAGTTGGGGAAGGCACTTTCCTCATACAGAAGACATCTCTCCTGCCCTGTAGTTGTTTAACACAGATTTGGACACATAGCAGGGACCAAATACCTCTGCCTTGTTGGGATCTCATTGTTATGTTCTTGTTAAGATGAAATGTTTTCTTCTACTTGACTTATCAGTACATTATTTTCCTAATGCAGAGTAAATGGATAGTACCGGAGGACCATTTGTTTCATCTATCAGGTTCTGAGACTCTCTAAAGCAGTTAAATAAGCAAAGACAATTTATTTCAAAAAGTAGTAATATTTTTAAAATCCTGTCCTCTCGGGCTGGGGTTGTGGCTCAGCGGTAGAGCGCTGGCCTAGCACATGCGCAGCCCGGGTTCCATCCTCAGTACCACGTACAAATAAACCCATTGTGTACAGCTAGAGCAAATAAATAAATATTTTTTTAAAAAAAAGGATTACAGGAAATATTTTTTTAATCCTGTCCTCTCTTTAGAACATTTCAGCATGATTTAATCAATGTCTTGGAGCCTGCAATGTACAGGAGCAAAGAGAACTTTGGGTAAGCTAAAAAGAATGTCTTTCCTGAAAGAAGGAGGAAGGGTAAGTTTCTGACAGTCTAGTATTGTCCATGCTCAGCACCATAGCTTGCCATGATCTCATTTGTCTTTGAGGGAAAAAAAAAATCCAGGGTTTGTACCTTCTTCTTTTTCCATTTACCATGAGTCTACTAATCCATCACTGCAGGGGAAATTATTGAGAATCTCAAGATACCCAAGCAATTAGACTAAGCCTTAAAATGATGAATTGAGAGGGCAGCTTAGAATAATAACAATGATAATAGAAATAATAATTCCATGTAATGTATGGTATGAAAAAGCAATAGTAAGCCATCATTTCTTGAACACTTCCTCTGTTCCAAATACTCTTTTAAGCCCTAATTTCATTATCCACAACACTGTAAGTAGTAGATACAGCCCCTCCCCCCATTTCACGAATGAAGAAATTGTGGCACAGAGAAGTTAATCTGCACAAATTTATCCAGTGCAAAGACAGAATTCAACCCCACTTGTATGGCTCCAGTGCCCAAATTCTTAATTACATATACAAAATAACATTTTAACAGCCTACTCTTTCTACTCATACCACCTATTCACAGCTTGGTAGGGAAAACATTAAGGAATAGTATATAGAAAGAATTTTGAGCTACAAGAGATCCAAGTGATCATGTAGTCTGATTGCCAGAACACCATGGTTACCATGTTGCTATGATGAAATGCCCTTTATATTCATACCTCATCCATCAGCAAAGTAATTTCCTGATGGTGGCTATATCTGGCAGGGTTCTTAGTCAAAATCAACAGGAAGCGTCTCTGGCTGATTTAATCAGTAAAGGGTTTTATTAAATACTGGGTAAGAATTATTTATTAATACTGGGTAAGAATTTATTGTTAATTTTATTAGGTATAATGGTAGTATTATGGATCTATATATTTTTAAAGTCCTTATTTTAAGATAAATACTAAAATATTTATGGGTGAAATGATATGCTATATCAGTTTTGCTTTAAAATATAGCCAAATGGGCTAGAGATGTGGCTCAGAGGTAAAGTGCTTGCCTAGTATGCACAAAGCCCCAGGTTCAATCCCCAGCACTGCAAAAAAAATAAACATAAAATACTGCCAAATAACAAGATAAGAAGGAAGTGAGATAAGAGGAATAAAAATGGCAAACTGTGGGGGCTAGGGTTGTGGCTCAGTGGTAGAGCACTTGCCTCACAGGTGTGAGGCACTGGGTTCAATTCTCAGTACTGCATATAAATAAGTGAATAAAATAAAGGTCCATCAACAACAAAAACAAATTTCTAAATTGCAAACTGTGGACACGGGAGGATAAGTAGTCATTATGCTAGTCTCTCTTTTTCAAGTGTTTTAAAATAAGCCAGTCATGGTAGGGCATGCATATAATTCCAGCTACTCAGGAGGCTCAGCTGAGAGGATTACAAGTTCAAGGAGAGCTTAAGCAACTGAGTGAGATCTTGGCTCAAATTTTTTTAAAACAATGTTTAAAAATATAAAAGTAGGGGGCTGGAGATATAGCTCAGAAGGTAGAGTGCTTGCTTTGCATGCACAAGGCCCTGGATTCAATCTCTAAGTACAGTTTAAAATCTTGGGCATAAAACAAATATCAGAGGACTCTAAAAGGTAAAAGACAGAAGGCAGACAGGAAATTTAAGGCCTAAGGAAAACCATAAAGATGAGTTCCCTGAGTTTCCTTTTTGCCTTACATATCCCAGACTTGGGGCTGAAGAAACTAACACCCAGAAATGAAAAAAAAAAAAAAAAAAAAAAAAAAGGACAGGTTAAAAAAAAAAGCCTGAACAAAAGCCTGCTCTCTAACCAAAGACAAAGAAAGAGGCAGCTTAGAAAGAGAAAGTACTTTTAGAAAACAACTGCTTTACTCCAGACAAACTACCACAAATAAACTACAGTCCCATACTTACCTATGCCAGCAAGTAGGGAGCCTAGACTTCCTTTCCTGTGAAATTATAAGGAGGCATCCCCAACACTCCCAGTGGCATAGTGTCAGAGAAAGAAAAATAGGGGTCAAAACTTTTACTCCCACTAATTGGTAATACTGTGGGTCAGTAGAGGTGACATGGAGAGCCAGAACTACCACCTTTCCTGGAAAGTAATGAGAAGCCCCATCCTTACATGTCAACAGAGGCCAAGTGGGGAACCTGGACTTCTACCTTCAATTGACAAAAATGAGGCAGTTTCCTTTGCCTCCCTTAATAGAGCAGTGTGAGTGAAAACCAGGTGAAACTAAGGGCTGAAGTAAGATAAAGAATCTCCATAACAAAACATGAAAATTTTCTGTTTCCTTTTTTTTTGTTTGGTACCGGGGATTGAACTGAGGGGCACTCTACCACTGAGAGACATCCCCAGCCCTATTTTGTATTTTATTTAGAGACAGGATCTCACTGAGTTGCTTAGGGCCTCGCCATTGCTGAGGCTGGCTTTGAACTCGTGATCTTCCTGTCTCAGCCTCCTGAGGTGCTGGGATTATAGGCGTGCACCACCTTGCCCAGCTCTTTTTAAACTTCTCATTAAAAGCCAGGCATGGTGGTGCATGCCTGGAGTTCAAAGCCAGTCTCAGCAACTTAGAGAGGCACTAAGCAACTTACCAAGACCCTTCCTCAACATAAAAAATTAACAGGGCTGGGGATATGGCTCAAAGGTTAAGTGCTCCTGGTTCAATCCCCAGTACCCAAAACAAACAAACAAACAAATTACTCACTATAAAGACTCTTCAACAAATGGTGCAGAGAAAACTGGATATCCACATGGAAAAGAATGACACTGGGCTCTTACAACATATATAAAAATTAACTGAAGATTATGCTTTCAATTCACTTGGCTATATACCCAGATTGAGATTGCTGGAGCATATGGTCATTCTATTTTTAATTTTTTTAAGGAATCTCCATACCATTTTCCATAGCAGCTGCACTATTTTATATTCCCACCAAGGTGCACAATGGTTACAATATCTCCACCTCCTCACCAACACTTGTTATTTTCTGTTTTTTTTTTAATAGTAACCATTCTATTATGTAGGGTTTGCATTTCCTAATGATTAGTGATGTTGAGCATCTTTTCAGATGCCTACTGACTATTTGTACATCAATTTTAAAACTTCTGCACAAAAAGGAAACAATCAACAGAGAGGAAAAGCATCCTACAGAATGAGAGAAAACATTTACAAATCATATATAGTCCTCCCTTGTTATCTAGAGGTGATCAGTCTTAGGACAACTCCCACTATCTACATCAATACCAAATCCTCAGATGCTAAAGTCTCTCAGATAAAATGGTGTAGTATTTGCATATAAGCTCTGCATGATATTGCCTATGCTTTAAATCATCACTAGTACTTACATAATAACTAATACAATATAAATCCTAGATAAATATTTGTTATACAGAATTATTTAAGGAATAATGACAAGAAAAATGTCTATACATGTTTAATACAAAATTTTTTTCCAGTATTTTCAATCCTTGGTTAGTTGAATTGTCAGATGTGGAACCCAAGGATGCAGAGGGCTGACTACCTGATAAAGGGTTAAAATACAGAATATATAAAGGGTTCCTACAACTCAACAACAGAAAAAAAACAAATGACCAGATTTAATAGGCAAAGAACTGGAATAGACATTTCTCTGAAGAAGATGCACAAATGGTTAACAAGCATGTCTACACCCTTGTGCATTGCTGGTGAGAATATAAAATAGTACAGTTGCTATGGAAAATAGTATTATGAATATTCCTCAAAAATTAAAAATAGAATTGTCATATGATTCAGCAATCTGACTTCTGGGTATATACATGAAACAATTAAAACAGGATCTCAAAGAGATATTTGCATACCTGTATTCATAATAGCATTATTTACAATAGCCAAGCATTGGAATCAACCCAAATATCCATCAATGGATGAATGGATCGATAAACAAAATGTGGCATAGTTATACAGTGGAATGTTATTCAACCTTTAAAAAAATAAAAAATCCTGTCACATTCTGTAATATAAATGAACCTTAAGGACATTATTCTGAGTGAAATAAGCCCGATGAAATATAAATGCTCTCTGATTCCAGCAGTAGTCAAAACCATAGAAATATAAAGGAGAAAGGTGGTTGCCAAGGGTTGGGAAGAGGGAGAATTAGTGTTCTGTGGGTACAGAGTATCTATTTTGCAAAATGAAACATTCTAAATATCTGTTGCACAATAAACAGGAATACATTTAGGATTACTGTACACTTAAAAATAGTTTAAGGGGCTGGGGTTGTGGCTTAGTGGTAGAGCGCTCGCCTAGCATGTGCACGGCCCAGGTTCGATCCTCAGCACCACATAAATATAAAAACACATTGTGTACAATTAAAGCAAATAAATAAATATTTCTTAAAAATGGTTAAGAAGATAATAAACTTAATGATACATACTTTTGACTACAATTTTAAAAATGTATAAAGTATTCTAGGGCTGGGGTTGTGGCTCAGCGGCAGAGCGCTCGCCTTGCACGTGCGTGGCCCGGGTTCGATCCTCAGCACCATGTAAACATAAATGCATTGCATTGTGTACAACTAAAGTAAATAAATAAATATTTTTTTAAAAAGTATTCTAACAAAATGAACCCAAGAAAAATTGGGCAAAGGACTTAAACTGACATTTATGCAAGGAAGATAAATCAGTAGCCAACAAGCACATAAAAAGATGTTTGAAGCCGGGTGCGGTGGCGCACACCTGTAATCCCAATACTTGGGAGGCTGAGGCAGGAGGATCACGAGTTCAAAGCCAGCCTCAGCAATGGCAAGGCACTTAGCAACTCAGTGAGACCCTGTCTCTAATAAAAGACTAAAAAGGGCTGGGGATGTGGCCCAGTGGTCTAGTGCCTCTGAGTTCAATCCCCAGGACCAAAAAAAAAAAAAAAAGTTTTGAGGGCCGGGGATGTAGCTCAATTGTAGAGCATTTGCCTAGCATGAGTAAAGTCCTGGGTTGGATACCCACCACCACAAAAAAGAAAAGAAAAAGATGTTCAATATAATCAGTTGTTGAGGAAATACAAACATAAATGATAGTAAGAAGCTAATATGCTTATATAAGAATGGTAAAAAGACCAGCTATTCCAAATGTTGGCAAGGATGTGGAGAAATTAAACTCTCATAGTCTCTTGGTACAAATGTAAAGTGGTGCAACTGTTCAGAAAAGGGTTAATATAGTAGGTCTATTCTGAGAAAAGCCTGCTTATAAGGCTGGCCCTTGGTTGGCATCTGGGAACTTGGAAGATAAAGAGTTGCCTACAGGGGCTGGGGTTGTGGCTCAGTGGCAGAGCGCTCGCCTTGCACGTGCGCGGCCCGGGTTCGATCCTCAGCACCACGTAAACATAAATGCATTGCATTGTGTACAACTAAAGTAAATAAATAAATATTTTTAAAAAAAGAGTTGCCTACAATGATTTAAAACTTACCCTAACTGATAAAGGTGATTCACTGTGCCTAGACTGTTTTCCCTCTGGAAGTCTGGAATTTTGGTACATGTTAGGCAGAAGGTACCAACATGGCCAGCCTCCAATAAAGCCCTTGGGTACTGAGTCTAGTGGGGGCTTATCTGGGCAGAAACATTGTGCATATGTTGCATCTAGTTGCTAGAGGAAGAATGCATTATGTGGCCATTCAAGGGAGTGAGAGAGCACAAGGAAGCCTACACAGAAATTGTTCCAGATTTGGCTTGTGTCTTTCCCCCTTATGATCATATTATATATCTTTACTACATCACTACAATAAAATTTGGCCACAAGTAAACCTGTGTCCTGTGCATCCTTCTAGTGGATCTTCAAATATGGGGAGTCTTGAAGACACCCTTTTTTTTTTGTACTGGGGATTGAACCCAGGGCACTTAACCAGGGAGCCACATCCCTGGCCCATTTTAATTTATTCTATTTTATTTTATTTTATTTACTAGTTTTTATTTTATTTTATTTTACATTACTTTATTTACTATTTTATTTTATTTTACTTTATTTACTATTTTATTTATTTTATTTTATTTTATTTTACAGAGTCTTGCTAAGTTGCTTAGGGCCTCACTAAGCTGCTGAAGCTGGCCTCTAACTCTGAATCCTCCTGCTTCAGCCTCCTGAGTCGCTGGGATTATAAGCATGTACCACCATTCCCAACCGAGAACACATTTTGATAAATAGTTTGGCAGTTACTTTTAAGTACAGCATACTCCCTATCATATGATCCAATCATTTCACTCCTATATATTTACCCAAGTAAAATGAAAACACATGCCCAAATATTTGTACACAAATGTTCTAGCAACTTTTTAAAAAATATTCATTAATTTACTTTAGTTGTACACAATGCAATGCATTTATGTTTACATGGTGCTGAGGATCGAACTTGGGACACGCACATGCGAGGTGAGCACTCTGCCACTAAGCCACAACCCCAGCCCTCTAGCAACATTTTTTAATGAAATTTTTTTACACAATACCTTTATTTTTATTTATTTATTTTTATGTGGTGCTGAGGATCAAACATAGCACCTTGCACATGCTAGGCAAGCGCTCTACCGCTGAGCCACAACCCCAGCCCATCTAGCAATATTTTTAATAGCCCAAACTGCACAACACACTGTTCATCAACAAGTGAATGGATAACAAAACTATGGAATACTACTCAGCAATAAAAATAAATAATGCAAAGCATCAAGAAAAATTTTGGGGGTGATTGCTATGTTCATTATCATGATTTTAGTGATTATTTCATGGGCATATCATATGTCATTGTACATTTTAAATATGTGTACTTTATGTCAGCTGAACCTCAAGAAGCACATATGGCTGGGTATGGTATCTATAGTTCAGATACTTGGGAGGCTGAGGAGGGATCACTGAGCCCAAGAGTTTGAGGCCAGCCTGGACAACATACCAAAAAGGGGGGGAGGACATATGCCTTATTTGTTGTATACATTCATGATTATTCTTATTATCTTCTTGATATTTAATAAATCAATTCCAAAAGTACATAGCTTTTGTCCCATTAATTCTTCTTCCTGGAAATAGATGAACATATGTAAATATACAAGAATGTTAACTTATGAGTATGTTCAAGAATATTTACCACTAGGATATTTAAATTAGTGGATATTCAAAATAATGCCTATCAAATAATCTATAGAACAGAAATAAGGTATGTAGGGACTGAGGGTGTAGCTCAGTGGTAAAGCATGTAATAGTAAGTGAAAAGCCCTGGGTTCAATCCCCAGCACCAGAAAAGAAAAAAATAAATAGGCCTTATATACTCTTAGTAGATATAATAAATTCTTTAAAATCAATTTTTAAAAAGATAAATCAATTTTGGCTTATACCCAAAAGACTTAAAATCAGCATACTACAGTGACACAGCCACATCAGTGTTTATAGCAGCTCAATTCACAATAGCCAAGCTATGCCTAGGTAACTTTCAACAGATGAATGGATACAGAAAATGTGATATATATATATATATATATATATATATATATATATATATACACACACACACATATATATGTGTGTGTGTGTGTATATAAAATAGGTATATATGTATACATCCACACTCACACACAATGGAATATTACTCAGCCATAAAAAAGAACTGCTTTATGACTTTTTCCAATAAATGGATGGATCTGGCAATATCATACTAAGTGAAATAAGCCAATCCAAAAAAAAAAAAAAAAAAAACCAAAGGTCAAATGTTCTCTCTGATATGTGGATGCCAACACAAAATAAGAGGGGGTGGGGAAAAATAGAAGTTCAATGAAGCAGACAAAGGGGAATGAATTGGATCTAACTTTCCTATGCTCATATATGAATATATGACCAGTATAATTCCACATCATGTACAACCACAAGAATGGGATCCTAATTGGAATGGGTTGCACTTCATGTATGTATAATATGTCAAAATACAGCCAACTGTCATGTATACCTAAAAAGAACAAATTTAAAAAGATTGATCAGGGACTGAGGATATAGCTCAGTTGGTAGAGTGCTTGCCTCACATGCACAAGGCCCTGGGTTCAATCCCTAGTACCACCAAAAAAAAAAAAAAAAAAAAGAAGTAAAAAAAGATTGATCATTAGTACTACATAAAATCTACAAATGTCTATTTATTCAAAAGGAGCAATCAAAAAAAAGGAGCAATCAAGACTATGAAAAGGCCAGGCACAGTGGCGCACGCCTATAATCCCAGCACTCAGGAGGCTGAAACACAAGAATTGCGAGTTCAAAGCCAGCCTCAGCAACAGTGAGGCACTAAGTAACTCAGGGAGACCCTGTCTCTAAATCAAATACAAAATAAGTAGAGCTGGTGATATAGCTCAGTGGTTGAGTGCCCCTGAGTTCAATCCCCGGTACCAAAAAAAAAAAAAAAAAAAAAAAAAAAAAGACTATGAAAAGGTACCAACCCACTGATATTCATAATATATATGACAAGGAAGTCATATCAGAATATATAAATAGCCCTGACAATTCTATATTTAAAAATCCATACAAAAAAGATAGGTAACCCAATTGAAAATGGGGAAAAGAATTGAAAATATGCTTCACAAATGATTATACCTAAATGGCTAGTGAACTTACAGAAAGGTATTTGACCTCATTAATCACCAGGAAAATACAAACTGAAACCAAAAGGAGATATCATTATACTTCCAACAGAATGTTATTTTTTTTTTAAGTACTGGAGATTAAACCCAGGGCCTTGCTAGGCAAGCTCTCTACCACTGAGATACATACCAAGTCCTTTTTATTTTCTTTTGAGACAAGGTCTCACTGTGTTTCCCTTGATAGGCTTGAACTTGGGATCTTCCTGCCTCAGCCTCTCAGCAGATAGGATTATAGGCATGTGCCACCGTGCTCTGCAAGAATAGACTTTTTTTGAAAACTCAAAATAGCATGTACTAAAAAAAAAAAAAAATATCAAGTACTGTCAAGGACCTTAAGGAAGTAAGCAGAAAACTCACTCACCTGTCATAAGAGTGTAAACTGGTATAACCAGTTTGGATAACTGGTAACAGCTACTAAAACTGAAAATAAAAGCATACTATAAAACCCAGTAGGTCCATTCTCAGGTATATTTCAAACATAAATGTGTAATTAGGTACAAAAATGTTCATAATGGCTTCATTCATAATATCCAGAAACTAGGAAAGCAACCCAAATGTCTATCAACAATAGAATGAATTGCTAAGCACAGTGGCACATACCTCTAATCCCAGCAACTCTAGAGGCTAAGGCAGGAGGATCACAAATTCAAGGCCAGCCTCAGCAACTTAGTGAGCTCCTCAGCAACTTAGCAAGACACTGTCTCAAAAAAAAAAAAAAAAAAAAGAGAGCTGGGAATATATCTCAGTGGTAAAGCACCCCTGGGTTCTGTCCCCAGTTCCACAAAAAAATGAAATGATTGAATAACCTGTGATATATTCAAACAAGAAAACATTCTATGACAATTAGGAAAAAAAAGAACTATTGCTAGACAACAAATCAATTTCAAAAATATAGCCTGAAGTAACAGAATATGACAAAAAAAATTCATACTTAGGATTCAGGTTTAAAAAGTGCAAAATAGACAAAACTAACCTTTTAGAAGTCAGAATAGTGGTTACCCTTAGGGGAGGGGTGTGTGACTAGTCAGAGGCTCAGGGAATATCTGGGGTGACAGTAATGTTATTGTGTGATCTGGATACTTGTTATAGGGGTGACTGAAACACTGAAAGCATCATTGAGCTGTATGTTTATAATTTGTGCATTTCTCTGTATGATATACTTCAATAAAATTTTCCCTTAAAATGCAAAAACAGGATGTAGAACCTTGTATCTATCTGGAAAAATAAACACCAAGTGTTAGTAAAGGTTATTGCTGTGAGTTGAGATTTGGAGAAATTTTAACTTTTTGTTTTGTTTTGTTTTTTTTTTTTTTTTTTTTTTTTTTTTTTGTCGTTTTGGGGATTTTATTTATTTATTTATTTATTTATTTTTTATTTTTTTTTATTTTTTATTTTTTTTTTTTTTTTTTTTTTGGTACCAGGGATTGAACCCAGGGGCGCTTAACCACTGAGCCACATCCCAGCTCTTTTTATATTTTATTTGGAGACAGGGTGTCACTGAGTTGCTTAGGGCCTCGATAAGTGCTGAGGCTGGCTTCAAACTCACAATCCTCCTACCTCTGGCTCCTGAGCCACTGAGATTACAGGTGTGCACCACCATACCCAGCTTTACTTAATTCCTATACTTTAATATCTTGGTTTTGGCTTCTATAATGAATCATCATCTTTGGAAAATAAATGTATAAGTGTGGTCATATGTATGCCTTTTCCCCCATTTTTGTCTTCTTTCTCCCTTCCATGTCAGCATGACACCCTACCCTACCATAGGTAACCTATACTAAAAAGTTGTGTCCTTCCATATATTTTTCTGTATTCTTAAAAGCCTATAGAGAGCTACAAAGATATATACACATACATTGAGGGTAAGTTTTTGATATTGTTTTTCAAAAGGAGCAGGGGGAAGAGGTAGTATCCACACTTTTTCACATATTTCTATTTACATTAAACAATAGTTTATGGAAGATATTAATTTTAATATCAGAACAAAAATGAAGCTATTTTCATTTGGAGGAGAAAAGTACAGAGCTCTCCTGAACCACCACCTGGCTAGTTCTTTCTACAATCAGTACATTAGGAAGGGTTAGGAGGACCTAAGCCATTAGGGTTAGGAGTACCTGAAATACTACCTGCCGAGCCAAGAATTTCCTCAGATAGGGTCTAAACATTTCATACTCAACTTCAGGAATGGTTTGCCCAGCTCAGTATGAAGCAGAACACCTAGAAAAGAAGGGAACACTGGGATCTGCTAGCCCTTTCAAAACAGCCAGCCCTCCTGAAGGAAGGGTGCAAATTACATCATGTCCATTATCCCTAAGTGTCCACAACCTTCTTCTCTTATGGTCCTGGATCATCACATCTCTCTGGCCTTATATTCCAGGCTCTGCTTTCTGCTTCCATCCTCCGTGGACAGATGAACTGTCTGGACTCCCTTTTTGGGGTTGCTCACCTCCATAGTCTCAAACCAGCGCATTCACCAGTTCCGGAAATGCCTAACAGATTCAGGTGAGTGTTCTTCCTCTATATAGAACAATTCACAGCTACAGCCTTAGAGAAGGCAGGTTCTTATATCTCAGCCTTCTACTGAAACTATGTCCAAGATACCTTTTCTCCTCAGGGTCCCAGTATGAGTCCCCAGGCCCCAAAGACAGGACCTAGCTTCCACTGCTGACACGGAGGACCAGAGCATACCGACCCTGGCGTCAAAACCCAGTCCACTTTGGGGCAGAGAAGGGACACGATGCCTCCACCGGCACTGAGGCGTCCCCTCCCCACTGTGCTCCCCAAGACTGGCCCCCCGGGGGCCAGAGTCGACCGGAAGAATTGCTCTAGCTTCAGCGTGGGTTTCGTGCTGAGCCCGAGCTGGATAAAATTAGCCCATTGCTCACTTCTACCAAGTGTCAGAGCCCGCGTTCAGCAGGGGGGAGGGGGCGGAGCCAGCCGGGCCCCGTTCCCACCCGCGTGGGCCAGCCCCACCGCCAACTGGCAGCACCTGTCGTGTGGCCCCTGCCCAGAATCCCCTCGCTCCCCTGCTCCTGCCAGAGACCGTGGCCCCATCCCAGCTAGAAGCCCGCGGGGGCGACCCCTGCCCTCCTTTCCTACCCACCACACTCCCACCCTATATGCAGCGACCACCCCGGGATCCGGGGGTGCTAATCGGTACCATTTCCCACCAGGCCCCCAGGCCCACCCCGCACTCTGGGGATGCCTGGGGTGGAGGTGGGCTGGGGGGCCCGGCTGTTGCTCCTGGTCCTGTCGCGGCTTCGGGTCACGTTGGGAGGGCGGTGGGGAATGGACGGGGGTTCCCGCCCCTCGGGGGGGGGGTAACAACTTCGGGGAGGGGTAATGACCAGGGAGCCGCGCCACGGAAACGCATCTGCCCCTGCTACTCAGACGGGAATCCGGCCCGCCCAGGGGGAAAGGGGGCGGGAGGAAGGGCAGGAGGAGCCAGTCTCCGCGCGCCAACTGTCCTGAGAGCCAGATGGATAGATGGCAGCTGCCCGGTATCCCGGGCTTAGCTCCTCCTAGATCCCCCACCCCCACCGCCCTGCTCTAGCCACCGCCACCAGGGGCTGCAGCTGCAGCGGCTACGGCTGCGTCCCAAACGCGCCCCGCCCCCAGCTGCGCAACTACTACACGAGGCTCTCCCCGTTGGACCCCTGAGAACCCTTTCCAAGGGCCTCTCTTCTCCCTCCACCCGAAAGCACCATCCCCCAGGGCCCAAGGTTGAAGTCTGGCAGCTGCTAGTGAAGGGCCTACGTGAGTCCAGGCTCAAGGATCGCCAGGATGAGGGGCCTGGGGGCGGGAACCGCCTGGAGGAAAAGCTCCTGGGAAGGGGGTGGGGGTTAGCTGTCCTCCGCCCTCCTCTCCCAGCTCCAAAGGCTGGGCCAGCCCAGCGGGACCACCTCCTCGCTGAGGTCAGCCAAAGACTTGGCCCACCACTCAATGCCCCGCCCAGCCTTGAGAAGATAGTCCCAGAGGAAGGGGGTGTGTGGCGCAGTGCTAGAGCACGTGCTTTGTAAGCTCGAGGCACAGGTGGCGTGCACATGTACACGTATAGAACACAAAGCAAAATGAAACAACAACAAAAGCAAAACTTCCCCAGAACGCTGGGGTCCATCTCACTGGCTCAGGCCTGCTCCCTCACCACACAGCTCCCCACCAACTGCCCAGAGATCACACGGGTGAGCAGGTGCGATTGCCTAGGCTTGGAGAACCCTCTTCCTGGTAGGGATGGGAAGGACCACATTGTGTCTGGGATTGGCCCTCCTCAATTTGCTCCTCACAAACACCCCTTCACCCACTCTCCACCAACCTGCTTCCTTAAGCTGAGGAACCTCCACTCAAGTGGAGTGGCAGCCACCTGCACTACCCAAACACTCCCATAACACTCCCTTTCCCAAGGTGGAGGATTCTGAGGGGCCCAGCCCAGCAGATCCTTGTGTCTTAAGGCCCGAGTTTCCTCCTGTCACTCTGGGATCTCCCAGCTGGCTGCTTATTTGTCACCTTTGCACTCTATACACACTGCAGACACTCCATCCCTCGGCTCCTTGAACAAAGGGCCTCCCCCAGCATAGCTGGACACAGAGGCCCTCTGAATGGTAACAAGGGCTCCCTCACCTGTGGGTGGGCAATTTACAGTTCACATGTGCTCTCCTATCCTTCATCACACTGGACCCTCTCTCTTCAGCCAAGAGAGGCATCTCCTGTGTGTGTGTGTGTGTGTGTGTGTGTGTGTGTGTTGCTGGGGATTGTACCCAGGGCCTTGTGCATGCTAGGCAAGCACTCTATCAACTGAGATACACCCCCAGCCTGACACAGCTACTTTTAGGTCCATTTTACAGATGGAGAAATTGAAGTCCTGAGGAAGCCAAATGCCAGGTTTCAGACCCCTTTTCCAAGGCATTTCCAAATTCCACCAAACTTCAGGGAATGTGAGAAAAATCTCTCTTTTTTTTTTTCCCCTGACTTCTCAGAAAGCCTGCTTGCTGTTCCTAAAATCAATACCTGCTCCCCTGTGGCATCTCCTAACCAGGAATCGAGCTGGATTCCACTCCGTTAATTTGGGGTAGTGAATCTGAGTTCTTCCTCGTTTACACAAATGAGTTTGACCCCGAGCTCCTTCCAGTTAAATGCCTGGAAGTTTGAACTTGGCTCCTCTTTGCTGATGAGATGCCACTTTTATGCGACTATAGAGGAATTAACTTTGTATATGCTCTTGATGTATTTCTGCTGCATGGCCACCAGGTTTGAATACATTTAATTATCAAATTAAAACCAGTTCTATGGCCCTGTGGAATCTAGCCAGAAGCTAGCTAAACAAGCAAGACAGGTTTTTTCAGCTAAAGATTAGCTTTTGCAAATAACCCCTCTCTGCAGGGCTCAGCATTGCCCATTGTCTAAACTTCTCTCCATTGAAAAGCTAATGGTCTTTTTGTGTGTCTGTAAAAGATTCTTCCTCATCCTTCAGCAAATCTAGGATAAATAAGATTAATCAATAATATGTACTTAGGAGAAATATTTGATTTTCCCCGATTATACCACCTCAGAAATTCCTGAGATTCCTTAATGTAGCCTCCTATAGTTGAAATGTAAATTCCTGAAATCCTTTAATGTAACCCCCAATAATTGGAATGTGAACTGCTGTGTTTGCTGGGATGTATAAAAACCATTGATGAAAAAAGTAAAAGTAGAAGGATTTCTGCAACCTGACTCCTGTGCGTTATTCCCATTTCACGGACGTTTTCCCCACCAGCACCATTCCGGGACTCACCATTTCCCTGCTGCTGAAGCTGGCCTTCAGCACTCCCCCCACCCCATGTGAAGGATCTGGATATCCCCAATTTGGAGGGATGGAGGACAGCAAAAACAGAGCCAAAGTCCTTGTGCTTCTCTCACCCCAGCCTCCCCCATAAAGGGAATGAGGAAAAGGACCTAGGGATCTCTGATCTGCCTTTCTTTTGGAGAAACTATTCACTGTCTTCAGGGAACCCCCCCCCCCCCACAAAGTGGATGTAAAACTCCAATATGAGCTCCCTGTGCTTTGCTCCCTCATTCAATAAAATTATCATAGCTAATTTTCAGGGCTTTGCTTGATGTTCACAGGCCACCAAAGTGTTCTTTGTCTGGGTTTGCTATGGGAGGGGAAGACAGAAGCTCATTTTTTAAAAACTTTCTTTTTTATAATAACTTCATTTTATTTATTTTTTAATGTGGTGCTGAGAATAAATTCCAGTGCCCCACATGTGCTAGGCAAGTGCTTTACCACTGAGCCACAACCCCAACCCAGGAGCTTATTTTTTTTTATTTATTTATTTATTTTTTTTTTGTGGGTACCGGGGATTGAACTCAGGGGCACTCGACCACTGGGCCACATCCCCAGCCCTTTTTTGTATTTTATTTAGAGACAGGGTCTCACTGAGTTACTAAGTGCCTCGCCATTGCTGAGGCTGGCTTTGAACTCACGATCCTCCTGTCTCAGCCTCCCAAAGTGCTGGGATTACAGGCGTGCGCCACACCGCGCCCGGCTACCCAGGAGCTTATTTTTAATGTAATTCTTATCACATATCTTTGCCTCATAACATGTATTATCCATGTCTCTGATCCTCCCACATCTGGCTTGCTGCTATGAATTACATATCTTGCCTAATTTCTCATGCCAACTCAGATGACCCCAGGAGATTAGCCCTACTGCCCAGGATATTTACATGAGTTTTTTGATTGGGGGCCTATTTCCACAAAGAAGATCATTCTCTATACCCACCTCTGAGGGCTTCCTGCTCCCTAAGAAGAACATATAGAATAGGTATTGTGTTTCCAGGGCTTATATGCCTTCTCCGTCATTTATTTGTTCATGAGTTTAGTTTGCTGTTACTCTGCGGGTTTCAGTTTCTTCATCTGTACAATTGGGTTAATAGTGATTACTCCTCAGAGATAATATGAGACCAGAAAAGTAAATAAATGAATGTAAAATAGCCCTAAGTAAATGTACAATAAATGTCCCTATAAGGGATCCCCAACTTTTCAAATTTTCAGGTATAATATCAGGCTTAGATTGACTGCACATATTCATTTTCTTTGTTGTAAGCAACAATGCCTCAGCCATTTTCTTTCCTTCCAATTTATGTTAGATTCCACTATCATAGGCTCTTATGGGCCTCTAGAATTTTTCTTCATGTATTTGTTAAGATAAAAGTTTATCCATACCCTATTCTTTTTTTTTTTTTTTTTTTTTTTTTTGGGTACCGGGGATTGAACTCAGGGGCACTCGACCACTGGGTCACATCCCCAGACCTTTTTTTTTTTTTTCTTTTGTATTTTATTTAGAGACAGGGTCTCACTGAGTTGCTAAGTGCCTCACCATTGCTGAGGCTGGCTTTGAACTCGCGATCCTCCTGCCTCAGCCTCCCAAAGTGCTGGGATTACAGGTGTGCGCCACCACGCCCGGCTGGTTCATACCCTATTCTAAGTGAAATGGCTCTGTCCACACCTGCTGCTGCCTTATTAACCATATTTTCTGCTATATGACTATATCTGTCCTCCCTCCCCTGCCACAGATAAATTTTTGTAGTAGAGTGAAGAGAATGATTTTTTTCAAGGATATAAGCTGGTCTGTAAGGGATGGCTTGAAAAAAATCAGCTGGGCCAATCAGACTCTTTCTTAAACCTAAAATATGAAACAGAAAACAATAATAACATCATGAATTATCACAACTAAAAAGTCAAAAGGTATAGTTTGAACTGAAAGAATCATAATAAGCTATGTCTGAGCCAGGCACAGAGGTGCATACCTGTAACCCCAGCAATCAGGTTGGCTGAGTCAAGAGGATCATAAGTTCAAGGCCAGCCTCAGCAACTTAGACCCTGTCTCAAAATGAAGATGATAATAATAATAAATAGGCTGGGGATGTATCTCAGTGATAAACCACCCCTAGGTGCAACCCCCAGTATCAGAAAGGAAGAAAGAAAGAAAGAAAGCTCTTTGCAGGGAGATTTATGAGTAACAATAAGATCAGAGAGGTATGAAAAGAAGCAGGCATTAAGAGCATAACCAATTTACTAGGATTAAGACCCTAAACTTACATGCACATCAGATAGAGCACTAATTTCTAGAATATATAAAGAACTCAAAAAACTTAATTCCAAAAAAAACCAAATAACCCAATCAACAAATGGGCTAAGGAATTGAAAAGACACTTCTCAGAAGAAGATACACAATTAATCAATAAATACATGAAAAAATGCTCAACATCACTGGCAATTAGAGAAATGCAAATCAAAACTACTCTAAGATTTCATTTTACTCCAGTCAGAATGGCAGCCATTAAGAATACAAACAACGGGGCTGGGGTTGTGGCTCAGTGGTAGAGCACTCACCTAGCACGTGCGTGGCCCGGGTTCGATCCTCAGCGCCACATAAACATCAATGCATTTCATTGTGTACAACTAAAGCAAATAAATAAATATTTTTTTTATAAAAAAGAACACAAACAACAATAAATGTTGGAGAGGATGTGGGGGAAAAGGCACACTCATACATTGCTGGTGGGACTGCAAAAGGGTGCAACCATTATTGTCGCCGCCTGAAGCAATTGCTGCTTGGAGCAACGACGTTGCAGGAATAAGTTCAGAGGTGGACTGGAAACAAACAGGCTCTTTATTCTGCTAGCTTCTCTCTCCCTTTCCAAGAACAACTCCCACATGCTATCCACACTCTGCCAACCACACAAAATGGCTCCGACCCCGTCCGCAAAGTCCCGGGCCAAGTCCCGCGATATCATGCAAATGGTGCCAACCCGGTCCTCAATGTCCCAGGCAAAGTTTCTCGAGATCATGGAAGGTGGTAATGCTTTATGGCTCACAGCTAACCGCAATCTTAGCTATCTCCTTAATTAGGGCTCCTACATTTCCCCCTTTTTGTTTTAAAAGAGGGGATGCTCTAGGACGTCCATGTGCAACCAACATTCTTACCCGTCATCCGATAATCAAGGCTGTGCCCTTGACTCCTGTCTTAGGTTAGATATGTCGGCCACATGAGACTATCCCGTGCGACTGTGCCTGTCTTAGGTTGTCCCCCTCTGGGGATCTTACCCGTCATTGGCTACCAGCCATCCAATCGAGCCCTTCAGGATTGACTGTGTATGATGACTAACAGCCGTCCAATTGTGAGGAGATGCTGCGGCTTTAAGGCGACAAGCCTTCTGTTGACAAGCCAAGTTGCATAGCATATCAAATTCTTTAAACAAATCAGCTGCCCTGAGTTCTATCAAGTAACACACTGAGTTCTCGAGACAAATGCCCACAAGGCATTGTCCCGTAAAGTGCAAAAAACAATGAAAGATCAAAATGTCCGCTTGTTATAACACGTTGATCTAGGAGGCCCCATGCATGCAGAGCAGAGGCCACACTGCTGGTGAGGTTGTTTGATGCTTGAGCAGCAGGGTTGCTTGCAGCGACCGCGATCCCTGCAGCTGTAGCAGCAGACGTCTTTTTTATGTCTAGACAATGCCACCGGCAAATCTTCAGGGCCCACTACCTAGAAACTCAAGCATCAATTATTAAAGGAAAGGCAGTGCTATTCCAGCACTGAGTCAAGAGGCGAGTTGTCAAACTAAAAAATAGAATTATTAGATTAGAAAATTAAAGTTGATTTCTGCTCATACCTATTGCTGCTTGAGCTCCCACAAATATGAGCTGGCAAAATATCATATTCAGAACAAAACAAAGAATGACTGAGGGTATTTACTGCATTAAAGATAGAGTAAAGAAAAGCTAAAGGCACTTTGGAAAAATAATTTGTTAGCTGGACCCTTGAGTCTCTGTAACCTTCTATGAAATTATCTGTTGAAATAACTCAAATTAATCAGCTATAAAACAAATAAAGTTAATTACAAATAAACATTCCTATGTCAAAACACCAAATATCAGGTTATACATCACTAGTCATATTCTTCACTAAAGAGAAATCCCTGGGACACCTATAAATCAAAATTGAAGGTAACTTCACTTATTAAATTATTTACCCAAATTGAATACTCTTAAACTTAAATGAATTAAAGTTATTTGGATCCATAAATATATATATACATATATTTTTTTTTCATAAGCGCTTTGTTATTTGTGACATCACACTGGAAAGACGTACAAACCTACAAACATATATTTGTGACATCACATTTACATGAAATTTAGACAAATGCACAGACATAAAGACATATATAAAAAGAAAAAAAACACAATTGTGTGCACACTAAAGAGAGATCTCCTCATCCCGGCTGGGAGGAATGACACTTAAGTTGTGAAATATTTTGAAGGACTCTTTTAAGGGAATCATTCCATACCTTCATCTTGGTCCTCTTGATTTTGTACCTTTTTTTATTAATCTTGATTCCTCAACAACTTCATCTTGATCCTTATGATTTGGTACCTGCTTTATTAATCTAGATAGTATCCATATTGGAGAGGATTCGTGCTTTGGAAAAACACAAACAGATCCTCTCCCCCAAATTAATACTGGATCTGGACCCTTCCATGTACCTGAAAGAACATCCTTCCAGTAAACCAAAGGTTTATGTTGTTGGTGTGGGTTCCAATGTCTGTCTCCAGCAGAATAACCATTAGAGTCTAAAGTTAAAAAATTTAAGGTAAACAGGGCAACTGCCAATCTGTCCCTAGGATTTTTCCAATTTCCTTCCTTTGTTTTAATAACATAATTTTCAGTGTGCAGTTTGCTCTTTCAATAATGCCCTAACCCTGAGGATTGTATGGGATGCCCGTTTTATGGGATATATTGAATTTTGCGCAAAACTGTTTGAAAGATGAGGACATATATGCAGGGCCATTATCTGTTTTAAGCATTTTGGGGATGCCCAATGCAGCAAAAGCTTGCAAACAATGAGATGTAAAATCTTTAACTTTTTTCTCCAGAATGTAAAGAAGCAAAAATCATGCCTGAGCATGATTCTATGGTCACATGAATAAATTGCAATTTTCCGAAACTTGGCTCATGAGTAACATCCATCTGCCACAAATAATTGGGCATTAATCCTCTAGGGTTAACACCATAATGAAGATTGGGCAAATGTGTCATACAAGATTTACAATCTTTTACAATTGTTCTGGCTTGCTCCTTTGTGATTTTAAACCTACGCTGCAAGGTGGTGCTATTGACATGAAACTGGGAGTGAAATAAAGTAGCTTGCTGGAGCGCTGAAAGTATAAAAATTGTTTGGGTAAGGGCATCAGCCTTTTAATTACCTTCATGGAGGGGACCAGGCAAGTTGGTATGTGCTCTAATATGCCCTACAAATAGAGGTTCTTTTCTTGCCCACAAAAGTTTTTGTATTTGATAAAACAATTTAAAGGCTGGAGTATGAGGTGCTATTGGTCCTGCTAGCTCTAATTTTGGGACAGCATGTACAATATAGTGGCTATCTGAAAAAATGTTCATGGGCTGCTCTCTAAAATTTTCCAGAGCTCTTACCACAGCTTCCAGTTCCACTAGTTGAGCTGATTTATGATTTATGTGCAGTTATGTAAGTCATATTTTCTTTTTTAGTGACTACTGCAGCAGTACCATTTGAAGACCCATCTGTGAATACATTTAATGCCTTAGGAATAGGTTGATTTTTTATTACCTGTGGAAATATAATAGGATGATTGATACAAAAAGATAATATAGAATATAGGAGACTTAGGAAGATGATTATCAAAATTTACAGAAGTAGAGCATCTAGCTATAGCCCAATCATTATCATTGAAGCATAAATATTCAATCTGTGACGATGAATAGGGAGTAATAATAGTAGCAGGGTAAATGCCAAATATTTTAGTAGAAGTCTTAAGTCCTTGAAGAATAAGTTTAGCCACCATGGAGGTATAAGACTCAATTATACTTTTAGGAGAGGCGGGCAAATATATCCATAATAAAGGCCCTTGTTGCCAAAATACTCCTGTGGGTGTATATTGTGAAGAAATAATAATCAATATCAGCGGTTGAGTTAAATCAAATCTATCACAGTGAGCTCCTTTGATGGCTTTTTCTACTAACTTTAAAGCTTTCCTAGCATCAGGAGTCAATGTTCGTGGTGAAGATGGATCAGGGTCCCCGCGAAGGATGTCAAATACAGGTTTTAGTTGGCCAGTAGTGAGGTTTAGTGTAGGGCAAAGCCAATTAATATCTCCCAGCAATTTTTGAAAGTCATTGAGAGTGCCAAATGCTCCTTATTAATTAAGATTTTTGAGGCCTAATAAAAGTGTCCATAATTTGGAATCCTAGATATAATATTGGAGATCTAATTTGAACTTTTTCCTTAGCAATGTTTAGTCCATATCATTTCAAGTTCTCTGATATATCACTAAATATGGTGAATAAGACTTCTTGATTAGGATGAGCAAGCAAAACATCATCCATATAATGGAGACACATACGCTCTGGGTATTTATTTTTGGTAGGCTGAATAACTTTATCTACATAGATTTGACACATAGTGGGGCTATTAGCCATTCCCTGCGGCAAAACTTTTCCATTGATATCTCTGATCAGGGCCATTATTGTTAATAGAAGGAACTGAAAAAGCAAACCTGGGGGTATCCAGAGGGTGCAGAGGAATAGAAAAGAAACAATCCTTTATATCAAGAGTAATAAGATGGAAATTTTTTGGAATAGCTACAGGATTAGGAAGTCTAGGTTGAGTAGGGCCCATGATTTTCATGGTTTTATTAATTTCTCTAAGATCATGTAACAATCGCCATTTTCCTGATTTTTTCTTGATCACAAATATGGGGGGAAATTCCAGGGAGAGGTGGAAGGTTCTATATGTCCTGCTTCTAGTTGTTCCTGAACTAGTAGGTGGGCCACTTGTAATTTCTCTTTAGATAGGGGCCACTGAGGGACCCACACTGGCTTATCAGAAAGCCATGGTATTTTTAAAATTATTTTCTCAGTGGCCCCAAAGAAAATGTCTTTTTCCTTTATGATAATGATTTCTTTTAGGGTTAAGATTACCCCGTACCTTTTGATAATGATTTATTATAGGGTTAAGATTACCCTGTACTTTTTTTTTTTTTTTTTTTTTTTTTTTTTTTTTGGTACCGGGAATTGAATTTAGCGCACTAGACCACCACTGGGCCACATCACCAGCCCTTTTTTGTATTTTATTAGAGACAGGGTCTCACTGAGTTGCTAAGTGCCTCGCCATTGCTGAGGCTGGCTTTGAACTCGCGATCCTCCTGCCTCAGCCTCCCAAAGTGCTGGGATTACAGGCGTGTGCCACCACGCCCGGCTACCCTGTACTTTTTGATAATGATTTCTTTTAGGGTTAAGATTACCCTGTACTTTTTGATAATGATTTCTTTTAGGGTTAAGATTACCCTGTAGATTTTCACATTTAACATCTGCAGGCTTGGTTGCAAGGTGTACTCCCATTTGTTGCAAAATATCTCTTCCCATAAAGTAACCGGTAGGTTAGGTAAAACATAAGGCTGACGCCAGGCGCGGTGGCTCACGCCTGTAATCCCAGCACTTTGGGAGGCTGAGGCAGGAGGATCGCGAGTTCAAAGCCAGCCTCAGCAATGGCGAGGCACTTAGCAACTCAGTGAGACCCTGTCTCTAAATAAAAAAATACAAAAAAGGGCTGGGGATGTGGCCCAGTGGTCGAGTGCCTCTGAGTTCAATCCCTGGTACCACAAAATAAATAAATAAATAAAATAAAATAAAGCTGAAATGTTCCTTTATGCCCTTCATCATCCTCCCATTTTAAACTTACTGCACTTTTCTCTGGGAGGTTATTATATCCCAAGCCTCTTAAACTGGTTGAAGCTTTTTGCAGAGGCCAGTGCTTGGGCCATTGCCATAGATTAATGATGGAAGAGTCAGCTCCAGTATCTATCAGTCCCTCCATCTCTATTCCTTGGATTTTTATTTTACACATAGGCCTCCTTGAACAATCCCGAACCCAGCAAGCCATGGATCCTGAGTCAGTGGAACAAAATCCTCTATTGTTCCTTTTTTGAGGCATACTCATTTTAAATGAATTATGTAAATTTGGAAGGAGAAGCAGCTGAGCAATTCTATCTCCTTGATTAACAGAACTTATACTTTGGGGTGAGCTAAGCATTATTTTTATTTCCCCCTTTGTAGTCTGAGTTTATTACACCTAGGGTCACTTGCAAACCTAATAAGCTTTCAGGACTTCACCCAAGAATAAGTCCTATAGTCCCTGAGAGAATAGGTCCCCTGACTCCTGTGGGAATCAGTTGAACCCCCATTTCAGGTGTTAACACTATTTGGGAGGTGGAACAGAGGTCTAATCCTGCATTTCCTCCTGTTCCTCTGGTGAGGGAGTGGATGGGTAGTAGGGGTTGTGCCGGGGAAGCATCTGAGTGGATGCTTGAGGATACTCCTCCTCCAATGCCTCGTACATTTGTGGGCCCCGGGGCATTGGGCCCCGTGCCCCATTTTTTGAATTCCTGAACAAATGATTTCCATAGATGTCAAATTTTTAATGGCATTTATTGGCCCAATGATTTCCCTTTTTATACCTGGGGCAGTGGCCTGGGGCACGGTATGAGCTTGATCTTATTTCTCTTTGGGGATTTTGCCTAGAATAGCCTGATTGATTATGATAATTTTGCCTGGAATATCCTGATTGATTATAATGTCTAGGTTGAGCCCTTGTGAAATTTTGAGGGGAAGCACCTCTCATTGCAGCTGCAATCACATTTCCTGTGACAAAGGCATCATTTATATCTTTACATAGTTGTATATATATGGAAAGATCCTTTTTATTTCTCCATGACCTGATGGCTTCCTGGCAGTATTTATTAGCATTTTTGTATGCTAATTGAACAACTAATGGCGTAGCTTGATCAACGTCTCCAAACGCTCTACCTGCAGTTCTCAAAAGTCGATCAGCAAAGTCAGCATATGGCTCATTAGGTCCTTGAATCACTTTTTTGTTTGTTTGTTTGTTTTTTGGTACTGGGGATTGAACTCAGGGGCACTCGACCACTGAGCCACATCCGCAGCCCTTTTTTTGTATTTTATTAGAGACAGGGTCTCACTGAGTTGCTAAGTGCCTCGCCATTGCTGAGGCTGGCTTTGAACTCACAATCCTCCTGCCTCAGCCTCCCAAGTGCTGGGATTACAGGTGTGCGCCACCGCACCTGGCTTGAATCACTTTTGACAAGCTACCTTGTAGATCCCCAGGTCCTTGTAAAGTTTTCCATGCCTTTAAGGCAGCTGTATATATCTGAGCATATACACCTGGGTCATAACATTTTTGAGCCTGTAAGTCTGCGAACTGCCCTTCTCCTGTGAGCATTTCTATATTATGGTCTCCAAACAGTGCAGCTGCGTTTCTTTTAGCTGTTTCTATACAAAGGTCTTGAAATTGCAATCGCCAAACCAAGTATTGCCCCCCACTTAATGCTGCTTTACATAGATTTTCCAGTCTGAGGGGGTTAAGTTAAAGGTTTTAAGGGACTCCAGCATACTCAACGTGAAAGGAGCTTGGGCCCATATGTCATTATTGCCTCTTTGAGATTTTTTATTGTTTTGAAATCTACTGACTGGTGGACTCTCTGTCCATTTTTTATTTCAAATACTGGCAGTTCCCAATGTATCTGTGAGTTACCCTCGAGAGCGCATAAGTGCTCAGAAAGACTTTTTATTTCTATTTCTAGGGTATGCAAATGCCTAGTAATACCTTCATATTTTCTGTAATGGATTCCACCCATGGGGGAGTAGAGGACACAAGTGGTTCCTCTACTTGACGGTCCTTTCTCTTTTTTTTAATTTCTTTTTCTTCTTTTTACTGGAGACTGTGCTCCCAGAATCACTCTTTGATTCCTCTTCACTACTAGTTTCATAGTTCCTAACCAGCTCATTGGAGGAGACCGTACTTTCATGGTTTGGCTCCTTCTTACTACTATCACTTTTACTGGTATCCTGAATTTCAGCTTCTAAGGAGAGTACATATTCTTCAGCTAATTTCAATAAGTTTCTGATGGCTTTTGCAGCTCTTACTTTTGAATTTACACCACTACTCTTCTCACTGGTTTTAACTGACTCAGAGGCTATGCTTTCTTGATCACCTTCACCTTTTTCTAAATCCTCCTCACTGACAACAGAGTCAGGTATATCAAGGATTCTTTCCATAGCCTCTATCACTTGGGATTTAGTTACATTCGAACCCATCTTTAGAGACTTTTCAGTTCTTACCTGTCCACTCCAAAGTTCCCCGCACTGGCCACCACTTGTCACCGCCTGAAGCGATTGCCGCTTGGAGCAACGATGCCGCGGGAATAAGTTCAGAGGCGGACTGAAAACAAACAGGCTCTTTATTCTGCTAGCCTCTCTCTCCGGCTCCAACATCAACTCCCACACGCTATCCACACTCTCCCAACCACCCAAAATGGCTCCAACCCCGTCCACAAAGTCCCGGGCCAAGTCTCACAAGATCATGCAAATGGCGCCGACCCGGTCCGCAATGTCCCAGGCCAAGTCCCACGAGAGCATGCAAATGGCACCGACCCGATCCCCAATGTCCCGGGCCATGTCTCGCGAGATCATGAAAGGTGGCAATGCTTTATGGCTCACAGCTAACCGCAATCTTAGCTATCTCCTTAATTAGGGCTCCTACACATAAAATTGGAATTATTAGATTAGAAAATTAAAGTTGATTTCTGCTCATACCTATTTGCTGCTTGAGCTCCACAAACATGAGCTGGCAAAATATCATATTCAGAACAAAACAAAGAATGACTGAGGGTATTTACTGCATTAAAGATAGAGTAAAGAAAAGCTAAATAGGCACTTTGGAAAATAATTTGTTAGCTGGACCCTTGAGTCTCTGTAACCTTCTATGAAATTATCTGTTGAAATAACTCAAATTAATCAGCTATTAAAATCAAATAAAGTTAATTACAAATAAACATTCCTATGTCAAAACACCAAATATCAGGTTATAATACATCACTAGTCATATTCTTTCACTAAAGAGAAATCCCCTGGGACACCTATAAATCAAATTGAAGGTAACTTCACTTATTAAAATTATTTACCCAAATTGAATACTCTTAAACTTAAATGAATTAAAGTTATTTGATCCATAAATATATATATTCTACATATATTTTTTTTCATAAGCGCTTTGTTATTTGTGACATCACACTGGAAAGACGTACAAACCTACAAACATATATTTGTGACATCACATTTACATGAAAATTTAGACAAAATGCACAGACATAAAGACATATATAAAAAGAAAAAAAAACACAATTGTGTGCACACCTAAAGAGAGATCTCCTCATCCCGGCTGGGGAGGAATGACACTTAAGTTGTGAAATATTTTGAAGGACTCTTTTACGGGAATCATTCCATACCTTCATCTTGGTCCTCTTGATTTTGTACCTTTTTTTATTATTATCTTGATTCCTCAACAACTTCATCTTGATCCTTATGATTTGGTACCTGCTTTATTAATCTAGATAGTATCCATATTGGAGAGGATTCGTGCTTTGGAAAAAAAAAACACAAACAGATCCTCTCCCCCAAATTAAAATACTGGATCTGGACCCTTCCATGTACCTGAATAGAACATCCTTTTCCAGTAAACCAAAGGTTTATGTTTGTTGGTGTGGGTTCCAATGTCTGTCTCCAGCAGAATAACCATTAGAGTCTAAAGTTAAAAAAATTTAAGGTAAACAGGGCAACTGCCAATCTGTCGTCCTAGGATTTTTCCAATTTCCTTCTTTGTTTTAATAACATAATTTTCAGTGTGCAGTTTGCTCTTTCAATAATGCCCTAACCCTGAGGATTGTATGGGATGCCCGTTTTATGGGATATATTGAATTTTGCGCAAAACTGTTTGAAAGATGAGGACATATATGCAGGGCCATTATCTGTTTTAAGCATTTTGGGGATGCCCAATGCAGCAAAAGCTTGCAAACAATGAGATGTAAAATCTTTAACTTTTTCTCCAGAATGTAAACGAAGCAAAAAATCATGCCTGAGCATGATTCTATGGTCACATGAATAAATTGCAATTTTCCGAAACTTGGCTCATGAGTAACATCCATCTGCCACAAATAATTGGGCATTAATCCTCTAGGGTTAACACCATAATGAAGATTGGGCAAATGTGTCATACAAGATTTACAATCTTTTACAATTGTTCTGGCTTGCTCCTTTGTGATTTTAAACCTTACGCTGCAAGGTGGTGCTTATTGACATGAAACTGGGAGTGAAATAAAGTAGCTTGTGCTGGAGCGCTGAAAGTATAAAAATTGGTTTTGGGTAGGGCATCAAGCCTTTTAAATTACCTTCATGGAGGGGGACCAGGCAAGTTGGTATGTGCTCTAATATGCCCTACAAATAGAGGTTCTTTTCTTGCCCACAAAAGTTTTTGTATTTGATAAAACAATTTAAAGGCTGGAGTATGAGGTGCTATTGGTCCTGCTAGCTCTAATTTTGGGACAGCATTGTACAATATATAGTGGCTATCTGAAAAAATGTTTTCATGGGCTGCTCTCTAAAATTTCCAGAGCTCTTACCACAGCTTCCAGTTCCACTAGTTGAGCTGATTTATGATTTATGTGCAGTTATGTAAGTCATATTTTCTTTTTAGTGACTACTGCAGCAGTACCATTTGAAGGACCCATCTGTGAAATACATTTACATGCCTTAGGAATAGGTTGATTTTTTATTACCTGTGGAAATATAATATAGGATGATTGAATACAAAAAGATAATATAGAATATAGGAGACTTAGGAAGATGATTATCAAAATTTGCAGAAGTAGAGCATCTAGCTATAGCCCAATCACATTATCATTGAAGCATAAATATTCAATCTGTGATGAATGAATAGGGAGTAATAATAGTAGCAGGGTAAATGCCAAATATTTTAGTAGAAGTCTTAAGTCCTTGAAGAATAAGTTTAGCCACCATGGAGGTATAAGACTCAATTATACTTTTAGGAGAGGCGGGCAAAATATATCCATAATAAAGGCCCTTGTTGCCAAAATACTCCTGTGGGTGTATATTGTGAAGAAATAATAATCAATATCAGCGGTTTGAGTTAAAAATCAAATCTATCACAGTGAGCTCCTTTGGATGGCTTTTTTCTACTAACTTTAAAGCTTTCCTAGCATCAGGAGTCAATGTTCGTGGTGAAGATGGATCAGGGTCCCCGCACGAAGGATGTCAAATACAGGTTTTAGTTGGCCAGTAGTGAGGTTTAGTGTAGGGCAAAGCCAATTAAATATCTCCACGCAGCAATTTTTTTTTTGAAAGGTCATTGAGAGTGGTAGCAAATGCTCCTTATTAATTAAGATTTTTGAGGCCTAATAAAAGTGTCCATAATTTGGAATCCTAGATATAATATTGGAGATCTAATTTGAACTTTTTCTCCTTAGCATGTTTAGTCCATATCATTTCAAGATTCTCTGATATATCACTAAATATGGTGAATAATTGACTTCTTGATTTAGGATGAGCAAGCAAAAAACATCATCCATATAATGGAGACACATAACGCTCTGGGTATTATTTTTGGTAGGCTGAATAACTTTATCTACATAGATTTGACACATAGTGGGGTCTATTAGCCATTCCCTGCGGCAAAACTTTCCATTGATATCTCTGATCAGGGCCATTATTGTTAATAGAAGGAACTGAAAAAGCAAACCTGGGGGTATCCAGAGGGTGCAGGAGGCAATAGAAAAGAAACAATCCTTTATTATCAAGAGTAATAAGATGGAAATTTTTTGGAATAGCTACAGGATTAGGAAGTCTAGGTTGAGTAGGGACCATGATTTTTCATGGTTTTATTAATTTCTCTAAGATCATGGTAACAATCGGCCATTTTCCTGATTTTTTCTTGATCACAAATATACGGGGGGAATTCCAGGGAGAGGTGGAAAGGTTCTATATGTCTCTGCTTATAGTTGTTCCTGAACTAGTAGGTGGGCCACTTGTAATTTCTCTTTAGATAGGGGCACACTGAGGGACCCACACTGGCTTATCAGAAAGCCATGGTATTTTTAAAATTATTTTCTCAGTGGCCCCAAGAAAAATGTCTTTTTCCTTTATGATAATGATTTCTTTTAGGGTTAAGATTACCCCGTACCTTTTGATAATGATTTATTATAGGGTTAAGATTTACACCTGTACTTTTTTTTTTTTTTTTTTTTTTTTTTTTTGGTTACCAGGGAATTGAATTTAGCAGCACTAGACCACCACTGGGCCACATCACCAGCCCTTTTTTGTATTTTATTAGAGACAGGGTCACACTGAGTTGCTAAGTGCCTCGCCATTGCTGAGGCTGGCTTTGAACTCGCGATCCTCCTGCCTCAGCCTCCCAAAGTGCTGGGATTACAGGCGTGTGCCACCACGCCCGGCTACCCTGTACTTTTTGATAATGATTTCTTTTAGGGTAAGATTACCCTGTACTTTTTGATAATGATTTTCTTTTAGGGTTAAGATTACCCTGTAGATTTTCACATTTAACATCTGCAGGCTTGGTTGCAAGGTGTACTCCCCATTTGTTGCAAAATATCTCTTCCCCATAAAGTAACTGGTAGGTTAGGTAAAACATAAGGCTGACGCCAGGCGCGGTGGCTCACGCCTGTAATCCCAGCACTTTGGGAGGCTGAGGCAGGAGGATCGTGAGTTCAAAGCCAGCCCTCAGCAATGGCGAGACACTTAGCAACTCAGTGAGACCCTGTCTCTAAATAAAAAAATACAAAAAAGGGCTGGGGATGTGGCCCAGTGGTCGAGTGCCTCTGAGTTCAATCCCTGGTACCACAAAAAAAATAAATAAATAAAAAATAAGCTGAATGTTCCTTTATGCCCTTCATCATCCTCCCATTTTAAACTTACTGCACTTTTCTCTGGGAGGTTATTATATCCCAAGCCTCTTAAACTGGTTGAAGCTTTTTGCAGAGGCCAGTGCTTGGGCCATTGCCATAGATTAATGATGGAAGAGTCAGCTCCAGTATCTATCAGTCCCTCCATCTCTATTCCTTGGATTTTTATTTTACACATAGGCCTCCTTGAACAATCCCGAACCCAGCAAGCATGGATCCTGAGTCAGTGGAACAAAATCCTCTATTGTTCCTTTTTTGAGGCATACTCATTTTAAATGAATTATGTAAATTTGGAAGGAGAAGCAGCTGAGCAATTCTAATCTCCTTGATTAACAGAACTTATACTTTGGGGTGAGCTAAGCATTATTTTTATTTCCCCTTTGTAGTCTGAGTTTATTACACCTAGGGTCACTTGCAAACCTAATAAGCTTTCAGGACTTCACCCAAGAATAAGTCCTATAGTCCCTGAGAGAATAGGTCCCCTGACTCCTGTGGGAATCAGTTGAACCCCATTTCAGGTGTTAACACTATTTGGGAGGTGGAACAGAGGTCTAATCCTGCATTTCCTCCTGTTCCTCTGGTGAGGGAGTGGATGGGTAGTAGGGGTTGTGCCGGGGAAGCATCTGAGTGGATGCTTGAGGATACTCCTCCTCCAATGCCTCGTACATTGTGGGCCCCGGGGCATTGGGCCCCGTGCCCCCATTTTTTGAATTCCTGAACAAATGATTTCCATAGATGTCAAATTTTTAATGGCATTTATTGGCCCAATGATTTCCCTTTTTATACCTGGGGCAGTGGCCTGGGCACGGTATGAGCTTGATCTTATTTCTCTTTGGGGATTTTGCCTAGAATAGCCTGATTGATTATGATAATTTTGCCTGGAATATCCTGATTGATTATAATGTCTAGGTTGAGCCCTTGTGAAATTTTGAGGGGAAGCACCTCTCATTGCAGCTGCAATCACATTTCCTGTGACAAAGGCATCATTTATATCTTTACATAGTTGTATATATATGGAAAAGATCCTTTTTATTTCTCCATGACCTGATGGCTTCCTGGCAGTATTTATTAGCATTTTTGTATGCTAATTGAACAACTAATGGCGTAAGCTTGATCAACGTCTCCAAACGCTCTACCTGCAGTTCTCAAAAGTCGATCAGCAAAGTCAGCATATGGCTCATTAGGTCCTTGAATCACTTTTTTGTTTGTTTGTTTGTTTTTTGGTACTGGGGATTGAACTCAGGGGCACTCGACCACTGAGCCACATCCGCAGCCCTTTTTTTGTATTTTATTAGAGACAGGGTCTCACTGAGTTGCTAAGTGCCTCGCCATTGCTGAGGCTGGCTTTGAACTCACAATCCTCCTGCCTCAGCCTCCCAAGTGCTGGGATTACAGGTGTGCGCCACCGCACCTGGCTTGAATCACTTTTGACAAGCTACCTTGTAGATCCCCAGGTCCTTGTAAAGTTTTCCATGCCTTTAAGGCAGCTGTATATATCTGAGCATATACACCTGGGTCATAACATTTTGAGCCTGTAAGTCTGCGAACTGCCCTTCTCCTGTGAGCATTTCTATATTATGGTCTCCAAACAGTGCAGCTGCGTTTCTTTTAGCTGTTTCTATACAAAGGTCTTGAAATTGCAATCGCCAAACCAAGTATTGCCCCCCACTTAATGCTGCTTTACATAGATTTTCCAGTCTGAGGGGGTTAAGTTAAAGGTTTTAAGGGACTCCAGCATACTCAACGTGAAAGGAGCTTGGGCCCATATGTCATTATTGCCTCTTTGAGATTTTTTATTGTTTTGAAATCTACTGACTGGTGGACTCTCTGTCCATTTTTTATTTCAAATACTGGCAGTTCCAATGTATCTGTGAGTTACCCTTGAGAGCGCATAAGTGCTCAGAAAGACTTTTTATTTCTATTTCTAGGGTATGCAAATGCCTAGTAATACCCTTCATATTTTCTGTAATGGATTCCACCCATGGGGGAGTAGAGGACACAAGTGGTTCCTCTACTTGACGGTCCTTTCTCTTTTTTTAATTTCTTTTTTCTTCTTTTTACTGGAGACTGTGCTCCCAGAATCACTCTTTGATTCCTCTTCACTACTAGTTTCATAGTTCCTAACCAGCTCATTGGAGGAGACCGTACTTTCATGGTTTGGCTCCTTCTTACTACTATCACTTTTACTGGTATCCTGAATTTCAGCTTCTAAGGAGAGTACATATTCTTCAGCTAATTTCAATAAGTTTCTGATGGCTTTTGCAGCTCTTACTTTTGAATTTACACCACTACTCTTCTCACTGGTTTTAACTGACTCAGAGGCTATGCTTTCTTGATCACCTTCACCTTTTTCTAAATCCTCCTCACTGACAACAGAGTCAGGTATATCAAGGATTCTTTCCATAGCCTCTATCACTTGGGATTTAGTTACATTCGAACCCATCTTTAGAGACTTTTCAGTTCTTACCTGTCCACTCCAAAGTTCCCCGCACTGGCCACCACTTGTCACCGCCTGAAGCGATTGCCGCTTGGAGCAACGATGCTGCGGGAATAAGTTCAGAGGCGGACTGAAAACAAACAGGCTCTTTATTCTGCTAGCCTCTCTCTCCGGCTCCAACATCAACTCCCACACGCTATCCACACTCTCCCAACCACCCAAAATGGCTCCAACCCCGTCCACAAAGTCCCGGGCCAAGTCTCACAAGATCATGCAAATGGCGCCGACCCGGTCCGCAATGTCCCAGGCCAAGTCCCACGAGAGCATGCAAATGGCACCGACCCGATCCCCAATGTCCCGGGCCATGTCTCGCGAGATCATGAAAGGTGGCAATGCTTTATGGGCTCACAGCTAACCGCAATCTTAGCTATCTCCTTAATTAGGGCTCCTACACATTATGGAAAGCAGTATGGAGATTTCTTGGAAAACCGGGAATGGAACCACCCTATGACCCAGCCATCCCACTCCTGGGTCTATTCCCAAAGAACTTAAAAACAGCATATTACAGTGACACAGCCACTTCAATGTTTATATAGCAGCACATTTACAATAGCTAGGTTGTGGAACCAACCTAGATGTCCCTCAGTTGATGAATGGATAAAGAAAATGTGGTACATATACACAATGGAATTTTACTCAGCAATAAGAGAGAATAAAATCATGGCATTTGCAGGTAAATGGATGAAGTTGTAGAATATAATGCTAAGTGAAGTTAGTCAATCTCAAAAATCCAAATACCGAATGTTTTCTCTGATATAAGGAGGCTGATTCACAGTCGTGTTGGGTCGGGGTACATAGAAAGTTTAGAGGAATGCTAGAAAGGTCAAAGGGGAGGGAGGGGAAGGAAGGGAGCAAGGGGGGATGGAGGGGGAAAAAGAAAAGGTGGTTGAATAAGATGGATCTCATTATTCTAAATGCATGATTGAAGATTTGAATGGTACAAATATACGTTGTATACAAACAGTGTTTTATAAAAAAGATGCTCTATATGTTTATTATGAACTATAATGCATACTACTATTATAAATACAACAACTTTGAATAAAAAACAAACAAAATAAATAAAAAATAAAATAAATGTAAATAAAAGAATTTTTAAAAAAAAAGACCCTAAACTTCTGATGTATGTTTCTAGAACCACCTTGAAGCCCAGTACTGGGGGAAAAAGATCATGTTGATACATGTATGGCAGTGGGAGTGTGATCTCAGAAATGATCAGGAGAGCCCAAGTCATCGCCTTTAAAGCTCTTGACTCTGCCAGCTATATGAACATGACATGCAGCTACCCTGTTTTGGCTAAACTCCAAATGAGTAAAATGGTGCCTGGCTTGGTGCTTTTAGAATGTTCTGGTTCATCTCTAGGATTTTCTACCTCACTTCTCTTTCATCTTGTCACCTTGCCCTACCTCCTGTCCCCCCATTTCCATACCTGGATGGCCTGTCTTATCTGTTTGCTCACTTTTTAGCTTTTTGTCATGTTTCTGCCCTCCCTGCCTCAGAAGCAAATACATGCACCATAAAGCAGTTTACCTATCATGATAAACTTGATTTTTGGAGAACTGACCTAGAGTTCCTGTCCCTATCCTCTGTGAACTCTCTAGATGAGATCATGCAAACCATCTGATAAGTTTGTTTCATCACTCCACTAATTTGGGGTTCACTTGGGAACTCTTTACCTTTCTACTTTTTTCACAGCATCCTCCCAGACTCACCCTAAATTGTAAATTATCTACTGTCACAGAATGGGAATAAATGGAGCTATTTTTCTGGCACTGACTTGTGGCTTGGCTCTGGATCAGCCCCTTGGTGCTAGCAGGAGTAACTAACTGAACAGTAGCATATCAGCCAATGAAAGAAAGGGCCTAGAAAATGGACTGAAGCAGGCTAGAGGGCTTATAGGACATTGCTCTGAACAGTGATAAATGACAAAGGAAGTTGGTCCAAGAATGTAGGCATGATAAATGACCTAACTAAGGTGCCTATACTACGATTCTTTTTTAATATTTATTTATTTGCTTTAGTTGTACACAATGCATTTATTTTTATGTGGTGCTGAGGATCGAACCCAGGCCACGCACGTGCTAGACAAGCACTCTACTGCTGAGCCACAAGCCCAGCCCCACGATTCTTTAACTATAAGTAACAAACCAATGTAACCTCAGGCAAAAAGGGAAATTTATTATGGTTTAAGGGTGTCTCACAAAGCCCACGTTTAAGCATATTACTGGACCTCAGGAAAGGACAGGCAACTACAAAATCTTCAGAAACTCAGACAATAGACAACATCATTTATCCTTCTCTGTAAAATGTTTCTTTCTGCCTCACCCTCTGTAAGGAGCAGTTTCCTGTGCTCCTTAGGAAGTGGAGGGACATATAGCTTTCCCGAAATGCCATGGCACTATTGTTTACTTTCTAAGATTGAGCCACAAGGAAAAATCTCTCAAATCTCAATATCTCCCCCTCTTTCTCTCTCCTACAATTTCAAATTCCTGGAAAGAAATTTTAAATAGTCAGGTGTTCATCCTTCAGCAGATCAACTTAGGCCTAGGGTTGGGACAGTAGTTATAAACCTTCAAGGATCCCACCCCTGTGAGAAAAGACAATATAAAATGGAGGACAGTTTAAGGAGTCATGTGAAGTGCATAGTAAACTCCAAAAAGGATTCGCCCAATGGCCACACAGTTCTTCAGAACCAGAAGGCATGTATCTGAAGACAAGCCTCAGAGGGCTCTGTTTCCTCGGTAACTGCTCTCAGCTTTCAGTCCTCTAAGAGTGAGGAAAACAGATTCAAACACAAGTGGAGTGGACTGGGTGTGTAACTCAGCAGTAGAATACTTGCCTAGCATATGCAAGGTCCTGGCTTTGATTCCTGGCACCACAGGGGGAAAAAAAACACAAGAGGAAGTTAAAGTAGTAAAATAAAGTGACTAGCATTTAGTGTATTGAGCCAAATCAAAATATGGCTAGGCTTGTCACGTTATATTAAATGCTCAAAAAAAATTTAGCTATTACTATGGTAATCAGAAGAAGTTAAGTGTACTTGGACACTGAGTAAAAGGGGTTGGATAAATATTTTAGATAGTTGCTGTAGAGTATGGGGAGCCTAGGAAAGATTCCCATTCTGTAGGAGAATGTGCCTCCCTAGGAACCAAGACTTGGATCTGCCATATACAATACTCTCCTCCTTGCACAGGACTGATCAACACTAACAAATACTTGGGTGTGGGCCCTAGTTTTTAAGATTCTGCGCAAACTTTCCTTTTGTTATGACAACACAACAATTACCTCATCCTTGTTACAGTTGAACCCAAGACAACTCCCCTGCCCCATTGAATTCTATTTCAGTCATTTCTACTTTAGAATCAGTCTGATTGAACTTGGAAGTTTCCTGGTATCCTTAATTATGTTCAGAAGACACGCATTCTCCTTTATAGAAACATAGGGAACACGCAAATAACAATAAGTGCACACCATCTCTCCAGATTAGCTCTTTTCTATTAGTCTCCATTTCCTGTCAATTCTTAATAATTTCAATTTGAGGGGCTGGGGTTGTGGCTCAGTGGCAGAGCACTCGCCTTGCACGTGAGTGGCCCGGGTTCAATCCTCAGCACCACATAAACATAAATGCATTGCATTGTGTACAACTAAAGTAAATAAATAAATATTAAAAAATAATAATAATAATTTCAATTTGAGAAGTTCTTTCTGACCTTGTCCTCAGATGCACCCTTTTTTGGACCTATGGCTTTCCATTGAATGTAAATAATGTACATAATAATATAAATAATTGAATTAAATCTGCCTACCATTCCCAAAGTCCTGTCCCCAGTGACTTACTTCCTCCGTGTATGCCCACCTACCTATAGTTACCACCCAGTAGTACATTCAAATTATTAATTCATTAAATGGATTAAGGATTTGAGGAGGTTACAGCTCTCATAATCTAATCACTTCATTTCTGAACATTCCTGCATTAACATGAACTTTTCAGGGAACATTAAAAATCCAAACCATAACAAGACCACCAGAAGCAGTTTTCTTTCAGCTTTACAAGTTCCAGGCCAGCCTCAGCAACTTAGCAAAGCCCTAAGCAACTCTGTGAGACCCTGTCTCAAAATTATAAAGGGGGGGCTGGGATTGTGGCTCAGCGGTAGAGCGCTCGCCTAGCACGTGTGCGGCCCGGGTTCGATCCTCAGCACCACGTAAAAATAAATGCATTGTGTACAACTAAAGCAAATAAATAAATTTTTAAAAAAATTTTTTTAAAGGCTTGGGATGTAGCTCAGTGGTAATGCATCCCTGGATTCAATCCTCAGTGTCAAAAAAAAAAAAAATCGGTGTCTTCCAACTCCAATTTCTAGGTGTCCAGTGACATGAGGCATGTTGAAATGTCACTTGTAAGGTGAAAAGTAAGCCGTTATGGCCAAAAATGAGGCAAAATACCTAGTGAGCCTCCTTGGCTACTCTGATGTGTTAAATCAGTAATTTGTAAGGCTGCTACGAGTTTTTGGTTTTGGTTTGGGGTTTGGTTGGCTTGTTTTTTGTGGGGGTTTTGTTTAAGTTGCTGAGGTTTTTAGTTCTTCCCGACCTGTGTTTACCTTCTTCTGGCCCGCGGAGAGGGCTAGGGGAAAAACACACCCCAGCGAAGGCATGATCTAGAACGGTAGGAGCCGGCTGGAGGCCCACGCCAGCCCTCACGATGGGGGACACACAGGGACGCTCCAGGGAGTTCGGGTCAAAGCACAGCTCAGTTTATTGAGGAAGATGGACGGAGTTTATAGAGGACATGGGCCAATCAGCAGAGAAATTATAGGGACACATAAGGAGCATGGGCAAATCTCATTGGGGGAACCCCTAGCCTATCCTTAGGGTGCTTTCAGTTCTCACGACATGTCAGGGGAATGCCAAGTTCCGTACCAGGAAGTGGGAGGCAACCAGAGAGTTAAAGTTCTCTATTCTTTTGGCCAATATGTTCTTAAGTCCCCAACAGTTTTTTTTTCTTTTTGGCTTTTTATGATATTGGGGGTGGAACCCAGGGTGTTCTACTATTGAGCTACACCCCCACCCCTTTTATTTTATTTTGAGACAGGGTATCACTAAGTTGTCCAGGCTGGCTTTGAACTTGTGATCCCTCCTGCTTCAGTCTCCCAAGTCACTGGAAATACAGGTATGCACCACCATGCACAGCATAATGCTGCTAATTTTGAAATGGCCAAGAGAGAGTTCCAAAGCAGGTTCAGGCTTCCATGCAAGCTGATTTGTTTCTTGAGCTCTACAATCCAGCTGATGTACAGATGAAGCTTCTGTGGCAGATAAAGATGCTCTTTGGAGCCTTCGTCAGTCCCCTATAGGTAAATCATAGTATAGGCCCTTAGGATTTTAGAGCAAACTCTTACCATACCCTCTGGAAAACTTGTTGTTTTTTTTTTTTGTTTTGTTTTTGTTGTTGTTTTTTTTTTTTTGAGAAACAGTTTTGGTTAGCATCAGATTTGTTAGCCAAGGGACTGCCTCCACCACACATCACACAGCCTTGGGAAATACAGATATTGCCAGGCCATTGCTTGCAGGCAGGGCTCTAGAACTGCCCTGGTACCAGGCAGAGATCTGTACACCAGTGGGATGGATTCATGTTTCAACTGCAGCACTGCCAGCTGTAGCATGGGCCTTGGTGCACCCCTGAGACTGTGCTAAGCCTTGTGGCTGTGAGACTCAGGTGTGACCCAACTTAGCTTCAATATAGGTGGTCAAATGACTGCCTCCACCAAGGAAGCTTAGCATAATGTATGACCTCATTCACTGGGGTAGAACATGGTGGTAAGCCCAAGACTTTGCTCTGGAACTTAGTGCTGGACTGGTGAAACATAACACTGGGCAGATCCTAAGGGTCCCCATCTCCAGGCCTGCCTGTAGGCAGGGCTTCTGGAAAATCTCTGGTGCCAGGAAAAGACACATGGCCCCAGTTCATCACCAGCTAGCATCACCAGTGGCTAGTTGAAGTGGTCTTGAGCCATAAGTCCACCTCAGTAAATAGGCAGCCAATAGCAATGTAGACCTTGGTCCTACCCCAGTGTTGTGCTGGTCTTGGTGGACTGTGGGGTCTGGATGTGACACAGTTTGGCAGCATTAGTGGCCACAAGCAGGAGACAGAAGCCTATAGTTTGTCTATCATTGGTGACTCTACAGAATCCTGCAGTGCTCAACCATAGGCCAAAAACTATAGACAAGGTATTTGGGCATGGCCCAGCCCCAGGGAGAAACTTGTGGAGACAGAGTATTCTCTCTAGGTACTCTCCTGGTTCATTCTGTACAACACACCAACAGTGTGTCTGGGACAAACCTAGGCTTATATTGCCCTCTAGTATTGAAAAACAAGTAATAACAAGCCAATAGCAGACTCAAAAAACCTAGACCTGTGTGCCATCTGGTGCGGAAATAATGGAAGTAACTATAGTCTCAGAGAAAATAAACAGCCTGCATAGAATTTAGGGAAAGACAGTCACAAATGAAACCAGATTAAGAAGACTGGAATAAATACTGTATCCTTCAATGCCCAGAGGGTGCCATATACCAGCAAGCATCAAGAACTTTCAACAAACCACAACCTCACCTAGTACTCAAAATAAGGTGCAAGAAACTAACCAGACATGGGAGAATGCTTAGAAAATTTAAAATAGTTGTTTTAAGGAATGATTACTATAGTTTTGTAGCACATTTTGAAGTCAAGTAGTGTGATACCTCCACCTTTGTTCTTTTTACTAAAGATTGCTTTGGCTATTTGAGATCTTTTGCAGTTCCATATGAATTTTGGGACTGATTTTCTATTTCTGTGAAAAATGTCATTGGAATTTTGATAGATCAGTTTGGGTAAATTTTAGTAGATCAGTTTGGGTAATATGGGCATCTTCACAATATTAATTCTTTCAATCCATGAACACAGGATTTCTTTCCATTTATTTGTGACTGCTTTAATTTCTTTAATCCATGTTTTATAGTGGACAGGTCTTTTACCTCCTTGGTTAAATGTATTCCTGTGGGGTTTTGATGCTATTATAAATGGGATTATTTTCTTGATTTATTTTTCAGTTAGTTCCTTATTAGCGTATATAAGTGCTATGATTTTTGTGAGTATTGGTCCAAGGATTGAATCCAGGGCCTTGTGAATGCTAAGCACATACTCTACCACTAAGCTACATCCCAGCCCTTATTTTTTATTTTGAGACAGGGTCTTAATAAGTTGCCCAGGCTGGCCTCAAACTTGCCATCTTCCTATCTCAGCCTCCTGAGTAGCAGGGTTTGTAGGCATATGCCACCATGCCCAGCTACAAATGCTACTTTGGTATGTTGATTTTAAATCCTGAAACTTTAGTGAATTTGTTAAATAGTTTTAACAGGGTTTTTTGGTGTAGTTTTCAGGGATTTATATATAAGATCATGCTGTCTGTGAATAGGAACAATTAAACGTCTTGATTTCCAATTTGGATGCCTTTTACATTAATCCCCTCTTATACAAAAGGAACATGTTCTGAGACCCCCAATTGATGCCTGAAACCAAAGATAATACTTGTGATGATATGAGATGATATAACCTCTGTAATGTGAAGGAGTGAGATGAGCAATATAGGTATTGTGCCATACTGTTAGGTTATTACTGACTTTCTGACAATACATCAGAAAAAGGATCATGTTCTTCAAGTGATCCAGGATCATGGATCCATGACAATGTGGGTGAGTGGGTGAATGGATGTCAACAGCAGACAATGCTGATAGTAGAGGGTCCTAATAATTGAAGGGATTTTGGTGAAATCTTTTGGAAGAACATTATAATCAGAGGTGGTTGTTCCTTTTTCTTTAACTAGTCAAAGAATTGTCACAGACGTTGAATCCTTCAGTAATTATACAGGTGGTTTAAATGTTGCATTCCATTCAAGGATCCTATTCTTTAATTTCTTTCTTTAATGTCTGTGCAATTTGAAATGCTTCAGCAAATTTTGGTAATATTCACATGTCGATTCTGCTTTAGTTTCTTCTTCCTCCTTTTACTCCACAGATGACTCAACAATTTCTTCCAACTTCTCACTTTTTAACACTTCTTAATGACCTTCTTCCACTTCTTTATTAAGCATGTTGGCAAATTCTTCTCCACTGACTTTTCTTTCTGAGTGAGTGATTTTCCTTATTTCTCCATTGATCCCTGGGAAGCCTTTAAAATTATTCACAATAAGTTCTTCCAAGCTGGATGTGGTGGCGCACACCAGAAATTCCAGCAGCTTGGGAGGCTGAGACAGGAGAATTGCAATTTCAAAGCCAGCCTCAGCAACTGCGAGGAACTAAGCAACTCAGTGAGACCCTGTCTCTAAATATACTACAAAATAGGGCTGGGTATGTGGCTCTGTGGTCTAGTGCCCCTGAGTTCAATCCCTGGTACCAATAATAATGATAATAATAATAAGTTCTTCCAGCAAGTATTCAAAGTTTCTGGTTTTAATTCATCCATTGCAGTTTAGATGAATGTTATTGCATTATCAAAAGCAAATGATTTCTAAATGCATTGCATTGTGTACAACTAAAGTAAATAAATAAATAAAATATTTTTTTTTAAAAAAGCAAATGATTTCCAACACTTCATTATGTCCAGATTAAGGTCTGCATGGATAGCTGATTGAAAATTATCAAATACCAGGTGGGTATATGTGGCCTTGACAAATTGAATAATGCCCTGGTGAAGGAGCTGAACAATAAGGTTGTATGTGGAGGTAAATATAAAACCTTGACATTTTCATTTTCATAGTAAACAGATTCAGGATGGCCAGATGCACTGTGTATTATTAATATGACTTTAAATACCAACACTTCCTCTTCAGAGTATTTTTTTTTTTTCACTTTTGGCTGAAGCATTGGTGGAACCATTCCGTAAACAAGATGGCTATCACCCACACTTTCTGATTATGTTGCCAGAATATGGGAAGATAATTTTTGGTTTTTGTTTTGCTTTTTTATTATTAACTGATACACAAAGGCATAAAAGTTGTAGATATTTTTTTTTAAAACATTTATTTATTTTACTTTTAGTTGTACACAATGCAATGCATTTATGTTTATGTGGTGCTGAGGATCGAACCGGGGCCGCGCACGTGCAAGGCGAGCGCTCTGCCGCTGAGCCACAATCCCAGCCCAAAAGTTGTAGATATTAATGGAATACTATGTAATATTCAATAAATGTATACATTATATAATTTTTAAATCAGGTTAGGCATATTAAACTCCTCAAACTCCATTCTCTTTTTTTTTTTTTTTTTTTTTTTTTTTTTTTTTTTTTGGTACAAACTCAGGGGCACTTGGGCCACATCCCCATTTTTTTTGTACTTTGTTAGAGACAGGGTGAGTTAAAGTGCCTCGCCATTGCTTTCTTTGAACTCGCGATCCTCCTGCCTCAGCCTCCCAAAGTTGGGATTACTTCTTAAAATCCTTTCTTCTTAGAATTTATTTATTTATTTATGTACTGGAGGTTGAATTCAGGGGTGCTTTACCACTGATCTATATCCCTAGTCCTTTAATTTTTTATTTTAAGGCAGGGTCTCATTAAGTTGGTCTCATTAAGTTTCTGAGTCTGGCTTCAAACTTACAATCCTCCTGCTTCAGTCTCTCAAGTTGTTGGGATTACAGGTAGGCATCCCCATACCTGACTTCTACTTTTTTTAAATGTGCAGTACACAATTGTTAAATAACAATAGTCATTATCCTGTGCAATAGTACCCCAGAGCTTTTTGCACATATATAATTGTAACTTAGTGCCTTTCCCAATTCTTCCCTCAACTTCTATGAGATCAACTTTTAAGATTCCATATATGAGCAAAATCATACAGTGTTTGTCTTTCTGTGCCTATCTTACTTCACTTGACACAAATGATCTCCAGTTTTATCCATGTTGTCACAAAACACAGGATATCATCTTTTTTTTTTTTTTTTTTGTACCGAATTGAACTCAGGGGCACTCAAGCACTGGGCCACATCCCCAGCCCTTTTTTGTATTTTATTAGAGACAGGGTCTCACTGAGTTGCTAAGTGCCTCGCCATTACTGAGGCTGGCTTTGAACTCGCGATCCTCCTGCCTCAGCCTCCCAAGATATCATCCTTTTTATGGTTGAGTAATGTCTCATTCTGTAGAAGTACCACATTTTCTTTCACCATCCAACAGTTGATGGATACTTTAGGTGTTTCAATTTCTTGGATATTGTGAATAATGCTGTGATAAGCATGAGAGAGCAGTTTTTAATACTGATTTAATCTCCTTACATTATTGGTCTGTTCAGATTTTCTGTTTCTTCATTATTCAATCTTGGTAGGTTGTATGTGCCTAAGAATTTATCCATTTCACATAGGTTATCTAATTTGTTGGCATGTAATTGTTCACAGTAGTGTCTTTTGTATTTCTGTGATATCAGTTATAATGTCTCCTCTGGCATTTCTGATTTAATTTAAGTCTTCTTTCTTTTTTCTTAGTCTAGATAAAAGTTGGTTTTCAATCAAACATAAATTCCTAGAGGGGCTGGGGTGGTGGCTCAGCGGTAGAGTGCTCGCCTAGCGCGTGCGCAGCCCGGGTTCGATCCTCAGCACCACGTAAACAAATGCATTGCATTGTGTACAACTAAAGCAAATAAATAAAATGTTTTTAAAAAAAATTCCTAGACAAATAAAAGTCTAGTAGAGGATGGAGAATGGGACAAGGGAGGAAAAAGGGGGGAGGGAAAGGGAAGAATCATGAACTGAAATAGATTTCCATGAATGTATGAATTTGTTGGGATAAACCCAACTACTATGTATAACTATAAAGCTTTAATTTTTAAAAGTTAGTTGTTTTTTTTTATCTTTTTGCAAAACCAATTCAGTTCATGGATCTTTTCTGTTGTTTTTCTAGTCTCTATTTCACTTACTGTCATCTCCCCACTTATCTGTGGGGGTATGTTTCAAGACTCCCAATGAATGCCTGAAACCATGTATAGTACCAAACCTTATATATACTATGTTTTTTCTCTATATGTCCTGCATCATTGCCATGTAGTTCCAGAGTTCATCTGTTCCTTCATGTTTTTTGCATCACTACTCTTGTACTTTGGGGTCATTATTAAGTAAAATAAGGGTCACATGAACACAAGCACTATGATACCAGGACAGCTACTAAGTAACTAAAGATTTAGGTAGCATATATATTGGGGATACACAGAGGAAGGGATGATTCACATTCTGAGCAGACAGAGTGGGGATGGCACAAGATTTCATCATGCTACTCAGAATAACATGTGATCTAAAACTTATGAATTAGATGTTTCTGAAATTTTCCTTTTAATATTTCTGGACCATAGTTGAATATGGGTAATAGAAATCATGGAAAATGAAACATCAGATAAGGGTTAACTGCTGTATTTCTGCTTTAATCTTTATTATTTTTTTCTTTATGCTAACTTTGGGATTAGTTTGTTCTTGTTTTTCTAGTTTCTTGAAGACTTATTCCAGTCTTTAAATACTGGCTTTGTCTGGGAAAGCCCTTCACCAGTTTTCCCATCCAGAGATTCTGAGAAGGCCATTTGGCATGGTCTTGGGCAAGTTTGTTGCTAGTGTCCTTAGGCAGGCTAGTACAGAAGGTAGATCAACTCTGTGGATCTTGATTCCACAGAGTTGAGCCTGATGCCTGGATCCATTTGCATAGACCAGTTTATTGAGTCTGCCAAGATGGTCCTGGAACATGTATTACTGGGACAGAGTTGAAGACTGATTCCACAGGGGCTGGCCTGGCACTATAGTGGGCCTGGAGCCTGAATCTCCGGGGGTGGGAATGGGTCGTAGAGTCATGAGGGACTGGCCTGGAGCCTGGGTCTACAAGCAAGTTCTTAAAGTCTCACTCCACAGGTTCCAGCTTGGTACTGGGGTCTACTGGTGCAGGCTTGGACCCTGGGTCTGCTGGAACAGACCTAGACCCTGAGTCCTCTGGAGCCTGAAGCTAGATGATGCTGGGGCCAGTGTGGAGCCTAAGCCTGACTTGCCCTGGTACCTGGAGCCTCTGGGGCTAGCCTGGAACTGGAGGCCATGAGAACTGACCTGGAACCTGTTTCCACTGGAGCTGGCCTGGAGGCTAGGTATGCAGGTACTGCCATAGAGGCTAGGTCCACAATGGACAGCCTAGAGTAGCCCATCAGCCACCAACTAAGAGTCAGTAAAAGGGGCTAGGTTGTGGCTCAGAGGTAGAGCACTTTCCTAACATGTGTGAGGCACTGGATTTGATCCTCAGCACCACATAAAAATAAAATAAAAGTACTGTGTCCACCTACAACTAAAAAATAAATGTTAAAAAAATGAGTCAGTAAAAAGCCGGGCGCGGTGGCGCACGCCTGTAATCCCAGCACTTTGGGAGGCTGAGGCAGGAGGATCGCGAGTTCAAAGCCAGCCTCAGCAATGGTGAGGCACTTAGCAACTCAGTGAGACCCTGTCTCTAATAAAATACAAAAAAGGGCTGGGGATGTGGCCCAGTGGTCGAGTGGCCCTGAGTTCAATCCCTGGTACCAAAAAAAAAAAAAAAAATGAGTCAGTAAAAATAAGAACCTTAGAAAGTGTTTGTCAAGGACATAGTGTATTACAAAGAGTATTGCATGCAGCTCAGCCCATTAGGCACTTTGTCCACCTCCATTGTGGTAATCAGAGTATTTGAATGAAGGCTGTGGCTGTCCATTGTCAGGCTTCCTTATACTCCATGCTCACAGTCTTGGTAGAAACAGACCATTGTTTTTCTTGTTTTGAGAATGTTGACCATCCTTTCTCCACTCCTCATTGAGCAAGAGGTGAAGACATTTCTGGGGGTTTTGTCAAGTTAGCCTCAGTAGCTGAGTATGTGGCTATTTCCTCATGGAGTTATGATTCTCCAATAAAGCCAGGGTTAACTCTACGGTATACATACCTTCTCCATTTTAACAAGGAGGCCTCTATTACTGAACCAACTTTTATAGGGAGCCTGGTCCATTACCCAGGGCATAATAAGAATCTCAATCCAAAAAGTAACTGACCCTGCTCAAGTAGGGACTCCAGCTCCAGTAAGTGCCCAGTATTCTGCCAGGAGTTGCCTCTCTAATGATGAATGCCTTTGGGATGAGTATGGGAGTCATGTCTATACATAACATTTCCTATTCATTTAGCCCAGAGGCTCCAGGAAGCAAATTTTGGAGTGGCCAAAATTTCTCATTGTAAGTAATATCCCCAAGGCACTAGTAGAAGTGCCAAAGCAATAGCTTCTTTCAGTTTATCTATTGTTGTTCAGGTCCCCCCTGAAAAATGAAAGGCTTATGGGCTTCTCAATATATGGAAACTAGCAAATATTGGTGGTGAGGAATATGTTGGCACCAAAAATCCAAATGTTAGGCTTCCTATATCAATGTGGGAGGTTTTAGTGATAGTTGCTTATCTTTTATCAGATTTAGAATAGTTTGCCCTTCTAAATTCTCCATATAGCCCCCAAATTTAACAGACTGAGAGGGGGCCTTGGCCCTCATGCAGAGCCATTGCCCATCCTCTTTCAGTGAAATGTTTATTCACAATTGTAATGATCTATAAGACAGAGCCTTGGCCAAGTCCAATGAGGAGTATGTAATCTATAATAATGCCAAACCTGAGTTTCTGGTGGAAGTGCAGGGCAGGCATTTAGATATTGTTTGCAAAGACTGTGTACAATAATTGGGATATCTAAGTTTCCCAAAGGCAAGTGAGAAAAGGTATACTATTGACCTGTGAGATGAAAGTAAATTGTGATTGACTCTCCTGTTAAATATTTTGCTGAACAAAACATGTTAGCAAAGTCTGTAACTACATATTATTCATGTTGTTATGAATGCCATTCATTAAGGCAATAATACCTGATAGGGATGCCCTAATGAAGGAAACTGTTGGGGACACTAAGAACACGTCAGCCGAAAGAATAGAAATTTAAGTCAAGGAAATGAAAACCTAACTCTCTGGCTGTCTCCCACTTCCTGATATGTGGACTTGGCCTAGCCAAGGGGTGTTGCCCTGACATATGATGAAAAATCAAACCACTACTAGGATAGGCTAGTGGCTGTTCCTCCAATGTGATCTGCTCCTGCTCCCTATGCTCCCCAATAACCTTTCTGCTGATTGGCCCATGTCTTCTATAAAGGCCATCCAACTTCCTCAATAAACCGAACTCGTGCCTTGACCAGTCTCCCTGACGCATCTGATTGTCCTCCGAAAGGAGGGCTGGGTGCAGGCGGTCAGTCAGCTCTTATCTTTCCTGATCCATCCTTGTTGGGGCATGCTCCCCCTTGTCTTGTGGGTCGAGAGGAGTCGGGGGCTAAAAACCCCAACATTCTGGTGCCCAAACAGGGGCATTAAAGGAGCAACTACCAAACCGAAAGTACCGGCGGATCGGGCCAAGCGAGTATCGAGGTAAGGGCATCCCTGAAGAGATGGGGCAAACTTATACCAAATACGATGATCCAGCCCTTAAGGCATTGAGGTTCATGCTTAAAAGCTGAGGCTTAGAGGTCTCAGATGCCCAGGCAGAAAAGGTCTGGGACACATTAACACAGGCGGCTCCCTGGCTCCCCGCTGCTAACCTTTTTGATTGGTCTACTTGGGACTGCACGGAACAACTCGTTAGAAAGAGAGAGATTAACTTGGGAGAGGGCCCGCCATTAGGGGTATACCCTACCCTTTCAGCCCTTAAGGCTTGTTTCTCTCCTGAGCCCCCCAAGGAGGTGTCTGGGGACACTGGCGGAACACCTCAGGCATCCACCTCTACACCCACTAAAACAGGCTCAGGGGGCGCCTAGATTGGGAGACATTTGATAAAGAACAACTCTATCGGGCGCGTCCTCATCCAACAAATAAAGAAGGGAACCCTAACACCCATTATAGTGGTGACCCTTTTGACCCCTTTGATTCCTGGCTAGCCCCCCCCCCCCCCGCTCTGCAGCCAACTGTCCCTGCTCTTTTTTTTTTTTTTTTTGGTACCGGGGATTGCACTCAGGGGCACTCAACCACTGGGCCACATCCCCAGCCCTTTTTTGTATTTTATTAGAGACAGGGTCTCACTGAGTTGCTAAGTGCCTTGCCATTGCTGAGGCTGGCTTTGAACTTGCAATCCTCCTGCCTCAGCCTCCCAAGTGCTGGGATTACAGGCTTGCGCCACGACGCCCGGCCAGCCCTTGCTCTTGAACCTTTAACAGACTCTGCGGGTGGCGAGTGCCCTCCACCATATTGTCACCCTCTGCCTGGGGAGCATCCACAGCCATCTTATCCAACTGGCGGGAAGCTGTTAGAACAGCCATCTTATAGTATAGGCAGAAACCCGCCTCCGCCATTTATGGCCTTCCCGGTAAATGTTAATCTGTGGAGCAATACGCCTGCTCTGTGGTATCCATGGGAGGCTCAGGACCTAAAGGAACTTTAAAAAGCTGTCTCATAGGACAGACCCAATTTGCCCTGGGCTGAAACTATCCTCCAGGGCTTAGCTCATCAACAGTACAACAACTGCGACCCCCCCCCCCCCTCAGGAAAGGCAAACCCAAAAGTTGGCAAAAGGTTTACTGGCCGCCATGGGTAATTGACTGAATGGTCCCCCTAGAAGGCAGTATAACTCTAGGAGCCCAAAATTAGAAAAAAAAAAAGTACCTTAGGCATAAGGTATCTGCTCACATTTGCACTTCCCCACCTTTCCAGACCTCAGCCTGGACTTGCATTGAAATGAAAATGGGGAAGCAAGCTTAAGCCCCAGAAGAAGGAAAAGAAAAAAAAAGTTAGCTGTTTTGACCCAGTCACTGGATCTGCACAGTTTAAAGAGTTGTATGCAGTTGCCTTAGCTTTAACTCGTGTCCATGAGCCCATGAATCTCTTTTCAGACAGCCCCTATGTAGTAAACCTGCTGCCAGCTTTGGCTTCATCTTATATTAAGCTAGATAAAAGTCCCATAACTCCCTTAATGATTCAGGTACAATCCCTGTTAAAGGGGCGTGTTGAGCCCATATTGCTATAGCACCTAAGAGGACACCAAGACTTGCCTGGGTTCCTAACATGGGGCAACCAAATGGCTGATCATTTGGCCACATTAGGGACACTGGTGGCTACGGCCCAACCCCAACAAGATCTCCAGCTGGCCCAAGGCCTTCATGACCTCACTCATCTAAATTGGAGAGGGCTACATCATAAATTTCCCTTGGTTCCTATAAAAGATCTGAAAAAGATTGTAAGGACCTATAAATCCTGTATGCCCTTCTTACAGGTCCCACCCCTCTGTCCCCTGGGGTAAATCCTAGAGGCCTGCAGCCCAATGCCATCTGGCAAACTGATGTAACCCATTATATCTTTACTTCCTTCCACCTAAGCATATCACCTTTGTATCCAATATCTAAAATTATAAACCCCAATACAAACATTCAAAGTATATTGGAGACAATATCTAAATTCTCTAATTCTGTACATTGTGACCAAATTGTGATTATCTGAATATAAAATGTCTGGTTTTAAGGTGTTAAGTATCTATAGGTTAAGCTGATAGCATTGTACAACAGGAGCATCATTAGGACTTAAGGTAAAAACAAAAGTCAAGGTTTCACAGTTCTAGAAGAAAAGATACACAAGCAGTATGAAAAAACAAGGGAAGAAAATGTCCCAAACAAATCAACATAATGCCTTAGCAGATTCCCTTGGCAAGCACAGTAGATGAAATGTCAGAGCAGGAATTCAGGAAATACATAATCTAAATGTTCATGGAACTCAAGAATGAATTCAAAAAGGAAATGAGAGAGCAAATACAGGTAGTAAAAGACCACTTTGACAAAGAACTTCATAAACAAATACAAGAAGCAAAAGATTACTTCAACAGGGAGATAGAGGTTCTAAAGAGAAACCAAACAGAAATTCTGGAAATGAAAGAAGCAATAAACTAAATTAAATGTTCTCTTGAAAGCATCACCAATAGATTAGACCACTTGGAAGAAAGGACCTCAGATAACGAAGACAAAATATACAATCTGGAAAAAATGTAGAATACACAGCAAAAATGGTAAGAAATCAAGAACAGAACATTCAAGAAATATGGGACAACATAAAAAGACCAAATTTAAGAGGGATTGGGGTAGAAGAAGGTGCAGAGTTCCAAACCAGAATGAATGAGTAATTTATTCAATGAAATAATAGCAAAAATTTTTCCCCAAACTTTAGGAATGAATGGGTAAAACCAAGTTCAAGAGTCTTACCGAACACCAAACGTACAAAATCACAACAGATCCACACCAAGACACATTATAATGAAAATACCTAACATATTGAACAAGGAGAGAATATTAAAAGCCACAAGAGAAAGGAAGCAGATTACATATAGGGGGAAACCAATTAGATTATGTTCAGATTTTTCAAACCAGACCTTAAAAGCTAGAAGATCCTGGAACAGCATATTTCAAGCTCTGAAAGAAAAGGGATGTCAACCAAGATGTCAACCAGGGGCAGAATCTCCCCAGCCCTTTTTTGTATTTTATCCAGCAAAAGTGCCTCTCCATTGCTGAGCTTTAACTCGCGATTCCTGAAGAAAGTGCTGGGAACAACCGCGCCCGGCTAAAAAGAATCTTATATCCAGCAAAATTAAGCTTTAGATTTGAAGATGAAAAAAAAACCACAACAAAGAAAAGTTAAAAGATTTCACAACTCGAAAGCCTGCACTTCTGAACATCCTGGGAAAAATATTCCATGAAGAAGAAAAGAAAAATAACAATGAAAATCAACAAAGGAAGATATTAAACAAAAGGAAATACCAACCAGAGGAGAAAACAAATCAAGCTAAATGCCATAAACAAATAAAAATGGATGGGAATACAAATCACATCTCAACAATAACCCTGCATGTTAATGGCCTAAACTCACCATTCAAAAGACACAAATTGTCAGACTGGATTAAAAGAAATGACCCAACAATATGCTGTCTCCAAGAAACCTACCTCATAGAAAAAGACATCAACAGACTAAAAGTGAAAGGCTGGGAAAAATCTTACCACTCACATGGGCTGCAAAACCAAGCAGAGGATTCCATTCTCATATCAAATAAGGTAGACTTCAAGCCAAAGTTAATCAAAAGGGACAAAGATGGATATTTCTTACTGATAAAGGGAACCATTCATCAACAAGATATAACAATTATAAATCTGTACGCCCCCAATAATGGAGCACTTACATTCATCAAACAAACCCTTTGCAAATTCAACAGTCAAATAGACCACAACACAATTATTCTAGGGGACTTCAACACACCTCTCTCACCACTAGATAGATATCCAAACAAAAGCTAAAAAAAGAAACTATAGGCCTCATTAAAACAATAACTTAGCCCGGCGTGGTGGCACACGCCTGTAATCCCAGCACATGGGAGGCTGAGGCAGGAGGATCGTGAGTTCAAAGCCAGCCTCAGCAATGGCGAGGCACTTAGCAATTCAGTGAGACCCTGTCTCTAATAAAATATGAAAAAGGACTGGGGATGTGGCCCAGTGGTCCAGTGCCCCTGAGTTCAATCCCCGGTACCAAAAAAAAAAAAAAAAAAAAAAAACACACACACACACAATAACTTAGACCTAACAGACATATATAGAATATTTCATCCCTCAGTAAGCAAATACACTTTCTTCTTGAAGGAGCTTATAATCAAGGAGATAGCTAAAGACTGCAGTTAGCTGAGAGCCATAAAAGATGTTCTAGTTTCCACCTGATATTAATACATTATTCAAAGAACTTTGTATGCCCGTGAACACTGTGTGATGCACCTGTAAGCTCGAGCTGTAAGCACTTGTCCTTGTTAAAGCTATATGTATATAACTGGTTGAGGTTGGTTAGAGTGTGTGGGAAGAAGAAGAAGGTGGTGGTTGGAGTTAGAGCGTTTGGAGTGATTGCTGGAGCCGGAGAGAGAAGAAGAATAAAAGACCTTTTTTCATTTTCATCCTGCCTCCGAATTTTCCTGTGGCGTTTGTTCCTCCAGGCAGTTTTCGCTTCAGGCAGCAACAAGTGGTGGCCTGTACGGGGAATTCGGCGGCCAGGTAAGAAAAAAGAAAATTTAAAAAAATGGGAGGGAATATAACAAAAAGTTGGCATATAAAAGCCATGAATGAAATTTTCGATATCTAGAACTCAGAGGATAGTGAGAAAAGTGAACAAGAAAGCATATCCTCTAACTCAGTTGAGACTAGCAAGGAGAGTAGTAATGTAAATTCAAAAGTAAGAACTGCAAAAGCCATCAGAAACTTAATAAAATTAGCCGAGGAGTATGTACTCTCCTTAGAAGCTGAAACTCAGGATACTAGTGAAAGTGATAATAGTAACAAGGAGCCAAACCATGAAAGTACGGTCTCCTCCACTAAGCCGGTTAGTAATTATGAAGCTAGTAGTGAAGAGGAACCAAAAAGTGATTCGGGGAGCACAGTCTCCAATAAAAAGAACAAAAAGAAATTAAAAAGGAGAAAAGACCGTCAAATAGAGGAACCACTAGTGCCCTCTGCTCCTTCATGGATAGAATCCCTAACAGAAACAATAAGGAGTATTGATCAGAGTGTACGTGCCCTTGAGGTAGAAATTGGCAGCCTTTCTGAGCACTTATACGCTCTCGAACAACATAGACCGCAGGAGCACCTAGAACTGCCAGTATTTCAAAATGAAGAGGGACAAAGATATCACCAGTCCCTAGACTTTAAAACAATAAAGAATTTTAAAGAGGCGGTAATGACCTATGGGCCTCAAGCTCCGTTCACATTAAGTATGATAGAGTCACTTAACACCCTAATCTTAGCCCCCTCAGATTGGAAAAGTCTATGCAAAGCAGTACTAAGTGGGGGACAATACCTAATCTGGAAAACTCAATTCCAGGAACCTTGTTCAGAAATAGCGAAGAGAAATGCTGCAGCAGGTTTCCCTCAACGCAATATACATATGCTCACAGGGGAAGGTCAGTTCGCCAAACTACAAAATCAGCTACAATACGATCCCGGTGTGTATGCCCAGATACACACAGCATCTGTCAAAGCCTGGAAGACAATATCAGGCACAGGAGATCTGCAAGGCAGCCTATCAAAAGTTATACAAGGGCCTAACGAACCTTATGCTGATTTTGTAGATAGACTCTTAAAAACAACATCTAGAATTTTCGGCGAAGTCGAGCAAACTATGCCCCTAGTTATCCAATTAGCACACAAGAACGCTTATAAATATTGCCAGGATGCAATAAGGCCATGGAGAAGTAAAAAAGACTTATCAATTTATATCAGACTGTGCAAAGACATTAACGAGGCTGTTATCACAGGCAACGTAATTGCTGTAGTGATGAAAAGTTCCTCCCCTCAAAATTCCCAAAGGATTCAACCTAGAACAGGATATTCCAGACAAAATTATTATAATAAACCAAGATATGCTAAGCAATATCCCCCAAGGGTAATAAGATCAAATTCATACCACGCTCCAGGCCGATGCCCCAGGTGCAAAAAGGGTATACATTGGGCCAATCAATGCCATTCCAGATATGATATATATGGAAATGATTTGTCCAGGATTTCAAAAAATGGGGCACGGGGCCCAATGCCCTGGGGGCCCACAAATGTTCAAGGCATTAGAGGAGGAATGCCCTCAGATCCAGATGATTCCTCGTCACAATCCCTCCTACCCATTAACTCCCTTGTCAGAGGGACAAGAGGAAGTGCAGGATTAGATCTCTGTTCTACCGCCCAGATGGTCCTGACACCTGAAATGGGGGTTCAGCTGATTCCTACGGGAATCAGGGGACCTCTCCCCTCAGAAACTGTGGGACTAATCCTTGGGCATAGTTCCAAGAGTTTATTAGGCTTTAATGTTATACCAGGGGTTATTGATTCAGATTATAATCAATAACCCCTGAGATTAAAATAATGCTAAGAGATTAAAATAATGCTAAGTACACACAGGGGCATCATCTCCGTAAATCAAGGAGACAGAATCGCACAGCTGCTCCTTATTCCCAGTCTCCATAATTCTTTTAAAAGCATGCCACAAAATAGAAATAGCAGAGCATTCGGTTCCACTGGTTCAGGACCTATGCCTTTCTGGGTTCAGGATTGTTCACAGAGGCCTATGGGCAAAATAAAAATTCAAGGTATAGAGATGGACGGGCTGATTGATACAGGAGCTGATTCTTCCATCATAAATCTACAACAATGGCCTAAGCACTGGCCTCTACAGAAAACCTCAACCAGTTTAAGAGGCTTGGGATATAGTAATACCCCAGCACAAAGTGCTGTAATATTAAATTGGCAAGACAATGAAGGCCAATTTAATAAGGCCAACCTTATGTATTAAACAGCTTGCCAGTTACCCTATGGGGAAGAGATATCTTACATCAAATGGGGCTACACCTAGCAACCAAGCCTGCAGGTGTTAAGAATAAAAATCCTAATCATAGTAAAAAAGGCAAAGGACATTTTTTCTAGGGGCCACTGAGAAAACAATTTTAAAAATACCATGGCTTTCTAATAAGCTAGTTTGGGTCCCTCAGTGGCCCCTATCCAAAGAAAAATTGCAAGCGGCCCATCAATTAATTAAAGAACAATTAGAAGCAGGACACACAGAGCCTTCCACCTCTCCTTGGAATTCTCCCATATTTGTAATTAAAAAAAAAAAAAAAACGGGAAAATGGAGACTATTACAAGACCTAACACATATTAACAAAACAATGCAAATTATGGGCCCTACTCAACCTGGACTTCCTAATCCTGTAGCTATTCCAAAAAACTATTACCTTATAATTCTTGATATAAAGGACTGTTTCTTTTCCTTTCCCCTACATCCTCTGGATGCCCCCAGGTTTGCTTTTTCAATTCCTTCTATCAATAATAATGGCCCTGATAAAAGATATCAATGGAAAGTATTGCCGCAGGGAATGGCAAACAGCCCTACAATGTGCCAACTATATGTAGACAGAGCTATACAGCCCATTAAAAACAAATATCAAGACCTCATGTGTCTACACTACATAAACAATGTTTTATTAGCTCACCCTAATCAACAAATCTTATTTAATATATTTAGTGAAATAACAAAAAATCTAAAAAAATATGGATTATATATAGCAGAAGAAAAAGTTCAAAGCAGATCACCTATACTATATTTAGGCTTTAAAATCATGGATACTTTTGTTAAACCCCCCAAAATTCTAATAAGTAAAGAACATTTGACCACCCTCAATGATTTCCAAAAACTACTGGGAGACATTAATTGGTTTTACCCTACACTAAGCCTCACTACTGGACAATTAAAACCTTTATTTGACATGCTTCGCAGGAACCCTGATCCATCCTCACCACGAACATTAACTCCTGATGCCAGGAGAGCTCTAAAATTAGTAGAACAGGCCATTGAAAGATCCCATTGTGATAGATTTGATTTTGCTCAACTACTAATATTGATTATTATCCCTTCACAATATACACCCACAGGAGTATTTTGGCAACAGGGACCTATATTATGGATACATTTGCCTGTCTCTCCTAAAAGTACAATTGAGTCTTATACCTCCATGGTGGCTAAACTTATTCTCCAAGGACTTAAGACCTCTACTAAAATATTTGTAATTCATCCCACTACTATTATTACTCCTTATTCATTGTCTCAGGTTGAATATTTGTGCTTCAATGATAATGATTGGGCTATAGCTAGATGCTCTACTTCTGCAAATTTTGACAATCATATTCCTAAATCTCCTATACTGTCCTTTTGTATCAATCATCCTATCATATTCCCACAGGTAATAAAAAATCAACCCATTCCTAAAGCATTTAATGTATTTACAGATGGATCCTCTAACAGTACTACTGCAGTAGTCACTCAAAATGAAAAAATGTTTCATATCACTAATCGAAAATCAGCTCAATTAGTGGAACTTGAAGCTATAATAATAGCTCTGGAAAATTTTAAAGAACAGCCTATGAATATTTTTTTCAGACATCCACTATATTGTACATGCTGTCTCTAAATTGGAGCTAGCAGGTCCAATAGCACCACATACTCCAGCTTTTAAATTGTTTTCTCAAATCCAAAATCTCCTATGGCAACGAAAAGAACCTTTATTTATAGGTCACATAAGAGATCACACTAATCTGCCTGGTCCTCTCCATGAAAGTAATCAAAAAGCTGATGCCCTCACTAAAACAATATTTATATTTACTACAGTACAACAAGCTACTTTATTTCATTCCCAGTTCCATGTTAACAGCACTACCTTAAGACAAAAATGTAAAATCACAAAAGAACAAGCTCGTAGAATTGTAAAAGAATGTCTATCTTGTGTAACACATTTGCCCAATCCACATTATGGAGTTAACCCATGAGGTTTAATGCCCAATCATTTGTGGCAGATGGATGTCACTCATGAGCCAAGTTTTGGAAAATTACGATTTATTCATATCACCATAGATACATGCTCAGGCATGATTTTTGCTTCTTTACATTCCGGAGAAAAAGTTAAAGATACTGTATCTCATTGTCTGCAAGCTTTTGCTGCATTGGGCATCCCCAAAATGCTTAAAACAGATAATGGCCCTGCATATACATCCACATCCTTCAAACAATTTTGTATAAAATTTAATATTATCCACAAAACAGGTATTGCCTATAATCCTCAGGGACAAGGAATAATTGAAAGAGCAAATCGGACACTTAAAAATATGTTATCAAAGCAAAAAGATGGAAACTGGAAAAATCCTAAGGACAGATTGGCAGTTGCCCTGTTTACCCTAAATTTCTTAACTTTAGATTCTAATGGATATTTGGCTGGAGATAGACACTGGAACCCACGCCAACAACATAAACCTTTGGTTTACTGGAAGGATGTTCTCTCAGGTACATGGAAGGGTCCAGACCCAGTATTAATTTGGGGGAGAAGATCTGTTTGTGTTTTTCCAAAGCACGAATCCTCTCCAGTATAGATACCATCTAGATTGATAAAGCAGGTACAAAGTCAAAAGGATCGAGATGAAGTTATTGAGGAGTCTAGATTGAATAAACAAGTACAAAATCAAGAGGACTAAAATGAAGGTATGGAGTGATTCCCTTAAAAGCATCCTCCATTAAATTCACAACTTAAATTTTATTCTTCCTGGTCGGGACTAGAAGATCTCTCTTTAGTGTATACACAATTGTATTTTTTTTCTTTTTATATATGTCTTTATGTCTGTGCACTTGTCTAAATTTCATGTTAATGTGATGTCACAAATATATGTTTATATGTGCATCTGTCTAGTGTGACGTCACAAATAATTAAGCTCTTATGGAAAAAAATAGATAGCTATAGATCCAAATAACATTAATTCATTTAAGCTTAGAATATTCTAATTAGATAATCAATATATAATATAGATAGATAGATAGATATTCATATAAGTTTAGAATATTCTAATTAGATAATCAATTATAATGATAATCAATTTTGATTTATAGTTGTCTCCAGGACTTCTCTTCAGCTGTGAATATGATTAATGTTGTATAACCTGATATTTTGGTGTTTTGACATAGAATCATTTATTTGTTATTAACTTCTTTTGTTTAATAGCTGATTAATTTGAATTATTTCAACAGGTATAGGATTTCTGTATATATAGACACTCGAGGATTCCAGCTAACAAATTATTTTTCCAAAGTGCCTTTAGCTTTTCTTTATCTTTTTTTTTTTTTTTTTTTTTTTTTTTTTTTTTTTTTTTTTTTTTTTTGGTACTGGGGATTGAACTCAGCGGCACTCGACCACTGGGCCACATCCCCAGCCCTTTTTTTGTATTTTATTAAAGACAGGGTCTCACTGAGTTGCTAAGTGCCTCGCCATTGCTGAGGCTGGCTTTGAACTCACGATCCTCCTGCCTCAGCCTCCCAAAGTGCTGGGATTACAGGCGTGCGCCACCACGCCCGGCTAGCTTTTCTTTATCTTTAATGCAGTAAACACCCTCAGTTTCTCTTTGATTATTTCTGAATGTGATATTTTGCCAGCTTATGTTTGTGGGAGCTTAAGCAGCAATGTGTGTGAGCAGAGATCAACTTTTATTTTCTATTCTAATAATTTTTTTTTTTAGTTTGACAGCTCACCTTTTGATCTCAGTGCTGGAATAGCACTGCCTTTCCCTTAATAATGGATGTTTCAGTTTTTAGGTAGCGGGCCCTGAAGATTTGCCGGTGGCAGTGTCTAGACATAAAAAAGACGGCTGCTGCTACAACTGCAGGGACCGCAGTCACTGCAAGCATCCCTGCTGCTCAAGCATTGAACAACCTCACCAGCAGTGTGGCCTCTGCTCTGCATGCATGGGGCCTCTTGAATCTATGGGTTATAACTTACGGACATTTTGATTTTCCATTATTTTGGGACATTACAGGACAATGCCTTGCAGGTATTTGTCTAAGAGAAATCAGTGCGTTACTTGATGAAACTAAGGGCAGCTGATTCGCTTAAAGACTCTATGGAAACTTGGCTCGTCAGCAGTAGGCTTGCCGCCTTAAAGCCACAGCATCTCCTAAAAATTGGACGGCTGTTAGTCAACACACAGTTGATCCTGAAGGGCTCGATTGGATGGCTGATTAGCCTATGATGGGTAAGATCCCCAGAGAGGGGACAACCTAAGACATGGCACAGTTGCACGGGACAGTCTAATGTGGCCGGCATGTCAACCTAATCCAGGAGTCAGGACAGCCTCAATTCCCATGACGGGTAAGAATGTCAATTGCACATGGACGTCCTAGAACATCCCCTCTTTTAAAACTAAAGTGGGGAAATGAAGGAGCCTATAATCAAGGATATAGCTAAAGATTGCGGTTAGCTGAGAGCCATAAAAGATGTTCTAATTTCCACCTGATATTAATACATTATTCAAAGAATCTTTGTATGCCCGTGAACACTGTGTGACACACGTGTAAGCTCGAGCTGTAAGCACTTGTCCTTGTTAAAGCTATATGTATATAACTGGGTGAAAGCCAGGCACGGTGGCGCACGCCTGTAATCCCAGCACTTTGGGAGGCTGAGGCAGGAGGATCGCGAGTTCAAAGCCAGCCTCAGCAATGGTGAGGCACTTAGCAACTCAGTGAGACCCTGTCTCTAATAAAATACAAAAAAGGGCTGGGGATGTGGCCCAGTGGTCGAGTGCCGCTGAGTTCAATCCCCGGTACCAAAAAAAATAAAAATAACTGGGTGAGGCTGATTAGAGTGTGTGGGAAGAAGAAGAAGGTGGTGGTTGGAGTTAGAGTGTTTGGAGTGATTGCTGGAGCTGGAGAGAGAAGAATAATAAAAGACCTTTTTTCATTTTCATCCTGCCTCCGAATTTTTCTGCGGCATTCGTTGCTCCAGGCAGTTTTCTCTTCAGGCAGCAACATCTTCTCAGCAGCACATGGCTCTTTCTCCAAAATAGACCATATATTATGCCACAAGGCAACGCTCAGCAAATATAAAAAAGTAGAGATACTACCTTGCATTCTATCAGGCCATAATGGGATGAAATTGGAAATCAATGATAAAACAAGAAACAGGGCTGGGGTTGTGGCTTAGCGGCAGAGCGCTCGCCTCGCACGTGCGCGGCCCGGGTTCGATCCTCAGCACCACGTAAACATGAATGCATTGTATTGTGTACAACTAAAGCAAATAAATAAATATTAAAAAAAAATAAGAAACAAAAAAAAACTACTCCAACAACTGGAAGCTAAACAACATGCTACTGAATGAACAAGGGGTTGAAGAAGACATCAAGGAGGAGATTAAAAAATTCCTAGAGGTAGGAGCTGAACTGTGGATCTCTTTGCAGCAGTGGCACGAGAGCAGAGTCTGAGCTGCAGCAGCACAAGTCATGGCTGGACAAGCATTTAGAAAGTTTCTTCCACTTTTTGACCAAGTATTGGTCGAAAGGAGTGCAGCCAAAACTGTAACCAAAGGAGGCATTATTCTTCCAGAAAAACCTCAAAGAAAATTATTGCAAGCAACAGTAGTAGCTGTGGGATCAGGCTCTAAAGGAAAGGGTGGAGAGATTCAGCAAGTTAGTGTGAAAGTTGGATAAAGTTCTTCTCCCAGAGTATGGAGGCACCAAAGTAGTTCTAGATGACAAGGATTATTTCTTATTTATAGATGGTGACATTCTTGGAAAGTATGTAGACTGAAACAAATCACTGTTGAAATGTCATCCTATGAAGCTGCCCATTCCACTGAAGTTCTGGACTCTTTCATCATGTAACTAATTTCCATGTCTCTTTTATAATAAACTGATGATAATCTAATAAAATCCACTGTCTCAAAAATTTGGTTTCCCTGTACTTGTGTAAACATTTCCAAATAAAACATGTAATGAATGGTTTAAAAAAATTACTAGAGGTAAATGAGAACACAGATACATCATATATAAATCTCTGGGACAGTGTGAAGGCAGTTTTAAGAGGAAAATTCATTGCATTGAGTTCATTCCTTAAAAGAAAAAAAAACCAACAAATAAATGACTTAACATCACACCTCAAAGCATTAGAAAAAGAAGAACAGATCAAAAATAAGAGCAGTAGAAGACAGGAAATAATTAAAATCAGAGCTCAAATTAATGAAATTGAGACTAAAGAAACAATTCAAAGAATTGACAATAATAGAAGTTGGTTCTTTGAAAAAATAAATAAAATTGACAGACACGTAGCAATGCTAACAAAAAGAAGCGAAAAAACTCAAATTACTAACATCCATGATGAAAAAGGAAATATCACAACAAACACCTCATATTTACAGAAGATAATTAGAAATTACTTTGAAAACTTGTACTCTAATAAAATAGAAAACATTGAAGGCATTGACAGATTTCTAGAGTCATGTGAATTGCCCAAACTGGAACTGGAGGCTATACACAATTTAAACAGATCAGTTTCAAGCGAGGAAATAGAAGACACCATCAAAAAGCTACCAACTAGAAAAAGCCCAGGACCTGATGGGTTTACAACTGAGTTCTACAAGACCTTCAAAGAAGAACTAATACCAATACTCTTCAACTTATTTCAAGAAATAGAAAAAGAGGGAGCTCTCCCAGACTCTTTCTATGAGGCTAATATTACATTAATTCCAAAGCCAGGCAAAGACAGACAAAAAAAGAAAACTTCAGGCCAATATCTTTAATGAACATAGATGCAAAAATTCTCAACAAAATTCTTGCAAATCGAATACAAAAACATATCAAAAAGACAGTGCACCATGAACAAGTGGGGTTTATTCCAGGAATGCAAGGTTGGTTCAACATACGGAAATCAATAAACATAGTACATCACATCAATAGACTTAAAGATAAAAACCATATGATCATCACAATAGATTCAGAAAATGCATTTGACAAAATACAACACCCCTTTATGTTCAAAACACTAGAAAAACTAGAAATAACAGGAACATATCTCAACATTATAAAACCTATTTATGCAAAGCCCCAGGCTAACATCATCTTAAATGGAGAAAATTTGAAAGCATTCCCTCTAAAACCTGAAACAAGACAGGGATGCCCCCTTTCACCACTGTTATTTAACATAGTACTTGAAACTCTGGCCAGAGCAATTAGACAGACAAAAGAAATTAAAGGGATCCACATAGGAAAAGAAGAGCTCAAATTAGCACTATTTGCCGATGACATGATAATATACCTAGAAGACCCAAAAAAACTCTACCAGAAAACTTTTGCAACTAGTAAATTAATTTGGCAAAGTAGCAGGATACAAAATCAATACCCATAAGTCAAAGGCATTTTTGTACATCAGTGACAAATCCTCTCAGAAAGGGAAATGATAAAAACTACCTCATTTACAATAGCATAAAAAAAATAAAATAGGGGCTGGGGTTGTGGCTCAGCGGCAGAGCACTCGCCCTCGCACGTGCGCGGCCTGGGTTCGATCCTCAGCACCATGTAAACATAAAATGCATTGCATTGTGTACAACTAAAGGAAATAAATAAATATTTAAAAAAAAAATAAAATAAAATAAAATACCTGGGAATCAACTTAACAAAAGAGGTGAAAGACCTCTATAAAAAAAAAAACTATAGAACAATAAAGAAAGAAATTATAGAAGACCTCAGAAGATGGAAAGACCTACCTTGTTCTTGGATAGGCAGAATTAATATTGTCAAAACGTCCATACTACCAAAAGCATTATAGATTTAATGCAATTCCAATCAAAATCCCAATGACATTCCTCAAAGAAATAAAAGAAGCAGGGGCTGGGGTTGTGGCTTAGCAGTAGAGCACTTGCCTAGCATGCATGTGGCCCTGGGTTCGATCCTCAGCACCACATAAAAATAAACAAATAAAATAAAGGTTTTGGGCTGGGATTGTTGCTCAGCGGTAGAGCACTCGCCTAGCACGTGCGCAGCCTGGGTTCGATCCTCAGCACCACGTAAAAATAAATAAAGGCATTGTGTACAACTAGTAAATAGATAAATTTTTTTAAAAAAAAGGTATTGTGCCCAACTACAACTAAAAAATAAAAATTTTTAAAAAAATAGATAAAGCAGTCATGAAATTCATCTAGAAAAATAAGAGACACAGAATAGTAAAACCAATCCTTAGCAAGAAAAGTGAAGCAGGTGGCATCACCATACCAGACTTTAAATTATACTATAGAGCAATAGTAACAAAAACAGCATGGTATTGGCACCAAAACAGATGGGTAGGCCAGTGGTACAGAATTGAGGACACAGAGACTAATACATATAATTTCGGCTATCTTATATTAGACAAAGGCGCCAAAAATGTACAGTGGAGAAAGGATAGCCTCTTCAACAAATGGTGCTGGGAAAACTGGAAATCCATATGCAACAAAATGAAATTAAACCCTTATCTCTCACCATGCACAAAACTCAATTCAAAGTGGATCAAGAACCTAGGAATTAGACCAGAGACAATATGCCTAATAGAAGAAGAAGTAAGCTCCAATTTCCAACATGTCAGATTAGGCCCCAAATTCCTTAATAAGAATCCTGTAGCGTAAGAATTAATATCAAGAATTAATGAATGGGATAGATTCAAACTAAAAAGCTTCCTCTCAGCAAAAGAAACAATCAGTGAGGTGAATAGAGAGCCAACTAATTGAGAACAAATATTTAATACATGCACATCAGATAGAGCACTAATTTCTACAATATATAAAGAACTCAAAAAACTTAACTCAAAAAAAAAAAAAAGAAAGAAAGAACCCAATCAATAAATGGGCTAAGGAATTGAAAATACACTTCTCAGAAGAAGATACACAATTAATCAACAAATACATGAAAAAGTGCTCAACATCGCTGGCAATTAGAGAAATACAAATCAAAACTACTCTAAGATTTAATTTCACTCCAGTCAGAATGGCAGCTATTAAGGACACAAACAACAATAAATGTTGGAGAGGATGTGGAGAAAGACACACTCATACATTGTTGGTGGAACTGCAAAATGATGCAACCATTATGGAAAGCAGTATGAAGATTTCTTGGAAAACCGGGAATGGAACCACCCTATGACCCAGCCATCCCACTCCTGGGTCTATTCCCAAAGGACTTAAAAACAGCATATTACAGTGACACAGCCACTTCAATGTTTATAGCAGCACAATTCACAATAGCTAGGTTATGGAACCAACCTAGATGTCCCTCAGTAGATGAGTGGATAAAGAAAATGTGGTATATGTACAAAATGGAATTTTACTCAGCAAAAACAGAGAATAAAATAATGGCATTTGCAGGTAGATGGATGAAGTTGGAGAATATAATGCTAAGTGAAGTTAGTCAATCTCAAAAATCCAAATAATGAATGTTTTCTCTGATATAAGGAGACTGATTCACAGTGGTTTGGGGTCGGGGTACATAGGAGGATTAGAGGAACACTAGAAAGGTCAAAGGGGAGGGAGGGGAAGAGAGGGAGCACAGGGGGATGGAGGGGAAAAAATAAAAGGTGGTAGAATAAGATGGATATCATTATCCTAAATGCATGATTGAAGACTTGAATAGTACGAATATACTTTTTTTTTTGTTTTGCTTTGTTTTTTTGTTTTTTTGGTACCCGGGATTGAACTCAGGGGCACTTGACCACTGGGCCACATCCCCAGCCCTTTTTTGTGTTTTTAATTAGAGACAGGGTCTCACTGAGTTATTAAGTACCTCAGCCATTGCTGAGGCTGGATTTGAACTCGCAATCCTCCTGCCTCAGCCTCCCAAAGTGCTGGGATTACAGGCGTGCGCCACCGCACCCGGCTCGAATATACTTTGTATACAGTGTTATGTAAAAAGATGCTCTATATGTGTATTGTGAATTGTAATGCATACTACTATAATAAATACAACTTTGAATAAAAAATTCAATTAAAAAAAATTAAAATAAAAAAATAAAACATGAGTGCTAGCCAAGCAACGTGGCACACACCTGTAATCTCAGAGACTTGGGAGGCTGAGGCAGGAGGATCACAAGTTCCAGGCCACCCTCAACAACTTAACAAGACTCTGTCTCATAATTTAAAAAAAAAAAAAAAAAAAAAAAAAAAGGACTGTGAATGTAGCTCAGAGGTAAAGTGCCTCTGGGATCAATTCCCAGAACCAAAAAAAAAAAATTGTTTCGGCTGATTAGGGTGGTTGGGGTACCCATATCCAACAGGTTCATTAAGCATTATTTTTAGAACCCAAGTCACAGTTAATATGGTAAAAAGGTGATTTTCTGCTAGATGGGGCATATTTTCATGACCATTGGATCTCTACTGTGGGAGTGGGTCACTGTCACTGTCAAGAGATCAAAAACAATGATGGAGGGGCTGGGATTATGGCTCAGTGGTAGAGCGCTCGCCTAGTACGTGCGCGGCCCCTCGCCTAGTACGTGCGTGGCCCGGGTTCGATCCTCAGCACCACGTAAAGAATAAATACATTGTGTACAACTAAAACAAATAAATAAATATTTAAAAAAAAAAAAAACAACGATGGAAAATAAAACTGCTTTCAAATGGGAAGTATAAGTCTAGTAAATATTGTAATCATTACATTGATTTACCAGAAATCATTCATTCGGGAATACTCTTGTCCCATTAGGTCCAATAGAACCTCTCTTATTCATCTCTGGATTCATGCTTAAGCAAGGTCCTGGTTGTAGGTGCTTTGTTTGGCCTAGAAGGAAGGTGACCTCATTGTTGATAATAATTTTGATTTAGGCCAGTTTGTTTGTATAATTAACAGGCAGCTCTTGGATTTGAGTTTGTCTTTCGTGAGCTTTTACTAAATTCAGGTAATCTATTGCCTCCTTAATGTTTTAGCACTAGCCATCACTGCCAGTAAAGAGAACATATATTTTTCAAGAATCCTCCTGGGAAAAAAATATGTGGATTCAAGAATCAATTCAACCTCCTCTGGACTTGCCAAGTCATCATACCAAGTTATCTGATAAGCCCACTTCAACATCCTCAACTGGTAGAGATCATTGGCCTTAGCTAACATTTTCCATTGATGGTTGGCCCAGGCTGTTATAAGGCCTAATATAGCATGGGTAGCCTTCCAAGGCATAAAAATCCACATCAACAAGGACAAGGTCCAAAGCCTCCTCTGGGAGTCATTACTTACAACATTCACAACAAATTGTGCAGGATCTTTTAGTAGAGATACCACTTCTCCATTTCATACTATGGCAGTCAACTGTTTAATGCTAGCCCCCTTTAGGTAAAGCTAGTTCCTTACCAGTTATCTTCTATACAGTTGGTAGTCCCTTTTATTTGGTTCCTAGGCAAGTTCTTTAAGGAGAGACTAGGCCTTAGGGTGAGAGAGAAGATACATATGTCTTATCTACCCAATAAGAACCAGTAAAGAAAACATGGTATATATACACAATGGAATATTTTTTTAAAATATTTATTTATTTACTTTAGTTGTACACAATGCGATGCATTTATGTTTATGTGGTGCTGAGGATCGAACCCGGGCCGCGCACGTGCAAGGCGAGTGCTCTGCCGCTGAGCCACAACCCCAGCCCCCACAATGGAATATTACTCAGCAATAAAAGAGAATAAAATCGGGGCTGGGGTTGTGGCTCAGTGGCAGAGCGCTCGCCTCGCACATGCACGGCCCGGGTTCAATCCTCAGCACCACGCAAACATAAATGGAACATAAATGCATTGTATTGTGTATAACTAAAGTAAATAAATAAATATTTTTTAAAAAAGAGAATAAAATCATGGCATTCGCAGGTAAATGGATGAAATTGGAGAATATAATGCTAAATGAAGTTAGCCAATCTCAAAAATCCAAATGCTGAATGTTTTCTCTGATATGAGGAGGCTGATTCACAGTGGGGTTGGGTTGGGGAGCATAGGAGATTAGAGGAACACTAGAAAGGTCAATGGGGAGGGAAGGGAACGGAGGGGGCAAGGGGGTAGAATGAGAGGGATATTATTACCCTAAGTACATGTATGAAGACAAGAATGGTATGAATATATTTTGTATACAACCAGAGATATGTAAAAATGTGCTCTATATGTGTATTATGAATTGTAATGCATTCTACTGTCATATACAACTTTAAATAAAAAAAATAAAAAAAGAACCAGTACTTCATACTAATTAGAATAAATTATACTCCATGTATGTATGATATGTCAAAATACACTCTACTATCATGTATACTTAAAAAGAATAAATTTATATATATATATATGTATATGTGTGTGTGTGTATATGTGTATATATATATATATATATATTTTTTTTTTTTTTTAAAGAACCAGTACCTCCATCTTGGCCCTCCCCTTCTGTCTTTTCTGTTTTTATTGCTTTGTGAATGGTTAGTAGCAAAACAGAGGACAAATCATCTCAGTCACTAGAGTAGTGATGTGGTGCTGCTTTTGCCTCCAGGGGAGACCACTCCTCCTTCCTTTCCAACTCCCCCCTACCCACCCCCACCTGGCCCCCTACAGTCTCTTCTCCCCAAGTGTCATGCTGATGAGAAGCTGCCTAGAACAAGGTCTACCATGTATCTTTTGGAGTGTTTTTGTTTGGTTGGTTGGTTAGTTGGTTGGTTGGGTGGGTGGTTGGTTTTGGTACCAGAGATTGAACCAGGGGCATTTAACCCCTGAACTATATCCCCAGCCCTTTTTATTTTGAGACAGGGTCTCACTAAGTTGCTTAGGGCCTCGCTAAATTGCCTTGGCTGGCTTTGAACTTGCAATCCTCTGCCTCAGCCTCCTGAGTTGCTGGGATTACAGGCATCTGCCACCACTCCTGGCTCTACCATGTATCTTGTGGTTTGGAGAACTTATTCAGCAGGATAGTGACTTCCTTGGGAGACCTAGAAGTGTTGGGGACTTAAGAACACATCGGCCAAAAGAATAGAAAAACTTAACTCTCTGGTTGCCTCCCACTCCCTGATAGGAAACATGGCCTAATCAGGAGGCATTCCCCTGATGTAAGATGAGAACTGAAATCACCCCAAGGATAGGCCAATGGCTCCACCAATGGCATCTTCCCATGCTCCTTATGTGTCCCTATGATCTTTCTGCTGATTGGCCCATGTCCTCTATAAGACTGTCCAAACTTCCTCAATAAACTGGGTTCATGCCTTGACCATTCTCCCTGACCTGTCTGTTTGTCCTATGAAAGGAAGGCTGGGTGTGGGTGGTCAGTCGGCCTTTACCTTTCCCAAGTTCACCTCCACTGGGGCGTGTTTCCCCCAGTCTTCTCCGCCGGCCGGAGGAGCCTATCCCGGGTTGGGGGGGAGCTAAAGACCCCAGCAACTCAAAAAAAGACCCCAAAAAGAAGGAACAAAAATATAAATTTCTTTGCCTGGGCACAGTGGTGCACAACTGTAATCCCAGCAACTCAGAATGCTGAGACACAGGGATCACAAGTTCAAGGCCAGCCTTGCCAATTTAGCACCACCCTGTATCAAAAATAAAAAAGGACTGGAGCTGTAACTCAATGGCAAAGTGCCTCTGGGTTCAATCCTCAGTACTTTGAATAATAATAATAATAATAATAATAATAATAATGCTTTAGGAATGACTGTGTAGCTCAGTAGAGAACACTTACCTAGAATGCCCAGGTCACTGACTTCAGTTTCCAGCAGAATAAAGAAAAAAAGTAAGTAAATTTTAGCCAGCTCAGCCCAAGGGTTAGGATTTTTTTTGTGTGTGTGTGTGTGTGGTACCGGGGATTGAACTCAGGGGCACTTGACCACTGAGTCACATCCCCAGCCCTTTTTTTGTATTTTATTTAGAGACAGGGTCTTACTGAGTTGCTAAGTGCCTCGCCATTGCTGAGGCTGGCTTTGAACTCGCAATCCTCCTGCCTCAGCCTCCCAAAGTGCTGGGATTACAGGCGTGCGCCACCACGCCCAGCAAGGGTTAGGATTTTGATATCCTTCAGGGAAGAGCTAAAATGACAACTTTCACAACAGTATAAATGAGTGTGTCACAACAACAGAAGCATGCTAGTTGCTTGCCAAGGCATCTCCCCAAAACTGTACTTAGGAGACCAACCTCTCTGCCTTATCAGCTCCTTTGCCTGCCATAGTGGTCCCCAAGAACAAAGACAGTCTCTCATGTCAGAGTACCCCAAATCACTGGCCCAGGTATGGGGAGCTCCTCCCACCATAGCCTGTTATGGGTTCAGACATAGCCTACCCTTGGACCAGAAACATGCATTCCTCCCCTTTTTCCTAAACAGGACCATGAGTCTTGCAACTCCTAGGACCTGCAGTGTGATTCACAAAACCAAATTATGGAACCAGCCTAGGTGTCTGTCAACAGACAAATGGACAAATAAAATGTGGCATATATACACAATGGAGTTTTACTCAGCCATAAAGAAGAATGAAATTGTGTCATTTGCTGATAAATAAATAGAACTGGAGAACATCATGCTAAGTGCAATAAGTCTGACTCAGAAAGTCAAAGATTAAATGTTTGAATGTTTTCTCTCATATGCAGAAGCCAAAGAGAAATAAGGAATAAAGAGGGGGATCTCACAAAAATGTCTATAATGCTCTAATAAAAACATTTTTTAAAAAAAGACATAACCATAATATGGCAGTGCAGGAGCCCTGTTTGGGGAGATGGCTAAGATTGCGGTTGACTATGGGCCATGGACATGTTTGGGCATTGCTGCCTTCCGTAGTCTCACGGGACTTGGCCCAGGATCTCGAGAGACTTGAGCCGTGACTCAGCAGATCGGGCCAGCGCCATTCCTGCTCGGGCGCATGAGATGAGACCTGAGAGAGAACGGACGGGGTTAATGCTATTGTGTATATATATTGTAGTTTCTTGTAAGAGTACGTGCCTTGGTTTCTTCTGAGAGTGTGTATGTGGTGTTAGAAATTACAAGAGACAGAGAGATAAAGATAAAAGAATTTTTTCGTTTCCATCCTGTCTCCGGGCTCCTTCCCGCGGCGCCACCGTTCCGGGCTGCAAATCCCTTTCCAGCAGCAACATGGCAGTAGTACACAATAAACTTTATTTGGATAGCACTCAGGTTTTTTGAGTGGGGAAAGTCCCTCACAACAGGAAACTATTCAGAATAGAGAGCTGTATCAGGCTACCACCCATAAGTGGAAGATGGCAAGGGAACCCCCCAGAAAGAGCTGAATTAGAGAGGGGCTTATTACTTGTCCCATTGATGTCACTCAGCTACATGATGGGAAGCTTCTGAGTCAGAGAGTTTCAAAGGTCAGCCTCAGCTTTGTTGTTTGTTTTTTTTTTTTAATATACAAAGCTTGTTTTTATCTATGTCTAGCTGATGTTGGGTAGAGTTTTGTGGGCTACTTAAAGTAGGTTGGGTCTAAAAGGCTAGAAGTCTTATTTGCTCTATATTCTAAATAATTAGATGTGTGAGAATTCAGTTTGGCACCTGTAGGCTTTGAGCTAATGGTATTAGCTTGCTGTGAAGAAGTAACAATACAGGGATCATCTTCAGCTTATTTACATAACAGTGGTGATAATAAAGTTTTTGTTGGAATATTTTGATGTAGACACTGTTTTCTTGGTCTATATCAATGCTATACCTCCTCGGGTGGTGGTTTTTAGCATCAGGCCATGCAATCGTGTATTAAAACCAGAGAAATAGCAAACCCTTTAAGTACTATATCTGACCAAAAGTATTTTCCATTATATCAGATAAAGAGTTAGACTTAAGTCATAAATTCATAAATGTTCCAAATAATAATTCAAAGGGAGAAATACTAAGCTTGCCAGAAGTTGACTTTATTTTTTTAATAAAATCAGTGGTGAATCTCTGGGCCATCAAAGCCAGTGGCTCAATATATTTATCTGACAAATTCATTAAGGTATGTTCTTTTTTCATCATCATGGTATATATGTTTAACTCCATTTCTCACCAGGTCTTCTCATGAGACTGGAATCAAATGATCAAATGATCAAATGATCAAGTGATTCCAGTCCAAGAAACAAAAGTAAAATCATCTCATGTGGATGTGGATGAAAATTGGTGATAAAATCAGGTACAACTTCAAGAGCAGAAATTGGAGAAGAACCAAACTTGGTTTATAAGGAATCACTCAGAAGATGGCATATACATTTTTTTAAATATTTATTTATTTACTTTAGTTGTACACAATGCAATGCATTTATGCTTACGTGGTACTGAGGATCAAACCCGGGCCGCGCAAGTGCGAGGCAAGCACTCTGCCTCTGAGCCACAACCCCCGCCCGGCATATACATTTTTTTTAAAAAAAAATTTAAGTATAGATGGACATACTACCTTTATTTTATTTATTTATATGTGGTACTGAGGATTGAACCCAGGGCCTCACACATGCTAGGCAAGTGCTCTACTGCTGAGCCACAACCCCAGCCCAGCATATACATTTATTCTGTATCAAGGTCACGATCATGTTACTGTATCAAGCTAAAACCATTACTACTGTCTGGACAATTAGACATGCTTTATTGGAAAGATAATATTTCTTCTGTTTCTTTTTTTTTCTTTCTTTTAAATATTTATTTATTTACCTTAGTTGTACACAATGCAATGCATTTATGTTTACATGGTGCTGAGGATCGAACCCGGGCTGCGCACGTGCGAGGCTAGCACTCTGCCACTGAGCCACAACCCCAGCCCTTTCTTCTGTTTCTTTCTTTTTTTTTTTTTTTTTTTTTTTTTTTTTTTTTTGGTACCAGGGATTGAACTCAGGGTCACTTGACCACTGGGCCACATCCCCAGCCCTTTTTTGGGATTTTATTAGAGACAGTTCTCATGGAGTTGCTAAGTGCCTCGCCATTGCTGAGGCTGGCTTTGAACTCGCGATCCTCCTGCCTCAGCCTCCCAAAGTGCTGGGATTACAGGCGTGTGCCACCGCGCCCGGCTTCTTCTCTTTCTTGAGTGGGGATATGTCAAAATGATATTCTCTGCACTAGTAGGTTGATTCAATAATGAATAAGTGAGGGTTTGTTTTTTTTTTTTCCTATATCGGAATTGAACTCAGGGGTACTCAACCACTGAGTCACATCCCCAGCCCTATTTTGTATTTTATTTAGAGACAGGGTCTTACTGAGTTGCTTAGCACCTCACTTTTGCTGATGCTGGCTTTGAAACTGTGATCCTGCTGCCTCAGTCTCCCAAGTTGCTGGGCTTACAGGCATGTGGCACCACACCTGGCTAAGTGAGATCCTTTATTTGAAAAAAATTTAAAAAAAAAAGAATTTCTTATGATATGGTTCATTCATTGACCTTGTCCAGAAGACTTGGGATGATAAAGAGTATGGTAAATTATTGGCAATTTTACATTTTCACAGAGCTCATAAAATACATAGAAATGGAATGACTTCTCCTATCAGATTCCAGATATTTTGGAATTCCAAAGGTTGAAATTATATAATTCAATAAGAGTATTACCAAGCAATATATTCCTCAGTTCTTGTCTTCTCAAAAGATTTCAGTCAAGAGACATAGATAGAATAAGCATAAAGGATTTATTTAGTGAACTGAAAGTATACTCCAGGGAATGTGGAGCAGACCATCCCAAGAAAGGAAGTGGCCTGGGGTTTTGCATGTGGTGGATTTTTAATACTTGGTCTGGAAACCTCCCTCCTAATGCATTATGTATTTGGAGTGGGTACTATGGTCTCCCACCATGCCTTAGTGAACCTGTGCTGATTTTGCCATGTTGGAAATTTTCTATCAGTAGTGTGCTTGCACTGTTTTTACCATGTTGGAAATCTTATGTCAGGCTGGGTGCAGGAGTGAAGCTAGAATCTAACAAGCAGTCAGTATAGATAGGTAAATCTAGTCAGGTCAGATCAAAATAGCCAATTTGAGTAAACCAATTTTGGGAAGTTGGAGTCCAATCCACCTGAGGGATTGGAATGCTAATTCCTTCAGAGCCCTTCCTCCACCCTTATCAAGAACATGCCTTATCAAGCCCTCCCTCCACCCTTATCAAGAACATTATAAAAGTTGTTAATTAATGTGTCCTAGGCTGCTCCATCCTGCCCCTTCTCCCTTCAGCCCATCTGCTTCTCACCTTTTGGCCATCCCACCCAGCATTCCTGAGCCTGGTCACTGGACCTGGTCACTTACATAGGAAGGAGAGAGATAAGGGGAAAAGCAGGAGAACAACAAAGGAAGCTCAGGACATATAAAAAGGCAGAACTGCCTTGCTTCTTGGGATACCAGGATACCAGCAATGGTCCCCTTCTCCCTCCCAAGGAAGTCTATATTACCCCTTTTAAATAAACCCTGCTTTATATGCTTGCCTCGGAGTGCTTCTCTAATGTTCAAATTTCAACATTTGGTGTAGCAGAACTCATCACTGGTAAACCTCTCATCAGTACCTAAACAAAACCCATGGGCAGGAGTGAGTGTGGATTTAATCCACAATGTAAAGGATATTACAAGGAACCTGGGACCTCCTAAATGACAGTTCCTCAGTGTTCTGCATGTGCTCTGAAGTTGGAAAGTCCTGTAAGCCTGTTATACCTGGTTCTTTCATCAATTTTAGGAAGACAGTATCTGACTATGAAGGAGGATGGTTTTATGGGCAAGATTTTCTATCATCTGAGGTGAAGTGAACCTTTGTCACTCAAAATGGAGTGAGCCTTATTCTCCTATTCCTCTCATCCTCTTCCTCATATCTACCTACCTACTCTACCAAGCCCTCAATCATTGTTTGAGCATCTAGTTTAACTGATAAGCATCCTTCTGGCAATCCAGACTTCATACACAATATTGCAAATTAATATTTCTTACCCTCTGAGGGTGGAACTCTATAAAATCCATTTGCTACCAAAACCAGGTGTTAGATTCCGGGCCGACAGACCACACCTCCCAGGTAGCTTAACCAGGCCACACCTCCCAGGTACCTTAAGACAAGACACACCTCCCAAGTGCCTTAAGCTGGCCATGCCACTGGCCACACCTCAGGTGCCTTACTGAGCCAATTATGACACACAGGTTCCCCTTTCAACCCCCGGCAGCCTATGGAGTTGGGGGTCCCTCTGACCACCGGTTAGCTACTTAAGCCTTCTCCGGACTGAAACCCACCCCTTTTTTCTTCTTTTCTTTTCATCACCCCGTCTCCTCTTCTCCCGCCGGTTTTCCTCATTCCCTTCCACGTGTCCCTCAGTCCCCACTGGCCATTAGGAGCCAGTTAATAAACCCCTTTTCTACATGGCGGTCCCAGCGTGGTTCATCTGCCCTTCATTTTGGTGCATTGGGCCCGGAAACGTATCTATTCTGAGGGCATAAACCTCCTGGAATCTCCTGACTCAGCCTCTGCTCATCTTTTCAACCACAGCATCATTGGATTTGGTAAGTTTCCCCTCCCCCGAGTTCCTAAATCTGTCAGGTCATTACATGGTGAGAATTGACTGTTGAGTGTCCGGCAATCTCGCCCATGGCCTGTACAGGGGAGAACATCCCACCCAGGTCTTCAAGGCTGTGGTGGACCCCAGAAACTCCCCCCACCATCTGCCCATCCTAAAGCCTTTGCCTCCAGGGCTCTCAGCTGGGAGCAATTAAAGATGTTCCTCTCCAGGGGCTGGGGTTGTGGCTCAGCGGCAGAGCGCTCGCCTCACACATGTGTGGCCCGGGTTCGATCCTCAGCACCACGTAAACATAAATGCATTGCATTGTGTACAACTCAAGTAAATAAATAAATATTTTTTAAAAAAAGAAAAGTTCCTCTCTGAAGGAGCCCCAATTAGGGAGATGGCTATTGCGGTCAGCTGGAAGCCATAAGTTCCACCTGATAATAAGTATGTATGTGACGCACCTGTAAATGCACGTGAGGCACCCGCAAAGCTAAAGGTATATAACCGGGTGAAAGTGGTCGGAGTCAGGAGAAGAATGAATTCATTCAGTCAGTCATGCAGTCGCTCGGTCGGAAGAAGAGTTCGGGTCGGAGAAGAAGAAAAGAATCAGAGCGGCCAGAACGTAGGCAGAGCGGTTACAGAAGAGAAACCAGATAGAAGAAGTAATTCCTGGTCAGAGTCAGGCCGAGGCTCCCGAGGAAGAAAGAAGAAAGAACAAAGAAGAAAGAAGCTCTAACAGCTAAGCTCTCTCTCTCTCTAAAGAAGAAATCTCTCTCTTTCAAGCTCTCTCTCTTTCTCTCTAAGTTCTAAGAAGAAGAAGAAAAAGCTATCTCTAATCTTTCTCTCTAAGCTCTTTCTAAGAAGAAGAAAAATCTTTCTCTCTCTAAGCTCTCTCTAAGAAAGTAGAAGTAAAAGTAGTAATAGCTTTACTCTGCCTCCGAGAGTTTTCCTCCCGCGGCGTTTGTGGCTGGCCACGACAGGCAGCTTACACCTCTCCATACTCCGGACTTGAGTCTTATCCTTTCCAGTTCACACCAGGACATGGAAATCCTTCCGCAACGTGGCTCATAGTCCTCTAGTCCTCTCAGACCCCATGTCTGCCTGGCTCCAGTGACGACTGGGTCACAGACTTGGAATTCTCTCTAATACCTATTTTGAGAAGGATGCTTCTCAAAATATTGTATTAGCCTCTTCCCATTTGGAAAGGGAAAAATGGGAGCTTCCTCATCCCTCCGGGCTGACTCCCCTCTTAAGTGCCTTTTAAAAAATCAGGCAAGCCGGGTATGGTGGCACAAACCTGTAATCCCAGCACTTGGGAGGCTGAGGCAGGAGGATCGCGGGTTCAAAGCCAGCCTCAGCAATGCCGAGGCACTTAGCAACTCAGTGAGACCCTGTCTCTAATAAAATACACAAAAGGGGCTGGGGATGTGGCCAGGTGGTCAAGTGCCCCTGAGTTCAATCCCCGGTACCAAAAAAAAAAAAAAAAAAAAAAATCAGGTAAACCTAGGCTTAAAGCCAGACATAAAGACAAAGAAACTTGTTGCTGCCTAAAGCAATGGCCACTTGGAGCAACGAAGCTGCGGGAAGAAGTTTAGAGGCAAACTGGAGACAAACAGTCTGACCCGATCAGCAATCTCAGCCAAGTCACTCGAGAAACTCATCAAATTCTGCACAAAACTCTGGCCCTCATACCCCTTAGCTAGCAAATGGCCAAGTTCAGGCTCCCTAGACCCTTGTGTTTATAGGAACTTTCCAATTTTTGCCAGTGGTCGAAACAATGGGCAGAACTGCCCTACGTAGAAGCTTTTTTCCTCCTCTGTTCAAATCCCTCACTTTGTACTCGCTGTACCCCTGAAATGGTCCTCCTTCAATGCCAACCGTGCAATCCACCTCCATCCCTAAATGACCGTGACTTCGACCCAGGGTTAGAGGTTCCACCTCCTCCATACCACCAGACTAGAAACTCTACTCTGCCCTCAGCCCCTACCCTTCTCCCTGCTCCAATTTCTGCGCTGGCTGCAACCCCACCTCTAGTCCCACCTCTTCCTTCTCTGCCATCTTCCACACCCACTCAGTTTCTGGCTCTTTCTTTATGTCATCTCCTGCGCTGACCTATCTTCCAGCCCCCTCCCCTCCCATTGCCTGCTTCCCCGCCAGCCACACCAGTTCCAACCCCCAATCTTTCTTCAGCCTCTGATCTTTCTTCAGTCCCCGACCTTTCTTCAACCCCCTCCCCTGTGGCTTCTGCGCTGACTCCAGTTTCCCCAGTTTCTCTGGTTTCTCCCCCAGCGGTTTCTGCACTGTTTCCAATTTCTCCCTTGCTGGGGGCCAGCCCCAGTCAGGGGGTACAATGCAAGCGCTCAGCAAAGTACGGAGGCAGAGAAGCAGCGATGGGGAAAATAACACACCGACACATGAGTCAGGCTGTGGAATCTTCTGCTGGTTTATTTTCAGTTTGTACAAGTATATAAACAACATTTCTTGGCATTACACATTCTTTTACATCATAAAACTTAGGAAAGAGGTTGAATCATTTACTGATTACATATCAGACATACATGTTTCGTACAGATGGAGAGTTACAAGAACTGTATGTAACTATCTGCGTATGTTATCATTTTTACCTCAAATCTCTAACTTAGTCATTCTTTCTGTATACTGTTTGAACTTGTTTGATAAAAGTCAACTCTCTCTATCTGGGATTCCAAAGCACTATTGTTTTTCTTTTATAGCAGTTGTTTATAAAATCTAGAAGCAGTGAAAAGAGGGAGGCAAGGCTGGATGAAAGACTTTTTCTGCTCTAAGGGATTTATATCTACTTTAAAAGTAAGAGAAATTTATGTTTCATCACAAAAAGAATCTTAAAGCTTATTAACTAGAAATTAAGTACTTATAGAAAAAGGTTTGTGTTACTCTTTTCAAGAAAAGATAAATGTACAGAGTTAGTCTGGATCTAAATAATTGAAATAGCAATACCTGGTGGCCATATATGTGAATAAAGAACTGAACAGCAAGTAGAAGTCAAAGTTAACTCTTTCAACACCATGATATCTTTCATGAAAAAGGAGAGGGCTTTATAGAAAATGCCACAACACTCCCTTGGCTCCAGCTTCTCCCGCTGCAGTCCCAGTATCCATCTCAAATTCCCAGGCTATCCTGCTGCCCAATCCCACCTTTAGCCCTCCCATTACTTGTTGGAGAAAGCAGGCAGGACAGCTGACCCAGATCATTGCGCCCTTGAGGGAAGTGGCAGGAGCAGAGGGAATAATTAGAGTTCATGTTCTGTTCTCCATGGAAGATTTATCCCAGATCCAGAAGCGGTTGGGTTCCTACACTACTGACCCCACCACCTACCTTAGGGAATTTCAATGGGTCACCCAAGCTTATAGTCTTACCTTTCATGATGCATATATGATTTTGGCAAATACTCTCCTTCCTGAGGAGCGTAGGTGGGTCTGGGAGCAGGCAAGAGCCTATGCAGATGAGACTCATAGAACTAATCCTAAACATCCCATAGGACCCCAGACTGTCCCGGAAAGAGATCCAAATTGGAACTATAATGCTCCGGGGGACGTGGCCCTGAGAGATCAGTTTGTCACTTGTATAGTAGCTGGCCTTAAATGCTCAGTGCAGAAAGCTGTTAATTTTGATAAACTACAGGAAATTATACAAAAAAGAGAAGAGACCCCCTCCAAGTTTCTTGATCAACTGACAAAATCCCTCCAGCAGTACACTAATTTAGACCCTGAATCTCCAGGGGGGCGTCAGGTCCTTATGACTTATTTTCTGTCCCAGAGTTACCCGACATACAGGCTAAATTAAGAAAGTTGGAGCAAGGGCCTGCAACACCTCAGACCGAGATTTTGGCCACGGCCTTTAAGGTTTATCATAACAGAGATGAGGACACGGAGCGTCGCAAGTTTCAAAAATATGAAAAGGCCAAACAATCAAAGTTTCAAATGTTGGCCCAGGCCCTACGGGGCTCTGACATTTGGACCTCAAAAACAGGGGTTCATAAGTCCATACAGGAGGAACCTCCAGGGCCCTGTTACAGGTGCGGGAATGATGAACACTGGGCTAAAGCTTGCCTTAACCCCAGGCCCCCTAAGCGCCCATGCCATAAATGTTCCAAGATGGGCCATTGGGGTGTTGACTGCCCCAGTCCCCGCAGTGGGGCTGGACCAGTCACAAACCCCAACCTGCTGGCACTGGCTACAGAGGATTGATGGGGCCTGAGTGCTCCTCTCCAGACTGTTGACATCGTCTTACAGGAGCCTAGGGTTACCCTCCTTGTTGATGGCCACCCCATAAATTTCCTGCTAGATACAGGAGCCACCTCCTCAGTCTTGAGGGAGTTTTGGGGCCCCACCACCAAAGCACCGTTCCCTATTGTCGGGGTAAAGGAAAATGCTATTCACCCCCGCAAGACTCCCATGATGTCTTGCTGCCTCCACCACCATCCCTTCACCCACCAGTTCCTAGTAATGCCTCAATGTCCTGTGCCTTTACTGGGCTGAGACATACTGGCCAAATTTCAGGCCTCAAATGCATTCTCTGATCCGCCTCACTCAGTTGTGCTCCCTGGCTCGTTTCACTCCATCTCTTCCTCCATCTTTCTTCTTACCGTTTTAAAGGCCACTGGTGACCATGAAGAGAGCCCTCAACCCTCTACCAATGCAGAATCCCCTCAACCCTCTACTGACACAGAAACCTCCCATTACCCTGCTCCCACCCATCTGGTAGACCCCAAAATTTGGGATACCCAGACTCCCTCCCTTTCTCATTGCGACCCTGTACAAATACACCTTAAAGATCCCCAGCATTTCCCCAACAGAGCCCAGTATCCACTTCCATCCACTAGCCTTAGGGGTCTCCAACCTATTATCTCAGATCTTCTGCGGAAACATTTTTCTCAGACCCACCCATTCCCGTTATAATACTCCTATATTGGCGGTTCAGAAGTCCAATGGGTCGGGCTGGGATTGTGGCTCAACGGTAGAGCGCTCACCTAGCATGTGCGCAGCCCGGGTTCTGACCCTCAGCACCACATAAGAATAAAGGCATTGTGTTCAACTAAAACAAACAAATAAATAAATAGAAGTCCAATGGGTCATATTGGCTAGTCCAGGATCTTTATCTCATCAACGAGGTCATCAGGCCCATACACCCTGTGGTCCCAAATCTTTATACCATTCTCTCCTTAATTCCCTCCTTATCCACCCATTTCTTGTTTATTGACCTCAAGGATGCCTTTTTCACTGTCCCTTTAGCTCAGGAATCTCAAGACCTCTTTGCCTTTACCTGGACTGATCCCAATACTCAACGGTCCCAACAATTGACCTGGAAAGTCCTCCCTCAGGGTTTTCGAGACAGCCCTCATATCTTTGGACAGACATTGGCTGAGGACCTCAAAGACCTTGAATTCTCTGACCCCACTCTCCTGCAATATGTAGATGACCTTCTCCTCTGCAGCCCTTCCTTTTCCACAGCTCGTAGACTCTTACACCCTTTTAAATTTTCTTGCTTCTGGCGGGTATCGTGTTTCCCCATCTAAGGTGCAACTTGCCCAGACCCAGGTAGTTTATTTAGGAGTTCAGATTTCCCATCAATCAAAGGCCATTACTGTAGACTGAAAGGCCCTCATTGAGGATCTCCTATGTCCCAAGACAAAGGAAGAGATTCTTTCCTTCCTAGGGCTAGCAGGATATTTCCGTGCCTGGATTCCCAATTTTTCTCTTTATGCAAAGCCCCTATTTGAGGCAGCTAAGGGGATTGAGGAAAAGTTTCTCCCCGAAGGCATACAGGCTGAGTTTAAGCACCCGCAGGAGGCACTATTACAGGCCCCAGCTCTTCATCTCCCAGACCTTCTTCAGCCATTCACCCTTTATGTCCATGAAATGAAGGGTCTGGCTCTAGATGTTTTAGGCCAATACAAGGCCTCCACTTTTGCTCTGGCTGCCTGTCTTTCTAAACAGCTTGACCCCACTGTTCACAGATGGGCCCCTTGTCTTCAGGCTCTGGCTGCTGCTTACCTACTTCTACAGGAATCAAAAAAAGTTGACCTTTGGTGCCCATGTCACTGTTGCCCCTCCTCAGCATTTAAAAGATCTACTGACCTGTAAGAGCCTTCAAACTCTCCCGCCCTGTTGCATTCTCTCTCTCCTCGTTTTTTTTTTTTCTGCATGACTCCTCAATCTCTTTCCAAACCTGCTCCTCTTTACACCCGGCTACCCTCCTCCCAGTCTCCCCAGAGCCCCCAGAGCATGATTGTGTAGAGATGCTTGAGACTTTAATCCCCCACCCCTCCCACATTCAAGGGGGACCACTTCCTGATCCTTCCCTAATCTGGTTCACAGATGGCAGCTCTTTCCTTAAGGATGGGCAACATTTTGCTGGTTACACTGTCGTCTCTCCCTATCAGAGGTTATTGAGGTGGCACCCCTTCTTCCCAACATCACAAACCAACAGGCTGAACTAATTGCTGTTATTAGTGCCTTCAAATTAGTGGCTGACCAAAACCTCACCCTCTACACAGATTCAAAATACTTCTATCATATTTTACTTTCTCACTAAGCGATATGGAAAAAATGAGGGCTCCTGACTGCAAAGTGCTCTGCAGTTACAAATTAATATCAAAGCTCCTGCAGGCCTCTCTTCTGCCCAAACTAATAGGGATCTCTCATTGTCCTTCACACCAAAATGGTGAGTCTCCCATAATTCAGGGAAACACAAAGGTTGATAGGGCAGCAAGGGAGGCAGCACTATCTTTTCCTTCTCTTCTGGTTCCAGTCCAATCTACTACCCAGACCCCCACATCCCCTTCCATACAATCAATCCTCTCCTATCTCCATTCTCTTTTCCATCCTAACTTTTGCTCAAAACTTTTGCTACCTCAAAACTTTTGCTACCTCTTTCCTCACCCTGACTTCAGAGGACACACAGTTTCTCCATCAACTCACCTCCATGTGCACTGCATGTCAGTGCACCAACCCATACACTCCCCCTAAACCAGGAACATTTTTCTCTCAACAAGCTCAAGGTCAGCTTCCAGGAGCTGATTGGCAGATAGATTTCACCAACATGCCAGCTGTCTGGAAACACAAATATCTCCTGGTCTTGGTAGACATCTTCCCTGGATGGGTGGAGGCCTTCCCCACTTCCAACAAAAGGGCCTCCACAGTAGCCTATATTTTAGTCTCAGAAATCCTTCCCTGCTTCGGGTTGCCCACATCCATCCAGTCTGAAAACGGGCCTGAATTTGTTTCCCATGTAACCCAAAATATTTCTACTTCCCTTAACATTCCTTGGCATTTTCATATCCCATATCACCCCAAGTCCTCAGGGAAGGTAGAGAAGACTAATACAACTCTTAAGAATATTCTGACTAAACTCTCCCTGGAGCTTCATTTGGACTAGGTCAAGCAACCCCCCACACCCTCTTTAGGCTCTGAGTCCTCTCAAAGAAACCTTCCTCACTATCCCCTTTTGAGGTTATGTTTGGGATCCAGCTCTTCCACCTGGAGTTTCCCCAACTCAAGGACCCTTACCCAAAGATCTCTCTCTTCCCATCTTGTCCTTCATCAGACATCAGCCATGGAAGTGGCAAGATTACATTCTGCCTGACCCAGGTAGACTCACTGCCTCATTCCCTTTTTTTTTTTTTTTTTTTCTTTTTCTTTTCTTTTTTTTTTCTTTTTTTTTTTTTTTTTTTTTTTTTTTTTTTTTTGTACTGGGGGATTGAACTCAGGGGCACTCCACCACTGGGCCACATCCCCAGCCCTTTTTTCTATTTTATTTAGAGACAGGGTCTCACTGAGTTGCTAAGTGCCTCGCCATTGCTGAGGCTGGCTTTGAACTCGCGATCCTCCTGCCTCAGCCTCCCAAGTGCTGGGATTACAGGCGTGCACCACCGCACCCAGCTGCTTCATTCCCATTAACACCCGGTTCTTCGGTATATTTCTCCCTTCCCCAGGACACAGGAACAGTCTCCCTTGCCCCGAAGAGGACAGGCCCCTTACAGGTTGTGCTGTGCACACCTACAGCTGCTAAGCTTTGTGAAACCTCAGGGAACTTGACATCTTGGATTCATATCTCCAGACTGAAACCAGCTGTTCAACCAGCTGAGAAACCATAAAAGGATGACAAACAACTACCTCAGTATACTTTCTCTCCCCTTCCCACCGATCCCCTAAAAATTCGCTTCTCTCGTGTCTCTAACACTGACCTTAAATGACCTTTTCTGTCCTTTTCATTCTATCTCTGGCTCTCTTCCCACTTGCCTCTGCAGGTTCTATGTCTTACTGCTCTACTCCTCCATGTTGTTACATTTTTGAGATTTGGCAACTAGATAACCATGGGCAAAAGATGTACCTCCTTGATCAATCATCCTGCCCTTTTGATAACTGCCTGTCCATCCTGCTCACCTTTGATGCAGTCTCCACATGTGCTCGCCAATACTTCCCCCTAATGCCAAAAGCAACAAAGTACCTTTGTTTTAAGGAGGACCAGACACAGGACTGGTGCAATGACCCTGATGGATGGGTTGGATGTCCATCCTGGAGCTGTAATTATCACTGGTCCTATCCCCTTATGGGAGTAACAAGAACCTGGGAATTACACCAAGCTAACTCCAATCCTTGAGTAACAGTAACAATGTGACTTTCAAGATTACTAACACTTCTTCCTGGCAGAGTCGTGTTGCTGCGGTAGGGTTTGATAATCCCAATTGGGTCCATGGTCAAGGTAGAATCATTATAGAAAAGACTCTTTCTGCTGCCAGGGCCCTCGAGATACTTAATGCCACCAGGCAACAGACTCAAACCCATCTTCGACATTTGAATGAGTCTCTCTCTTTCTCCTGGGACTCCATCCTCTCCTTATCTCTGTCCTTATTAGTGAACTATTCCACCTTTAATGCCTCAACCTGTTTCCTCTGCACACTGCTTCACAAGTCCCTATTGGTCCCAATCCCAGTTCAAGCCAATGCCACCCCAATCTCCTCATGCCACCACCAACCATCTCTCTCTCTCCTTCTTCCGACTATTCCCCCTTTCTTTAATGTTACCTCTTTTTGGGCCACCGTCAATGACTCTTGCCCAGAACACACCTGGCACCCCATAACAGACAATTTGACTCTCCCTTCCCCCTCTCCTATTTGGTGCTCCACCCATATGTTCCAATGCATTGACGCTAAGACTCCAGGTCCCTGCTACCTTGTTGTTTTAATTCCAAGCCTGACTTTATATACAGAGGCTGAGGTTGAGGACCTTCTTACCTCAGTACAGTCTCAATGGGGGCGCTCTAAATGAGCAGCCATCCTAATGGTCTTAGTGGGTGTTAGCTTAGTCACCGCAATTGCCTCTGCAGGCCTCTCAATTGGAGGATTGGCTCATTCACTTGTAGTGTAGGCCCAATCCTTTAGACAGGAGCTCTCCCATCTCACAGATAAGCTTACCACCATGGCTGAAGCCTCCGCCTACTCCATCCAGGCCCTCCAGCAACAACTCTCCTCGTTAGCAGAGGTTGTACTCCAGAACAGACGAGCTTTAGACCTCATCACAGCAGAAAAAGGGGGTACCTGTGTTTTCTTGGGTGAAGAATGCTGCTATTTTGTCAACCAGTCAAGCAAGGTTGACCACAACATACATCGCTTGAAGAAGGTGATACAAGACCTAGGGGATAAGAAGATTCGGTGGCAGCAGAGGTCCTCATGGGAATTATGGGAAGGGATGGCCCCATGGATCCTCCCTCTCTTAGGCCCACTTATAACCATATGTCTCATCCTGATGTTAGCCCCTTGTGTCATAAGATGCCTTCAAAATCAGATTTCTCAGATTTCTAATCAAACCTTTAACCAGCTTCTCCTCAGAGATTATCAACTGTTAAAAACCACAGATGACTTTCCAACCAGAGATTACTTCTCACCACCTCAGGACAGACTTACCAGTCTCTAGAGGGATCAACTATACCCTGAATGACTCCTCGACAGTTACCTCCAAAGGGCCCTTAATCTGCCACCCTATGTTCATTACAATGACCTTCCTCACAAGCCTCCTACTCTCTATTGACCTCTTCACTCTAAGTCCCGCCTGGTGGAATATAGGCCATCGGACAATAATTCCTCTCACCTTCTTTCTCTTTGTTGTTTTCATAATAGTGTTAAGATGCTGCCTGTAGCCGGGCATGGTGGCGCACGCCTGTAATCCCAGCACTTTGGAAGGCTGAGACAGGAGGATCGCAAGTTCAAAGCCAGCCTCAGCAATGGCGAGGCACTTAGCAACTCAGTGAGACCCTGTCTCTAAATAAAATAAGGGCTGGTGATGTGGCCCCAGTGGTCGAGTGCCCCTGAGTTCAATCCCTGGTACCAAAAAAAAAAAAAGATACTGCCTGTAAACTCGCAAGGCCTACAATTCCTACATGCTCTTCAATAGCTGGCTGATCCCCCTGGTGACCTCTGCAGAAGCTTGGTTTGACACCCTCACCGATTTATGGTTTTAAGGAACCTTCATCCATTTCACACCTGCAGAGATTCATCTTTTTGTTGCCTGCCTCCTGGGAACTTTTTCATCCTCAAGCCTGACCTGCCTGCCCACATCCCCCCCCCCCATAACACCTCACGTTGCCCCATTTCAGCTCGAAGCAGCCAGATCGAAACACAGCGCCCCGCTCCCTAAGAAAACCAAAAGGGGGGAATGTTAGATTCCAGGCTGACAGGCCACACCTCCCAGGCAGCTTAACCAGGCCACACCTCCCAGGTACCTTAAGACAAGACACACCTCCCAAGCGCCTTAAGCTGGCCATGCTGCTGGCCACACCTCAGGTGCCTTACTGAGCCAATTATGACACACAGGTTTCCCTTTTGACCCCTGGCAGCCTATGGAGTTGGGGGCCCCTCTAGGGGGGTCCCTCTGACCACCAGTTCACTACTTAAGCCTTCTCCAGACTGAAACCCACCCCTTTTTTCTTCTTTTCTTTTCATCACCCCATCTCCTCTCCTCCCATTGGTTTTCCTCATTCCCTTCCACGTGTTCCTCAGTCCCCACCGGCCATTAGGGGCCAGTTAATAAACCCCTTTTCTACACGGTGGTCCCAGCATGGTTCATCTGCCCTTCACCAGGTAACATTACCCTCAGTAGGCTTCCTTGACTTACCTTAAGTGTTCCCTGTAAATAATTTTTTGGACAATACAACTTTGTATTATATAATTAATTATTTGATCCTTATTCCAAGTGTTATGAGATTCCAAGGTATTCAGCATATTACTTTATTTAAATGAGTTTGTCAGTGGCATGACAGAACCAAACATAAAACCATTGAAGTACAGGAATGCTCCTATTGTACAATTCCCATATTCCTATGGTGTTCTTAGATACCCTTGGTTTCCAGTCACATATTCCTGAAATTGTGAATAGAAGTCTCCAGATAGAAGTGATGAGACTTCAATTTCCCAAATCAAAATTTTAGCAGCCATTTCATAGATTGGTGTGCAAATGCATTTCCTATAGATTTTGATTTCACTGTCTGCTAAGAACACTACAGTGAATTACAGAAATATGTTAGAGAATTTGGAATGATTCCAATAAATCAGTGATCAGTTTACCATGTGATATTTTAGTTCCTATTGATGTTAGAAAGCCTCTATTCTTCCATATTTGTTCCATAGCATAACAGACCCTAAATGCATATTTACTACCAGTATACACACTTACTTTAAGATTGGTGGCTAATTTAAAAGTTTTTGCAAGAGCTATTAGTTCTACTTCTTGGGCCAATTTTATATTTGGAGAGAATAAGCCTCTAAAACCTCATGAAGAAAAGGATTTTGAGAAAATGGTGAAACAGGAAGCCCCAGGGATCTGTCTCCCCACCTAGACTAGAATTGTGCTGGCAGAATCTGTCTGATGTAACTCTTTTGGAATTCAGGACTCTATTGAAAGCTTAGAACTTCCACAGAAAGGCTTGAACATTAAATTGTAGTTAATTCCAGTCAGTTTCACCTCCTTAGCACAGTAGTAGCTATTCATTCTATGCCCCCAGCCTCATGGGAAGCAACTTTGCATATGTTCCTAAAGCAATCTACACACAGCTTGCAAAAGACAGGGTGAACAAAACAAAACCCTATCCTCCAAATATTGGGGATCCATTATTTCTACTCATTACTTCTGATTACAAAGGTGCAAAAAAGTACACAGCCATTGTTGTGCCTCACATTATCTGAAGATCCTTCAAATCCACCTGAACTTTTGCATAAATGGCTGGTGCCTTTTCATCTCACCTTCATTTTTTCCCCCTTTTAGTAGCCAGATATTAAAGACTAAAACATTCAGAAGCAACAACATATACAGGGAAAATTAGAAAGTGATTGTGCATGGGCTGGGGTTGTGGCTCAGTGATGGAGCACTCGCCTGGCACGTGCGCAGCCCGGGTTCGATCCTCAGCACCACATAAAAATAAAAAGCCATTGTGTACAACTAAAACAAACAAATAAATTTTTAAAAAACAAAAAAAAGAAGAAGAAAGTGATTGTGCATAAGAAGACCTTAAGTTTACATGTCAAGCTGCTCCTTGGCACAGAGACAGCTATGATAATCACCTCCCCGTAAAAAAAAAAAAAAAAAAAAAAAAAAAAAAAAAGCAGTAACACAAGAAAAAGAAAACCCTAAGGAAGGGGGGTGGAATCTGACTTTCACAGTTAGCATATTATTAGTTTCAAAAATCTCCAGTTTTCAACAACACTACAAAAAAATCCAGACAAAGAAACAAAAAAAAAAAAATGGCCCATTCAAGGGGGAAAATGAATTAACAGAGACTGTCCCTCAAGGGCTAGGAGTGTAGTTCAAAAGTAGAGCACTTGCCTAGTATGTGCAAAACCCTGATCTCCAGCACTGAAAAAGAAAAGAAAGAATCCCTGAAAAGGAAAAAAAAATTAATAACACATCTACAAGAAAAAGACTAAAGTAACTGTCTTAAAGATACTCAAGGGCTGGAATTGTGGCTCAGTGGTTGAGCACTTGCCTGGCATGTGTGAGGCCCTGGGTTCAATCCTTAGCACTGCATATCAATCAATAAATAAAAGAATAATTTTTTAAAAAGATGCTCAAGGAAATAAAGAAAGATGTAGACAAATGCAAGAAAAAATGTATGAGCAAAATGAAAATATAGATTAAAAGATAGAAAACCTAAAAGCAATTCTGGAGCTGGAAAGCATGATAACTGAAATGAGAAATTCATTAGAGACTCAAAGGCAGATTTGAACAGACAGAAAGGAAAATCAGCAACCTTGAAGATAGGACCATGGAAATTACCAAGACTAAGAAACAGAAAAAAGACTGAATAGAAGTGAACAGAGACTAAGGCACCTGTGGGATACCATAGACCAAACCAAATATGCATGGCAGGAATCTCAGAAGATGAGGAGAAGAGCCAGGCATGGTGGCACATGCCTATAATCCCAGCAACTCAGGAGGGTGAGACAGGAGGATCACAACTTCAAGGCCAGCCTCAGAAACTTAGCAAGACCCTCAGTAACTTAGCAAGTCCCTCAGTAACTTAGCAAGATCCTGTCTCAAAATAAAACATAAAAGGAGCTGGGAATGTGACTCAGTGGTTAAGTGCCCCTGCATTTAATCCCTGGTACTAAAAAGAAGAAGAAAAAAGAGAAGGAAGAAGGAAGTATATTTGAAAAAATTATGTCTGAAAATTTAACAAATTTTATGAAGACATGAATATAAACATCCAAAAGCTCATTAAATCTAAGATAAGCTCAAAGAGACCTACACACAGATATATCATAATCAAATTTTCAAAAACAAAAAAGCCAGGTATGGTGGCACAAGCCAGTAATCCCAGCTACTCAGGAGGCTGAGGCAGGAGTATTGCAAGTTTTAGGCCTCCCTGGGCAATTTTGCCACTTAGTAAGACCCTTTCTCAAAATAAGAAATAACAAAAAGGGCTGGGGATTTAGGCCAGTGGTAGAGCACCCATGGGTTCAATACCTAGTGTGAAAGAAAGGAAAAAAAGAAAAGAAAAGAAAAAATCTTAAAAGCAGCAATAGGGAAGCAACTCATACATTGCATACAAGGAATCATCAGTAAAATTGTCAGGGGCTGGGCACCATAGCACATGCCTATAATCCCCATGATTTGGGAGGTTGGAAGATTGCAAGTTTGGGGCCATCCTCAGCAATTCAGCAAGACCCTGTTTCAAAATAAAAAGTGAAAAGGACTGGAGATATGGCTCAGTAGTAAAGCACCCCTGGGTTCAATCCCCAGGACCAAAAAAAAATTTTTTTTAATGAAAAAAAACCTTGAAGGCACTGGGCTGATATTCAAAGTACTAAGGAGAGGAAAAACCTGTCAACCAAGAATCCTATACCTGGCAAAACTATCCTTCAGAAGTTAAGGGGAGCCGGGCGCGGTGGCGCACGCCTATAATCCCAGCACTTTGGGAGGCTGAGGCAGGAGGATCGCGAGTTCAAAGCCAACCTCAGCAATGGCGAGGCACTTAGCAACTCAGTGAGACCCTGTCTCTAAATAAAATACAAAAGAGGGCTGGGGATGTGACCCAGTGGACGAGTGCCCCTGAGTTCAATTCCCAGTACCACAAAAAAAAAAAAAAAAGAAGTTAAGGGGAGGGACTGTAAGTGTTACTTAAGGATAGAACAATTGCCTAGCATATGCAAGGCCCTGGATTTTATCCCCAGCACCAAAAACAAAACAAAACAAAACAAAAAAAGCGAGAAATTAAGGTGCTTCTAGATAAACGAAAGCTGAGAAACTTTGTTGCCACTACAACTACATCTTCCCTGCAAGAGATGCTCAAGGGAATAATGCAAGGTAAAATGGAATGACACTGGAGAGTAACTTGAATCTGTAGGAAGAAACAAAGATCTCATTTAAAGGTACATACAAGGCATATGCCTGTAATCTCAGCAGCTCTGGAGGCAGGAGGATTACAAGTTCAAGGCCTGCCTCAGCGAATTAACAAGGCCCTAAGCAACTTAGTGAAACCCTGTCTCAAAATGAAAAATAAAAAGGGCAGGGGCTGTGGCTCACTGGTAAAATGCCCTCGGTAAAGCTAGTATTATTGTGATCCTACATTTTGTCTTCTACTTAATTTGAGAGACTAATGCACCTAAAAGAATTACTAGATTGGGAGTGGGAGGAGTACTGGGAATTGAACCCAGTGCTTCAAACATGATAGACACACACTCTACCACTCTACACACTATACCCCCCTGCCCAAAGAATTACTAGTTTATTGGGGTGGGGGGGGCACACAGTATACAAACTTGAACTTGTAATGCTTCAACATCAATAACAGAAAGATGTGGGGATGAAGCTAATAAAGTAACAAAAGTTTTGGATATTATAAAGTATTATAAATTTAAATTAGAGTGTTGTAACTTTATGGTGTTAAATGCAATCTCTATGGTAACCACCAAAAAAAAATAGCTATAGAATAAACACAAAAGGAAACAAGAAAGGAAATTAAACATTTCGCTGTAAAAAAATCTACTAAATGCAAAAGAAGACAGAAATGAAGGAAATGGGGAAAAAAAGCTATAAGGCATATAAGAAACAAATAGAAGCCAGGTACAGTGACACAAACCTGTATCCTAGCAACTTGGGAGGCTAAAGGAGGAGGATTGCCAAGTCCAAGGCCAGCCGTAGCAACTTAGTGAGGCCCTAAGCAACTTAGCAAGAACCTATTTCAAAATAAAAATCAGAAAGGGCTGGAGACCAGGTACTGGTGGTACACACCTGTAATCCCAGCGGCTTGGGAGCCTGAGGCAGGAGAATCACGAGTTCAAAGCCAGCCTCAACAAAAGAGAGGCTCTAAGCAACTCAGTGAGACCCTGTCTCTAAATAAACTACAAAATACAGCTGGGGATGTGGCTCAGTGGTCAAGTGCCCCTGAGTTCAATCCCCAGTACCCCACCCCCCCCCCAAAAAAAAACAATAATAATAATGTGTGAACCAACCAGGCAGAAGATGAGTAAGGAAATTGAAGGCTTAAACAACAGCATAAACCAATTAGATCTAACAGACATATTAAGTCTCAATAGTTTTTAAAAGATAGAAACCATTCAAAGTATCTTTTCAGGCCACAATGGGATAATGTTAGAAATAAATAACAAGGTGGGGCTGGGATTGTGGCTCAGCGGTAGAGCGCTCGCCTAGCATGTGCGTGGCCCGGGTTCAATCCTCAGCACCACGTAAAAATAAATGCATTGTGTACAACTAAAGCAAATAAATAAATGTTTTTAAAAAAAAAAAAAAAAAAAAGAAAGAAATAACAAGGTGACGATTGGTGATCTGTTTGGAAACGTGGGGAAAAGTCTGCAAGCTGCAGAGTAGGTAGGAATGGACACCCAGAAGGATGCTCAACCCCCAAAGCAGCAGCCAATGATATAAATCTGTGGAGGATGTCACAAAGAAAATGAAATAAAATCCAGGGATCCAATCAGATGCAGAGAATGTGGATACAGAATAATGTACAAGAAAAGAACCAAAAGATTGGTGGGGTTTTTTTTTTTTGTTTTTTTGTTTTGTTTTTTTTTTTTTTTTTTTTGGTACCGGGGATTGAACTCAGGGGCACTCGACCACTGGGCCACATCACCAGCCCTTTTTTTTTTTTTTGTATTTTAGTAGGGACAGGGTCTCACTGAGTTGCTAAGTGCCTCACCATGGCTGAGGCTGGCTTTGAACCCGCGATCCTCCTGCCTCAGCCTCCCAAGTGCTGGGATTACAGGCATGCACTACCGCACCCGGCTAAAAGATTGGTGGTTTTTGATGCTTGATGAAACATGGGAATTCATAAGAGTGTCTTCCATTGTACTTGGATTTGACCCTTTAATGTTTCTCATTATTGTACAGCTTTTCATTTAGCACACTTATCTTATGAATACAACTACATACATATGATTTCATTTTCCAAACCAAATTGTGTTTAGATATCAATAATTTGTGTAAAGACTTTGTTTAACTTAATGACTTAGTTTAATTTTATTGTATTATGTGATTAGACACAAATGAAGATTAAAATTGCTTCTCCAAATCACACTTTTAATCAAAGGCTTGTTAGAAATGCAGTTTTCTAGAGTCCTGTAAAATTCTGATGAAATAAGTTCCTTGGAAACCATAATTATCTGTTGTGAACTTTTGGTAAACTCTCTAGCATTATTTGGTACAGATTAAGCTAGTCTACTTGCTCTCAGCATAAAGATATAAAAAATTCAAAACCAGCAGGTAAAATGAGAAATGAATAGATACATAAAGGGATGGCTGAGAACATGTAAAAACATTTGCTTCTTCACATATACAGGGACGTATGCATGCCTACCCTTCTGCAATAAGTTCTGTATAGAAAATTAGTCAAGATATAATAGTTACTTGAGTAGAAGACTGAAAGTTTAGAAGGAACGTTACCGGAATAGGGGAACGATCCAGTGTAAAATCTATGGGGCAGAATGTGAACTTGTTTTGCTCCCACTTCAAAATGAAGTCCATGTGGGGGCTGGGGCTATAGCTCAGTGGTAAAGTGCTTGCCTCACATGTGTGAGGCACTGGGTTCAAGCCCCGGCACCACATAAAAACAAATAAAGATACCATGTGTTCATCTACATCTAAATAAATGTTTAAAAAAAAATGAAGTCCATGTGACTTATAGTTCATGAACAGTGAGATAGTGGGAAAAGATGAGGTAACACGTTTGCAAGTGGATGCATTAAGTCTTCCTACTGCCATCATGTCTAAATCAGAGTCCCCCAAGGAGCCTGAACATCTGCAGAAGCTATTCATCAAAGGGCCGAGCTTTGAAACAACTGATGAGAGTCTGAGAAGCCATTTTGAGTAATGGGGAACACTCACGTGCTGGGGGCCGGCCTCCAGCAATTGGCGCCCAACGTGGGGCCTAACTGGTAAGTTCACTTACCTTTAAAGTATTTTTAAAGAGATTTAGGCAGAGGACAAGCTTCTTACCTGAAGTGCCACGAAATTCTCAGTAGAGAGAAGCTGAGTGAGGATGGGTAAGAAAATCACAGAACTATTGAGAAGTCATATGCCATAAAGAAGTCTAAAGAGAGAAGATTCCACAGCCTGACTCGTGTGTCGTGTGTTATTTTTTTTCCCCATCACTGCTCCTCTGCCTTTGTACTTCGCTGAGCGCTCGCATTTGTACCCCTTGCTGGAGGCTGGCCCCCAGCACTCACAGACAGTGGATAGTGAGATACCCAAACATCAAGTGCTCTAGGAGCTTTGGGTTTGTCACCTATGCCACTGTGAAGGCAGTGGACACAGCCATGGATGCAAGACCACACAAGGTGGATGGAAGAGATGTGGAACCAGAGAGAGCTGTCCCAAGAGAAGATTTTCAATGACCATGGGCCCACTTAACTGTGACAAAGATCTTTGTTGGTGGCATTAAAGAAGTCACTAGGTGCTCGGGATGTGGCCCAGTGGTCGAGTACCCCTGAGATCAATCCCCAGTAACAAAAAAAAAAAAAGAAGTCACTGAAGAATGTCACACATGAGATTATTATAAACAGTTTGGGAAAACTGAAGTTACTGAAATCACAACTGACTAAGGTAGTGGAAAGAAGAGGGGCTTTGATTTTGTAACTTTTGATGACCATGACTCTGTGGATAAGATTGTCATTCAGAAATACCATACTGTGAATGACCACAACTGAAGTGATAAAAGCCTTGTCAAAAGAGGTGGCTAGTGCCAGGCATGGTGGCGCACGCCTGTAATCCCAGCACTTGGGAGGCTGAGGCAGGAGGATCGTGAGTTCAAAGCCAGCCTCAGCAATGGCGAGGCACTTAGCAACTCAGTGAGACCCTGTCTCTAATAAAATACAAAAAAAAGGACTGGGGATGTGGCCCAGTGGTCCAGTGCCCCTGAGTTCAATCCCAGGTACCAAAAAAAAAAAAAAAAAAGAGGTGGCTAGTGTGCCAGGCGTGGTGGCTCACGCCTATAATTCCAGCACTTGGGAGGCTGAGGCAGGAGGATCGCGAGTTCAAAGCCAGCCTCAGCAATGGCAAGTCACTTAGCAACTCAGTGAGACCCTGTCTCTAATAAAATTTTAAAAAAAGGGCTGGGGATGTGGCCCAGTGGTGGAGTGCCCCTGAGTTCAATCCCCGGTTCCAAAAAAAAAAAAAAAAAAAGAGGTGGCTAGTGCTTCATTTAGCCAAAGAGGTTGAGGTCTTGGAAACTTTGGTGGTGGTTGTGGAGGTGTTTTTGGTGGAAATGACAATTTTGGTCTTGGAGAAAACTTGAGTGGTTGTGGTGGTTTTGGTGGCAGTGGGGATGGCTACAATGGATTTGGTAATGATGGAACCAATTTTGGAGGTGGTAGAAGCTCATTTAATTATTTTGGCAATTACAACAATCAGTCATCAAATTTTGGACACATTAAGGGTGGAAACTGTGGAGGCAGAAGCTATGAGCATATGGGGTTAGAGGCCAATACTTTTTGTTTGATCTGTGTTTGTTTGTTTGTTTGTTTGTTTGTTTTTAAACATTTATTTATTTACTTTAGTTGTACACAATGCATTTATTTTTACGTGGTGCTGAGGATCGAACCCAGGCCGCGTACGTGCTAGGCGAGCACTTTACCACTGAGCCACAATCCCAGCCCCAGAGGCCAATACTTTGCCAAATCACAAAACCAAAGTGGCTATGGTGGTTCCAGCAACAGCAGGAGCTATGACAGTGGAAGAAAGGTTTTACTACTGCCGGGAAACAAAGCTTAGCAGGACAGGAGAGCCAGAGAAGTGACAGGGAAGCTACAGCTACAGATGTGTGAACTCATCCAAGCACAGTGGTAGGCAGCAGGGCCTAGCTGCTACAAAGAAGAAATAATTTTTTTATTCAAAGTTGTTGTATCTATAACAGTAGCATGTATTACAATTCATAAAACACATATAGAGCATCTTTTACATAACACTGTTTGTATACAAAGTATATTCATACTATTCAAGTCTTCAATCATGCATTTAGGATAAAAATATCCATCTTATTCTACCAACTTCTTTTTCCCCCCCTCCATCCCCCCTTGCTCCCTCCCTTCCCCTCCCTCCCCTTTGACCTTTCTTTTTTTCTTTTTTTTCTTTTCTTTTTGGTACCGGGGATTGACCTCAGTGGCACTAGACCACTGAGGCCACATCCCCAGCCCTTTTTTGTATTTTATTAGAGACAGGGTCTCACTGAGTTGCTAAGTGCCTCGCCATTGCTGAGGTTGGCTTTGAACTCGCGATCCTCCTGCCTCAGCCTCCCAAAGTGCTGGGATTACAGGCGTGCGCCACCGCGCCCCCGCCCCCTTTGACCTTTCTAGTGTTCCTCTAATCCTCCTATGTATCCCAACCCAACACCACTCTGAACCAGCCTCCTTATATCAGAGAAAACATTCAGCATTTGGATTTTTGAGATTGGCTAACTTTACTTAGCATTATAGTCTCCAATTTTATCCATTTACCTGTGAATGCCATTATTTTATTCTCTTTTGTTGCTGAGTAAAATTCTATTGTGTATATATACCACATTTTCTTTATCCACTCATCTACTGAAGGGCATCTAGATTGATTCCACAACCTAGCTATTGTGAATTGTGCTGCTATAAACATTGAAGTGGCTGTGTCACTGTAATATGCTGCTTTTAAGTCCTTTGGGAATAGATCCAGGAGTGGGATGGCTGGGTCATACGGTGGTTCCATTCACAGTTTTCCAAGGAATCTACATACTGCTTTCTATAACAGCTGCACCATTTTGCAGTCCCACCAGCAACATATGAGTGTGCCTTTTTCCCCACATCCTCTCCAATATTTATTGTTGTTTGTGTCCATAATAGCTGCCATTCTGACTGGAGTGAAATGAAATCTTAGAGGAGTTTTGATTTGCATTTCTCTAATTTTTTTTAAATATTTATTTATTTGCTTTAGTTGTACACAATGTGTTTATTTTTAGGTGGTGCTTAGGATCAAACCCGGGCCGCGCATGTACTAGGTGAGCGTTCAACTGCTGAGCCACAACTCTAGCCCCAGCATTTCTCTAATTGCCAGCAATGTTGAACATTTTTTCATGTATTTGTTGATTGATTGTGTATCTTCTTCTAAGAAATGTCTTTTCAATTCCTTAGCCCATTTATTGATTGAGTTATTTGGGGGTTTGTTTGTTTGTTTGTTTGTTTGTTTTGTCTTTTTGGTGTTAAGATTTCTGAGTTCTTTATATATTCTAGAGATTAGTGCTCTATCTGATGTGCATGTGCTAAAAATTTGTTCCCAAGCTGGGCGCAGTGGCACATGCCTGTAATCCCAACACTTGGGAGGCTGAGGCAGGAGGATCATGAGTTCAAAGCTAGCCTCAACAATGATGAGGCACTTAGCAACTCATTGAGACCCTGTCTCTAATAAAATACAAAGAAAAAGGGCTGGGGATGTGGCGGCCCAGTGGTCGAGTGCCCCTGAGTTCAATCCCCAGTACCAAAAAAAAGAAAAAAAAACTTGTTCCCAATTAGTTGGTTTTCCATTCACCTCACTGATTGTTTCTTTTGCTGAGAAGAAGCTTTTTAGTTTGAATCTATCCCATTTATTAATTCTTGATATTAATTCTTGCACTTTTAATAATAAGGATTAATAATAAGGATTAATAATAATAATTTATAATAATAATAATTATATATATATATAATTTATTATAATAATAATAATTAATAATAATAATCCTTAATAATAAGGATTCTTATTAAGGAACTTGGGGCCTAATCTGACATGTTGGAAATTGGAGCTTACTTTTTTTTCTATTAAGCATATTGTCTCTGGTCTAATTCCTAGGTTCTTGATCCACTTTGAATTGAGTTTTGTGCATCGTGAGAGATAAGGGTTTAATTTCATTTTGTTGCATATGGATTTCCAGTTTTCCCAGCACCATTTGTTGAAGAGGCTATCCTTTCTCCACTGTACATTTTTGGCACCTTTGTCTAAGATAGCCGAAATTATATGTATTAGTCTCTGTGTCCTCAATTCTGTACCATTGGTCTACCTGTCTATTTTGGTATCAATACCATGCTGTTTTTGTTACTATTGCTCTATAGTATAATTTGAAGTCTGGTATGGTGATGCCATCTGCTTCACTTTTCTTGCTAAGGATTGCTTTAGCTATTCTGGGTCTCTTATTTTTCCATATGAATTTCATGACTCCTATTTCTATTAATTTGAGGAATGTCATTAGGATTTTGATTGGGATTGCATTAATTATGTATAATGCTTTTGGTAGTGTGGACATTTTGACAATATTAATTCTGCCTATCCAAGAACAAGGTAGGTCTTTCCATCTTCTAACGTCTTCTATAATTTCTTTCTTTAGTGTTCTATAGTTTTCGTTATAGAGGTCTTTTGCCTCTTTCATTAAGTTGATTCCCAGGGTTTTTTTGTTGTTGTTGTTTGTTTGTTTGATGCTATTGTAAATGGGGTAGTTTTCATCATTTCCCTTTCAGAGGATTTGTCACTGATGTACAAAAATGCCTTTGACTTATGTATTTTGATTTTTTATCCAGCAACTTTGCCGAATTCATTTACTAGTTGCAAAAGTTTTCTAGTAGAGTTTTTTGGGTCTTCTAGGTATATTGTCATATCATCAGCAAATAGTGCTAATTTGAGTTCTTCTTTTCCTATCTGGATCCCTTTAATTTTTTTCATCTGTCTAATTACTCTGGCCAGAGTTTCAAGTACTATGTTAAATAACAGTGGTGAAAGGAGGCGTCCCTGTCTTGTTCCTTTTTTTAGAGGGAATGCTTTCAATTTTTCTCCATTTAAGGTGATGCTAGCCTGGGGCTTTGCATAAAGAGCTTTTATAATGTTGAGATATATTCCTGTTATTCCTAGTTTTTCTAGTGTTTTGAACATAAAGGGGTGTTGTATTTTGTCAAATGCATTTTCTGCATCTATTGAGATGATCATATGGTTTTTATCTTTAAGTCTATTGATGTGATGTATTATGTTTGTTGATTTCCATATGTTGAACCAACCTTGCATCCCTGGTATAAACCCTACTTGATCGTGGTGCACTATCTTTTTTTTTTTTTTTTTTTTTTTTTTTTTTTTTTGTGGTACCAGGGATTGAACTCAGGGGCACTCGACCACTGGGTTACATCCCCAGACCTTTTTTGTATTTTATTTAGAGACAGGGTCTCACTGAGTTGCTAAGTGCCTCGCCATTGCTGAGGCTGGCTTTGAACTCGCGATCCTCCTGCCTCAGCCTCCCAAAGTGCTGGGATTACAGGCGTGCACCACCGCGCCCGGCTCGTGGTGCACTATCTTTTTGATATGTTTTTGTATTTGATTTGCCAGAATTTTGTTGAGGATTTTTGCATCTATGTTCATTAAGGAAATTGGCCTGAAGTTTTCTTTTTTGGTTGTGTCTTTGCTGGCTTTGGAATTAATGTAATATTAGCCTCATAGAAAGAGTCTGGAAGAGCTCCCTCTTTTTCTATTTCTTGAAATAAGTTGAAGAGTATTGGTATTAGTTCTTTTAAGGTCTTGTAGAACTCAGCTGTAAACCCATCCAGTCCTGGGCTTTTTTTGGTTGGTAGCTTTTTGACGGAGTCTTCTATTTCCTCGCTTGAAATTGATCTGTTTAAATTGTGTATAGCCTCCAGTTCCAGTTTTGGCAATTCATATGACTCTAGAAATCTGTCAAAGCCTTCAATATTTTCTATTTTATTAGAGTAAAAGTTTTCAAAGTAATTTCTAATTATCTTCTGTATTTCTGAGGTGTTTGTTGTGATATTTCCTTTTTCATCATGGAAGCTAGTAATTTGAGTTTTTTCTCTCTTTTTTTTCATTAGCATTGCTAAGAGTCTGTCAGTTTTATTTATTTTTTCATAGAACCAACTTTTGGTTTTGTCAATTCTTTTAATTATTTCTTTAGGCTCAATTTCATTAATTTCAGCTCTGATTTTAATTATTTCCTGTCTTCTACTGCTCTTAGTATTGATCTGTTCTTCTTTTTCTAGTGCTTTGAGGTGTGATATTAAGTCATTTATTTATTGGGTTTTGTTTTTTTTCCTTTTAAGGAATGAACTCAATGCAATGAATTTCCTCTTAATGCTGCCTTCATAGTGTCCCAGACATTTCTATACCATATATTTGTGTTCTCATTCACCTGTAGGAATTTTTTAATCTCCTGCTTGATGGCTTCTTCAACCCCCTGTTCATTCAGTAGCATGTTGTTTAGCTTCCAGTTGTTGGAGTAGCTTTTTTTTATTTCTTGTTTTATCATTGATTTTCAATTTCATCCCATATGGTCTGATAGAATGCAGGATAGTATCTCTACTTTTTTATATTTGCTGAGCGTTGCCTTGTGGCATAATATATGATCTATTTTAGAGAAGGAGCCATGTGCTGTTGAGAAGAAAGTGTATTCCTTCACTGAGGGATGAAATATTCTATATATGTCCATTAGGTCAAAGTTATTAATTGTTTTTTTTTTTTTAATTTTTTGTACCGGGGATTGAACTCAGGGGCACTGGACCACTGGGCCACATCCCTAGCCCTTTTTTGTAGTTTATTAGAGACAGGGTCTCACTGAGTTGCTAAGTGCCTCACCATTGCTGAGGCTGGCGTTGAACTCGCGATCCTCCTGCCTCTGCCTCCCAAGTGCTGATTAATTGTTTTAATGAGGTCTAAAGTTTCTTTATTTAGCTTTCATTTGGATGATCTATCCAGTGGTGAGAGAGGTGTGTTGAAGTCCCCTAGAATAATTGTATTGTGGTGAGAGAGGTGTGTTGAAGTCCCCTAGAATAATTGTGTTGTGGTCTATTTGACTCTTGAACTTAAAAGGGGTTTGTTTGATGAATGTAGGTGCTCCAATTTGGAGCATACAGATTTATAATTGCTATATCTTGTTGATGAATGGTTCCCCTAAGTAATAAGAAATATCCATCTTTGTCCCTTTTGATTAACTTTGGCTTGAAGTCTACCTTATTTAATATGAGTATGGAAACCCCTGCTTGCTTCCACAGCCCATGTGAGTGGTAAGATTTTTCCCAGCCTTTCACTTTTAGTCTGTTGATGTCTTTTTCTATGAGGTGGTTTTCTTAGAGACAGCATATTGTTTGGTCATTTCTTTTAATCCAGTCTGACAATCTGTGTCTTTTGAATGGTGAGTTTAGGCCATTAGCATTCAGGGTTATTATTGAGATGTGATTCGTATTCCATCCATTTTTATTTGCTTATGGTATTTTACTTGATTTGGTTTCTCCTCTGGTTGGTGTTTCCTTTAGTTTAATAATTCCCTTTGCTGATTTTCATTCTTATTTTTCTTTTCTTCTTCATGGAATATTTTTTCCAGGATGTTCAGAAGTGCAGGCTTTCGAGTTGTGAAATCTTTTAACTTTTCTCTGTTGTGGAAGGTTTTTATTTCATCTTCGAATCTAAAGCTTAATTTCGCTGGATATAAGATTCTTGGTTGACATCCCTTTTCTTTCAGAGCTTGAAATATGCTGTTCCAGGATCTTCTAGCTTTCAAGGTCTGGGTTGAAAAATCTGAACATAATCTAATTGGTTTCCCCCTATATGTAATCTGCTTCCTTTCTCTTGTGGCTTTTTTTCAAATTATTTTTATTTATTTGCTTTTAGTTGTACACAATGCGTTTTATTTGTATGTGGTGCTGAGGATCGAACCCAGGTCACCCACGTGCCAGGCGAGCACTCTACCACTGAGCCACAATCCCAGCCCCACTCTCTTGTGGCTTTTAATATTCTCTCCTTGTTCAGTATGTTAGGCATTTTCATTATAATGTGCCTTGGTGTGGATCTGTTGTGATTTTGTACGTTTGGTGTTCGGTAAGACTCTTGAACTTGGTTTTCCCATTCATTCCTCAAGTTTGGGGAAAAATTTTTGCTATTATTTCATTGAATAAATTACTCATTCCTTTGGTTTGGAACTCTGCACCTTCTTCTACCCCAATCACTCTTAAATTTGGTCTTTTTGTGTTGTCCCATATTTCTTGAATGTTCTGTTCTTGATTTCATACCATTTTGCTGTGTATTCTACATTTTTTTCAGATTGTATATTTTGTCTTCGTTATCTGAGGTCTTTTCTTCCAAGTGGTCTAATCTATTGGTGATGCTTTCAATAGAACATTTAATTTGGTTATTTCTTCTTTCATTTCCAGAATTTCTGTTTGGTTTCTCTTTAGAACCTCTATCCTCTATTGAAGTATCTTTTGCTTCTTGTATTTGTTTACAAAGTTCTTTGTCAAAGTGGTCTTTTACTACCTGTATTTGCTCCCTCATTTCCTTCTTGAATTCGTTGTTGAGTTCTATGAACATTTGGATTATGTATTTCCTGAATTCCAGCTCTGACATTTCATCTACTGTGCTTTCCAGGGAATCTGCTAAGGCAGTATGTTGATTTGTTTGGGACATTTTCTTCCCTTGTTTTTTCATATTGCCTGTGTGTCTTTTCTTCTAGAGCTGTGAAACCTTGACTTTCGTTTTTACCTTAAGGCCTAATGATGCTCCTGTTGTACAATGCTATCAGCTCCACTTATAGATAATTAACACCTTAAAACCAGACATTTTATATTCAGATAATCACAATTTGGTCACAATGTACAGAATTAGAGAATTTAGATATTGTCTCCAATATACTTTGAATGTTTGTATTGGGGTTTATAATTTTAGATATTTGATACAAAGGTGATATGCTTAGGTGGAAGGAAGTAAAGATATTTTGTCCCCCCCTTAAGAAGTGTAAAAATAGAAATCTATGGAAGTAGTTTAATATCAGCAGAAGAGAGAGGAAAAGAATTGGAGTGAACAATTTAGTGTGAAGACCGATGTATATTTAAGGCAAGCTTATGCAAATGTTGAGAGAAATAAAAAATGTCAGGGTAGTAGGAATTAGTGAAAGAGCGAAGAGAGAGTGAGTAAAAAAATAGAGAGGAAACTATATATAACACCGCTTTGATGTATTATTCAGTTGCCCCAATTCTAAAATTCCTAATTTCTGTATAAAACTTGTTTTCATCTCTGTTGAGAATGCAGGGTCAGGGTGTAAATAAGAAAGATGAGGGGGGGCTGAGGATGTGGCTCAGTGGTAGAGCGCTGGCCTAGCACATGCGCGGCCCAGGTTCGAGCCTCAGCACCACGTAAAAAAACGCATTGTGTACAACTAAAAGCAAATAAATAAATATTAAAAAGAAAGATAAGGGAAGAAGAAAAGAGAGAAAGAAAAAGAAAAAAGCAAAGTTGAACCCACAAATAAAGTCTCAGTCAGGCAGCCTTTATGGAAGCTTTTCTCTTTCTCCCTCAGGTTGTTAAATTAGTTGTCCCGCAGATCACACCCTGGCTGATGTGGAGAATTTGTGGGTGGAGTCAAGTCTGCATACCTGGTTAGCCAAAGAATGGTGCTGGGGTTGGGGCTTTAGGTGAATGGCACCAAAAGTTGATCTGTCCAGATGGCGTCTACTCTCTGCGCTCCTCCACAGTTACAGAGTCACGAGGGTCCATCAAGCTGGACTCAGATATGCATTCCCCCACTGGCTGATGATGGCCCTCCCAGCTGCGTGTAGGATCATATACCCACGGATTCCTCCTTGTCTGCCCGAGGATTTCTACCTGCCGCTGTCTCTCCCTTGTTCCTTCTCTCTGCGTTCGCTGCAGCCATGGTTAGAAAAACATGGCAGCAATCATTCTCCGTGTCTAATTTTCTGCCTTTCCTTCTGTGCTGCTCCAGGGATTTTGCCCAACCGCGCTGTTTCCGCTGGCTCCACTGCTGATGGTCATTCCCTGGACGGGTGTGGATTCGATCTGGAGTCGTTGTCCCCACTGCCTCCCAGCTCTGGCTCTGTCCTGCAGCACCTGTGCTCCAGGCGATGCTGCTGAAGCCATGTGGTGCTAGGTGCTAGGCACTGCGATCAGCTTGTACCGCTTGCTCCCTGCTCGCTGATATCTTTGCACAGACTAATTTTTTAGTAAAGTATTCAAACCATCCAGGAGTTGAGCATTCTTATTTTATATAAACTTGCTAAAAAGCTATCTGTCTGCTTTCTTCAATTCATTCCACGGAGCAGCCCTGAAGGTGACCTCCTCTATTCCGCCATCTTGGTTCTTGTCAAGAAGAAATGATTTAGACAGTACTCGTGTGTATGGGTAAAAAACTTGAGGACTGTATTTGTTTTGTCTTATTTGGTAATGGAGATTGAATTCAGGGGCACTCTACCACTATGCCACATCCTCAGCCCTTTTTTGTATCTTATTTAGAGGCAGGGTCTCACTGAGTTGCCAACTGCCTTGCCGTTGCTGAGACTGGCTTTGAACTCTCGATCCTCCTGCCTCAGCCTCCCAAGTTGCTGGGATTACAGGCATGCACCACCATGCCTGCTGGCCTGTATTAGTGACTAATTGTGTAACAGGTTACCTTAGTTTCTGTTCTGTAGAAAGTGTAATGCATGGGGCTGGGGTTGTGGCTCAGTGGCAGAGCGCTCGCCTCACACGTGCGCGGCCCGAGTTCGATCCTCAGCACCACGTAAATGCATTGCGTTGTGTACAACTAAAGTAAATAAATAAATATTTTTTTTTAAAAAAGTGTAATGCATTCCAACAAAGATTTTAATGTATACTTTTTTTTTCACCCATGCTGTTGATTGCTAAATGTTAGTCTGATCATGATGCTGAATAGATGTGTCTTAAAGAAAAAGAAATAAATAACAAGTAAAATTGGAAAATTAACAAAGATGTAGAGATTAAATAACATTCTTAAACTACCAATAGATCAAACAAGAAATTAGAAAGAAAACTAGAAAGTACGTAGAGACAGGGACCAGGGATGTAGCTTAGTGGTAGAGTGCTTGCTAAGTCTGCATGAGACCCTGGGTTCAGTCCCCACCACTGACAAACAAAGAGAGAGAGGGAGAGAAAGAGGGAAATGAAGATACAAATACAAACATATACCAAAACTTACAGGGTGCAGTGACAGCAGTGCTAAGAGGGATATTTATAAGTATAAATGTTTACATTAAAAAAACAAGATCTCAAGCCGGGCGTGGTGGTGCACGCCTGTAATCCCAGCACTTTGGGAGGCTGAGTCAGGAGGATCGCGAGTTCAAAGCCAGCCTCAGCAATGGCGAGGCACTTAGCAACTCAGTGAGACCCTGTCTCTAATAAAATACAAAAAAGGGCTGGGGATGTGGCCCAGTGGTCTAGTGCCGCTGAGTTCAATCCCCAGTAAAAAAAAAAAAAAAAAAAAAAGATCTCAAATCAACAACCTAACTTTACAACTTGAAGAACTAAAAAAAAGTAAGCTGAACTCAAAGTAACCTGAAGGAAGAAATAATAAAGATAGCAGAGGTAGCCGGGCGCGGTGGCGCACGCCTGTAATCCCAGCACTTTGGAGGCTGAGGCGGGAGGATCGCGAGTTCAAAGCCAGCCATCAGCAATGGCTAGGCACTTAGCAACTCAGTGGGACCCTGCCTCTAAATAAAATACAAAAAAGGGCTGGGGATGTGGCCCAGTGGTCAAGTGCCCCTGAGTTCAATCCCCAGTACCAAAAAAAAAAAAAAAAAAAAAAAAAAAGATAGCAGAGGTGGAATGAAATAGAAAACAATATAGAAAATAAACCAAAAGTTGGTTTTTTTTTAAAGATCAAGAAAATTAACAAACCTTTAACTAGATAGACTAAGGAAAAAAGAGAGAAGACAAAATTTTTGTTATGGTTTGGATCTGGAATGATGTCCCCCAAAGTCTTGTGTTGAAAGCATCGTCTCCAGTACAGTAAGGTTCTGAGGTGCAGTTTTTCCGTAATGACTGGATCATGAGGGCAGGGAGCTAGCTCATCAGTGTATTAATCCATTTGATGGATTAATTCACTGGTGGCTGAATGAACATCTGGGATTTTGGGCCTAGTTGGAAGAAGTAGATCACTGGGGATATGCTCTGGAAGTCTCTATGGCTTCTTCTTGCTCTCACTCTCTTTCTCTCCCTCTCTTGCTCTTCTTCTCATTCTCACTCTTGTTCTCACTCTGTCCTCTCAGCTGCTGTGAGCTGTGACTTTCCTTTGCCACACCCTTCCACCATGGTGTTGTGCCTCACCTCAGGCCCAGAGCTATGAGCTAGCTGACCATGAATTGGATTCTCTGAAATCATGAGCTATAATAAATCTTTCCTCCTCTAAGTTCTTCTCATTTTTTAAATTGTAGATGGACACAATACCTCTTTTTTATTGATTGATTTTTAAAAAAATATTTATTTATTTACTTTAGTTGTACACAATGCAATGCATTTTATGTTTACGTGGTGCTGAGGATCGAACCCAGGCCGCGCACGTGCAAGGCGAGCGCTCTGCCACTGAGCCACAACCCCAGCCCCTTATTGATTGATTTTTATGTGGTGCTAAGGATCAGTCCCAGTACCTCACACATACTAGGCAAGCACTCTGCCACTGACCTACAGCCCCAGCCCCTCTAAGTTGTTCTTTTTTTTATTATTTGCTTTAGTTGTACACAATGCAACACATTTTATGTTTACGTGGTGCTGAGGATCGAACCTGGGCCGCGCACGTGCTAGGCAAGCGCTCAACGTTGAGCCACAACCCCAGCCCTCTAAGTTGTTCTTGTCAGGCAATTTGGTCACAGCAACAGGAAAAGCTGACAAGCACAATTACTAAATCAGAAATGAAAATGTGGACATTAATCGTGATTCTACAGCAGTAAAAAGGATTATAAGAGACTACCATGAATGATGTACATCCACAAATTGAATAACTTAGACAAAATGGACAAATTCCTAGAAACACAAAACATACCTATCCTAAATCACAAATAAATAGAAAACATGGATAGATGTATCATTATTAAGGAGATTTAATCAATAAGAAAAAAAACCTCCTGACTGAGAAAAGCCCTAAAAGTGATGACATCACTAGCTAGTTCTATACCACATTTAAAGAACTAATACTAGTCCTCCTCAAAGTTATCCAAAAAAATTGAAGACAAGGGAATATTCCAAACTCATTCTATAAGACCAGCATTACCCTAATACCAAAGCCAGATAGACAATACAAGAAAACAAAGCTACAGACAAATCTCTTTGAACACTAATGCAAAAATTCTCAACAAAATGCTAGCAAATCAACTTCTCAGCAGCGTATGAAAAGGATTATATACTATAACCAATTGGAATTTATTCCTGGAATGCAAGAATAATTCAACATATTAAAATTGATCCATGCAATATACCACATTAACAAAATGAAGGAACAAAAGCTGGGAGTGGTGACGCACGCCTGTAATCCCAGCACTTGGGAGGCTGAGGCAGGAGGATCGCAAGTTCAAAGCCAGCCTCAGCAATGGCAAGGCACTTAGCAACTCAGTGAGACCCTGTCTCTAATAAAATACAAAAAAGGGCTGGGGATGTGGCCCAGTGGTTGAGTGCCCCTGAGTTCAATCCCTGGAACCAAAAAAAAATTTTTTTTTAAATGAAGGAACAAACCCACACGGTCATCTCAATTGGTGCAGAAAAAAATATTTAACAAAATTCAATGCCTCTTCATGGTAAAACTACTCAACAAATTAAGAATAGAAGGGATCTATCTCAATATAATAAACGCCATGTACAGGCTGGGGTGTAGCCCAATGTCAGACCACTTCCCTAGCATGTTTGAGACCCTAGGTTTGATACTAAGCACTGCAAAGATAAATAAATAAATACCTTGTGTGGAAAAATACACAGTGAACATCATAATGGTGAAAAATTAAATGTTTTTCCTATAAGATCAGGAAATAAAAAGGCATCCAAATTGGAAAGGAAGTAGCAAAATTATCTCTGTTTGCAGATGATATGTTCTTACATGATGAAACCCCTAAAGATTTCACATGCAAAAAAAATTCAGCAGCCGGGCCCAGTGGCGCACGCCTGTAATCCCAGCACTTTGGGAGGCTGAGTCAGGAGGATCGCGAGTTCAAAGCCAGCCTCAGCAATGGCGAGGCACTTAGCAACTCAGTGAGACCCTGTCTCTAATAAAATACGAAAAAAAGGGCTGGGGATGTGGCCCAGTGGTCTAGTGCCGCTGAGTTCAATCCCCGGTACCAAAAAAAAAAAAAAAAAAATTCAGCAAAACATCAGGATATGAGGTCAATGCACTAAAATTAGTTGCACTTCTGTACACTAGAAAAGAACATTCTGAAAAGGAAATCAAGAAAATTTCTTAAGTCCATATTAGGGAAGGGGCAGAGGGCCAGGGGGAAGTGGACACAGAGGTAATAAGAGAGGTTAATAGAGAAGGTGCTGTGATCAAAGCGTATGCATGATCATATGCATGTATGAAAATGTCACAATGAAACCTACTATTCTGTATAATTAATATGCACCAATACAAAAAGAAAACCAAAACAAAACATTTTGTACAACTAATATTCACTGACAATTATAATAAAATAAATCCATTTACAATAGTGAAGGAGCCCCAATTAGGAAGGGCTATTGCGGCTAGCTGGAAGCCATAAGTTCCACCTGATATGTATGTGACGCACCTGTAAATGCACGTGAGGCACCCGCAAAGCTAAAGGTATATAACCGGGTGAAAGCGGTCAGAGTTAGGAGAACGAAGAACGAATTCATTCAGTCAGTCGTGCAGTCGCTCCGTCGGTCAGAAGAAGAGTTCGGGTCAGAGAAGAAGAAAAGGATCAGAGCGGCCAGAACGTAGGCAGAGCGGTTACAGAAGAGAAACCAGATAGAAGAAGTAATTGCTGGTCAGTCAGGCCGAGGCTCCCGAGGAAGAAAGAAGAAAGAAGAAGCTCTAAAAAATAATCTTTCTCTAAGGTAAGCTCTCTCTAAGGTAAGCTCTCTCTATCTTTCTTTCTCTCTAAGCTAAGAAGAAAAGAAGAAAGCTCTCTCTAATCTTTCTCTCTAAAAATCTTTCTTTCTCTCTCTAAGCTCTAAGAAAGTAGAAGTAAAAGTAGTAATAGCTTTACTCTGCCTCCGAGTTTTCCTCCCGCGGCGCTGTGGCTGGCCATGACAGGCAGCTTACACAATAGCATCAAAAATAATAAAGTACTTAGGAATTAGCTGAGTAGGTAAAAGACTTGTACCATGAGAAGCCAGGGATACATATGAGCACTTGCCTCTCATGTGTGAAGCCCTAGATTCAATCCCTGGATTAAAAAAAAAGAAGAAGAAGAAGTATACAGTGAAAACTATGAAACATTACTGAAATTAAAGAAGACATAAATAAATGGAAAAATGTCCCATGCTCATGAGTTGAAAGACTTAATATTATTAAGATGTTAACACACCAGGCATGGTGATGCACACCTGTAATCCCAGCGGCTTGGGAGGCTGAGGCAGGAGGATCATGAGTTCAAAGACAGCTTCAACAAAACCGAGGTGCTAAACAACTCAGTGAGACCCTGCCTCCAAATAAAATAGGGCTGGGGATGTGGTTCAGTGGTCAAGTGACCCTGAGATCAATCCCTGGTACCAAAAAAAAAAAAAAAAATGTTAACACTAGCCAGAAATGGTGGCACACACCTGTAGTCCCAGCCACTTGGGAAGCTGAAGCAAGAGGATGGCAAGTTCGAGGCCACCCTTGACAATATAGTGAGACCCTGTCTCAAAACTTAAAAAGGGCTCCAGGCGTGGGGGCACACGCCTGTAATCCTAGCACTTGGGAGGCTGAGGCAGGAGGATCACAAGTTCAAAGCCAGCCTCAGCAATGGCAAGGCACTTAGCAACTCAGTGAGACCCTGTCTCTAATAAAATACAAAAAAGGGCTGGGGATGTGGCCCAGTGGTTGAGTGCCCCTGAGTTCAATTCCCAGTACCAAAAAAAAACTTAAAAAGGGGTAGGGATGTAGCTCAGTGGTAAAGTGCCCCTTGGTTCTATCCTCAGTAAGGAAAAAAAAAAAATCAATACTACCCAAAACAATCTAGCAACTCAATGCAATTCTTATCAAAACCCCACCACACCAGGCTCCAGAAACATTTTTTGAGGAAAATCCCATCCTAAAATTCATATGGAATCTCCAGGGACCTTGAATAGTAAAAATAGCCTTGAAGAAGAACAATACTAAAAGACTTGCACTTCCTAATTTCAAAATTTATTACAAACTGGGCACAGTGGTGCATGCCTGTCATCCCAGGGGTTCAGGAGGCCGAGGCAGGAGGATCAAAAGTTCAAAGCAACTTAGAGAGGCCCTAAGCAACTTAACAAAACCCTGTCTCAAATTTTAAAAAAGAGGGCTGGGGTTATGGCTCAGTGGTACAGCATTTGCCTTACATGTGTGAGGCACTGGATTCGATTCTCAGCACCACATATAAATAAATGAATAAACTAAAGGTCCATCAACAACTAAAAAAAATTTTTTAATTTTAAAAAAGAATAATAAAAAGGGCTGAGGATGTGGCTCAGTAGTTAAGCACCCTTGAGTTCAATCTCCAGTACCTCCACCAAAAGAACTTATTACAAAATTACAGTAAATAAAACAGTATGGTACTGGCATAAAGATAAACATACAGGGCTGGGGTTGTGGCTCAGCAGTAGAGCGCTCGCCTAGCACCTGCGCGGCCCGGGTTCGATCCTCAGCACCACATAAAAATAAATGCATTAGCTGGGCGCGGTGGTGCACGCCTGTAATCCCAGCACTTTGGGAGGCTGAGGCAGGAGGATCGCGAGTTCAAAGCCAGCCTCAGCCATGGTGAGGCACTTAGCAACTCAGTGAGACCCTGTCTCTAAATAAAATACAAAAAAAGGGCTGGGGATGTGAGCCAGTGGTCGTGTGCCCCTGAGTTCAATCCCCGGTACCACAAAAAATAAATTAATTAATTAAAAAAAATAAATGCATTGTGTACAACTAAAGCAAATAAATAATTTTTTTTTTTTTTTTGGTACCAGGGATTGAACTCAGGGGCACTCAACCACTGGGCCACATCCCCAGCCCTTTTTTGTATTTTGTTAGAGACAGGGTCTCACTGAGTTGCTAAGTGCCTCGCCATTGCTGAGGCTGGCTTTGAACTCACGATCCTCCTGCCTCAGCCTCCCAAGTGCTAGGATTACAGGCGTGCGCCACCACACCCGGCTGCAAATAAATAAATATTTTTTTAAAAATAAAATAAAATAACTTTATATTGAGGTTGGGGTTGTGGCTCAGCGGTAGAGCACTCGTCTAGAACGTGCGTGGCCCAGGTTCGATCCTCAGCACCACATAAGAATAAAGGCATCATGTACAGCTGAAACAAATAAATAAATATTTTTTTAAAAAACTTTATATTGAATTTACAAGTGTTTATACATTTTACACATATATTATAATACTACAGAATTCTACATTTGTCTACACATTTTCCTTTATCAGGGAGTTTTATATTTCATATTTGTTTTTCAGCAGTACTAGGGATTGAACCCAGGGCCTTTATACATACTAGGCAAATGCTCTACCACTGAGTCACATTCTCAGCTGTTATGGTTTGGATATGAGGTGTCTCCCCAAAATTTCCTGATAATGCAGGAATATTCAGAGGTAAAATTGTTAGATTACAGGAGTTGTAACTTACTCATTCCATCCTAATTTGAACAAAACTAACTGTGTGGTAACTCTAGGTGGGTGATGTGTGACTGAAGGAAGTCAGTCACTGAGGGAGTTCCCTGCAAGGGTGCATCTTCTCTACAGCCCCTTCCCCCTCCCTCTCTATTTCCTTGTTGCCATAAAGAGAGCAGCTTCCCTCCATTGCACATTTCCCCCATGATGAGCAACTTCTCCTTGGACCCAGAGCGATGGAGTCAGTCCTCCATGGACTGAGACCTCTGAAATCATGAGCCCCCAAAAACTTTTCCACCACTGAATTGATTTTGTCAGGTATCTTGGTCACAGCAATGCAAAAGCTATTTAAAACAGGAACCAATTTTATTTTCTTTTGAGGTAGACTGTAGCTAAGTTTTCCAAGCTGGCCTTAGATTTGTGAACTTCCTATCTCAATGCCCACCACATACAACAGTAGTGGGGATTGCAAATATGAGTCACCAGCCCAGCCTTGTATATGTTTTGTGTTGCTATTTATAATCACTTCATTTCAACTCAAAGACTTGTTTCAGCTGGGCAGAGTGGCACTTGCTTATATTCATTCTCAGCTACTGGAGAGACTGAGGCAGGAGGGTGGCAAGTTTGAGGTCAGCCTCTAGAACTTAGTGAGGCCTATCTCAATATAAAAATAGAAAGAACTTGCCGGGCATGGTGGTGCACGCCTGTAATCCCAATGGCTCAGGAGGCTGAGGCAAGAGGATCACAAGTTCAAAGCCAGCTCCAGCAACAGTGAGGCACTAAGCAACTCAGTGAGACCCTGTCTCTAAATAAAATACAAAATAGGGCTGGGGATGTCACTCAATGGTTGAATGCCCCTGGTTTCAATCCCCAGTACCCAAAACTAAATTAAAAAATAAATAGGACTGAATGTGTGGCTCAGTGGTAGAGCCTATGCCTAGAATCTAATATGCATGAGGCCCTAGATTCAACCCCCAGGACTGGGGGGAAAAATAATAAAAGCTAACCTCAGATCTCCGTTATAGAGGCAATTTTCCTGTGACCAACCCTCACATCTTTTGGTTACCAGAAAATTTTTCTTCATTTTTGAAGGATAGTTTTGCTAAATACAGTATCAGTTGAATTCTGAGGACAAAAAAGCTGGTAAGTTAGTGCTATGAATATTCCGAGTGGATTACCAATGGCTTGTGCTCACCTGTGATATCAGAATCTCCTAACAGATTTCCTCATTTCTCACAAAATCAACTGGCTTGTGCATGGTTATTAAGTTGTCTCTGTGAAGGAAGGAGCATCTGGGATTCATTCTCTTGCCGACATCACAATTTATGTATTTAAACCAGTTGAATGCATAATAAACTGATACTTGTTTGCAAGTACACTCATTTTGAGGGCCTAGTCTTCTTCCCTGTATTATTCTAAAATTTAAACCAACATTTTAAGTAGCTTCAATTGAGTCGTTTATGAAGATGGTCATTATGTAAATATTTAGCTTTTTCACATGCATCATTTAGTGCAATAAAGACCTACAAACCTATTATACCTCTGAAATTTGCAACTGAGAGAAATACCCAAGCTCAGTGGTTTGAAACCATCTAGTCACAGAATCCCTTTGCACTTGGAACTGTTTATGTAATTCTTCTTTATTAAAAATCGCCATCAGCCGGGCGCGGTGGCGCACGCCTGTAATCCCAGCACTTTGGGAGGCTGAGACAGGAGGATCACGAGTTCAAAGCCAGCCTCACCAATGGCAAGGCACTTAGCAACTCAGTGAGATCCTGTCTCTAATAAAACACACACACAAAAAAAGGGCTGGGGATGTGGCCCAGTGGTCAAGTGCCCCTGAGTTCAATCCCCAGTGCCAAAAATATATGTATGTGTTTTCCCTCCCCAACCATTTCAGGTGATGGTGAAGGGCCTTTTTGGTTATCCCACTTGCTCTGGATCTGGATCCGGATCCTGTAGATGGGATCCTGGGGAAACTGACAAAAACCAGTGAAAACTCTTATCAAAGTCAGCTTTGGTAGGCATGGTGGCGCACCAGCAGCTCAGGAGGCTGAGATAGGAGGATTGCGAGGGGCTGTGGTTATGGCTCAGCGGTAGAGCGCTCACCTAGCACACCATGTAGAAATAAACACATTGTGTACAACTGAAGCAAATAAATAAATATTAAAAAAAGAAGAAGAAGAAGAAGAAGGATCACGAGTTAAAAGCCAGCCTCAGCAAAAAAGCGGGGCACTAAGCAACTCAGTGAGACCCTGTCTCTAAATAAAATGCAAAATAGGCTTAGGGATGTGGCTCAGTGGTTGAGTGCCCCTGAATTCAATCCTTGGTACACCCCCCCACCCCCAAAAAAACAACAACAACAAAGATCTCCCAGATATCTGTCTATAATGCCTGGTTGAGAGAGAAAGATAAAACATTCTTTTCACTTCCTTCCCAAATTTAGATTAGTTGGAGAAAAATATTTGTACAAGTTAGTTCTTTTGATTTGGACTCTAGTTAAATTTGGTTTTCAAATACCTACTGGTTACTGGTCACTTTCCCACCCAGAGATATCTGTTACTTTCCTGTTTGTCTCATTTTGTGTCCTGAGAACTTAGTTTGACTTTCTGCTTGTCAGGGCATGGAAGTTGTTGGTTCTTATGTATTCAGGTGACCAAACATTAGCCAAGAACATGGATGCACAGAAAAATGGGTAGCACCCAGTTTGCAGCTAACATCCTAGTGACCACTGCCAGCTTTCAGGTTATCTATTTCTTTCATTTTGCTGTCTTGGGGAGCAGTTGTGGATCTTGAAAAGGTTGCATCTTTTTTTTTTTTTTTTTTTGGTACTGGGGATTGAACTCAGGGGCACTTGACCACTGAGCCACATCCCCAGCCCTTTTTTGTATTTTATTAGAGACAGGGTCTCACTGAGTTGCTAAGTGCCTCGCCATTGCTGAGGCTGGCTTTGAACTCGTGATCCTCCTGCCTCAGCCTCCCAAAGTGCTGGGATTATAGGCGTACGCCACCGCGCCCGGCTAAGGTTGCATCTTTGTACCTTCCTTGAGGATACCTCTTGCATCCATTGTCACATCATTAAATGCTAATTGGTTTGGGGATGTTGGATTTTATGTGTGTTTGTTTTTGTTTTTATTCTAAGATAGGATTTTGCCATGGTGCCTATGTTGCCCAGGCTGGCCTCAAACTTGAGATTCTCCTGCCTCAGCCTCTCAGTATCTGAGACTATAAGCACATGCCACCATGTCTGGCCTTTTGGTCTTGGTTTTGAGCTATTTAATAGGTACCTTTTGTTTAAAAGAAAAAGGAAAATATAATTCTTCAAAATGTTCAGAGTCAGGCTGGGCACAGTAGACCATTCCTCTAATCCTCAGGAGGCTGAGAAAGGAGGATTATAAATTTAAGGCCAGACTCGGCAAATTAGTGGGATTTTGTTTCAAAATAAAATAAAAATGATTGGGTTTGTAGCCCACAGGTAGAATGCTCCTAGGTTAAGTCTGCAGTATGTAAAACAAAACAAACAAACAAACAGAAAGCACATGATACCAATAATATTTGCTGCTTATCCCAGCTGAAAACTAACAGATTTTTCTTTGTTCTAGGGATTGAACGCAGGGGCACTTTACCACTGAGGTACATCCCCATACATTTTTTTTATTTTGAGACACAGTCTTGCTAAGTTTCTGAGGGTCTGGCTAAGTTGCTCAGGTTGGTCTTGAACTTGGGATAATCCAGCCTCATCCTCGTGAGTTGTTGGGAATACAAGTGTGCTCCACTATGCCCAGCAACAAAAATATGGACATACTATGAATTTGTCCATATATTTTCCAGTGAGTTCTACACCTTCAGATGTTTCTTTATTATATGTTACCATTTCTTTTTTGAATTTGAAGAATTCCCTTTAGAATTTCTTCCTTTTTTTTTTTTCCGTTGGGGGGGTGCTACTGAGGATTAAACTCAGGGGCACTCTACAACGGAGCCACATCCCCAGCCTTATTTTGTACTTTATTTAGAGACAGGGTCTCACTGAGTTGCATAGCACCTCGCCATTGCTGAGGCTGGCTTTGAACCTGCCATCCTCTGGCTTCAGCCTCCTGAGCCCCTGAGATTACAGGCGTGTGCCACCACGCCCAGCTTTTCCCTTTAGAATTCTCTCTTATAAGGGAGGTCTGATGATGATAAACTCTCTCAGCTTTTGTTTTTCTGTGAAAATCTTTATCCTTTTCTGAAGAATAACTTTTCTGGGTACAGTATTCTAGGTTGGCAGGGGATTGGGGGGAAGGTTGCTTTTTTGTTTTCTTTTGTTTTTTATTTGTTTGTTTTCCTTCAGCATTCTGTATATGTCATCCCATTCCTCTCCCTGACGTTTTTTTTTTTGCTGGTAAGTAAACTTTCAGGAGAACTTCAAGATCCTCATGTATTTGTTATTTGTTTATTTTCTGTTACTGCTTTCAGAATTCTTTGTCTTTGAACTTTGAGAGCTTGCTTATAATACGTGTTGGGGTAGACTTACTTGGGTTGAATCTGATTTGTGAGTTGTGACCTTCTTGTACCTAGGTATTTCGACATTTCCTCTAGGTTTGGGATGCTTTCTCAACTTTCCCTGAATAAGCTTTCTATCCCTTTGGTAGTCATAAGTCCCTCTTGAACCTCAATAATCTGAATATTTGCTCCTTTGTGGCTGCCCACATAGTTATTAATTTGTTTTCATCCTTCTTTTTTCATCCTTCTTTTTTTACTTCCATGACCCTCTGTTTTAAATACCCTGTCTCTTGGATGGGGTTGTGTTTCAGCTGTAGAGCTCTTACCTAGCAAGTGTGTGGCCCAGGTTCCATTCTCAGCACCACGTAAAAACAAAGGCATTGTGTACAACTAAAACAAATAAATAAATATTTTAAAAAATAAATAAAATACCCTGTCTCCAAGATCACTGATTCTTCCTCTGTTTAGTTGATTTTGTTAATGGAGACTCTGCATTTAGCATTTTTTGGGTGGGTGGGTACTGGGGATTGAACTCAGGGGCACTCAATCACAGAGCCACATCCCCAGCCCTATTTTGTATTTTATTTAGAGGTAGGGTCTCACTGAGTTGCTTAGTGCCTTGTTTTTGCTGATGCTGGCTTTTTTTTTTTTTAATATTTGTTTATTTGCTTTAGTTGTACACAATGCCTTCATTTCTACGTGGTGCTGAGGATCGAACCCGGGCCTCGCACGTGCTAGGCGACCACTCCACCGCTGAGCCACAACCCCAGCCCCTGATGCTGGCTTTGAACTCATTATCCTACTGCCTCAGCCTCAGCCTGTGCCACTGCGCGAGGCTGCAGTTTGCATTTCTTTCATTGTACATTTCAGCTCCTATGTTTCTGTTTCACTATTTTACTATTTCCATTGTTCTGCTCAACTTTATGATAAATTACTCAATTTCTCTGTATTCTCTTGAAGTTCTTTTGGTTTATGGAAAAGGCTATTTTTAATTTGGGGGAGATCAAACTTTTGCATCATTTTGTGGCCAGTTTGCAGTGCCTTCTGTTGTGTATTAAGTGGGTCATGGTTTATGAATTCTCTTACTGCTTCTGGGCATATGAAGATATGTGTACACTGAAGGATTAGGTATTTATCCCCTTCTTCCCAGTCTGGTTTTGTACCTGTCCTTCCAGAGATTCTAAACAGGCAGATTATGACGTTCTTTGAGCCCGGGGTGATTGCCACTGTTTGATCACTAGATGGCACCCTAAATCCAGGCTTGCCCTCAGCCAGCACCTGGGGGATTACTCCATAGATGAGCTTGGAGAGTGCCCAAAAGGTGTAGTGAATCCCACCGAGTGTGCAAGTTTTTATCTAGGCCCAGGGAAGGTCCAGAGGATCAGTCAGATGTAGAAGGACTCTGCGTGGGACCAGGCCTCCCTGTGATGGGCTAGGACTCTACACAAAAGCAATGTCTCGCACCTATTTCCCTGTCCTTCCCAAGTAGACAATAACTCTGTTCATGCTCTTGTTCTGCCTGCGGTCAGAGGAGGGATGAGGCAGTCCTGTAGCCCTATACCATAAGCCTGGTCACACGTTTTTTATGGTACTGGAGATTGAACCCAGGGGCACTCTACCACTGAGCTATATCTCCAGCTCTTCCTTCCTTCCTTCCTTATTTTTAGACAGGTTCTTGCTAATTTTCCAAGGCTGGCCTCAACTTTGCAGTCCTCCTGCCTCAGCAGGATTACAGGCATGTACCACCTCGCCCGGATTTACTGGATCACACTTGACGCCTATAGCCACCAAGACCAGGAGAGTATGAGGGCAGGACCAAGGCCCATGCTGATACAGCCTGCCTGGTGCTCCAATTTGTTTGCCACCCACGACAGGTAAGGCTGCTGCAGCTGACCTGTAGTGATGGAGACCAGAACACAAGTCCAGCCTACCAGGGCCTCACATCTTTTCCTGGCACCAGTGTGAGTCCAGAAGCTCTATCCTTAGGCACTGGCCCGGGGTCAGGAGCCATTGGGTTCTGTCTGGTGTTGGCTTCAGCTGTGACAGGTTGCAGAGTACTGGGCAAGGAGATCCAAAGTCCTGCACTTATTCCAGTCTCCTTCCAATCACCAGATGGAGCCTTCCTACAAGCTATGGAGCCTGGGGTTGAGGGTGGGGGTGGGGATGATGAAGGCACTCCCTAGACCCTTGGACTGTCACTACACTGGGTTTCACCAGAAGGTCACATCCACTGGGACCAGCACACTCCTGAGTTGCACCCAGTCCTCAGTGATATGGGCCAGAACACGGGTCCACCCTGCTGAGGTTACAGGATTCTGCCTGGCTCTGGCGATGGAGACTCCATCCAGAGGCACAGATCTGGTTTCAGGGACCATGGAGTTGTGCCCAGTACTGGGTTTCACCATGGCAGGCCCATTGCTGAGTTCCAAGACAAAGGCCAGAAATTACTTCCTCCACCTCCCACAAGTGAGTTTCTCCATTCTGCACTGCTTGGAATTGGGGAAGGGGTGGCATGGACCAAACAACTTGGTCCTTTGTATAGTCTTCAATGTCTGTGATTATACTACAACCAAAAACCATGATCTCTCACCTGGTTTCCCTAACTCTTGTGAAGGCACTGTCATAAGAGCTGGATATTTGCATGGATACTTGTTTAAATCGATGTTTCTGTGGGGAACTGATCTCTAGAGGGTGTGTGTGTGTGTGTGTGGTACCGGGGATTGAACTCAGGGACACTCGACCACTGGGTCACATCCCCAGCCCTTTTTTTTTTTTTTTTTTTTTTTTTGGGTACAGGGATTGAACTCAGAGGCACTCGTCCACTAGGTCACATCCCCAGCCTTTTTTTGTATTTTATTTAGAGACAGGGTCTCACTGAATTGCTAAGTGTCTCGCCATTGCTGAGGCTGGCTTTGAACTCGCGATCCTCCTGCCTCAGCCTCCCAAAGTGCTGGGATTACAGGCGTGCGCCACCGCGCCCGGCTCCCAGCCCTTTTTTGTATTTTATTTAGAGACAGGGTCTCACTGAGTTGCTAAGTGCCTCGCTATTGCTGAGGCTGGCTTTGAACTCGTGATCCTCCTGCCTCAGCCTCCCAAGTGCTGGGATTACAGGCGTGCGCCACCACGCCCCGCTTCTAGAGGGTCTTAGTCTACCATCTTACTCTGTCCCTCCAGTATAAATGAACTTTCAATAATAATTACGAGGGGTTTTGTTTGCTTTTTACAGTAGTGGGGAATGAACCCAGAGGCCCTCTACCTCTAAGCTACATCCCCAGTCCTTTTTATTTTTCATTTTGAGACATGTTCTCACTTCATTGCCCACACTGGCCTAGAACTTGTGATCCTCCTCCCTCTCCCTCCCAAGTCACTGGGGTTATAGGCCTGTGCCACCCCACTTGACTAATAATTATGTTTATTATATGTCTTCTTAAGTCTGGGGCTGTAGCTGAGTTTTAGAGTACAAGCGTAGCACGAGTAAGGGCCTGAGTTCAATGCCCGGCACCACTGTGTGTGTATTAAATGTTTTCCCCTAGCCGGGCGCGGTGGCGCATGCCTGTAATCCCAGCACTTGGGAGGCTGAGGCAGGAGGATCGCGAGTTCAAAGCCAGCCTCAGCAATGGTGAGGCACTTAGTAACTCAGTGAGACCCTGTCTCTAATAAAATACAAAAAAAAGGGCTGGGGATGTGGCCCAGTGGTCGAGTGCCCCTGAGTTCAATCCCTGGTACCTAAAAAAAAAAAAAAAAAAAAAAAAAAAAAAAAAGAATGTTTTCCCAAATATTTTTGGTGACTTGCAACTTGAATGTTAAATTAAATTAAGCAATGGAGCCAGGCTCAGTGGCACATGCCTATAATCCCAGAGACTCAGGAGGATGAGGCAAGATGATCCCAAAGTTAAGGCCAGCCTCAGCAATTTAGCAAGATCCTGTCTCAAACTTTTTTTTTAAATATTTATTTATTTACTTTAATTGTACACAATGCAATACATTTATGTTTACGTGGTGCTGAGGATCGAACCTGGGCCGCGCACGTGCGAGGCGAGCACTCTGCCACTGAGCCACAACCCCAGCCCCAGATCCTGTCTCAAACTAAAACCATTAATAGACTGGGGATGTAACTAAGTAGTAAGATGACCCCGAGTTCAATCCTGAGTAACAACTAACTAAATGAATGAATGAATAAGAAATAGAGGGAGGGCTGGGATTGTGGCTCAGCGGTAGAGCGCTCACCTAGCATGTGGGCGACCCGGGTTCGATCCTCAGCACCATGTACAAATAAAATACATTGAATAAAACGCATTGTGTATAACTAAAGCAAAATAAATAAAAATATTTAAAAAAAAAAAAAGAAAGAAAGAAATAGAGGGAGGGGTTGGAGGTATAGCTCAATCATAGAGTAGTTGATAAAGATGCATGAAGCCCCGGGTTCAATCCCCAGCACCACAAAATAAAACTAGAAGTATTGAGCAAGCCGAGTTCGGTGGCACACACCTGTAATCCCAGCGGCTCGAGAGGCTGAAACAGGAGAATCCTGAGTTCAAAACCAGCCTCAGCAATGGCGAGGCGATAAGCAACTCAGTGAGACCTTGTCCCTACATAAAATATAAAATAGGGCTGGGTGTGTTGCTCAGTGGTCAAGTACCCCTGGGTTTACTCCCGGGTACCAAAAAAAAAAAAAAATTAAGCAATAAATAATTCATTAAAAATATAGCTCATTCCTAAATAAAATAAAACATGGAAACATTAATTATTGAGCATAAATTTAAGGGTATCTACTTCTGGATTCTTAATTTTTACAGAAAGACAAGGCATTGGATCTCTTAGTAAACATGTCTTATTACATTGAAAGATTTTACTATGAGGAAGTACATCCCTCTAGAAATTTTAATTTATTCATATATTTACTTACTTTCTTACTTACCTATTTTGGTACTGAAGATTGAACCCAGAGGCACTTTATCACTGAGCTACATCCCCAGACATAATCTACTACCGGATGCTGATTTATTTATTTTATTTATTTGTTTATTTATTTATTTGGTATTGGGGATTGAACCCAGGGAGTGCTTTACCACTGACCTGCATCTCCCATCCTTTTCATTTTTTATTTTGAGATAGGGTCTCACTAAATTGCTAAGACTGTCAAACTTGCAATGAGGGGCTGGGATTGTGGCTCAGCGGTAGAGCTGCTCGCCTAGCACGTACACGGCCCGGGTTCGATCCTCAGCACCACATAAAAATAAACGCATTGTATACAACGAAAGCAAATAATTTTTTTTTTTTTTTTTTTTTTTTTTTTTTTTTGTACCCGGGATTGAACTCAGCGGCACTAGACCACTGGGCCACATCCCCAGCCCTTTTTTGTATTTTATTAGAGACAGGGTCTCACTGAGTTGCTAAGTGCCTCGCCATTGCTGAGGCTGGCTTTGAACTCGCGATCCTCCTGCCTCAGACTCCCAAAGTGCTGGGATTACAGGCGTGCGCCACCACGCCCGGCTCAAATAAATAAATTAAAAAAAAAAACTTGCAATGATCCTGCCTCAACCCCCTGAGGTGCTGAGATTACGGGTGTGTACCACCATACCCGCTTGTGATGGTGATGTAGGACCGTTCAGTTACCTGCTTCCTAGTTTTCACTGAAAATTAGGATTACTACAAGTTTAAAAATCATGTTCAATATATGTAAATGAAACCACAAGGAAACATAAAGGAAGAAGGAAAACAACTTTGTTTCTGTATGCAAACTATGCAAAGTATGAAGATCATGTTTTTGGTAAGGGAAAAGGAGAGTTATTAGGACTTACAGTAGAATGACTAGTAGAGTAGAATAAAAGCTGAATGAATATTTTTTTTTTTTTTTTTTTTTTTTTTTTTTTTTTGGTACCGGGGATTGAACTCAGGGGCACTCGACCACTGGGCCACATCCCCAGCCCTTTTTGTATTTTATTAGAGACAGGGTCTCAATGAGTTGCTAAGTGCCTCACCATTGCTGAGGCTGGCTTTGAACTCGCGATCCTCCTGCCTCAGCCTCCCAAAGTGCTGGGATTACAGGCGTGCGCCACCGCGCCCGGCTTGAATGAATATTTTTACTTTATTGTTATTTGGATACCAAGGATTGGATCCAGGGACACTTTATCACTGAGCTATCTTTTTTTATTCTTCCTTTTGAGACAGTGTCTCAGCTAAGTTGCTGAAGCTGCCCTTGAACTTTCGGTCCTTCTGCCTTAACCTCCAGAATCACTGGGATTGAAGGTATGTGTCACCACTGCCGACTTTGAATGGATATTTTTCAAAGGGAGAGAGAGCGCTTATGAGGAAAAGAATCTTGGAAAAGGACACTTCTGTGTGCTCAAAGCTGGCTGATATTGGATGGATTTATTTGTTTTACTGGGCTATTGTTTTCATATTTTTATTGGTGCCTCATAATGTGCATAATTGCTATATATTTCTAAATGCACAAAATATAACAACATAATTTGGCCAATATCTGGATGGGTTTATTTATGACATTTTTATAAAAATTAGTTTTAATATCCAAGCATGGTGGCATATACCTGTAGTCCTATCTACTAGGGAAGATAGGCAGGAGGATCCTTTGAGAGGAGGAGTTCAAGGTCAGCCTGGGCAGGCAAAATACCAATACACCATCTAAAAAAAGCTGGTGCCAGTGAGACATTCCTGTAATCCCAGCAACTCAAGAGGCTGAGGCAGGAGGATCACAAGTTTGAGGCCAGTCTCAGAAACTGAGCAAGGCCCTAATCAACTCAGGGAGATCCAGTCTCAAAATAAAAAGATTGGCATACTGGCTACACACCTGTAATCCCAGCAACTCACAAGCCTAAGGCAGGAGAATGACAAATTCCAGTCCAGCCTCAGCAATTTAGTGAGGTCCTAAGCAACTTAATGAGACCTTAATGTGACTCAGTGGTTAAACGCCCCTGGATTCAACTCCTAGTACCAAAAAATTTAAAAATAAATAAAAAGAGTCAGGGATATAACTCAGTGGCACATCACTCCTGTTTTTTCTCAATCCCCAATGCCAAAGAAGGAGGAGGAGGAGGAGGAGGAGGAGGAGGAGGAGGAGGAGGAGAATTAGTCTTAGTATTGACAATACGCTGATGCAAAAGTAGGATTTAATCATTTCTCCCTGTTAAAAGGAGAAAATTGCCTGTGGTGGGGCCCAATTTTGTAACCCCAACTACTTGAAAAACTGAGGAAGGAGAATCACAAATTAGAGACCAGCCTGAGTGATCTAGTAAAACCCTGTTGTGCATGTAGAGGGTAGAGCACCCCTGGTTTCAATTCCCAGTAACAAATTTAAACAAGGAAAAGGAGAAAGTTGGAAAGATGTAGAAAGTTTCCTTGAATCATGGTATGCTCCTAATAAGAGATTGTGAAAGGTGCTTTTTTTTTCTTTTCACTTTTTATGTAATACATCTGGGTTCTGTGGATGCAACTCAGTAGCAGATCACTTGCCTAGCATGCTCAAGGACCTGGGTCAAATGCCCCTCCCAAAAAAGAAAAGACTGGGAAAACAAAATTTTGTATATTAGAATATTTTTCTGAGCCAGGTGCCATGACACATACCTATAATCCCAGCAACTCTGGAGGCTGAGGCATTAGGATTTCAAATTCAACGTTACTCTCAGCAACTTAGTGAGACCCTGTCTCAAAATGAAAAATCAAAAGACCTTGGAATGGGGCTGGGGTTGTGGCTCAGAAGTAAAGCACTCGCCTAGCATTGCATGAGGCACTGGGTTCGATCCTCAGCACCACATAAATATAAAATAAAGATACTGTGTCGGCCGGGCGTGGTGGCGCACGCCTGTAATCCCAGCACTTTGGGAGGCTGAGGCAGGAGGATTGCGAGTTCAAAGCCAGCCTCAGTAATGGCGAGGCACTTAGTAACTCAGTGAGACCCTGTCTCTAATAAAATACAAAAAAGGGCTGGGGATGTGGCCCAGTGGTCGAGTGCCCCTGAGTTCAATCCCCGGTACAAAAAAAAAAAAAAAAAAGATACTGTGTCTTCTTATAACTGAAAAATAAACATTAGAAAAATATCACTGAACAGTTGTATGTAAAAAGATACTAAATATATGCACTATGAGTTGTACATATTAAAAATTATAAAAATAAAAAAATTAAAAAAAAAAAGAAAAAAGAAAAATATCACTGAGGGACTGGGATTGTGGCTCAGCAGTAGAGCACTCGACTAGCACATGCTCGGCCAGGGTTCAATCCTCAGCACCACATAAAAATAAACACATTAGCCGGGCGTGGTGGCGCACGCCTGTAATCCCAGCACTTTGGGAGGCTGAGGCAGGAGGATCACGAGTTCAAAGCCAGCCTCAGCAATGGCGAGGCACTTAGTAACTCAGTGAGACCCTGTCTCTAATAAAATACAAAAAAAGGGCTGGGAGCCGGGCATGGTGGCACATGCCTGTAATCCCAGCACTTGGGAGGTTGAGGCAGGAGGATCGCGAGTTCAAAGCCAGCCTCAGCAATGGCAAGGCACTTAGCAACTCAGTGAGACCCTGTCTCTAATAAAATACAAAAAAGGGTTGGGGATGTGGCCCAGGGGTGGAGTGCCCCTGAGTTCAATCCTCAGTACCAAAAAAAAAAAGGGCTGGGGATGTGGCCCAGTGGTCGAGTGCCCCTGAGTTCAATCCCCGGTACCACAAAAAAATAAAAAATAAATAAATAAATAAATAAATAAAAAATAAAAATAAACACATTGTGTACAACTAAAGCAAATAAATAAATATTTAAAAAAAGAAAAATATCACTGGAAATGTAGTTCAGTGGGAGAGCAGCCCAGGGTTTGATCCCCAGTAGCAAACAAACAAAGAAAATTAGTTTTCTGTGCTTCATATTTTTTTTAAATATTTATTTATTTGCTTTAGTTGTACACAATGAGCTTATTTGTACGTGGTGCTGAGGATGGAACCCGGGCCGCGCACGTGCTAGGCGAGCGCTCTACAGCTTAGCCACAATCCCAGCCCTTCATATTTTCTTTATCAGGTCTTCTGATAACTTAAAAAAAGTGAGTACTTCTAAATATTAAAAGAGCTAAGTTTGGGGGCTGGGGTTGTGGCTCAGCGGCAGAGCACTCGCCTCGCACGTGCGTGGCCGGGGTTCCATCCTCAGCACCACGTAAACATAAATGCATTGCATTGTGTACAACTAAAGTAAATGGATAAATATTTAAAAAAAAAAAAAAAAGAGCTAAGTTTTAGCCAGCCTTGGTGGCGCATGCCTGTAATCCAGCAGTTGGGAGGCTAAAGCAAGAGTAAGAAAGTTTAAAGCCAGCCTCAGCAATGGTGAGGCACTTAGCAACTCAGTGAGACCCTGTCTCTAATAAAATACAAAAAAGGGCTGGGCATGTGGCCCAGTGGTCGAGTGTACCTGAGTTCAATCCCCAGTACCAAAAAAAAAAAAAAAAAAAAAAAGCTAAGTTTTGTTTCAACTATGTAACCTCTGAGTCGGGCGCAGTGGCCCACCGCGTGTAATCCCAGCACTTTGGGAGGCTGAGACAGGAGAATCGCGAGTTCAAAGCCAGCCTCAGCAATGGCGAGGCACTTAGCAACTCAGTGAGACCCTGTCTCTAAATAAACTACAAAAAAAAAAGGCCTGGGGATGTGGCCCAGTGGTCGAGTGCCCCTGAGTTCAATCTCCAGTACCAAAAAAATATATATATATAGCTATGTAACCTCTGAATAAATTTGGAATTTTCCGAAGAGCCTCTGGAAAAAAAAATCTCAAAACACTTATTGTGTGTCCTTATTAGAAGAAAGATAATAGGATTGGGGGTGTAGCTCAGTGGTACAGTGCTTGTCTAGCATATTCCAGACCCTGGGTTGGATCCCCAGCCCTGAAACAACAAAATGAAAGAGAGAAAGAGCAATTAAGCTAATTAGGTTATTTTATTTTATTTTATTTTATTTATTTATTTATTTAGGTACCAGGGATTGAACTCAGGGGCACTCGACCACTGGGCCACATCCCCAGCCCTTTTTTGTATTTTATTAGAGACAGGGTCTCAATGAGTTGCTAAGTGCCTCAGCATTGCTGAGGCTGGCTTTGAACTCGCGATCCTCCTGCCTCAGCCTCCCAAGTGCTGGGATGACAGGCGGGCGCCACCATGCCCAGCTATTTGGTTATTTTATATATATAATCACATGGGAATGTAAGAAACATATGAATGCAATATTTAACTTTTTTCTTTTAAAAAAATTTTTAGTTGTTGATAGACCTTTGTTTTATTTATTTATAGGTGGTACTGAGAATCGAACCCAGTGCCTCACATATGCCAGACAAGTGTGCTACCACTGAGCCACAGCCTCAGCCCCTAACTTTTTTTTTTTTTTTTTTTTTTTTTTTTTGTTTACCAGGGATTGAACTCAGGGGCACTTGACCACTGGGCCACATCCCCAGCCCTTTTTTGTATTTTATTTATTTAGAGACAGGGTCTCTTTTTTTTTTTTTTTTTTTTTTTTTTTGGTACCAGGGATGAACTCAGGGGCACTTGACCACTGGGTCACATCCCCAGACCTTTTTTGTATTTTATTTAGAGACAGGGTCTCGCTGAGTTGCTAAGTGCTTCCCCATTGCTGAGGCTGGCTTTGAACTCGCGATCCTCCTGCCTCAGCCTACCAAAGTGCTGGGATTACAGGCGTGCGCCACCACGCCCGGCTCCCTAACTTTTTTTTAATTGCAGTTCTGTTATGGATCCTTAGCCTCTTGCATATAAGGCAAGTGCCTTACCATTGAATTATACCCCCAGCCTTAACACTTGACATTATATTTGTAAGGGCATATGCTAGTAATAGAAATGTTTCAGAAGTTCACAGAAATTTGTCAATACAGATAACACGTGCTGTTGATGATATGTCTAGCATAATTGTTATTCATATTATTTAAATAATTTCAGTGAGCCTCGCCAAAGATAGGCAAGCATTCAATCACTGAGCACATGGCCCAGACATTTGTTGTTGTTGTTGTTGTTGTTGTTGTTGTTGTTTTTTTGTTTTTGTTCTCACTAAGGTGCTCATACTGGCTTTGAACTCCTGATCCTCCTGCTTGAGCCTCCCAAGGAATTGGTGTACCAACCCACAAAGCTCATAATTTTACTTACTATGTTAAAAAGCAGTGTGTGCCAGAGAAATAACCAAATTTCCTTATCAAATAAACTCTACTCAGATTTTTTTTTTTTTTCCGCTAGGGATTGAACCCAGGGCGTTGAGCAGGCTAGGCAATTGCTCTACAACTGAACCATATCCTCAGCCCCTGTGGTTTTTATTTTGCTCTGATTCTCCTCTGAAGGCATCCGAAATCAACTATAGACCAAATGTGTCTTCTTCAAGGAGATTCATGAAGATGATTCAGTTACTGTGAAATAAAAATTAATGATAACTTTGAGACCATTCCACTGGACTTTCTAGAATTAATGAAGGATAATGGATCTCTAAAACTGAAGGAGCCCTAATTAGGAAGGGCTGTTGTAGCTAGCTGGAAGCCATAAATTCCACCTGATATGTATGTGACGCATCTGTAGGCACCCGCAAACCTGAAGGTATATAACCGGGTGAAAGCGGTCCGAGTTAGGAGAACGGAGAATTCAGTTAGCCGGGCAGTCACTCGGTCGATCAGAAGAATCAGAGCGGCCAGAACGTAGGCAGAGCGGTTACAGAAGAGAAACCAGATAGAAGACAGAAGAGAAACCAGATAGAAGAAGTAATGACTGGTCAGAGTTAGGCCGAGACTCCTGAGGAAGACAGAAGACAGAAGAAAGAAGAAGGAAGAAAGAAGAGAGAAGAAAGAAGCTCTAATCTTTCTCTAAACTAAGCTCTATCTTTCTTTCTCTCTAAGACTCTAAGCTAAGAAAAGCTCGCTTTAATCTTTCTCTCTAAAAATCTTTCTTTCCCTCTCTAAGCTCTAAGAAAGTAGAAGTAAAAGTAGTAAAAGCTTAACTCTGCCTCCGAGAGTTTTTCCTCCCGGTTTTCGGTACCAGGTAGCTTACATAAAACTGCTAACCCAAGACCACCAGGCGCGGTGGTGTACACCTACAATCCCAGTGACTCAGGAGGCTAAGATAGGAGCACTGCAAATTCGAGGCCAGCCTCAGCAATTTATAAGGGCCTAAGCAACTTAGTGAGACCCTGTCTCAAAATAAAAATTAAAAAGGGCTGGGGGTGTGGTACAAGAAAAGAAAAAACAAACAGCAAAAAAAGTGGTTAATCAGAGATCAAGGACAATAAGAATTAATTACAAGATAATGAAATGACAGATGAAGATGATTATGGTTTTATCTTCATTTTTCTTTTTCTTTTGATGCTGGGAATTGAAATAGGGGCCTGAGTCATTCTTTCAATCTTTTTTTTTGTGTGTGTAGGTGGGGGGAATGGGTACCAGTGATTGAATTCCGGGGCACTTAACTACTGAGCCTCATCCCCAGCCCTATTTTGTATTTTAATTGGAGACAGGGTCTCACTGAGTTGCTTAGTGCCTTGCTTTTGCTGAGGCTGGCTTTGAACTTTTGTGATCCTCTTGCCTTAGCGTCCTGAGCTGCTGGGATCACAAGCATTCCCTACTGCCACCATGTTCCATGGGCCCCAGTCAGTGCTAAGCAAGCACTGTACCACTAAGCTACAACCTCAGCCTAGCATAATTTTTTAATAGCTTCTTTTTATATATATATCTTTATTAATTATTTAATTATTTTCATGTGGTGCTGAGAATTGAACCCAGGGTCTCACACCTGGGAGGCAAGTACTCTACCACTGAGGTATAACCCCAGCCCCTTAATAACTTCTTTTTGAAACATTGCTGGTTCTTTAATGGTTTTGTTGTTGTTGTTGTTGTTGTTGTTGTTGTTGTTACCAGGGATTGAACTCAGGGGCACTGGACCACTGGGCCACATCCCCAGTCCTTTTTTGTATTTTATTAGAGACAGGGTCTCACTGAGTTGCTAAGTGCCTCACCATTGCTGAGGCTGGCTTTTAACTCGCGATCCTCCTGCCTCAACCTCCCAAGTGCTGGGATTACAGACATGCGCCACCGCACCTGGCCCTAATGTTTTACTTTTCAGATTTAAGGAAAACTTTTTCTCCTTTGTCTTAAATCATGTACAATTTATAGCAATTTGATAAAATATGCCCTTTATTGTTTTGTATTACTCAAGAGTTATACCTAGGGTCACTCTTCCACTGAGCAACACCCCCAGCCCTTTTTATTTTTTTATTTCGGACTCAAGGTCTCACTAAGTTGCTGAGTCTGGACTGGAACTTGTGATCCTCCAGCCTCTGCCTTCCAAGTCCCTAGGATTGCAAGAATGCACCACCAAGTCAGGCTTAAATTATACCTTTGTCAACAAAGGTGAAACGATTTTTCTTTCTACCTGATTCTTCCAATACTCAAAAACTTTTACTGGGCTGGGGTTGTGGCTCAGCGGGAGAGCGCTGGCCTTGCACGTGCACGGCCCAGGTTCAATCCTCAGCACCACGTAAACATAAATGCATTGCATTGTGTACAACTAAAGTAAATAAATAAACATTTAAAAACCCTTTTACTGAACATTTTAATTTTTTTGTAAATATTTTTAGTTGTAGATGGACACAATAACTTCATTTTATTTATTTATTTACTTTTTTTTTTTTTTTTTTTTTTTGGTGCCCGGAAGTGAACTCAGGAGCACTGGACCACCACCATTTTAAGGTCAGATCCGCCCCCTGTTCACCACCACCACCACCCCTCCCCGGCAATAAACCAAGAACAAAGAACTGGGTTACACAACACCTGCAATAGAATCCTAGGGAGAAGGGAGACTACCCCAACCTTAAAACGTCTCCACCAGAGGGCGAATTAACCCACGCTTAAACCATCTCCACCTGAGGAAGTATTGACCCTGTGCTTTAGAAACCCTTCCCTCGCTACCTAGGGGCGCCATTTTATACGACCCTGCCTCGTAGGGTTGGGAGTTGGTGGCCCCTGCCGGAATAAAGGCTTCTTTGGCTGTTAAGTGAATGGCTTGTGAGACTTTTTTTCCTGCTAATGGGGTACAACACAGGGTCTCACTGAACTGTTTAGCGCAATAACTTGCAGAGTCTGGCTTTGAACTCTTTATCTTCCTATTTCAGCCTCCCTAGCTGCTGGGATTACAGGTGTCTACAGGCCACTGTGCACGCCTATTTATTTATTTTTATGTGGTACTGAGGATTGAACCCAGTGTCTCACATATTTGAGGCAATAGCTCCACCACTGATCCATAGCTCCAGCCAGAACATTTTTATTTTTACGGTAGTATAGTTATTTGCATAAATTTAATAAGAGGGGCTGGGGTTGTGGCTCAGCGGTAGAGCGCTTGCCTTGCATGTGCGCGGCCCGGGTTCGATCCTCTGCACAACATAAAAATAAAGGCATCGTGTACAAATTAAACAAATAAATAATTTTTTTTTTTTTTTTTTTTTTTTTTGGTACCGGGGATTGAACTCAGCGGCACTAGACCACTGGGCCACATCCCCAGCCCTTTTTTGTATTTTATTAGAGACAGGGTCTCACTGAGTTGCTAAGTGCCTTGCTATTGCTGAGGCTGGCTTTGAACTCGCGATCCTCCTGCCTCAGCCTCCCAAAGTGCTGGGATTACAGGCGTGCGCCACCGCGCCCGGCTAAATAAAATATATTTAAGAAAATATTTAATAAGAATCTGGTCTGCCGGGCACGGTGACGCACCCCTGTAATCCTAGCACTCGGGAGGCTAAAACAGGAGGATTGTGAGTTCAAAGCCAGCCTCAGCAATGGCCAGGCACTAAGCAACTCAGTGAGACCCTGTCTCTAAATAAAATACAAGATAGTACTGGGGATGTGGTTCAGTGGCTGAGTGCCCCTGAGTTCAATCCCTAATACACCACCACTACCACCGCCCCTACCCCCCAGGGAAAAAAAAAAAAAAAAAAAAAGAATCTGGTCTCCTTGTAACAAGATACAATTGGACCAGACGCAGTGGCGCACGGCTGTAATCCCAGCACTTGGGAGGCTGAGGCAGGAGGATCAGGAGTTCAAAGCCAGCATCAGCAATGGCGAGGCACTTAGCAACTCAGTGAGACCCTGTCTCTAATAAAATACAAAAAAGGGCTGGGGATGTGGCCCAGTGGTCAAGTGCCCTGAGTTCAATCCCCAGTACCAAAAAAAAAAAAAAAAAAAAAAAAAAAAAAAAAAAAAATACAATTGGAAGCATTGTTTAAATTATCAAAACTTTACTGGAATGTCATGTTTCAGAATGATGATCATAGAATCAGAATGATGATCGTAGAATCAGATATGGCCAGATTGTTTTAAGAAACTAAAGTTGAATTTATGGAGCCAATGCTTACAAACCCCCCTTGGGAAAGTTAATGCAATAGTAACTGGTTTGCAAGGATCCCAGACTCAGAGGTCATTAACAAAGGTCATATCCCAGTAACCTGGAAAGGAGAGGAGTTGACCCACACCTATATGTATTGTAAGCAAAGTCTGATGGCAAGACCTTGACTTAGATTATTAGCCTTGAGAAGTGTGTGTGGGTGTGTGTTGCTGGGGATTGAACCCAGGGCCTGGCACATCTTAGGCAATTGTTCTACCACTGGGCCACTCCTGTAACTATTGATAAATTTAAAAGTCAAATCTGTGGGTTGGGGGCTTAGCTCAGTGGTAGAGCACTTGTCTAGTATGTGCAAGGCCCTTGGTTTGATCCCCAGCACCACAAAATTTAAAAAAAAAAAATCCAGTCTGAGATTCCTTATTAAAACATCCAGCCAAACAAAAACAAAGTCCTGAGTGGTAAATTAGCATTCTTGCTGCATTTGTGTAAATAATCAAGTCAATCCTGATGAAAGGAGACTGATTTTATAAATAAAAATGAAAGAGAGTGTGACTGTAGAGAGAAATTTTATGTCTCAATAGAGACATAAACCTTTGTAGACTACTTCAATCTCATTCATTGTCTGAGGTATTTTTCACCTATAGGGCTGAAGGTATAACTCAGTGGTGGAGCACTTGCCTAGCATGTGCAAGGCCAAGTTCAATCCCCAATACTGCAACAATTTTTAAAAAAGAAATAAATTGAGATTTTTTCATCTATTGGTACCAGGGATTGAACTCAGGGGCACTCAACCACTGAGCCATATCCCCAGCCCTAATTTGTATTTTATTAGAGACAGGATCTCACAGAGTTGCTTAGCCCCTCGCTAAATTTCTGAGGCTAACTTTGAACTCAAACTCATGATCCTCCTGCCTCCACCTCCCCAGCTGCTGGGATTACAGGGGTGTGCCACAGGCCCAGCGGGGTAAGCACTATTTTACTTTCCATTTGTTTTTGTTTTTTTTTTTTTTTTGGTACCAGGGATTGAACTCAGGGGCAATTGACCACTGGGCCACATCCCCAGCCCTTTTTTGTATTTTATTTAGAGACAGGGTCTCACTGAGTTGCTAAGTGCCTCGCCATTGCTGAGGCTGGCTTTGAACTCACGATCCTCCTGCCTCAGCCTCCCAAAGTGCTGGGATTACAGGCGTGCGCCACCGCGCCCGGCTACTTTCCATTTGTTTGCTCAAATAAATTGGCCTGGATTTGCCACCTTTGCACATTTTGTTAATCCTTACCAAATTATCAATTCTTATTTCCTCTAATACTTGACTACAACTCTCCAAATTCATATTTCCAATTTTTCTCCCACTCTCCTAATTTGGCATGACTGAGAACTAAAACCTTACTGCCTAGATTCTTATTGGGGCTTTCTAAAAAACTGTGCAAGCTGGACCAGGTGTAAGCTGCCTGTCATGGCCAGCCACAGCGCCGCGGGAGGAAAACTCGGAGGCAGAGTAAAGCTATTATTACTTTTACTTCTACTTTCTTAGAGAGAGCTTAGAGAGAGAAAGAAAGATTTTTCTTCTTCTTAGAAAGAGCTTAGAGAGAAAGATTAGAGAGAGATTAGAGAGAGCTTTCTTCTTTCTTCTTTCTTCTTTTCTTCTTAGCTTAGAGAGAAAGAAATATAGAGAGAGCTTAGCTTAGAGAAAGATTATTTTTTAGAGCTTCTTTCTTCTTTCTTCTTTCTTCTTTCTTCCTCGGGAGCCTCAGCCTAATTCTGACCAGCAATTACTTCTTCTATCTGGTTTCTCTTCTGTAACCGCTCTGCCTACATTCTGGCCGCTCTGATCCTTTTCTTCTTCTCCCACCCGAACTCTTCTTCTGACCGACCGAGCGACTGCACGACTGACTGAATGAATTCATTCTTCGTTCTCCTAACTCCGACCACTTTCACCCAGTTATATACCTTTAGCTTTGTGGGTGCCTCACGTGCATTTACAGGTGCGTCACATACATATCAGGTGGAACTTATGGCTTCCAGCTAGCCGCAATAGCCCTTCCTAATTGGGGCTCCTTCAACCAGGCACTTGGGGCACACCTGTGATCCCAGAAAATTAGGAAGCAGAGGCAAGAAAGTCACAAGTTTGAGGCCAATCTGGGCAATTTAGGAAGATCATCTCAAAATGAAAGAAAAAAAGGGGCTGGGGATATAGCTTAGTTGGTAGAGTGCTTGCCTCACATGCACAAGGGCCTGGGTTCAATCCCCAGCACCAAAAAAAAAAAAAAAGGGCTGGGGATGTAGTTTCAGTGGTAAAGCACTTGCCTACCACATATTAGGCCATACGTTCAATCCCAGTACTGAAAAAAAAAATAAAGGAGGAGTGGGGAATAGAGAAAAAATGAAGTGGTATTGGTCAAAGGGGGGAAAGTTTCTTCCTTCAACAAAAGGAGACACTAACAAAAATAAAATACTTTCCTTGAGCAAACTTTAGTCAGCATCCTTTAAGCTTCAGTACTCAACTAGTACTCAGACTTGGGCTTCAGTGTCCACCTTTTTCAGGCTTCCATTGCAATTTTTAGCAAGAATCCTGTTAATTCAATTTAGAGAGAATCCCTCCCTTATAAAGAAAGAAGCAAATGAAGGAAATACAGAGGAGAGGTGGCTCAACAGCAACACAGGTTTATTCAGAAAAACCTGCGGAGGAGGGCCCATTGGAGACTGAGACCCACCTTCAGTTTACATCCTGAGATAGATAAAGGGACACGTGGAAGTGGGGGTATTTTTGTGGTTAGGCCATTGCTACGGGGTTGTCAGGAAAGGGTCCTTAGGTAGTCACCTCTACTCTTTGAAATGGTCAGTGTTCCACTTCAAACCAGGTGCTTTCCAGAATTTCAGTCCCAGATAACAGTTTTTCTTTGTATGATAATGAAGATTTTTTTTAAATATTTATTTATTTGCTTTAGTTGTACACAATGCAATGCATTTATGTTTACGTGGTGCTGAGGCTCGAACCCGGGCCGCGCACGTGCTAGGCGAGCGCTCTACCGCTGAGCCACAACCCCAGCCCCTCCCCAGCAACTTTGTGAGGGCCTGGATATTGTGGTTGACAAGGTGGTTGTGACATAGTTGGTTCCAAGAGATAATGGTGGCACTTATCTGAAAACCATAGTGCCCCTTGAAGGGTCATAATTAGCTGTAGCTTGGAGTCTTGATGTACCAGACCCCACTTTTCTGATACTTATCTATTTTAGTTAGGGTCCCAGGATTTTAAGTAATAATTCCCTCAAGGGTTTATAGTTCTCTGGAGCCTGGGGAAGGTTAGACATTCCCTTGACTCCCTTTGTAAAATAATCAAAACTAATATCTCACCCCTTTTTGTGTGTGTATGTGTGTGGTACCAGGGATTGAACTCAGGGGCACTCGACCACTGGGCCACATCCCCAGCCCTTTTTTGTATTTTATTTAGAGACAGGGTCTCACTGAGTTGCTAAGTGCCTTGCCATTGCTGAGGCTGGCTTTGAACTCGCGATCCTCCTGCCTCAGCCTCCCAAAGTGCTAGGATTACAGGCATGCGCCACGGCTCCCGGCATCTCACCCCTTTTTTTTTTTTTTTGTGTGTACCAGGGATTGAACTCAGGGGCACTCGACCACTGGGCCACATCCCCAGCCCTTTTTTGTATTTTTATTTAGAGACCGGTCTCACTGAGTTGCTAAGTGCCTCGCCATTGCTGAGGCTGGCTTTGAACTCGCGATCCTCCTGCCTCAGCCTCCCAAAGTGCTGGGATTACAGGCGTGCGCCACCACGCCCGGCTCACAATGCCTTTATTTTTATGTGGTGCTGAGGATCTAACCAGGCCTTGCACGTGCTAGGCAAGCGCTCTACTGCTGAGCCACACCCCAGCCCAAGTATCTCACCCTTGAAGGAAAAAAAAAAATGCATAAAAACCTGGTGAGTAGTGAGGAATGAGATGGGAAAAGCTCCCCACCTGTTCATGGCTAACTAACCTACCTAATATTATTACTCCGAATGACATGTCTGAAATCTCCCTACTTCAAGCCTATCCCCTGAGAGGAAGTGCAGGCCAGGCGCTCTGGCGCACGCCTATACTTCCAGCAATTGGGAGGCCAAGGCAGGAGGATCACGAGTTCAAAGCCAGCTTCAGCGATTATGAGGCACTTAGAAACTCAATGAGACCCTGTCTCTAATCAAATACAAAAAGGGCTGGGGATGAGGCCCAGTGGTCAAGTGCCCCTGAGTTCAATCCCTGCTACCAAAAAAAAAAAAAAAAAAAAAATGAGAGAGAGAGAGATGGTGGGAAGTGAAGCTCACAGAAGAGAGAAGATACATAAGTCCCACAAAAAGGGACACTCGAATAGTTCCCTTGGCCCCTGCAAGAAGGAGCAAAGGACATTGACTTGGTATGAACAGGACAAAATACTTTCTTTCTAAGGGCAAGATACAGAAAGGGCTGCCTCTGAAGGAAGTGAGTTTCTTGATTTTGCTGGCTTCTCTAATCAGAGAGACAAGGGGCCTCTGTCATTCAACTACAGATTGGATCCTAGGAACTCTAGGGACCATTGACTCTAAAATTCTGGGATCCTCTCTTTGGCGCACAAACCCTGCCCAATTCTCATTGGACTGGCCAGGTGGCTCAGAAAGATACCAGGGACTGCTGACCTTTCTTGGGAGTTCACAAAGTAACAGCTTTAGCATTTGTTAATGCTCTAATCAACATCTTAATTGCCACTCTTTCAAGTCTTTACACTGACAACCTTATGCATAGTCAGTCACCTTTCACCAGCATCCTCCCACAAAGCTTGGAGGCAGGGATAAGTTTTCCCAGGGCAACTGCATAACACCATCTCTCCTTCCCACTTCCAGTGAATAAGGAAATTGATTTTATTTTTTTAATGTTTTTATTCTAATTTGTTATATATGACAGAATGCATTACAATAAATATTACACATACAGAGCACAATTTTTCATACCTCTGATTGTATACAAAGTATATTCACACCATTCGTGTCTTCGCACGTGTACTTAGGAAATTGATTTTAATCCACCAGGCTCCCATTGCTTAGCAGCAGAAGCACCATCTCCTAGCAAGTGGGAGCCACAAAGATGCTGCTGAAAGAGGGGGCTGTCTGGGCCCTGATTTTGCTTAGCTACTGATTGCTGGCCTCCCTGATGTTTTTCTCATAAAGTATGGACACTCTTTCTCTCTCTGATACTGACTCTTGAAATTTGGGGATATCTGAGGCAGCTAAATGACATCACGCCCCACCATGCTGCCAGCCTGGAGCCCCTCTGAATGCCACCTCCCAGGTAGGGAGCTCCTGATCACAACAGGGTGGCTCTAGGAAGCACCTTCACTAAAGAGGGGTGGAGGTCACTGGATGTGTTGGTTCCTCCAGGCAGATCTTGTGGGTGGAAATAGGGTGAGCCTTTCAACCGTGACAGCGATTCCTGCCTGGATTGGGGGGGGGGCACATTTTAATCCCATTACATCTGAACTTGAGAGGGCGAGGGACCTACAAGATAACTTGCTCCCAGAGCTCAAGGAAACAGTCATAGCCTAGTTCAGGCCCACACAGCCTTTCAAAGAGCACTTGCTATGATTCAACACCAGAACACAGGGTCCCCCAACATAGTCAGAATTCATGAGAATGCCAGGTCCCGTGCCCAGAAGAGACCTTTCTGGGATTCTGACTGTGTGCATGGGTGGTAATGGGTATCTTCCTTAGCCAAAGATCTGCCTGGCTCTCACAGGAGGTGCAGGTGCAAGCATTCCTTACCCACTACCCAGGACTTGAAGCCCTGACAGTGAGGCTGCCCCAGGAGCAAACCACAGAAAGTGGGGCCATGGGAAAACTGGAATCAAGGGACACATCCCATCTCTCCCCCAGGCTGGGTTCCGGGGCAGAAACGAGCTCTTATTTCTTGTTTCTCTCCCTCCCACTTCTCCTCCCAAGAAAAGGGTTTCTGGCCTCTGCCTTCCATTGCCTGGCAACAAAACCTGCCACCACAGGCTGAGCAGAGAAAGCACAGATGTTGTCAGGATGAGGGGCTGAAACGAGGGGGTGTGATGGCTGTCTGTAGACACAGGCCACCTGCAGCAGTGCCTCTGGTGCTCACAATCACATGAACACAAGACTTTTCTCACCTTTCCAATGTTGTTCTCCATGTGAAAGGTCTTCCAAAGGGGGACAGATAAGCCACATTTGGGTCAACACCTTCCCATGCACCCTTCTCTATTTCATATGTAAAGCTTGTTGTTATGGAGAATTTCAAGCCTATACACAAGTGGAATAGCATAATGAGCCTTGCTGTACACAACACCTGCTTCAGCGATTATCAGGGTCCTGGCCACTCATCTTGTCAATGCATCCCTAAGAATTTCTGAATGTAGCTCTGAAAGATTGCACCTCTTTAAACACAAGTGTCATATCATTATAAAGCCTAAAATATTTATCGTCCCACAATACCATCAAACACCCGGTCAGTATCCAAATGTCTGTCTCATCAGTGTCATGGAGGGCTTTGGTTTCTGTGGGGGCGTTATTTTTCCCCTTTATTTCAGTCAGCATCTACATGAAGTCCACACGATAATCCACCAGTTTCCCCTCTTGAATAGACTCAAATTACAGGAACTAGGATTGTCCCAGAACCACTGACCTTCAGGCTCCCCCTGAGACCACCATGAGCTCTGACTTCCCCACTTCAGGCAATACTAGCTCCCAAGTTTCCAGATGAGATGGACATTCAAAGCAGTGAAATGAAGAGCTCTCTGTCACCCAGCGAGGGAGGGACTGGGTCAGGTTTTAACTTACGTCAGGCATCCTGACTTCTGCCTATGTCCTGACCCTCACACTCTGCCATCCCTACCTGTCCAACAGGAAGGCAAGGGCAGGGGAGACTTCACCACTGACACCCCACGGCTGGTCCAGATCCTACCCAGCATCAGTCAAAGGCCAACGCAGCTCTACCTCCTCTCTGGCCCAGCTCTGTGCCTTGGTCTCCCTGGATCCAGCAGCTGTGCACATGCAGGGAGGGGACATTGGCTCCTGGGTACCTGTGCCCCCACCCCAGCAGAACCTCAGCCAGAACCATTTGGAAGGTGCTACCCAAGTGCGAGCCAACTGCTCATTTCCCCTGAGGTCTTCTGGACGGGGGCGGGGGGCAGTGCTGAAATTACAGGCCAGCCTTTGAGGAGAGATTCCAGACCCAGACAGGAGCCAGCCATCACACATTCCAGAATTAAACAGTGGCCAATCTTGTCCTCAGAGGAGGCAAGGAGGTGTCCAGGGAACAGCTTGGGCCTGACTGTCCTAAAGGTAAGATAAGGGCTTTGGTCTTAACCCTCCTGCCACTGGCCATTTACCTTCTGGGGACCATGGGAAGTTTTCAACTGCACAGTGAAGATACTCCAGAGTCAGCCTGGCTGTCCTGCAGTTGAGGAGGCTTCTCAGGTTGGAGTAACAGAAACCACTCTGGCCAGAGAGTCCTGGCTTCAGGGCTTGGTCTCTGCTCTTCATCATGCAGCTCTGTGACCCCCAAACAATGCGACTTCCTCTCTGTGGGTCTCAGTTTCCTTATCTAGAAAATGAAGAGCCTAGGGACTGGTTGGCTCAGTTGGTAGAGTGATTGCCTCGCATGCACAAGGCCCTAGGTTCAATCCCCAGCACCAAGGGGAAAAAAAAAGAAAGAAGGAAAGAAAGATTAAAAAAAGAAAATGAAGGGGCTGGGGTTGTAGCTCAGCGGCAGAGCGCTCGCCTCGCACGTGCACAGACGGGTTCGATCCTCAGCACCACGTAAACATAAATGCATTGCATTGTATACAACTAAAGTAAATAAATAAAAATTTAAAAAAAAAAGAAAAGAAAAGAAAATGAAGAGCCTAGGCCTGATGACTTTGAGGGACCCATTAGCTTCCAAGTTTCTATTATCTCCAGCAAAAGGAGACCCCCCATGCCTTGGTAAATGGTTTCTGGTCTTAATGACCTTTCCTGTCAGGAGGGTCTTCCTGCCTCGTGCCTACTGTCTCTTAGCCTTGTTTCCTCTGGCTAAGGCCCTGAGCATGCTGATCATCCCAGAAGTGCCTGAGTGAGTGACAGGCATTTTCATCACCACAACTCAAGGCACGGTGGGAGAGTGAAGTCTACACCCTTGAGGCTCTGCTCCTGATCCCAAGGTTCAGGAGGCAGCAGTCTCTAGGCAAAGCCCTGCAATTAGCCCTGCTCCCCCCATCTCCTAGACAAGGAGCTAGAACATGCTCTAGGTGGCACAGAGCTGAGACAGGGGGAGCCTGGGGTACATGAGGGATGGACACTCACCCCCTGAGGCGGGAATCTTTCCTGGGCAGTGAGGAAATTGTGAGATGGAGAGCCATTCACCTAGGAGAGAACAGTTGGGGTGTGAACTAGAACCAGTCTGTGCCCACCCCCCAGGAGCTCCTAGTCCTCCTAGGGGAGGACCAGAGACATGCATGCCTGCACACACACGTACATGCACATAGCAGGGAAGAGTCCAGGTGCATGAGCTGGGACTCAAACTGGACCACTCCACTCAAGAACCACTGAGTCTCCAGGCAGCGTCACTATTCAACCAATAGTGGCTGAGTTACTGGAAACTTAACCGTGAACAAGAGACACATGCCCCCACCACCACCACCTGGAGCCTGCAGCCTAGCTAGGGAGGCAATTCCAACCCAGGCTGACCCCAGGCTGAAGTAAGCCAGGAGGCAGTGGGAACCAAGAAGAGCCTATCTCAGGGGCTCATAGGCAGTCTTTTGCTGCAGACACTGCCCTGGCTGTGCCCATTCCTGGAGAAGTTAGCTCTGGTTTGTCAAGGAAGGTAGACTTTGAAAGCAATTGGTGTCCCCTCTCCAGGATAGACAAGGAAGGACAAGGATGTGGCTGACCTTCAGGTACTTTTTGTCATGTTGGCTTCTTCTACAGGGCATGATGGCCTAAGCCTGTAATCCCAGTGGCTAGAAAGGCTAAGGCAGGATTACAAATTCAAAGCCAGCCTCAGCAACTCAGTTAGGCTCTCTCTCTCTCTCTCTCTTTATTTATTTTGGTGCAGGGGATTGAAACCCAGGGCCTTGTGCATGCGAGGCAAGTACTCTACCAACTGAGCTATATCCATAGTCCTGAGGTCCTGCCTCAAAATAAAAGATAAAAAAGGCTGGGGATGTGGCTCAGTGGCTGAGCAACCTGGGTTCAATCCCCAGTACTGAAAAAAAAAAAATTGGGCCCCTTCTGGGGCTTAGGGCAGAGATGAGGCTACCCTTGTTTAGGCTAGAGGTTCTCCGAGTAGCAGGACCCCAAAGCTCACTGTGGAGGTTTCAATGAACTTCTCAAGCAGAAGCTACCTACATATTTCTTTTTGTTTGTTTGTTTGTTTGTTTGTTTGTTTGTTTTTCCACTACTGAGGAACAAACCAGGGCTTTGCACATGTTAGGCAAACACTCTACCACTTAGCTACACCCCAGTCCCATAAGTTGTATGTAAACTGAGCGTCCTTTCTCTCATTGACTCGTGATATGAAATATGTTCTTTGAGCCTCAGAATACGGCACAAGTTCAATGATTCTGAAAAGGGTTTTCTTTCTGTTGCTAATGCAGAAGGCCAAAATGTTTCCTTCCTCAAACTTGTATCTGTGATGTAGCGTACATTGTCCTTGACAATTAACATGTCAGCAAGAATTGGGCAGCTTCTGGGGCTTGGAGGAGAGGTACGGTTCCCTTTGTTTAGGCCAGAGGTTCTCCAAGTAAAAGGATGGGACCCAAAGCTCACTGTGGAAGTTTCAGTGATCTTTTGAAGTAGAAACTGCAATATGTATTTCTTTATTTTTTCAGTGCTAGGGATCAAACCCAGGACCTTGCTCATGCTAGGCAAGTGCTCTAACCACTGAGCTAACCCCCTGTCATTTGTATTTCGTTTTGAGACAAGGTCTCACTGAATTGCTGAGGGTCTCAATAAGTTACTGCGGCTTGCTGCAATCTGGCAATCCTCTGCTTCATTCTCCTGAGTCACTGGGATTACAGGTGTGCACCACCTCACCAGGCTTGGCTCCCCTTCTTTAGGCCAGGTTCCCCCAAGTAGCAAGTTAGGATCCCAAAGCTCACCGTGGAGGCATCAATGGCTTTTCCAAGCAGAAGTGCAGAAATTATGTTTCTTTTCATTTTTTCACTGCTGGGGATCAAGTCAGGGCTTTGCACATGCTGGGAAAGCACTCTACCATGAGCTATACCCCCATCCCAGAAGTTGTAAATATATATATATATATATATGTGTATATATATATATATATATATATATTTTTTTTTTTTTTTGGTACGGAGATTGAACTCAGGGGCACTCGACCACTGGGCCACATCCCCAGCCCTTTTTTTTTTATTTTATTAGAGACAGGGTCTCACTGAGTTGCTAAGTGCCTCGCCATTGCTGAGGCTGGCTTTGAACTCATGATCCTCCTGCCTCAGCCTCCCAAGTGCTGGGATTACAGGCGCGCGCCACCGCACCCCGGCTTGTAAATATTTTTTTTTTTTTTTTGGTACCAGGGATTGAACTCAGGGGCACTCAACCACTGGGCCACATCCCCAGCCCTTTTTTGTATTTTATTTAGAGACAGGGTCTCATTGAGTTGCTAAGTGCCCCGCCATTGCTGAGGCTGGCTTTGAACTCTCGATCCTCCTGCCTCCGCCTCCCAAGTGTTGGGATTACAGGCGTGTGCCACCACGCCCGGTTAGAAGTTGTAAACTTGGTGCCCTTTCTCTCACTGGCTGTCTTGATGTGAAGTGTGGGTTTAGGGACCTCAAAACATGGCACATGTTTTCTTTCTTTTTCTTTTCTTTCTAATATTTATTTATTTGTTTTAGTTGTACACAATGCCTTTATGCCTTTATTTTTACGTGGTGCTGAGAATCAAACCCAGGCCGCGCACATGCTAGGCGAGCGCTCTAACTACCGCTGAGCCACAACCCCAGCCCCTCTTTTTCTTTTCTTCTTCTTTTTTTTTTTTTTTTTTTTTTTTTTTTTGCACGTTGGAGGGGGACTGGGGATTGAACTCAGGGGCACTCTCAACCACTGAACCACATCCCCAGCCCTATTTTTTTTTTTATTTAGAGACAGGGTCTCACTGAATTGCTTAACTCCTTGCTTTTGCTGAGGCTGGCTTTGATTCCCTATCCTCCTACCTCAGCCTCCTGACCTGTTGGGATTACAAGCAAGCGCTATTGAACCTGGCTCACTTGTTTTCTTTTTTTCCCCAACTGATGCAGACCAAAATGTTCCCTTCCTCTAACCAGTGTCTGTGATTCAGCTTCCATTGACTCTAAGGATTAACATAAAGATGCCTGAGCAAGAGGTTCATTTTGTCCATCTCTGCTCATCTTTTCCTATTATGCATGTGGGGGAGAATGACACTGAAAGGAATAGGGAAAACATTGAAAAACATCCTATGGGTTCTACATTAAGGTCAGTGACTTGCAAAAATGTTTTACTTAAACTTTCAAGGAAGTTTCAATTTGAAGGAAATGGCTTCATTTAGTTGCCTGAGTGGTTTCCAAGTCTTGTTTTTCAGACTGACTTGTAAATGCTGAGCCCTTGAGGAGGTGTTTTTTTTTTTTTTTTTTTTTGTGGTACCAGGGATTGAACTCAGGGGCACTCGACCACTGGGCGACATCCCTGACCCTTTTTGTATTTTACTTAGAGACAGGGTCTCACTGAGTTGCTAAGTGCCTCGCCATTGCTGAGGCTGGCTTTGAACTCGCGATCCTCCTGCCTCAGCCTCCCAAAGTGCTGGGATTACAGGCGTGCGCCACCAGGCCCAGCGTGTTTTTTCTTGGAAGAGAAATGTCTGGTCCCTTGCATGACTCTTGTGACTCCCTATCCATCCCCAGGGGTACTCTCTCTTTATAGCTGCCCCTGGTGAGGACCCTATGTCCATGAAAAATAGTGATCCCAGTGGGTCTTCAAAACTTATGGACCCAGGGTTCCATCTCCCTTCTCTCATTCCATGTCAAGCTCTACCCCTATTAGACCTTAGATGAGAAAGAAAGCACAGATGTAATAACATTTGCAAAGAATCTCTCTTTCGGCAAACTTTAGTCAGGCTCTTCTAAGCCCTCCCTTGTCTAGGCTTGGATTGTGGCCCTGTACTTACTAGACCTGCCTAACCCAGTTTTAGCAAGAATTCTGCTGAGTCAATTTAGAAGGACTTTCCCCAAGGGGGCTGAGGGCATTGCTTAGAGGTAGAGCACAAGTGATCTTGGATTCAATCCCCAGCACAAAAGAAATAAGAAAAGAACTTTTTTGTGTATATGTGGCATTGGGGATTGAACCCATGGGCACCCCCTACCACTGAGCCCATTCCAGCCTTTCTTTATTTTTATTGTTTATTTTTTGCTACTGAGAATTGAGCCCAGGGGCACTTAACCACTGAGACACATCTGCAGCCCTTTTTGTTGGATTCCTGGCAGGAGGCTGCACCTCCCAAACAGAAGGCCACACCTCCCCAGGTACTTTGTAAAAAGACTACCTTTCCCAGGTGCCCTCGCCACTGCCCCCTGACCTCTGGCAGCCTATGGAGACACTGGCCCCCAGGGGTCTGCCTGACCAGCACTCTGCTATTTAAGCCAGCCCCAGACTAAAACTTCTCTCTGTTCATGCCTGCCCCTGATCCCCTCCATCCCTTTTCCCCCCTTCCCTACCTCCTTCCCTTCCCTTCCCCACGTGGCACCCCAATAAACCCTTTTATTTCAATAACACGGTGTTCCCGGCTAAGTTAACTGTGTTCAGCATTTTCTAACACTTTTTATTTTTTATTTTGAGACACGGTCTCACTAAGTTGCCAAGGTTGGCCTCAAACTTGTACCAATGCAAGGATCTTGAATGTGAAGCCCTGGCAAATGTTAAACCAGCTCAAGTGACCAAATTCATTACTCTTACTTGAACTTACATAAGAGAAGAGAAGCCGGGCTCAGTGGCGCACGCCTGTGATCCCAGCACTTGGGAGGCTGAGGCAGGAGGATCACGAGTTCAAAGCCAGCCTCAGCAATGGCGAGGCACTTAGCAACTCAGTGAGACCCTGTCTCTAAATAAACTACAAAAAAGGGCTGGGGATGTGACCCAGTGGTCGAGTGCCCCTGAGTTCAATCCCCAGTACCAAAAAAAAAAAAAAAAAGAGAGAGAGAGAAAATGAGCCAGGTGCAGTGGCACATAGGAACATGCCTGAAATTCCAGTGGTTTAGGAGGCTTGACATAGGATTACAAGTTTGAGACCAGTCTCAGAAACCTGGTGAGATCCTCAGCAATTTAGGGAGATCTTGTCTCAAATGAAAAATTAAATAAAGGGCTGCAGGTGTAGTTCAGATAAAACACCCCTGGGTTTAATCCCTGGTGTCTTCCCCCCCCAAAAAAAAAAAAACCCAGAGAAAATGAACATTAATATTTATATTGATTCCTGCTCATGCTTTGGGGGTTTTTGCATGATTTCTTTTTCTTTTTCTTTTTTTTTTTAATTTAAACAGAGGATTCATGAAAAACACCTGATCCTTTTTTTTTTTTAATATTTATTTATTGGCTTTAGTTGTACACAATGCACTTTTTTTTTTTTTTTTTTTTTTTTTTTTTTTTTGGTACCGGGGATTGAACTCAGGGGCACTTGACCACTGGGCCACATCCCCAGCCCTTTTTTGTATTTTTATTAGAAGCAGGGTCTCACTGAGTTAGGCTGGCTTTGAACTCGCGATCCTCCTGCCTCAGCCTCCCAAAGTGCTGGGATTACAGGCATGCGCCACCGCGCCCGGCTGCACTTATTTTTAAGTGGTGCTGAGGATCAAACCCAGGCCGCGCCCGCTCTAGGCGAACGCTCACCCCATTGAGCCACAACCCCAGCCTCACACCTGATTTTTTTTTAATTCTTTTTTTTTAAATATTTATTTATTTGCTTTAGTTGTACACAATGTGTTTATTTGTACATGGTGCTGAGGATGGAACCCGGGTTGCGCACATGCCAGGCAAGCTCTCTACCGCTGAGCCACAACCCCAGCCCAACCCACACTTGATCTTATGGTTTGTGTTAGGTAATGCAAGAATGTTCAGAGTTTAAATAATTAGATTACAGGAGCTGTGAATTCATCAGTGGATTGGATTACTAATTTAAATGGATTACTGGGTGGTAAGAGTAAGCAGGTGGGCATGCCTGGAGGAAGTAAATCACTGGAGGTGTGACTTTGGGTACTATGTCTTCTTCCTAGCTGCTCATGTGCCCCCCCCCCAACTTTTTCTCTCTCACTGTTTCCTAGCTGCCATGAACTGAGCAGCTTTCCTCTATCATGCTCTTCTGCCATGATATTCTGCCTCACCTTGGGTCTAGAGCAATGGAGTCAGCCAAACACAGCCTGAACCTCTGAAACTATGAGCCCAAAGTAAACTTTTCTTCCTCTTAGTTGTTCTTGCTCCATATTTTGGTCGCAGTGACAAAAGGCTAACACACCTCATAATCCAGTCAAAAATGGACTCCACGGTAACCACATGGACCTGTAAACCCACCTACTCCAAAGGCCACTTGAGTCCAAGAGTTTGGGGGCAGTCTGAGCAACATGGTGAGATTTCCTAAAAAATATGGATCCCAAATAGCAGAGCTTCTAGAGGCATTTTTATTACTCCAACAGATGGTTATAATTAAAACCCAGGGAAATGGTAACAAAAACAAGGCCTATTTCTCAGACAAGGCCTAGAGAAATAGATTGGTTGACAAATATCCTAAATTATGAGCTTCTTTCCCAAATCTCAGGAAATCCAAGAATTTTCTAAATATTAGGTGTATACCATAGACGCTATACCAAAGAGTGGGATTATTCACCCAACCTTGAGGGAAAACAACTTCTTTAAGATGACTACTAAGGGTCTGGGATTGTGGCTCAGCAGTAGAGCAATCACCTAGCACGTGCACAGCCCGGGTTCAATCCTCAGCACCACGTAAAAATAAATGCATTGTGCACAACTAAAGCAAATAAATAAATATATTTTTTAAAAAGATGACTACTACTACTTGGGCTGGGGTTGTGGCTCAGCGGTACAGCGCTCGCCTACCACGTGCGCGGCCCGGGTTCAATCCTCAGCACCACATACAAATAAACCCATTGTGTACAGCTAAAACAAATAAATAAATATTAAAAAAAAAAGATGACTACTACGGAATTAATAAAAGAGATCCCATGGCCTAAATAAACCTTCAGTCTCATAAAGAATCACAGGGGTGCCAGGCGTGGTGGCGCACGCCTGTAATCCTAGCACTTGAGAGGCTGAGGCAGGAGGATCACGATTTCAAAGCCAGCCTCAGCAATGGCGAGGCACTTAGCAACTCAGTGAGACCCTGTCTCTAATAAAATACAAAAAAGGGCTGGGGATGTGGCCCAGTGGTCGAGTGCCCCTGAGTTCAATCCCCAGTACCAAAAAAAAAAAAAAAAAAAAAAAAAGAATCACATGGGGCTGGGTGCTGTGGTGCAAGCCTGTAAATCCCAGTGGTTCCAGAAGCTGAGGCAGAAGGATTGCAAGTTCAAAGGCAGCCTCAGCAATGGAGAGGCACTAAGCAACTCAGTGAGACTCTATCTCTGTGTCTAAATAAAAAATACATAAAAATAGGGCTGGGGATGTGGCTCAGTGGTTGAGTGCCCCTGAGTTCAATTCCCAGTACACCCCCCCAAGATAAATAAATAAATAAATAAATAAAGGGGCTGGGAATATTGCTCAGTGGTTAAGCACCCTGGGCTCAATCCCTGGCGCAATAAATAAATAAATAGAATCAGGTGGGAAAGATTGGGACAGGGGAAATAGCTCACTGGTAGAGCATTTGCCTAGCATGCACAAGGCCCTGTGTTGCTTCAGTACTACACAAAGAAAGGGAACAAACCAAATGACATCAAAAAAAAAAAAAAAAAAAAAAAATATTCTTTAGCCTCGGGCATGGTGGCGCACGCCTGTAATCCTAGCACTTGGGAAGCTGAGGCAGGAGGATCTGGAGTTCAAAGCCAGCCTCAGCAATGGCGAGGCACTTAGCAACTCAGTGAGACCCTGTCTCTAAATAAAAAACAAAAAAAAACAAAAAAAGGGCTGGGGATGTGGCCCAGTGGTCAAGTGCCCCTGAGTTCAAGTCCCCGGTACCAAATAAATAAATAAATAAATACTCATTCCTATCATCAACAAGTCATTACTGCCTTCCCTTTAAAACTTTCAGGTCATCCCTTATATTAGTTGAAATAAGTGATCTAGGCTGGGAGTGGTGGCACTCACTTATAATCCCAATGATTCAGGAGATTGAGGCAGGAGAATCACAAATTTTAGGCCAGTCTAGACAACACAGTATGACCCTGTCTTAAAATAAAATTTAAGCCGGGCGCGGTGGCGCACACCTGTAATCCCAGCACTTTGGGAGGCTCAGTCAGGAGGATCGCGAGTTCAAAGCCAGCCTCAGCAATGGCGAGGCACTTAGCAACTCAGTGAGACCCTGTCTCTAATAAAATACAAATAAGGGCTGGGGATGTGGCCCAGTGGTCGAGTGCCGCTGAGTTCAATCCCCAGTACCAAAAAAAATTAAAAAATTAAAAAAATAAAATAAAATTTAAGGAAAAGGCTAGAGATGTAGGTCAGTGGTAGATCGCTTGCCTAGCATGTGTAACACGCTGGGTTCAATTCTCAGCACCACATATAAATAAATAAAATAAAGATCCATCAACAACTAACAAAATATTTTAAAAAAGAAAGAAAGAAAAGTTGGGGCTGGGGCTGTGGCTCAGTGGCAGAGCACTCGCCTTGCACGTGCACGGCCCGGGTTCGATCCTCAGCACCACGTAAACATAAATGCATTGCATTGTGTACAACTAAAGTAAATAAATAAATATTAAAAAAAAAGAAAGAAAGAAAGAAAATTACTAAAAGGAAACATCAGGGTTAAGGTGAATTCTTTTTTTTTTTTTTTTTTTTTTTTGTGGTACCGGGGATTGAACTCAGGGGCACTCGACCACTGGGCCACATCCCCAGCCCTTTTTTGTATTTTATTAGAGACAGGGTCTCACTGAGTTGCTAAGTGCCTCGCCATTGCTGAGGCTGGCTTTGAACTCGAGATCCTCCTGCCTCAGCCTCCCAAAGTGCTGGGATTACAGGCCTGCGCCACCGCACCCGGCAAGGTGAATTCTTGACCTAACAGGATACTTGCTGAAAAGAAGTCACTGATCAGTCATCAACTGAAGGATAATGGAAGATGAGGAACCTATTCAGATATCAAGGGTGATCAGCTAGGGAGTGTATGTATGTGTGTGTGGTCAGGGGTGGAGGGGTCTTGCTAAACTGACTTAAGAGAAATTGCTAAAACTGGATTTTATAAGGAAGTACACAGAAGGGCTTAGGAGAAGTTTCTGGAGCCTGAATAAACTTTGGAAAAATAAAGAATCTTGGCCACATGTTTGCCAGACCTGCACAGTCCAGCTTTAGCAAGAATCCAACTATGTCAGTTTAGAGAGAATCCCCCACCTTGATAACTGATCACTTGATACCTTATCACATTCCTCATGCCACCACCCTTGATCAGCCAACAGCAAGAATTCTATTTGGTCAGTCTAGCAAGAATCTCCCCTACCTTTGATGCCTTCTCTCAGTAATTTTCCATCAACACACATACATATGCACACCCATATACACTCTGTTCCTTACATACAAATCTTAAGCTATCTTTGCAGTGTTTGGAATTGAGCTCAGTTCCATACTGAGGTCTCTTTTCTTCTATTGCAATAGTTTCTGAGTGAAATCCATCTTTACCACTCTAACTAGGGTCCAGCTCTGGTTTTCTTTGATAGTAGCCAGTCCCTTCTTTTTGGTTGCTGAAAACCAAGGCAGAGAACATACTTCCTCTTATTCCAGGAATAACAAGGCAATTTTTCTTTTTCTTTTTCTTTTTTTTTTTGGGGGCCCTGGGGATGGAACACAGCACCTTGTGCACACTTTTCCTGCAAATTGGGTACTACAGTTTAGATTCTTTTTTTGTCTCCAGAGATAAGGATGTTCCTTCCCTCCACATACAAGGAGGTTACCTCCTAAATGAGGCTTTCATGACCGGCCTCAGGGGAAAGTCAGAAAAATCCTTTCTATGTTTTACCATCTGCTTTAGGGGAGAAAGGTAGGGTGAGAGTCATTGTGAAATTCTTGCTTCTTCCATTTTCCCAAATTCCTTCAGCTTAAAGTATTCAATAAGCTAAAGTGCCATATTTTGGGGCACTGTACCCTGAACCCAATTAATACTATTGCTGTAGGGACAGATGAGGCAAGGCACCTAAAATAGCAAGAAACAGTTTTTATTTGGCTGCAGCCAGGTTCAGAGGGTACAGCTCTTGCTGTAATCAATTAATCCCCTGAATCCAGCTGTTACCATGGAGCCCAATTGGTAAGTTCTCTTAGAAATGTAGACATCTCTGTGAGCTCCAGCTCAAGGCCAGAGGCCTTGTTAAAGAATTTTTCCTTTTATTATCACATTTTGCATTTGCAAACACTTCTACAAACTACTATACTGGATAAATGTTTGTGAAAAACAAGTAAAGGGGCATCCAGCACCTGGAGTGCTGATTTCTCCCAGGCCACTGGCCAAGTAAAATAGGGGAACCGGAAAATAGGAAGTTTATCTACATTGAACTTTTTTTTTAATTTGCTTTAGTTGTACACAATGCGTTTATTTGTATGTGGTGCTGAGGATCGAACCCAGGCCGCGCATGCTAGGAGAGCGCTCTACCACTGAGCCATAACCCCAGCCCTACTTTGAACTCTTTTGTAGAGACTCTTTTGCTGACAGTCCTAAAATCAGCCATGGTGAAGATTTCTGGAGAAGCTTAGTTAAGATTTGTTATGGAGGAGAGGGTGCCACTACACTATGTGGTACACATAGGTTAACATATGCATAAAAATCTCTCTGGAAGAATATACAGGAGAAGCCGGGCGCGGTGGCGCACGCCTGTAATCCCAGCACTTTGGGAGGCTGAGGCAGGAAGATCGCAAGTTCAAAGCCAGCCTCAGCAATGGCAAGGCACTTAGCAACTCAGAGAGACCCTGTCTCTAAATAAAATACAAAAAAGGGCTGGGGATGTGACCCAGTGGTCAAGTGCCCCTGAGTTCAATCCCCGGTACCACAAAAAAAAAAAAAAAAAATACACAGGAGAGACTAGATTTGTAGCTCAGTGGTAGAGTGCTTGCCTAGCACATGAGAGGCACTGGGTTCAATCCTCAGCTCTGCATAAAAATAAATAAAATAAAGGTATTGGGTCCATCTACAACTTTAAAAAAAAAAAAAAAAAAAAAGAATACACAGGAAAGTGTTACTAGCTCCTTTACATTTGAGAAGGAAAAGAGGGTATAAGAGGGTATAGGATAGTAAAAGGAAATTTTTCTTTTTTACCTTTTTTTCTTTTGTACCTGGGATTGAACTCAGGGGCACTCAACCACTGGGCCACATCCCCAGCCCTGTTTTGTATTTTATCAGAGACAGGGTCTCACTGAGTTGCTAAGTGTCTCGCCATTGCTGAGGCTGGCTTTGAACTAGAGATCCTCCTGCCTCAGCCTCCCAAGTGCTGAGATTACAGGCATGGGCCACCGCTGCCTGGCTCCTTTTTATTTTTTAATTTGAAGTGGTCTAGTGTCTTGCTAAATTGCTCAGAGCCTTCCTGTGTTGCTTAAGGCTAGACTTGAACTTGTGATCCTCCTGCCTCAGGCTCCTGAGTTGTTGGGGTTACAGGCATGTGCCTGTTCTTTTTTACGACAGTGTCTCACAAAACTCTGTCTTCCAATGTATATTATTACAGTCTAAATTCATCCACAGAAAATCTAAATTGCATTGCAAATAGAGCTCCTCTCACCCTATGAAAGATTTGTACTACCACTGGCCTTCAAAACCATTTTTTTTTTTTTTTTTTTTTTTTTTTTTTTTGGTACCAGGGATTGAACTCAGGGGCACTCGATCACTGGGCCACATCCCCAGCCCTTTTTTTTTTTTTTTTGTATTTTATTTAGAGACAGGGTCTCACTGAGTTACTAAGTGCCTCACCATTGCTGAGGCTGGCTTTGAACTCGCGATCCTCCTGCCTCAGCCTCCCAAAGTGCTGGGATTACAGGCATGCGCCACCGCGCCCGGCTTCAAAACCATTTTTCCACTTCCCCTTTCTTTCCAGCCTCTTGGGAAAAAGCTTCCACAATGGGTTGGGAGCCAGAACAGGATTATTCTCTCTCTACTTCAGATAGCCTGTCTGGCAGTTGGCTCCATTTTCGGGCGGCCCGGGTTCAATCCTCAGCACCACGTAAAAATAAACGCATTGTGTACAACTAAAAGCAAGTAAATAAATTTTAAAAAAAAGAATCCTGCTCTTGTTAATCTGTGGCATTCCCTTTGGATCTTCAGGTCCTTTGTCACCTGTTTGACCAGTTCCCTTCTGCAGTATATTCCTTCTGTTGTAAACACAAAGTAATTTCTGCCTTCATAGTTAAATATGAAGGGTAGCAGAATATGCCATCCCAAATTATGTTTCTTTGGCATAGATATTGTTAGATTCCAGGCAGGAGGCTGTGCCTCCCAGGCAGAAGGCCACACCTCCCCAGGTGCTTTGTGAAAAACTACACCTCCCAAGATCCTCAGCGTGACCAGCAAACCTGACCAGCAAGTTCCCTGTCCACTATCCTCCTGACCTCTGGGAGCCTATAGGGCAAGGACTCACTCCAAGGGGGTTTTATGACCCCTACTCTATTTAAACCAGCCCCGGACTGAGCTCACTCTCTGTTCCTGCCTTTCTCTGTTCCTGCTCTCTGTTCCTGCTCTCCGTTCCCGCATACTCCAGCTCCCATTCCTCCCCGGCGGTTCATCCCCATCCCCTCCACGTGTTTCTTTTGGTAATTCAATAAACCCCCTTCCCTTTTCCTATACGGTGGCTTCAGCATGCGTTCATCTATCCTGCAACTTTTCTAACAGATATTATTTTGAGCCAGAGGCACTGAGAAGAAATAAATGGGGGGCTGGGTTTGTGGCTCAGTGGTATAGCACTTGCCTAGCATGTGTGAGGTACTGGGTTTGATCCTCAGCACCACATAAATAAACAAAGGTATTGTGTCCATCTACAACTAAAAATATTTTCTTAAAAAAGAAAAACAAATGAAAGAAAAGCTCTCTGAGGACCAAATGACAGAGGCTTTGCGTTTGCATGTGTATGTGCAAGGCCTTGAGTTTGATCCCTAGCACTGTAGAAAAACACAAACAATAAAGAAAAGCTTTTGGCTAGAATGTTGCCTAGCATGCATGTGGCCCTGAGTTCCATCCACAACACCACCACCTGAAAGGCAGGTGACCACACCAAGAGACCGGGAGCCAACCAAGAGATTCCTTGGGGAGGATGATGGTGGCAGGGGTAGCTGGGGATGGCGGTGGCAGGCAAGCAGCACGGCAGAGTGCTTGCAAGCTTCGGCTTATATCTGTAGTTAGGGGTATTCATCACATACAGATTGGGCCCTGAGGGGTCTGGAGGTTGTTTGTCACATATTGAAAAAGCCAGATTTAAAGCTCGGTAGTGAGTGTAGTTAGACTAATTGGGTCCAATATCGAGTTTAATAAAGAAAATGGGTTCTAGCCGGGCGCGGTGGCGCACGCCTGTAATCCCAGCACTTTGGGAGGCTGAGGCAGGAGGATCACGAGTTCAAAGCCAGCCTCATGGGGCTGGGATTGTGGCTCAGCGGTAGAGCGCTCGCCTAGCACGTGCGCGACCTGGGTTCGATCCTCAGCACCACGTACAAATAAACGCATTGTGTACAACTAAAGCAAATAAATAAATATTAAAAAAAAAAAAAAAAAGCCAGCCTCAGATATGGCGAGGCAATTAGCAACTCACTGAGACCCTGTCTCTAAATAAAATACAAAAAAGGGCTGGGGATGTGACCGAGTGGTCGAGTGCCCCTGAGTTCAATCCCCGGTACCACAAAAAAAAAAAAAAAAAAAAAAAAAAAGGGTTCGTAAGGAAATTAAGTCTGTCCGAGTCCAGGAAAAAGCAGCAGAAAAACCCCAGGGGAGATTAAATTGTCAACCTCTGCAAGGTCAGGGCCCACCCTAAAGAATATCAAGGAGGCAGTTCCCAGTAAACAGATGCTAATGAACTTGCCCAGGGCCCACCTGGGTCACACCCTTTTGCTTTTACAGTCCCCCAGCTGGACAGAGAAAGATAAACAAAAGAGCAAAGAAGTTTTAGATTTAAAAGGGAACAGGCCTCCCCCTCCCGGATTCCAGGTGTTCGGGTCCCCTTCTCCCTCCAGGGTAAGTCTTTTTTTTTTTTTTTTCTTTTTGTGGTACCAGGGATTGAACTCGGGGGCACTCGACCACTGGGTCACATCCCCAGCCCTTTTTTGTATTTTATTTAGAGACAGGGTCTCACTGAGTTGCTAAGTGCCTCGCCATTGCTGAGGCTGGCTTTGAACTCGAGATCCTCCTGCCTCAGCCTCCCAAAGTGCTGGGATTACAGGCGTGCGCCACCGCGCCCGGCTCAGGGTAAGTCTTTTTCTGCTATCCTTTAATAAAGCCTTCCATTTTCCACTCCACCCTTGCTTTGGCATGCTTCTTTGGCGTTATACTTCAATGTTCGGGGAAGTAAGAACTCATCAAGGTAAAGGCGGTATCACTGATTGGGTTATTAGGGTCTGGAGGTAATGAAGACACCAGCATGATTGTCGTATTGGTCGATTTAAATTTGGGCGCGAAAAGGTTTAGCGCGCGGGCAGTTCACACCTGAGGAGGAATGTTGGTGGGAAGAAGGCGGGGCAGGGCCATTTTGAGTGGAAATTGATTTAGGTCATTTTGAGAAATGGAAACTTACTGATATTTCTAACATTACACCCTTTCAAACAAACAAAAAAAACTACTCTCTGTCTACCCTCCCCCCACCTTTTTTTGGGGGGGGATTAAACTCAGGGGCATTCGACCACTTGGCCATATCCCCAGCCCTTTTTTTCTTTTGTACCTGGGATTGAACTCAGGGGCACTTCACCACTGGGCTACATCCCAAGCCCTTTTTTGTATTTTATTAGAGACAGGGTCTCACTCAGTTACTCACTGAGTCGCCATTGCTGAGGCTGGCTTTCAACTCGGGATCCTCCTGCCTCATCCTCCCAAATGCTGGGATTACAGGCGTGCTCTACCGCGCCTGGCTTACCCTCCCCCCTTTTTACCTACAGAGAAAACATAAGTTTGTAAAGGTGTCCATACTCCCTTCTCTATCAGGAAGGACAGAATTTAATCACCTTAACTCTAGACTTTCAACCTGGAGATGGCACCAGAGCTATACACAGAGCAAATCTTGCTAAAACTAGCCCTTATCTATCACTTCCCTACATACTTGTCTTATCACAATTCCTTGCCCCAAGAGTTTTTTTTTTTTTTTTTAGTTGTCAATGTATCTTGTTTACAGGCGATGCTGAGCAATCTAACCCTGAACCTCACAAATGCTGTTCTACCACTGAACTACAACCCCAGGCCTGCCCCAAGAAATTTATAGTTTACCTTGTACTACATATTTTGTAAAGCAAATGGAATGTAATATCTCAAGTAATACTTACACTGAGCCTGTTTGTGTTGTAAAAAGCAGAGGTGACTTAAACTGTCCCCAAGTGAGCACTTATTAACCCACCCTTAAACTGTCTCCACCTGATGGCCCATTAACACACCCTTAAACCTGAGGGGCCATTAACCGTGTGCTTTATAAACCCTGCCCTTGTTATGAGAGGCCACCATTTTCTACCACCCTTCTTTGTGCGGGTACTAGTTGGTGGCCCCAGCCGGAATAAAGGCTTCTTTGGCTGTTACGTGAATGGCTTGTGAGACTTTTCCTGCAAATTGGGTACAACAGTGTGTGTGTGTGTATGTATGTATGCATCTATGTATGTATAGTGCTGGGGATCAAATACAAGGCCTAAGCCATACTAGGTGACCCCTTTACCAGCGAGCTTCATCCCCAGCCTCATAGTGACTTTTCCAGGCATTATTGCTTATTTTACAGATGAGAGAATAGTCTCACAAGAATTGAGGCTTGCCTAATGTCTGACAGTACACAAGGGGCTTAACTCCAAATCTGTATGAAATACGTGCACTTTTACAATACCTCCTCTTTGGCTCTGGCTTTTTTCATGTACATTTCCATATTCCTAATTTGTGTTTTGCTTTGTCCTCTCCACCTCTCCCCTTAGTTGTAGATGGACACAATACTGTTGATAAACCCAGCCTAATTTCATCTTAAGACCGGGAGCCTTCCTGTCAAAAAGTTATGAAAAGTCCACTTCAGTTTTCTATAAAATGCTAGGATTCCTATTTGGCCTGATCACATTTTGATGTTTTAAACTTGTTTGGAGCTGGGCGCGGTGGTGCAGTCTTGTAATCCCAGCACTTTGGGAGGCTGAGGCAGGAGGATCTCGAGTTCAAAGCCAGCCTCAGCAAAGGCAAGGCACTTAGCAACTCAGTGAGACCCTGTCTCTAATAAAATACAAAAAAGGGCTGGGGATGTGACTCAGTGGACAAGTGCCCCTGAGTTCAATCCCAGTACCAAAAAAAAAAAAAAAAAAAAAAGGGCTGGGGTCGTGGCTCAGCGGTAGAGTGCTGGCCTAGCACGTGCGCGGCCCTGGTTCCGTCCTCAGCAGCACGTACAAATAAACGCATTGTGTACAACTAAAGCAAATAAATAAATATTTTAAAAATTTAAATAAATAAATAAATAAACTTGTTTGGAATTCCTGCCCATGCCTTGAGCTCACTCAGGCCTGGCTTTCCTTGACCCGATAACCCTCTCTGGAGCCCTAATGGCGCCTCATAACCCCTGGCCCACCCCCCCTTGACCAGATAACAACCCTCTCTAAAACTAATGGTTGGTGCCTCATAAATTTTGATGTGGGGTCTGACTTTACTCCCTACCTTGGAATGCAATGCCATGTAGATAATTAAGTTGCTATTTGCCTTTGTATTGTATATGTTTGAACCTTGTAGCTGTAAGTTCCCAAGATTTCTTTTTTAATATTTTTATTTATTTGTTTTAGTTGTACACAATGCGTTTTATTCAATGCATTTTTATTTGTAAGTGGTGCTGAGGATCGAACCCGGGTCGCCCACGCACTAGGTGAGCGCTCTACCACTGAGCCACAATCCCAGCCCCACCAAGATTTTTTTTGTAACTCTTTGAACTATGAAAACCTTGTCTTCCCAGAGAGCGGGGCTGACCCTGAGCCCAGTGTTTGGGAGGGGCAGCCACTGGCCAGCTCTCTTTGTGTATGCAGTATAAGCTTGCTTTGATTTGGTTTAAAATTGGAGTTCGTGGTCTTTTCTTTGCGTTGTGGATCAACACCTTTATTTTATCTATTTTTATGTGGTGCTGAGAATGGAACCCAGTGCCTCCTACATGCTAGGCAAGCACTCTACCACTGAGCCATATCCCCAGCTCCTGTTCTTCTCTTTAAACAATGTCACCTGCCTTAAATTTTTTTATTTTACATTTTTTCAAGGAAGCAAGTTTCTTTCCGGTTATCAATTGTATTTTTTTTTTTTTTTTTTTTTTGGTGGTACCAGGGATTGAACTCAGGGGCACTCGTCCACTGGGTCACATCCCCAGCCCTTTTTTGTATTTTATTTAGAGACAAAATTGTATTTTTGTCTCCTAATTCACTTGTTTCTTTGGTGGTGGTCAACTGACATTATTATGTAAATGTGAACCTTACAAAGCACTTTACAATTAATAATGACACCATTTGTTTGGTTACAATAGATTTTCTTTTTTTTTTTTTAATATATTTGTACACAATGCCTTTATTTTTACGTGGTGCTGAAGATCCTACCTGGATGGCACACTCAGGTGCTAGGCGGGCGCTCTAACCCTGAGCCACAACCCCAGCCCTACAAGAGATTTTCACCTCAAGAAATAGCTCTGAGCGAGCTTGAAGCCCTGGGGTTTCCCAGATTGTTGGCTGATGTTTCTGTTCTTTTAGTGATTGACATAATGTTGCTACAATGTGGCTAAAACTAATCTTCTGAACTATCTAAAATCAGCACCTAAAGGAGCGTGAGGAGGCTCCCTGAGCAAAACAAAGTCTTCTTTCATCTGGAATGCTGTAATCCCAGCTACTGGAGAGGTTTAAACTGGAGGATAGGGAATTTCAGGCCAGCCTGAAAAACGTGGAGAAATTCCAGCTCAAAACAAAAACCAAAACTAAGAATAGAAAACAAGTGTAGCTCCTATAGCCCAGTAGTACAGGGCATGATCAAAAGTGGGGCTGGGGTTGTGGCTCAATGGTAGAGCCCTTGACTAGCAAATATGAGGCACTGGGTTTTATCCTTCAGCACCACGTAAAAATAAATAAATAAATGAATAAAGGTATTTTGTCCATCTACAACTAAAACAATTTTAAAGGAAAAAAAAAAAAAGATGTTAAAATGCCAAGTACAGTGGTGTTGGCCTATAATCCTAGCCACTCAGGAGGCTGAGGAGTTATTGGAAGCTCAAGGTCAGCTTCAGCAATTTAGCAAGGCCTTAAGACACTTAGCAAGACCCTGTTTCAAAATAAAAAATAAAAAGGGCTGGGAAATTAGTTCAGTGGTAAAATGTCCCTGGGTTAATACTCCAGTAGGAAAAAAAAAAAGGCATTCTGGAAGGAAAGTCCCCGCCGCTGATCCCAGGCCAGCTGCCAGTCCACTGTGTGGTACATTCAGGATGCTGAGGGAATGCCCATGGCAGGTATAATCATCAGCCAAGATCCTGACTATGGGGCTGGGGTTGTGGCTCAGCGGCAGAGCGCTCGCCTCGCACGTGCGCGGCCTGGGTTCAATCCTCAGCACCACGTAAACCTAAATGCATTGCATTGTGTACAACTAAAGTAAATAAATAAATATTTAAAAAAAAAAAAAAAAAAGATCCTGACTATGTCTATGTCTGGACACATTAATGCAAAATCTTTGTCCAGGGACCCAGGGAAAGCTCTGATCCCATTCACATTTAACTATTATTTTTTAAGTTTGACCTTTACATCTTGGCTTGAAATAAGGACTCAGAAAACACACAAAGTCCAAATTTAAAACAAATTAGAGAGCTTTATTTACCTGGGCAGGGGCTGTCACCAACCCTTAGAGACTGAAACTCTGTGGGAGAACACCCACTTTTCCTGGTTTTCCTTGGGAATTTAAAGATGAAAACCACAACTTTTCAGCATCATGAAAGCAAGCCAATCACAGAAGCTAGAACAGCAGTGAGCGAGTCTTTGCAAACCCAAACAGGACTGGAATTTTCCAGGTGACAAGCAAGTAGGCCATAGAACCTAAAAAGTAGTTATTTTAAACATTTAGAAAACCACAGCTCTGTCCAAGCAGGTGCTAGACAACCTTATCCTGAGTTTGACTGGGGGAGAGAATCTCACTTCAAAGTCATGTAGACCCACAAATGCATTTGGACCCAGGATGTAGCTCACAAAGACCATTGGCATATCCTGCATTGGGTACACTTTATGGGGTACAAAGTACAAAAAAATAATTTTTATAAGTAAACAGCTTTCAGTTTAGTTTCTCAAACAGCTCTTGGAACAGTTTTTTTTTTTTTTTTTTTTTTTTTTTTTTTTTTTTTTAATAGAAGGCAGCGAAATGGAGGCTTAGGCCTATCTGTGACAATTCTTGCTTTATAATTGTGTTATTGATACCGCCCTGTACCGGTGATGACAGAGTTCTGCCCCCGCCCCAATGTTGAAGTTTGAACATTAGAGAAGCATGCTGAGGCAAGCATCTAAAGCAGGGTTTATTTAAAAGGGGTAACAGATACTTCCCCCGGGAGGGAGAAGGGGGCCATTGCTGGTATTCCAGTGCCCCAAGAAGCAAGGCAGGTCAGCCTTTTTTATATGTCCCAGGGGTCTTCCTTTGTTCTCCTGCTCTCTTCCCCTTATCTCTCTCCTTCCTGCTAAGTGACCAGAACCGGTGGGATGGCCAAAAGGTGTTCCTTTGTTCTCCCTGCTCTTTCCCTTAGAAGCAGATGGGTTGAAGGGGGGGGTTGAAGGGCAGGATGGTGCAGCCCAGGACACATTAACAACTTTAAAGCTCCCTGTAAGGGAGGGGCAATTCCTGGGACAGGTTACCTTGGCAACAGGTTGGGCAGGGTTTTGATAAGTGTGGGGGAAGGGCTCTGAAGGAATTAACATTCCAATCCCTCAGGGGACAGTGTCCCAACAGTCTTCAACTTCCCCAGACTCACTCAAAATTGGCTTTCTTGATCCCACCTGACTTGATTTACTCATCTATACTGAGTGCCTATCAGATTCTGGCTTCATTATCTTACCTCACTTATAAAAATTTTATATCTATAATCTACATTTTACACTCTTATTGATTTTATTGATTAGTTTACACCACAACAGGCTTCCCATTACAACAAAACAGAAGGTGATTATAAACAGTTATGGAACAGAGGTCTCAGGACATTGTATTAGCCTGAGCAGTGGCCAGGCTTTCTCTTCATGGCCACCACCTATTCTAGTAACCAACAGCTCCCCTTCCTGTCCTGGTCCAGGGTAAGGGGGCCTTGTCCACTTTGAAGTAGAGGGGGAATGGAGAGAGAGGGAGAAACCTGTCAATAGCCTGACAGCTTGGGCCTCTCCCAAAGGTCCCCAGGGATGGTACGATTAAATTGTAAGTTTGGGTGGGGGGAGCCGATGAAAGGAAAACTCTAGAAAGGCCATGGGTGCCCCTCAATCCCACATACTATTGAAGTATAGGTAGGTAAATCAAGTCAGGTCGGATCAAGAAGGCCATTTTTTTTTTTTTTTTTTTTTTTTTGGTACCAGGGATTGAACTCAGGGGCACTTGACCACTGGGCCACATCCCCAGCCCTTTTTTTTTGTTGTTGTTATTTTATTAGAGACAGGGTCTCACTGAGTTGCTAAGTGCCTCACCATGGCTGAGGCTGGCTTTGAACTCACGATCAGATCCTCCTGCCTCAGCCTCCCAAAGTGCTGGGATTACTGGCATGTGCCACTGAGCCTGGCTCAAGAAGGCCAATTTTGAGTGAGTCAGAGAAGTTGGAGACTGTGGGTAGACTGTCCTCTGAGGGATTGGAATGTTAATTCCTTCAGAGCCCTTCCTCCACCCTTATCAAGAACCTGCCCCTGCCCCAACCTGTTGCCAAGGTAACCTGTTCCAGGAATTGCCCCTCCCTACAGGGAGCCCTAAAATTCTTAATTCGCTTGTCCTGGGCTGCACCATCGCGCCCTTCCCCCCCTTCAGCCCGTCTGCTTCTCACATTTTGGCCATACCACCAGGCCGGGTCACTTAGCAGGAAGGAGAGAGAGAAGGGGAAGAGAGCAGGAGAGCAAAGGAAGCCCTGGGACATACAAAAAAGGGAGACCTGCCTTGCTTTTGGGGATATCAGGATACCAGCAATGGCCCCCTTCTCCCTCCCGGGAGAAGTCTTTGTTTTATAGGATTTGGTAACAACTGCTCTAAGAAGATATGAGTGTGAAAGCCTCTGAATAAAGTATCCTTAACCAGCTGTACCACTATTCTTTCCTCCCCCCTCTGGCCTCTTCTGGGCCTCAGGAAGGCTTGGTCTTGGGCCCTACAGGGGCTCCAACCCCACCTGGGGTCAAGGCAGGGATGGGAGAGGGGAGAGAGAAGCCCATCTCAGAGCAAGGTTGTTTTAGGATCCAGAAGGAACTGTACATCTTCAGCACTGGCAGCAGATGTCTACAATACCAGGAATGCAAGTCTTAAGTTTTACCAGACTTGGGCCCCTGAGGGGTAGGTAGAGCAGCAAAGGTTAGGTCCCATAGTGCCTGTCCTGGTTCCCTACCCTCACCCCTCTTTCTGAATTCAGGGCAGATTTCTTTTCTTTCTTTTTTTTTTTTTTTTTCTTGTAGTACTGGGGATTGAATCCAGGGCCTACTAGCACTTGCTAGGCAAACTCTCTACCACTGTTCTACATCCCAGCCCTTTTTTATTTTATTTTTTTAAATTTTGAGGCAGAGTCTTGCTAAGTTGCCCAGGCTGGACTGGAACTTGTGATCCTCCTTCCTCAGCCTACAGAGTCACTGGGAATATAGGCCTGTGCCACCGCGCCCTCCTGGCTTCCTTCTTGTGTTTTAGTTTTTCATTTTTTCACTGTTTGGGATTAAAGCCAGGGCTTGGAGCCTTCCACCTGAGCACTCAAGCCTTGAGCCACATCCCCAGTCTCTAACTTCATCCCTAACCAGGTTTGTAGAGAGTGAGGAAATCTTGCCATTGTTTGACAGATGTGAAACTGATAAACCGAGGGAAGCACAGTTAAAGTTCTGATAAGGTCCTGATTGCCTTTAGGTCTTTTTTTTTTTTTTTTTTAATTTTTAAAAAGATATTTATGGACCTTTATTTCATTCGTTTATTTATATGTGGTGCTGAGAATCAAACCCAGTGCCTCACACATGCTAGGCAAGTGTTCTACCACTGAGCCACAACTCCAGCCCTGCCTTTAGGTCTTAATTCAAATTGTCCCTTAGACCTTTCTTCTTTATTCCTGCCTTACCTGATACCTGAATATACACATTGTTAAATCATATATATGTGTATATATGTATATATATGTACACATATATGTAATTCTAGAATGAGTTGAAGTTCTGTCCCTTGCCATCATGTTGTCCTGACTAATGCAGCAACTTATAGGAAAAGAGGATCATTGTAAGTAAACGAAGAATGATTCAATTAATAATATTGGAAAAAGTGGAAAGAAAAGTAAACTTAGGTCCTTACCTCAAACTTTTCACCATTGTAACCTCCACAGGGTTACAGATATGCATATAAGATGAAATTATTAAAATACAAGGGGCCAGGACCAGGGTTATAACTCAATGGTGGAGTACTTGCCTTGCATGTGTGAGGCACTGGGTTCATTCCTCAGCACCACATAAATAAATAAATAAAATAAAGGTATTAGGTCCATCTACAACAACAACAACTAAAACAAAACAAAACCACACACACACACAATTACCTAAAAGAATACAAGGGGCCTTTGCATATATCTCAGTGGTAAAGTATTTACCTATCATTTGGAAGTCAGAGACCCAGGGTTCAATCCCCAATGCCTAAATGAACAAACGAACAAGCTGGGGCACAGTGGCACATGCCTGTAATCCCAGCACTTGGGAGGCTGAGGCAGGAAGATCAATAGTTCAAAGCCAGCCTCAGCAATGGTGAGGCACTTAGCAACTCACTGAGACCCTGTCTCTAATAAAATACAAAAAAGGGCTGAGGATGTGGCCCAGTGGTCTATTGCCCCTGAGTTCAATCCCTGGTACCCCCCCCCCAAAAAAAAAAGTTTTCTAGGTTGACCTTGAACTTGCCATCCTCCTGCCTCAATCCCCTAAATAGTTGGAATTACAGGTATTTTAAGTTATTATTTTTTTTAAATTTCGGATACCCTTCACATTTTTTCTTTTTTTTTAATATTTATTTATGGCCTGGGGTTGTGGCTCAGCGGTAGAGTGTGCTTGCCTAGCACCTGCGTGGCCCAGGTTTGATCATCAGCACCACGTAAAAACAAAGGCATTGTGTACAACTAAAACAAATAAATAAATATAAAAAAAAGAAATATTGTTTAACAGTGTATAGATCAAACTAAACTCATCTGTGAATCTGATTCAGTAAGAAGGCTGACATTTTATGTCTTCTAGTATAGGGAAAATAAGGCTTCCCTTTCCCTGGAACTAGAAAAGTTTTCCCAGAGAGAAGAAATGGAGAAGACTTTAATATTGAGTGTTTCCTTAATAAAGGAACTCAGTTTCTTTTCCCCCTCCAGCTCTGGGCCAAACTTCTGACACATGGGAAATGAAATTCCAGATGGTTTTGAGGGTTTCAAGTTCAGAATCCTGGACTAGCTTATTGGTGGAGTTGTGTTTAGCATTGTGAGGCCCTGGATTTGATCCCTCAGCACTGGTGGGCCTTGGAGAGGGAGGGGAGGGGGGCATGGGGATAGAATTCTTTTTTCCTCCTTCCCTAAATACTAAATAGAGTCAAGGACTGTGTTGAGACCGAGGAATTTGTTTGGCACAGTCTGATTTTGGAGTTTCATGTAGTGTTTTGGCAGATTAGACTGTGATTGTTCCATTTAGGGGCTGGGACTGTGCCTGAGTTTATCTTCTTGAGACTGCACAGAGAGTGACAAAATCAATTTCTAGAAGTCCAAGAAAGTCACAGAAGTATAAAGGAACTCAGCTGAAATGAAAGGGTCTCTCAGATTGGAATGAAGGATTACACTGCAACTTTTTTCTTTGTTTTCTTTTTTTTTTTTTTTTTTAAATATTTATCTATTTGCTTTAGTTGTACACAATGCAATGCATTTATGTTTACGTGGTGCTGAGGATCGAACCCGGGCCACGCAGGTGCGAGGTGAGCTCTCTGCTCTACCGCTGAGCCACAACCCCAGCCCCTCTCTTTTTTCTTTTTTAAATACTTATTTGCTTTAGTTGTACACAATGCCCCCTTATTTTTACATGGTGCTGAGGACAGAACCTGGGTAGTGCACGCGTGCTAGGGGAGCTCTCTACCGCTGAGTCACAACCCCAGCCCCTACACTGCAACTCTTATGAATGTTCATAACAGAATGTGGTCCATCATAAATTACATTTTTTTAAGTTACTTTTTTTTTTGGGGGGTACTGGGGATTGAACTCGGGGGCACTCGGCCACTGGGCCACATCCCCAGCCCCCCCCCTTTTTTTTTTTTTTTTTTTTTTTTGCATTTTATTAGAGTCAGGGTCTCACTGAGTTGCTAAGTGCTTTGCCATTGCTGAGGCTGGCTTTGAACTTGTGGTCCTCCTGCCTCAGTGCCCAAGGTGCCCGCCTGTGAAGACTATTTTTGAAATGACTTCACCTCAAACTGTGTTTAATTTTAGTAATTGTTTTCTTAGATATTTAAAAAATAAATAAGTCTAAACTTTGCCATCAGTATCTGTATGGCCACTATTTGCTGTTTTTGTTTTTCTGAATACTCTCTTTCTCAAAGCTACACATAAATCTTTTATTCATTTATTTTCATTAAATTTTATGTCTTTTATGTAAAAGCTAATGAGGTCAAATAATTTAAAGCCATCAACAGAATAAAATCAACATGATCGCAAACATTTCCAAAATCAACTTTATTTGTTCCATGGATCTCCAAGGAAATGTTATCTCCTCAGGATGGCCTTATGAATTTAAAAGAGAACTACATTGTTTTCCCCCCCTCCACATATACAGGCTTTCAATCCTTCTACTTGGTGTTCTTTTTGTCTATGGAAATTTACCTCCATTGGACACAGTATATATTTTGTCTGCTCCTATGTTAATAAGAGTCAAGGGCTGGGTTCCTACCCTCGTTCAGATTTGTTCACTAGTATCTTCTAATTGTGGTAAAATCAAAATACACCCAAAGAACCAAGAAATTGCCTAGTGCTCAGAATGACTATTCAACATCTGGATTCCTGGGTGGTACAGAAACGGCACATTAATTACAATAACTATTTTTTACTCCCCCTCCCCCCCAGCCCTTTCTTCCTTTAACGTGGTAAATAAAGTTTGCTGGACTAAGAGTAGCTTCCATATCAATCTTTTGATCGGTGAAGAGATTTTAGGGAAAATACAACTAATCAGCCAAGAAGAGTGTGTGTGTGTGGGGGGGGGGGGTAGGGGAGTGATCTAAGCAGTAGCCTCAATGGGGCATTCCCCTGGCTAGATGTCCAGATTCGCCACAGCGGTAGCAGTTCACTTCGCTTGCCTTACTACAGTTCACTGCCACATGGCCAGTCTCGCCACATCGGTAGCACTTGACTTGGGTACAGTCTTTCTGGATGTGCCCAAATTCACCGCAAGAGTAGCATTTCTGTTCTTCCTGATGGTCACAGTCACGAGCTAAATGGCCTGGTCTGCCGCAAGTGTAACAGCACTGCTCTCTGTCTCTTTTAGGATCCATACAGTCTTTGGCGATGTGGCCACTTCTCCCCCGCAATTGTAGCAGATGTTCTGGTGAAGGTCACAGTTCTTGACGTGATGACCAGTCTCACCACAGCGGTAACAGATGTCAGATTGGGTGGTGGAACTACACTGAGGACCTCTGCCCCGGCCTCTAGGTCCTCGCCCTTGAGCTCCTCCTTTAGGGCACTCCCGGGCCCAGTGGCCAGACCGTCCACACACTTGAAACATTCTTTACCACTCATGGCTGCGGTGAGATCTTTCGGTGAGCAGGCCCACCCACCGGTGCCACGGAGGCCCAGAGGCAACTCCCCTTAGGATGGCTTAGATGGAAATGGCTCTTTTCTTACAGGGAGCTCTGTGACGTCACATGAGGTTTGCACATGACCTCATTTGCAGGTGTTCTAGCCACCCTTCCCACCCCCTACTCAAGAAGTCAGAAGCTATAATAGATTAAGTGTTGTTTTCAGTTTGGTACTAGTTACTGGGGGGGGGGGGGGGGGCGCTTAACCACTGAGCCGCATCCCCAACCCTTTTTAATATTTTGAGACAGGGCCTCCGTAAGTTGCTGAGGCTGGCTCTGAACTCGTGATCCTGCTGCCTCAGCCTTCCCAGTAGCTGGGATTACAGGCATGTGCCACCTGCCTGGCTCAGTTTTATTTTTATTTATTTATTTTTTGTGGTACAGAGGATTGAACTCAGGGGCACTCAACCACTGGGCCACATCTCCAATCCTTTTTTTGTATTTTATTAGAGACAGGGTCTCACTGAGTTGCTAAGTGCCTCGGCATTGATGAGGCTGGCTTTGAACTCATGATCCTCCTGCCTCAGCCTCCCAAGTGCTGGGATTACAGGCGCGCGCAGGGTTTTGCTGAATTGCTCAGGTAGGCCTCAAACTTGTAATCCTCCTGCCTCAGCCTCCTGAATTGCAGGGAATACAGGCGTGTGTCACCAGTTTGGCTCCCAGATCTCATTTTTTTTTTCTTGTCATTGTTGTTTAAAAAATATTAAACATGGGGCTGCTGTTGTGGCTCAGTGTTAGAGCACTTGCCTACCATATGTGTGGCACTGGGTTCTGGGTTCGATTCTCAGCACCACATTAAAATAAATAAATAAAAATAAAGGTTCATCCACAACTAATCTATTTATCTACAGAATAAAACATGTGCCCATAAAGATAGAAAAAAATATGTAAAATGTCACATTGCCACAGTGAAAAGACATGCTCACAATCCCCCCCCCCTTTTTTTTAAATTTAACCTAGGGACCCTCTACCACTGAGAATCTCCCTAAATTGCTAAGGCCGACCTTGAATTTGTGATCCTCCTATCTTAGTCTCCCAACTAGTTGGAATTACAGGCGTGCTTAGTCCATTTTATTGCAGGAATCTGAGTTTTCAACATTATCACCATCATTTAATTTATAAAACAGAACAATATTCAAGAATTCAATATAAAAAAGCTTATTACTTGGAAAATATATTACAAAGTCAGAAATATTTAGGTAGATTTCTTCTTTGTTGTTTTTCAAATTGTTTATATATTATATAAACTTCACAAGGATTTATGGACATGATGTGCATTCACATAGATAACGGAAACAAATATTAGGGCCAGGGCTCTGATTCACTGGTACATCTTGTTCTTGGGATGCACAAGATCCTGAATCAGATCCCCAGCACCACAGAAAAGATAAAAGGGGAAAAAAAAAAACCCAAAACCCAAAAAACAGAATTAACACTGAACCATCAATTGTAGCTATCTTTTGTCTTCTTTGTTTTTTCTATTTGCAGTGCTAGGGAGTGAACCGAAGGCCTTGTGTATGCTAGGCCAATGCTCTATGACTGATACACACTTACACTTTCCCTTTTTCTTTTCTTTCTTTCTTCTTCTTTTTTTTTTTTTTTTTGTACTGGGATTGAACCCAGGGGCGCTCTACCTCTGAGCTACATCCCCAGTCCCCCCCCCCCCCCTTTTTTTTTAATTTTAATTTTAAAAATTATTTTAATTTTGAGACAAAGTCTTGTGGAAGGGGGGCCTTGAATTTTTTTTTTTTTTTGGGTGGTACCGGGGATTGAACTCAGGGGCACTCGACCACTGGGCCACATCCCCAGCCCTTTTTTGTATTTTATTTTTAGAGACAGGGTCTCACTGAGTTGCTAAGTGCCTGGCCATTGCTGAGGCTGGCTTTGAACTCGCAATCCTCCTGTCTCAGCCTCCCAAAGTGCTGGGATTACAGGCGTGCGCCACCGCGCCCGGCTTGAATTTTTGATTCTCTTGCTTTAGCCTCCTGAGTAGCTGGGATTACAGGCATGAGTCATTGAGCTCTGCTGACTTTTTTTCTTTTTTAAATAACGTTTTTTGCAAGTTTATTTGTTTGTTTTTCCTTTTTTCTTTTTCTTTTTTCTTTTTTTTCTTTTTTTTTTTCTTTTTTTTTTTTTTTTTTTTTTTTTTTTTTTTTAAATTTGGAATATCAGAAACAACAGGGGAGGAATAAGAATCCCAGAAGGGCTGCAGACGCTAAAGGCCAAGAACTGGAGTTTAGATCACCAAGGTAACAGGCGGAATAAAGGTAGTCAGACTTGGCAATGGAAGGGTCGGCTAAGAAGAATAGGAGAGGGATTGAAGAAAGAAGAATGGGCCGAGAAAAAGTATGGTGGTGGAAGCTGGTGCCACCTAGGGGAGCCGAAACGTTGAAGAAGCAGGGTGGACTAGGTATCTAGGTACTTGGTAATGGGTTAAGGCCCCCGGGGTGGACTCCAAGCGGCGCGGAGTGTGGGGGTGGGGTGACTCGCTGCGCATGCGTGAGAAGCACACTGCGGAGCTGCTGGAGAAGCTGTGGGTTTCTGGCATCAGCCTTGCGGTTACAAGCATGGCAGGTTTCCTGCCCCAAATCCACTGCTTCTAAGGCCTGCTGGTGCCACCCAGGCATCTCTGGCTTTCTGCACTCTGTTTTGGGACTGCCGGCTCTAAGAATTCTTGTTATGGCACTCGATTCAGCCAGGAGGTAAAGGAACGACAGAGGGGAAGAACGTAACGTGGAGGGTGGCGGAGGGAACTTGGGCCATGGAGAGCCTTAATTTCTGCATTCCCCGGTTGACGGGCGAAAATGAGGGCTAGTACGGACTTCAGACCTCCAAAAGGTTGTTGAGCATTTACTTCCTTATGTGAACAGGCTTTCCTTTAAGTAGGGTTGAGTCACCTGAGCATCGGCGTTTTCCATGATGCTTCCTGTGCAAACTATTGGGGGATGGGGTTTCCTCATTTGTAGCAGTGTATCCAAATGGTGAATCTTTAGGATTAGGCCCATCCTATGGTTTATGGGAGCTCTCTTGCCTTTGTTCAGGTTGGTGGGTCTTATAATACATTTTTGTGAATCCGAAAGTACTCTAGCTCCAGCCTTGGGGTCGGGAGGATAAATCTAGTTCTGGGATATGCTCTGATCACCCGTAACGCCTTTTTCCCGTGTTCAACTTCCCTAGTTTATCAGACAGTATTAGGGAAGGCTGATAATGAGTCATTTTGGGCAATGGGGCACAGAGAAACACATCCAGATATCATTAGGCCTGTGTGTGTATATGCGCGCCCGCATGTGCATGGCGGAGGAGAGAACCGGGAGGACAGGCTGGGATAAGGTAGCGCGGCGCGGAGTGGCGGCATTCAAGTATTTTATGAAAAGGCCTAATGTGAAGCAAAGGGGCTCCAGTGCGGGGGGAAAAGAGAGGCACGCAGGCGCAAGACTTTGAGTGGGGGGGTGGGTGGGCGTGTTGGGTCGAAAAGTGAAAGACGGTTATTCAGTGAAGAAATCGAGGTTGCGCCAGGGGTTGGAGCGGGAGTAAGGGTGCGCATGCGTATTTCAGGCAACTTGTTGATGGTTGAGTTCAACTGTCAATACGCATGCGTATTTCCGACTGACTGTGGGGGAGGGAGGGATGCGCGCTGGGTAAGGGTAATTAAAGTTACAAAATGGCAGCGGGGTGGGTAAGTTCTCTTTGGCCGTTTTGGGCTACAAGGATCTGCAAAGAACCAGATCTTTTCTAGTTGGTGAAGGGATCAGCCTGATTTGGAAGTTGTAAGCTGTGGCTAAATCCACAAGGAAGTAAACCCGGAATCTTCCGTTTCTTACTAGCCTACGGATGGTGTGCGTTTAAAAATGTGGAAATGACTATTAAAAGGTTGCAGCAGCTGGCTGTGTGTAGGACGGGCGTAAAAGGTCATCACTTAGAGAGCGGCCACTTTCGTGCAATATACATTTGAAAGGCTTTCGGATCTTGGGCCGCCGTACATGATTCTTGATACATTTTTTTCATCGCATCAGAGTTGCACAGCACAGTGGTTGCAGTGTGAGAACTACTGTTAAGTTGGCTGAAAACCTTCTTAATTTTCTCCCCTTTAGAACATAGGGGTGAGGCTTTGGCTGCATTTCCAAATATTTGTTAGAAGATTTTGCTTGAAACCCGGGATTTGGGCAAATGGCTGCCAGGGACTCCCAACGGGAAGGGAGAGAGATTTGAAAAGTAGTTAATGGTTATGGTAGTATGAAGGTGACCTGGGCTTACACACTTTTCTCTAAATTATTTATTTCTTTTTTTAATATTTATTATTTATTTGCTTTAGTTGTACACAATGCGTTTTATTCAATGCATTTTATTTGTACGTGGTGCTGGATCCAACCGGGGTCGCCCACGTGCCAGGCGAGCGCTCTACCGCTGAGCCACAATCCCAGCCCCCTAAATTATTTATTCTTATGCAGAACTTCCTACACGGTATCCTCGGGGGGGGGATGGGGAGTGGTGGGGAATTTATGTTTCTCTTTCATTTTTTTGTTTGCTTTTTTTTAGGCAGCTGCACTGTTGTGGCTGAGTGCTGCCAGTTGAGGATGTATTTTTGTTAATTGCTAAAAACAATAATTAACACTTACATATAGATTGTAGTGGGGAGGGCTCAGGATTCAAAAGTGAGGCCACAGATCTTTAGTTTTACTTTTTTTTTTTTTTTGGTACCGGGGATTGAACTCAGGGGCACTCGACCACTGGGCCACATCCTCAGCCCTTTTGTATTTTATTTAGAGACAGGGTCTCACTGTCTCACTAAGTGCCTCGATATTGCTGAGGCTGGCTTTGAACTCTTGATCCTCCTGCCTCAGCCTCCCAAGTGCTGGGATTACAGGCGTGCGCCACCGCGCCCGGCTATTCATTTTTTACAAATGAGAAATTTGAAGTTCTCAGATTTATTTGTCCAAGACTACTGATGAACCCAGCCTAATTCCATTTTAAGATTGGGAGCCAGGGCTGGGGTTGTGGCTCAGCGGCAGAGCGCTCGCCTTGCACGTGCGCGGCCAGGGTTCAATCCTCAGCACCACTTAAACATAAATGCATTGCATTGTGTACAACTAAAGAAAATAAATAAATAAAATATTAAAAAAAAAGATTGGGAGCCAGCTGGTCGCAAAGTTATGAAAAGCTCATTTCTATTTTACTGTAAAATGCTAAGATTCCTATTTGGCCTAACTATATTTTGATGTTTTAAAAAAACTTGCTTGGAATTCCTGCTTCTGCCTTGAACTCACACATGCCTGACTTTCCCTGACCAGATAACAACCCTCTCTGAAGTCCCAGCTGCTCTTCATTAACTTTGATGTTAGAATCTGAGTTTGTGCCCTACCTTGAGATGTAAACAATGTAAATTATAAACCTGCTATCTGCCCTTGTATTACACTTGCCAGAACCCTGTTAGCTGTAAGTTTTCCAAGACACCTCACCTTTGTAACTTTCTATGCTATATAAACCTTTTTTTCCAGAGAGCTGCGGCTGTTCTACTAGCTCGGGTTTGGGGAGACAGACACTGATCTGATCGCTCTGTGTACACAAATTGAGCTTGCTTTATTTAAATTGGAGTAGGTGGGCTTTTCTTTGCATTGTGGTTCAACATTTACAGCCAGTTTAGTGGCAGACGGGATTTTTTTTTTTTTTTTTTTTTTGTACCAGGGATTGAACTCAGGGGCACTCAACCACTGAGCCACATCCCCAGCCATTGCTGAGTGAGGTTGGCTTTGAACCTCGCCATTTGAGGTTGGCGATCCTCTTGCCTCAGCCTCCCAAGTGCTGGATTACAGGCATGCCCCAGTACGCCTGGCAAGACGGGATTTTAGTACAGGTAGTAGTATGTGTCCAGAATCCTGTGCCTGCACCTAAACATTATGTTTTATTCCCTAAAATAAAGGGGCACATTTAAAAGAAACTTTTCATTATGAAATCATAAAACTCACCTAAGCTGTTAAGGAAGGAGACCTGTTTACTGCTTTTTTTTTTTTTTTTTTTTTTGGTACCAGGGATTGAACTCAGGGGCACTTGACCACTGGGCCACATCCCCAGCCCTTTTTTGTATTTTTTTTAGAGACAGGGTCTCACTGAGTTGCTAAATGCCTCACCATTGCTGAGGCTGGCTTTGAACTTGCGATCCTCCTGCCTCAGCCTCCCAAGTGCTGGGATTACAGGCGTGCCCCACCGCGCCCGACTTGTTTACTGCTTTTGACTTAGTGCACAGTACAGGTTTATGTATGTAGAAAATAAAAAAGTAAACAATTGTTGATTAAGGATAGCCTCCTGGAGTTGCTATCCTTAACTACATTTTTTTTTTTTGTACAAAGGATTGAACTTGGGCACTCGACCACGGGGCCATATCCCCAACCCTTTTTTGTATTTTATTAGAGACAGGGTCTCACTGAGTTGCTAAATGCCTCGCCATTGCTGAGGCTGGCTTTGAACTCATGATCCTCCTGCCTCAGCCTCCCAATTGCTGGGATTACAGGCATGCACCACTGCACCAGGCCTCTACACTTTTTTTGTTGTTCTGCAGAGGGTCTAAAGTGGCTGACTGAAGCAGGCTGGACACACCCTCCCTGTTTTTTGCCTGATTTGTGATCTGGTATAAGGCTTTGAAGACAACTAGTGTTTGCTGTAGTAGAGTTGTTTTTTTTTTTTTTTTTTTTTTTTTTTTAATCTTAAGATTCACATTTTGGGGCTGGGATTGTGGCTCAGCAGTAGAGCACTCGCCTAGCATGTGGGCGACCCGGGTTCTATCCTCAGCACCACGTACAAATAAAACAAAAAGCAAATAAATAAAAATATTAAAAAAAAAAGATTCACATTTTGGTGCGTTGATCCAAATGTGTGATAGTAAAGGAAAATTTATTGCCTCTTTTGTAATTAAAGACTGAAAATACAAGTATTTGTATTATTTGGTTAAGATATATCTGTTGAATTGGAATTACTACATCAAAGGGTATTAATTTTTTTTTTTTTTTTTTTTTTTTTTTTTTTTTTTTTTTTGTGTGGTACCAGGGATTGAACTCAGGGGCACTCGACCACTGGGTCACATCCCCAGCCCTTTTTTTTGTATTTTTATTTAGAGACAGGGTCTGACTGAGTTGCTAAGTGCCCCGCCATTGCTGAGGCTGGCTTTGAACTCGCGATCCTCCTGCCTCAGCCTCCCAAAGTGCTGGGATTACAGGCGTGCGCCACCGCGCCCGGCTTAATTTTTTTTTTTTTTTTGTACCAGGATTGAACTCAGGGGCACTCGACCACTGGGCACATCCCCAGCCCTTTTTTGTATTTTATTTAGAGACAGGGTCTCTCACTGAGTTGCTAAGTGCCTCGCCATTGCTGAGGCTGGCTTTGAACTCGTGATTCTCTTGCCTCAGCCTCCCAAGTGCTAGGACTACAGGCATGCACCACAGCGATCAGCAAGGGTATGAATATTTTTAACACCCAATATATATTGCCAATTTTCTTCCTGAAAAGTTTGTACCAATTTCTACTTAAACATTGGGTATTGTTTTTTTGAAAAAAATATTTTCATGAATAAAAGCCAGTTTTTTTTTTTCCATTTTTTTGGTTATTGGTGAGATTAGGTTCCTTTTTCCTTGATTTCTTAGAAGTTTTATTTACATTAATGTGATGATAGTTCATATCATTTTTTTTTTTTTTTTTTTTTTTTGGTACCAGGGATTGAACTCAGGGGCATTTGGTCACTGGGCCACATCCCCAGCCCTTTTGTCCTATTTTTAGAGACAGGGTCTCACTGAGTTGCTAAGTGCCTCCCCATTGCTGAGGCTGGCTTTGAACTCGCAATCTTCCTGTGTCAGCCTCCCAAATGCTGGGCTTACAGGCGTGTGCCACCGTGTCCAGCTGATAGTTCATCTTTTTTTTTAATATTTATTTATTTGCTTTAGTTGTACACAATGCCTTTGTTTTTTACATGGTGCTGAGGATGGAACCCGGGCTGCATACATGCTAGGTGAGCAATCTACCTCTGAACCACTCTACCTCTGAACCACAATCTCTGCCCTGATGGTTCATATCTTACACTGACTTATCTATTGAAGTTTCAAGTTTAGTGTTTATTGTTATTTTCTATTAGAGTGTGTTTTGTAAATAAATACTGTTACTCAGATTTCTGTAATATGTTAGAAATACCTACTTCAGGTTATTTTTTGCTTATTTATTTATTTATTTATTAAAATATTTATTTATTTACTTTTTTTTTTTTTTTTTTGTGGTACCGGGGATTGAACTCAGGGGCACTCGACCACTGGGCCACATCCCCAGCCCTTTTTTTTGTATTTTATTAGAGACAGGGTCTCACTGAGTTGCTAAGTGCCTCGCCATTGCTGAGGCTGGCTTTGAACTCGCGATCCTCCTGCCTCAGCCTCCCAAAGTGCTGGGATTACAGGCGTGCGCCACCACGCCCGGCTATTTATTTACTTTAGTTGTGTACATGGTGCTGAGGATGGAACCTGGGCCGCGCACGTGCGAGCTGAGCACTCTGCCGCTGAGCCACAAACCCAGCCCGCTTTTTTTTTTAAAAATATTTATTTATTTGCTTTAGTTGTACACAATGCAATGCATTTATGTGTACGTGGTGCTGAGGATTGAACCTGGGCCACGCACGTACTAGGCGAGCGCACGTACTAGGCGAGCGCACGTACTAGGCGAGCGCACGTACAGGCGAGCGCTCCATCGCTGAGCCACAACCCCAGCCCGCTTTTTTATTTTTGTTTATAGATTTGTAGTCCAGGTAAAAGCATTTGATCAAATCGACTTTGTGTTGTCATTTTTCTTTCATTAAGATTGAACAGCTTCCTTAATCCAGAAATTAGATAAATATTAATTGCAGCCTTGTCTGAGAATATACATAAAGTGTGGGGAAAGAAGGTCTATAATTTGTCACACTAAAAGGTTTTTGTAATAGCTTTTGAGATTGTATTTATCTGATGTTGGAAATTTTCATGGTATAAAATTTGTTATGCATAAAATTACTTGGTGCTTGTTAAACATGCAGATTCCTGGGCAGCCAGAAACCTTTTCATTAGTCAAAAAGCACAATGAAGATCTGCCTGTTACTTGTTTTTTTTTTTTTTTTACTGGGGATTGAATCCAGGGGCCCTCTATCAATGAGTTTCATCCCCAGCCCTTTTTATTTATATATATATATATATATATATATTTTTTTTTTTTTTTTTTTTTTTTTTTAATTTTGAGACAGGCTCTTGCTAAGTTGCCAAGAGTCTTGGGATGTTGCTTAGATTGGCTTCGAACTTGTGATCCTCCTGCTTCAGCCTCTGGAGTTGCTGGGATTTCAACTGTGCACCACCACACGTGGCTCTGCCTGATACTTCCTGCTTCCTGCCTTCCTGCTCAACAAATTCACCAGAGTGCCAGGATGAATCTCTATTGTTGAGGATGTCCTTGAGAGATAGTTGGGAAGCCTTGGTAAGTTGTCAGTAGTTTTGTTGGTGGTAGAGAAAAGGGAAAGTGGTCATGATGTGGTACTTCCAGCCTTCTTTCAGCAGGTAATTATTAAGTACTTCCTAAAGTCAGAAACTGTTCTTGACATTAACAAAGTCCTGCCATCACAGAACTTTAATTCTTGTGAGTTTGGACAAAAGGATAAATAACCAATAAATGTGAAATGTGGAATGGGGATATAACTCAATGGTCAAGTACTTGTCTACCATGTGTGAGGCCCTGGGTTTAATCTGCAGCTCTGTCCCCCCCCCCCCCAAAGAAAAGGGGGTAAAATATTGAGATTTTATATTGGATTTTTTTACCATTATGAAGTGAAAAGTTGCATTTAAAATGGTTGAGTTAAACTGTGCAACATTGTGTGTTTTTTTTCCCTTTTATTTATTCTCCCTTTTTATACCTGCTACTGTTTCTTAATGCAGTGGAGGCTGACCTAGCTGAATGCAGATAATAATCTTTTTGTAACTATTTATTAGGCTGGATTGTGAAGGATATCTTTGAAAAGTATTTTTTTTTTTTTTTTTTTTTTTTTTGTGGCACCAGGGATTGAACTCAGGGGCACTCAATCACACTGGGTCACATCCCCAGCCCTTTTTTTGTATTTTATTTAGAGACAGGGTCTCACTAAGTTGCTAAGTGCCTGGCCATTGCTGAGGCTGACTTTGAACTGGCGATCCTCCTGCCTCAGCCTCCCAAGTGCTAGGATTACAGGCATGTGCCACCACACACGGCAAGTATCTTTTTTTTTTTTTTTTTTTTTTTTTAATATTTATTTGCTTTAGTTGTACACAATGCAATACATTTATGTTTACGTGGTGCTGAGGATTGAACCGGGCCATGCACGTGCTAGGCGAACACTCTACCACTGAGCCACAACCCCAGCCCCTGAAAAGTATTTTAAAGTCCACCAGATGTTCCATGTGAGTGACCACAGAACAGAAGAGGAGGGGTGGGGTAACAGTGATTAAGGTAATACAGTGAAATAGTTAAGTAGGAGATGAAAGGTTCACTGTCTTGACTGCTGTCAGGGAGGCTCTTAGAAATGCCATTTTCAGACCACTTACAGATAGGAAGTCCCACATGAGGAAGTAACCCCTTGAACTAAAGCTGACCCATTCAGACCACTTAGAAAGCCTGCAACTTTCTCTAAAATGTATTCTCAAAATAGTTTGGGCAGGATCATATATTTACTCAGTTTGTCATCACCACTGCTGAGGGTCAGAAGAACTGAAATGGTTCCTAAGTAACCAAGATGGCATAAGCTGCAAAATTTTGGTGTTGGGCCCCAAACCCAGGGCTTTGTGCATGCCAAGCTCATACCCTACCACTGGGTTACACTCCCAGCCCATAAGCTCCTGGTTTTGTAGGAACATAGTCATCATTCATTATTGTCTGTCTTTTTTTTTTTTTTGCTACAGCAGGATCTTGTGATAGACTGTATGGTCTGCAGAGCCTGAGGTATTATCATGTGACCCTTTATAGGAAGTTTGCCAACTTCTGGTATAGGTTAAATGTACCATGTCCACAAATCCTCCTTATCCCACTTTCTTTATATGGGGTATGTGATCTAGGATATATGGAATGGATTTGCTTTTTAAAAAATATTTATTTTAGGGCCGGGCACGGTGGTGCACGCCTGTAATCCCAGCACTTGGGAAGCTGAGGCAGGAGGATTTCGAGTTCAAAGCCAGCCTCAGCAATGGCACTTTAGCAACTCAGTGAGACCCTGTCTCTAATAAAATACAAAATAGGGTTGGGGATGTGGCTCAGTGGTCGAATGCTCCTGAGTTCAATCCCTGGTACCAAAAAAAAAAAATTATAGTTGTAGTTGGACACAATACTTTTTTTTTTTTTTTTGTGGTACTGGGGATTGAACTCAGGGACACTAGACCACTGGGCAACATCCCCAGCCCTTTTTTGTATTTTATTTAGAGACAGGGTTTCACTGAGTTGCTAAGTGCCTTACTGTTGCTGAAGCTGGCTTTGAACTCACAGTCCTCCTGCCTCAGCCTCCCAAGTGCTGGGATTAGAGGCATTTGCCATAGCGCCCAGCTTGGACACAATACCTTTATTTAATTTAGTTTTACGTGGTGCTGAGGATCGAACCTAGGGCCTCGCATGTGCTAGGTGAGCGCTCTACTGCTGAGCCACAAACCCAGCCCTCAATTTGCTTTTTAATTTCTTCTAAAACTCTCCAAGAGAGTACATTCACAAATTATAAATTCAAAACTATATAGAAGGAAGTATGTTTTATATGCTTCATTATAGTTAATTTATTTATTGTATATGATTCTCCCATTACTACTTTTTTTAATAACCATTTTAAGATTAGGCCATTCAAGAGTATCCAGAAAGTTACAACTTATTATTCCTAATTTTAATTTTTCCTGATTTTAATATACTTCCCCCCTGTGGCGTTTTTGCATATTTCTGCAGATGTCTTGACTTTCTGGGGGAAAAAAGCCACCTTAGAACATAATTTTCTGTAGTTCTATATCGGGGAAATATGTAACTTAGAGCTTTTTGTTCATTTGATGCCATTTATTGAGCATCTACTAGGAGCTTATGCACACTTTCATACAGACTGCTCAAACCCAAAGAGTTGCATGTTAATCAGTTATCTGTAATCTGTTTCTTCCTTTCTTTTTTTTCTTTTTCTTTCCATACCAGGGATTGAACCCAGGGACACTCACCAATGAGTCACATCCCTACATCCTCAGCTCTTTGTAATTTTTGAGACAGGGTCTCGCTAAATTGCTAGGACTGGCTTTGAGCTTGTGATCTTCCTCCCTTGGCTTCCTGAGCTGCTGGGATTACAGATGTTGGCCACTGTGCTTGACAAGTTCTCTCCATTTCAAAGATGAGCCTTGGAAAGCACAAGTAACTTTACGTAAGTCATATTGCTAATTAGTGTTATAAATGGGAGTTAAAATCTTAATTCATGTTGCTCTCTGGTACTGGGAATTGAATTCAGTGCCTCACACATGCCAGGCAAGCACTCTACTACAGAGGTACATATCCAACCCTCCTTATTTATTTGTTTACTTATTGGTTGGTTGGGCTAGGGGTTGAACCCAGGGTGTTGTGCATGCTAAGCATGTACTCTACCTCTATCACGGAGCTATACCCTTGTCCTCATTTTCTTTCTTTTCTTTTTTTGTACAAAGGATTGAACCCAGGGACACTTAACCATGAGACACATCCCCAGGCACGCACCCTCCCCCCCTTTTTAAAAATTTTCTTTGGCCTTTTTGTTAAAAGACTTATATTTATTTATTTAATATTTGTTTGTTTGTTTATTTATTTATTTTTTGGTACTGGGGAATTGAACTCAGGTGCACTCGACCCCTGGGTCACATCCATTTTTTGTATTTTATTTAGAGTCAGGGTCTCACTGAGTTGCTAAGTGCCTCGCCATTGCTGAGGCTGGATTTGAATTCGCGAACCTCCTGCCTCAGCCTCCCAAGTGCTGGGATTACAGGCTTGCGCCACTGCGCCCGGGTTTTATATTTTATTTATAGATGGTCTTGAGTTGCTTAGGGCCTCGCTAAGTTGCTGATTCTGCAACTTTGCAACTTGCAAATTCTGCAACTTGAAATTTTCCTGCCTCAGCCTTCGAGCTGCTGGATAATAGGAGTGTACCACTGGGCCCAGCTCTTCCTCTCTTCCTTTGCTTTCTTTCTTTTTTTTTCTTTCTTTCTTTCTTTTTTTTTTTTTTTTTTTTTGTGGTTTGTTCTGCTGGGGATTAAACCCAGGGCTTTGCACATGCAAGGCAAGTATTTAACCACTAAGCTACAACCCCTAGTTCTTCTATTTTCTATGTAAGTGTTATGAAAGTTTTTTTCTTTTTTTAAATTTTCTTTTTAAATTTTGGAATTTGGCCTTTAGTGAGCATAGAGTAGCAAAGTGTAAAAACTGGGAAAATTCTTTACAAGAGACTTAGTTGATGCGTGTTGAAGTGAAATGTTCACTGAAATCAGGAATCAGAAGCCAGTTTTAATCACCTAACCCTATATGTCTTCCTTCCCTGGCATGTCAGGCTATCCCTTCTGTTTTCCTTTTCAACAACTAAGGGTAAATTGATAATGCTGTTTTAGCAAAACCCTTCTCAATAGTTTCTTCTTTATGTTTCTTTCTGTCTGAGGACAGCAACTTACTCTCTAGAAACCTTACTGTGTTCAAGGCTGATGATAGCTTTTTATAGTAAATAGGTCCTTATGTTCAAAGAGACTAGATGAGGAGATGAGGAGTTTTTTTTACTCATAGCTAGTGATTTTGGGGTGACCGGGATTCAGGGAGGGTCTGAGAACGTTTAAGAATTCTGTTAACTTTTTGGTACCGGGGATTGAACTCAGGGGCACTCGACCACTGGGCCACATCCCCAGACCTTTTTTGTATTTTTTATTAGGGACAGGGTCTCACTGAGTTGCTAAGTGCCTCGCCATTGCTGAGGCTGGCTTTGAACTCGAAATCCTCCTGAGCCTCCCAAGTCTGGATTACCCTGCCTCAGCATCCCACAGAAAAAATGTGCTGGGATTAACTCTGGCATGCGTCACCGTGCCCTGCATAAATTACAGGGCCTTTTTTTTTTTTTTTTTTTTTTTTTTTGGGTACCGGAGATTGAACTCAGGGGCACTGGGCCACATCCCCAGCCCTTTTTTGTATTTTATTTAGAGACAGGGTCTCACTGAGTTGCTAAGTGCCTCGCCATTGCTGAGGCTGGCTTTGAACTCGGGATCCTCCTGTCTCAGCCTCCCAAAGTGCTGGGATTACAGGCGTGCGCCACCGCGCCCGGCTGAAAAGGGCCTTTTAAAAAGCTGTTTTTTGTTTTGTTTTTGTGGCACTGGAGATTGAACCCAGGGGTCCTCTGGCACCTAGGTGCATCATCCCAGCCCTTCTTACTTTTTTTTTTTTTTTTTTTTTTTTTGTGGTACCAGGGATTGAACTCAGGGGCACTCGACCACTGAGCCACATCCCTGGCCCTTTTTGTATTTTATCTAGAGACAGAGTCTCACTGAGTTGCTAAGTGCCTCGCCATTGCTGAGGCTGGCTTTGAACTCGCGATCCTCCTGCCTCAGCCTCCCAAAGTGCTGGGATTACAGGCGTGCGCCACCGCGCCCGGCTCCCAGCCCTTCTTACTTTTAAAAAAAATTTTTTTTTAGTTGTTGGTAGACATTTATTTATTTTGTTTTACTTATACATGGTGCTGAGAATCAAACCCAGTGCCTCACTCATGCCAGGCAAGTGTGCTATCACTGAGCCCTAGCCCCAGCCCCCTTTTTATTGTTTTGAGATAGAATCGTGCTAAATTGCCCTTGAACTTACAATCTTCCTATCAGCCTCCCATGTTGCTGGGATTACGGACATGTGCCACCATTCCTGGCTATGGCTCATTTGTTTTAGATTACATAAATGGAGAATTTTAAAGTCTATAAGACCTTCTTTTTTGGAGTGATGTGGTTGGGTTACTGAGAATTGAAGGGCTTTAAATTGACCTGCATCCCCAGCCCTTTTTATTTTTTATTTGGAGACAGTGTCTCACTAAGTTGCCCAGTCTGCCCTTGAATTTACAATCCTTCTGAGTCTCAACTTCCCTAGCTGCTGTGATTATAGACTGCTCTGGCCTGCAAGATCTTCTTGATTGTACTACCCTTTAATAGGTGGAGTAGTAGTCATCACTGGGCTTTTGGACTCAAAAGTCATGTAATTAAAAAGGCCTTGCAGTCTTTGAAAATCTCTATGTGGAGCTCTATGGAACATTAAAATGGTTCACAAATAAAGTGAATGAATCATCCTCTTTTTTTTTTTTTTTGTGGTACCGGGGATTGAACTCAGGGGCACTCGACCACTGGGCCACATCCCCAGCCCTTTTTTGTATTTTATTAGAGACAGGGTCTCACTGAGTTGCTAAGTGCCTCGGCATTGCTGAGGCTGGCTTTGAACTCGCGATCCTCCTGCCTCAGCCTCCCAAAGTGCTGGGATTACAGGCGTGCGCCACCGCACCCGGCTCATCCTCCTATTTATTCTTATTTTCTTTCACCCTCCATCCCGTGTTGTCTGTCTTCCTCTTTGTCATTGTATAACCTATTCCCTTTCACTTTTCCTCCATAGGCCAGTCTTCAAGCCCCTAAAACACCACCCAGTTTAAAGCCTTTTTTATCATGGCAGTGGTGGCATTCATACAGGGCATTGAGTACACACAGCAGGTGTCTGTTCTGTTTTCTATTTATAAGTATTTTATGTTTTCACATATTAAGACTTTATTGGAAACTATCCATAAGTAGTATTATGTGCTATTTTTAGTCTTATTTTATCTAATCATTTCTTCTTTTTTTCTGTGTAATAACGTCCTTTTAAGATTTAAAAATAATTATCTATTTATCTTTTTTCTTTTGGAGGTTACTGGGGATTGAACTCAGGGCCACTTGACCACTGAGCCACATCCCCAGCCTTATTTTGTACTTTTTTAGAGACAGGGTCTCACTGAGTTGCTTAGGCAGCCTTGTTTTTACTGAGGCTAGCTTTGAACTCTAAATCTTCCTGTCTTAGTCTCCTGAGCTGCTGGCATTATAGGCGTGAGCCACCATGCCTGTCTTACCTACTTATTTATTTATTGAAAAATTTTTTTGTTGTGGATGGACACAATATCTTTATTTATTTATTTATTTTTATATGGTGCCAAGGATCAAACCCAGTGCCTCATGCATGCGAGGCAAGTGTTCTACCACAGAGCACCCCAGCCCCAACCTATTTATGTATTTATTTATTTATTTTTGGTACTGGGGATTGAACTCAGGGGCACTCGACCACTGGGCCACATCCCCAGCCCTTTTTTGTATTTTATTAGAGACAGGGTCTCACTGAGTTACTAAGTGCCTCGCCATTGCTGAGGCTGGCTTTCAATTTGTGATCCTCCTGCCTTAGCCTCCAAAAGTGCTGGGATTACAGGCGTGCGCCACCGCGCCCGGCTCAACCTATTTATTTTTGAGGTGGAATCTCTCGCTGTGTTGTCCAGATTGGTCTGAAACTCCTGGTCTCAGTGGTCCTTCTATTTCAACCTCCCAAGTGGTGAAACTAACAGGCATTATCTTATTATTTAAATGTTAATTTTAAATATTAATATCATTGTACTAGCATGATTATTCAGGGAAATTTTCTAGTTTCAGAGCCAAGTCTATTATAAGTCAGTGTATACTTTAGCATCATTAAAACTAGGTAGACCCAAGAAGCAGATATGGAAGTGGTACCTCCACTTTTCCTTACATTAATTTATTCTACCTGGCATTGACAGCCAAGTGAATATTTATAGCAGTGGATGGTCCTATGGTCTTTTATCTTTTTTAATTTTTTTTTTTTTTGGTACCGGGGATTGAACTCAGCGGCACTAGACCACTGGGCCACATCCCCAGCCCTTTTTTGTATTTTATTAGAAACAGGGTCTCACTGAGTTGCTAAGTGCCTAGCCATTGCTGAGGCTGGCTTTGAACTCACGATCCTCCTGCCTCAGCCTCCCAAAGTGCTGGGATTACAGGCGTGCGCCACCGCGCCCAGCTTTTTTAAATTTTTTAATGTTTATTTATTTACTTTAGTTGTACACAATGCAATGCATTTATGTTTACGTGGTGCTGAGGATCGAACCCGGGCCGCGCACGTGCAAGGCGAGCGCTCTGCGCTGAGCCACGATCCCAGCCCTATCTTTTTTATATTTTGTCTTTGTTTCCTCACCTCCCTTATATACCTCCTTTATTTTTTTCATTTCATACCAAACAACCATATATTTGTGTTTTTCTTGCAAAATAATGAACTCTTTCCTCCAGTTTAAACTGGCTGCCTCGATGTGCACTCAAAAAGTAGAGATAGGTATGGACCTGGGGAATGCACGGAATCATGGAGTCACTACTGGCACTTTTGAATATCCTTTAGAGTTTAGTGCATATGATTCTGGAAGTTCTGGAACTCAAAATAGTCTTACTAATTTTTCCCCCTGTATTGGGGATCAAATTCAAGGCCTCAAGCATGCTAAGCACATACCCTTCCACATATTTTTAAAAATGATTTTCTGGGGCTGGAGTTGTGGCTCAGCGGCAGAGCGCTCGCCTCGGACGTGCACGGCCCGGGTTCGATCCTCAGCACCACGTAAACATAAATGCATTGCATTGTGTACAACTAAAGTAAATAAATAAATAAATTTTTTTTTTTTTTTTTTTTTGGTACTGGGGATTGAACTCAGGGGCACTTGACCACTGGGCCACATCCCCAGCCCTTTTTTGTATTTTATTTAGAGACAGGGTCTCACTGAGTTGCTAAGTGCCTCGCCATTGCTGAGGCTGGCTTTGAACTCATGATCCTCCTGCCTCAGCCTCCCAAAGTGCTGGGATTACAGGCGTGCGCCACCGCGCCCGGCAATAAATATTTTTAACAAAAAAAAAAAAAAGATTTTCTTTCTTTCTTTTTTTTTTTTTTGTTTTGTTGTTGTTTTTGCAGTAATGAGGAATGAGCCCAGTGGTACTTTACCACTGAGCTGTATCCCTACCTTTTTAATTTTTTTTTTACTTTTTGTAGTTGTAGATGGACAGAATGCCTTTATTTATTTTTATGTGGTGCTAAGGATCGAACCCAGTGCCCCACACATGGTAGCTAGGAGTTCTGCCACTGAGCCACAGCCGCAGCCCAGCACAGCCCCAGCACTATATCCCTACTTTTTTATTTCTTTTTTTTTTAATATTTATTTGCTTCAGTTGTACACAATGCATTTTACTTTTCCGTGGTGCTAAGGATCGAACCCGGGCCGCGCACGTGCTAGGCGAGCGCTCTACTGCTGAGCCACAACCCCAGCCCTTTTTTATTTTTTATTTTGATACAGGGTCTTGCAAAGTTGCCACATGTGGCCTCGAACTTGAAATCTTACTGCCTCTGCTTCCTCAGTCTCCTGAGGTGTGCACCACTAGGCCCTGCTAAGTAAAAATTTCTGTTTTTTTTGTACCGTAGATTGAACTCAGGGGCTCTAGACCACTGGGCCACATCCCAGCCCCCCCCCCCCCCTTTTTTTTTGTGGTACCGGGGATTGAACTCAGGGGTACTCGACCACTGGGTCACATCCCCAGACCTTTTTTGTATTTTATTTAGAGACAGGGTCTCACTGAGTGGCTAAGTGCCTCTCCATTGCTGAGGCTGGCTTTGAACTCCCGATTCTCCTGCCTCAGCCTCCCAAAGTGCTGGGATTACAGGCATGCGCCACTGTGCCCGGCTCCCAGCCCCTTTTTGTATTTTATTAGAGACAGGGTCTCATTTTTTTTATTTTTTGTGGTACCAGGGATTTAACTCAGGGGCACTCAACCACTGGGTTACATCCCCAGCACTTGTTTTTTGTATTTTATTAGAGACAGGACCTCACTAATTTGCTAAGTGCCTCGCCATTGCTGAGGCTGCCTTTGAACTTGCCATCCTCCTGCCTCAGCCTCCCGAAGTGCTGGGATTACAGGCGTGCGTGCGCCACCGCGCCCAGCTCGAGACAGGGTCTCATTGAGTTGCTAAGTGCCTCGCCATTGCTGAGGCTCACTTTGAATTCTAGATTCTCCTGCCTCAGCCTCCCAAGTGCTGGGATTATAGGCGTAAGCCACCGGGCCCGCCTTAAAATTTCTGTTTTTGGGGGCTGGGATTGTGGCTTAGTGGTAGAGCGCTCACCTAGCACGCAAGCAGCCTGGGTTCGATCTTCAGCACCAAGTACAAATAAACGCATTGTGTACAACTAAAAGGAAATAAAAAACAAAAAAACAAAAAAACAAAAAAAAAAAAAGAATTACCTTTATCTAGACTAAACCTAAAACTGGAAGAAAGCCTGGACCTAGCAGAATGAGGGAGATTTATATTCTTTCTTTCTTTTTTTTTTTTTAATATTTATTTATTTACTTTAGTTGTACACAGTGCAATGCATTTATGTTTACGTGGTGCTGAGGATCGAACCTGGGTCGCGCACATGCAAGGCGAGAGAACTCTGTCGCTGAGCCACAACCCCAGCCCCAAGAGATTTATATTCTTAATTGTTTGCCAAATTAACTAGACTATTCCAAATAAACTTAGTTAAGTTAGTCAAGTCAGAATAGTATGCTATGATATGGTACAAGGGAAAGGACAACAAGTGATTAAAACAAATGATGCCAGCTGGGCGCGGTGGCACACGTCTGTAATCCCAGCACTTTGGGAGGCTGAGGCAGAAGGATCGCGAGTTCAAAGCCAGCCTCAGCCATGGCGAGGCACTTAGCAACTTAGTGAGGTCCTGTCTCTAATAAAATACAAAAAAAAAAAAAAGGGCTGGGGATGTGACCCAGTGGTGGAGTGCCCCTGAGTTCAATTCCCGGTACCACACACACACACACACACACACACACACACACACACACACAAAATGATGCCTATGAGCAATGACAACAAAATATATGTGTGACTTCACAAGGGGTTTCTTATGAATAACTTCCAAAATTCGGTCCTCTAGGAAAATGTAGATGTGAGAGAATCTATAACAGGTTGAACACACCTAATCTAAAAATCCAAGATACAAAATAATCTCCAAACTTCTAATATAAGACACTCCTGGGAGGTGAGTGCTCTACCGCTGAGCCACAACCCCAGCCACCGTAAAGGAATTCTTTATGGCAGGTGTCGGCAAACCTTTTCTGTAAAGAGCCAGATAATATCTATGCAACTCTGCGATTGTAGCATGAAAGCACCCATGGACAATATGGAAAACAAATGGACATGATATGATAACACTTTATTTACAAAAACAGGCATTAGGTGGGATTAGGACCGCAGGCCAGTATGCTGTTCCCTACTTTACAGTATATAGACACAAAGACTTTAGTACAGAATTATAGAATAAAACAAACATCCAGTAGTTTTTAATCACTTTGTCATACAATAACAATAATACATCTGTACTTGAACCAGCAGTGGAAAGTCTCTTATGATCTATACCATAAGTACATGGTAGAGTGATATATAATCTTCCTGGGCTATGTTATTACCATCCCTGTAGAGGAATCTTCTTGCTATGGGTCTTTACATCCCTTAGAAGGGACATTGTCTTTGTTACTTATCCTTACATTATTAGCCCCAGTATTTGCCTACTTCACCAGCACGTTTTCTACCTTACTTATGCTAGTAAGTGAATCTAATGGGTTATAATCACTGTCCCAACAGTCAAGGTATAGGGGTACTGTGATTTTGCTAATTTGCTATGTCAATCCCTAAATTTGGCTTTCAGGACTTGGAGGAATTAATCCTTCCATTGGTATCTCAAAAGGTGATCTGGAGAAAGGAACAGATACCTCTCAATAAGGTAAGTGATTGTTGAACATGAAAGCAAATATTTTTCTTTGGCCTTTTTGTTGCATTTGTTAATAGCTTTCCTAATAATGAACCAACCTTGCATTTCTGGAAAAAAATTTCTACTTTTCAAGGATTTTGAATTATATTTGCTAAATTTATTATTTGAATTTTATTTTTTTTATTTCTAGGTTCAAAAATGAGTTTAGGGTATGATGACAGTCTTTGTTGTTGATGTTAGTATCATTAGTGAAATTTTTTGTTGCCTGATATTTAAGCATATCTCAAACATCTCACATGCAGTTAAATATGCTTTATTCATTTATTTTTCATGTTTCTGTGGTTTGAATCCAGGGCCTTGTGCATGTGAGGCAAGCACTCTACCTACCGATGTATATCCCTAGCCCTTAAATATGCTTTAATAATATTTTCAAATTTGTACATAATATAACACTATAAATGTAAAAATTAACTTTGAGCCGGGCGCGGTGGCGCACGCCTGTAATCCCAGCACTTTGGGAGGCTGAGGCAGGAGGATCGCGAGTTCAAAGCCAGCCTCAGCAATGGCGAGGCACTTAGCAACTCAGTGAGACCCTGTCTCTAATAAAATACAAAAAAGGGCTGGGGATGTGGCCCAGTGGTCGAGTGTCCCTGAGTTCAATCCCCGGTACCACAAAAAAAAAAAAAAAAAAAAAAAAAAAAAAAAAAAAAAAAAATTTGTTTTCTGATATTTGAATCCTTATTTTAATTATTGCCTTTTTTGGTTTTGTTTGTTTGTTGTTCTGGGGCTCTCTAGGCAAGTACTTTACCACTGAGTTGTACACCTAGCCTGTACTACCCAGGATCCCCCCCCCCCTTTTTTTTTTTTAAATTTTTAAATATTTATTTATTTGCTTTAGTTGTACACAATGCGCTTATTTTTACGTGGTGCTGAGGATCGAACCCAGGCTGCGCATGTGCTAGGCAAGTGCTCTGCCGCTGAGCCACAACCCCAACTCCCCCCCCCCCTTTTTTTATTTTGGGTTCCAGGGATTGAACTCAGGGGCACTTGACCACTGAGCTGCTTAAATTAGGAATTCGCTCTTTCTCAGGCTGGCTCCTATCTCAGCCTCCTGAGCAAGGTGTGCGCCTCTGGGCCTGGCTTGCATTACCATTTTAATTGTGTGTAAAAAGTGCTGTAGTGAACATCCTGTAGATAAATTGTACATATCCATGTTTGTTTGTTTATTTATTTATTTATTTATTTATTTATTTATTTATTTATGGTACTAGGGATTGAACTCAGGGGCACTTGACCACTGGGCCACATCCCCAGCCCTTTTTTGTATTTTTTTATTAGGGACAGGGTCTCACTGAGTTGCTAAGTGCCTTGCCATTGTTGAGGCTGGCTTTGAACTCGAGATCCTCTTTTTTTTTTTTTTTTTTTTTTTCTTTTTTTTTGTGGTTACCGGGGATTGAACTCAGGGGCACTCGACCACTGGATCACATCCCCAGCCCTTTTTTTTGTATTTTATTTAGAGACAGGGTCTCACTGAGTTGCTAAGTGCCTCACCATTGCTGAGGCTGGCTTTGAACTCGCGATCCTCCTGCCTCAGCCTCCCAAAGTGCTGGGATTACAGGCGTGCGCCACCGCGCCCGGCTCGAGATCCTCTTGACTTAGCCTCCCAAGTTCTGGGATTACAGTTGTGCACCACCTCGCCCAGCTCATATCCATGTTTATACTATAACGTTGAATAAAATGTGTAATTCCTGTAATAGTTCGAGCATGCCCATTTTTGTACATCCTCACATATACTGTATTAAGGTGGTTTTTTTTTTTTTGTACCGTGGATTGAACTCAGGGGCACTTGACCACTGGGCCACATCGCCAGCCCTTTTTTATATTTTATTAGAGACAGGGTCTCACTAAGTTGCTAAGTGCCTAATCGTTGCTGAAGCTGGCTTTGAACGGGCAATCCTCCTGCCTCAGCCTCCCAAGTGCTGGGATGACAGGCGTGCACCACTGTGCTCGGTTAAATATCTTTTTTTTTAAAAAATATTTATTTATTTACTTTAGTTGTATACAATGCAATGGATTTATGTTTACGTGGTGCTGAGGATCGAACCCGGGCCATGCACGTGCGAGGCGAGCGCTCTCTCACTGAGCCACAACCCCAGCCCAAATATCTTTTTCTTTATAATGCATTCTCCCCTTTCTTTCCATAATGTGCAGATAAATATATTTTCCTATAGTTTATAATTCATTTATATTCTACTTATTTTTTAGTGATTCTTTTTCATTGTGGATCTCTTTTTCGGTATATAACTGATTTTCTAAGTGTCCAGCACATTGAGTATTCAAAGAGGGGTATCTCAGTAGGAGTTTCAGAATGTTTTTTTTTTTTTCTTTTGTATTCAGGGTTGAACTTAGGGAGTCCTCGACCACTGAGCCATATCCCCAGTCCTATTTTTTGTATTTTGTTTAGAGACAGGGTCTTGCTGAGTTTTTTAGTGACTTGCTTTTTGCTGATGCTGGCTTTGAACTGGTGATCCTCCTGTCTCAGCCTCCCAAGCTGTTGGGATTACAGGCATGTACCATGCCTGGTGAGTTTCAGAATCTTTTTCCAATATTGGACCCCTATCTCCCCTACCCGTACTTCACTCCCCATCCTAAAGACTGAATCTAGGGGTACTCTACCACTGGACCTCATCCCCAGCCCTCTTTTTTTTGTTTTTTAATATTTATTTATTTGCTTTAGTTGTACACAATGCATTAATTATTCGTGGTGCTGAGGATCGAACCTGGGCCGCGTATGTGCAAGGCTAGCGCTCTACCTCTGAGCCACAACCCCAGCCCCCCAACCCTCTTTATATTTTGAGACAGGGTCTTGCTAAATTGCTGAGGCTGACCTCAATTTTGGGATCCTCCTGCTTCAGCCTCCATCACACCTGGCTCCAGAGTTCTGCTTTTAATATGAATAAATATTATCTCGGTCCCTCTTTCTGTGTCTGGTTAGTTTCTTTTTATTTTTTCTGGTTGCATACAAAGTATATTCACACCATTCGTGACTTCATGTATGCACTTAGGGTAATGATATCCATCTCATTCTATCATCTTTTTTCTTTTTCTTCTTCACCCTTGTGCCCCCTTCCATCCCTTCCCTCCCCATTGGCCATTCTAGTGTTCCTCTAATCCTTCTAAGCTCCCCGTCCCAACCCCGCTGTGAATCGGCTTCCTTATATCAGAGAAAACATTCGGCATTTGTCTTTTTGGGATTGGCTAACTTCACTTAGCATTATATTCTCCAGCTTCATCCATTTACCTGTGAATCCCATCATTTTATTCTCTTATTGCTGAGTAATACTCCATTGTGTATATGTACCACATTTTTTTTTTTTTTTTGTGGTACCAGGGATTGAACTCAGGGGCACTCGACCACTGGGCCACATCCCCAGCCCTTTTTTGTATTTTATTTAGAGACAGGGTCTCACTGAGTTGCTAAGTGCCTCTCCATTGCTGAGGCTGGCTTTGAACTCGCAATCCTCCTGCCTCAGCCTCCCAAAGTGCTGGGATTACAGCCGTGCGCCACCGCGCCCGGCTATATACCACATTTTCTTTATTCATTCATCTCCTGATGGGCATGTAGGTTGGTTCCATAGTTTAGCTATTGTGAATTGTGCTGCTATAAACATTGAGTTGGCTGTGTCCCTGTAGTATGGTGTTTTTAAGTCCTTTGGGTATAGACTGAGGAGTGGGATAGCTGGGTCATAAGGTGGTTCCATTCCTAGTTTTCCTGCCAATGGCTTGTGTTCTCTATGACAGGAATTGGCAAACTTTTTCTGTCTGTAGCCTGTCCTATATGGATTCTGCCATTGTAGCTGGAAAAGCAGCTACAGATAATGCATAAATGAATGTGACTGTTCCAACAACTATTTACAAAAAATAGCCAGTAGCTGCATTCGATCTGTGGGCTATAATTTGCCATTACCTGCTTTTTATGTCATTTTACTGTTTTGTTTGGGGATGAAACCCAGGGATTAATGCATGCTAGGCCAGTACTCTAGCACTTACAGAGCTATTTGTGACACCCCCAGCATTCCATCCTCCCCGTCTTCTTTTGTTATATGGTGTTTGAACTAAGGTCTTCACACATGCTAGGCAGCTGCTCTACCAATGAGCTTCATCCCCAGCCCACAGTCCCAGCCCTCAGCCTTTTTTTTTTTTTTTTTTTTTTTTTGTGTTACCAGGGATTGAACTCAGCGGCACTGGACCACTGGGCCACATCCCCAGCCCTTTTTTTGAATTTATTTAGAGACAGGGTCTCACTGAGTTGCTAAGTGCCTCGCCATTGCTGAGGCTGGCTTTGAACTCGCGATCCTCCTGCCTCAGCCTCCCAAAGTGCTGGGATTACAGGCGTGCGCCACCGCGCCCGGCGCCCTCAGCCCTTTTTAATTTTTATTTTGACTCAGGATTTTGCTAAATTGTCCCAGAAGGACTTGAACTTGTGATCCTCCTTCCATAGCCTCCCAAGTGGCTGGGAATATAGGTGTGTGCCACTGCACTGAACTCCCTATAACCTTTTAGATTACTATTTTCACCTCTAGTCTTTGCTACTTAATATTGGTATTGATTTGGCACTTTTTCCTTACCTTATTTTATTTAATTACTGGGGATTGAATACAGGGGTGCTCTACCACTGAGCTACATTCAGTGTAGTTAATAAAATCAAAACCCTTTAGATTTTTTATTTTGAGGCAGCGTCGTGCTAAGTTGCTTAGGGCCTTACTAAATTACTGAGGCGGGGTTCAAACTTGTGATGTTCCTGCCTCAGCCTCCTAAATTTGCTGGGAGTACAGATGTGTGCTACCATGCTTGGCTAGTTTAGGCTCTTCTGATTGCTAGAAGTAAATTCTCTGGTGAGTTTCCATAATGATAGGCATTCCACCTGTAGAGAGATAATGCTGACTGAGATCACATGGAATTATAAATGTAGGGGAAATTAATATGATTAAGCCTCTTAGGGGTGATAACTGGGTTTAGAGAAGCACCAGGAAACTCAGCAGGCGTTGCTAAATCTTTACATTGGGGTTTTGTCATTCATATCACTGAACTTGTCTGTCTCTCTGCTTATCTTTTGTATCACATAAATTGTCCTTGTAGGTGTTGGCCTATCTTATCCACTTTGGTTTTTCTCTACTTCATGTTTTTAGCTCACGTTTTGTTTAATTTCTTCCTTCCTTCCTTCCTTCCTTTGTACCAAGAATTGAACCCAAGGGTTCTTAACCCCTGAGAATCATCTCTAGCTCTTTTTAGTTTTTATTTTCAGACAGGTTCTCACTAAATTGCTTAGGGCCTCTCTAAAGTGCTGTGGCTGGCTTTAAACTCGCAATCCTCCTGGCTTAGCCTCCCAAGCTGCTTGGATTACAGGCATGCACCACTGCACCCGGCTAGGTTTTGCTTTCTTGTGGCATCTTCCAGATAAGTTTTGCTGCTTGTGGCCCGCTTGGTCTCACCTGTGTATTGTGTGTTGGCTTCCTGCATATTCTTTCAATTTCAATTCCTTTTACTGTGATTACTTTTTTTTTTTTTTTATTTTGGTACCGGGGATTGAACTCAGCGGCACTCGACCACTGGGTCACATCCCCAGCCCTTTTTTGTATTTTATTAGAGACAGGGTCTCACTGAGTTGCTAAGTGCCTCGCCATTGCTGAGGCTGGCTTTGAACTCGTGATCCTCCTGCCTCAGCCTCCCAAAGAGCTGGGATTACAGGCGTGCGCCACCGCGCCCGGCTACTGTGATTACTTTTGACAGCCAGATTCTAGTTCCTGAGAACACAATTTTACTAGGTCTGTCCTATCTCAGTTTAGTTAGATTGTAATATACAAAAGTGGTTTGTGTTCTTTAGTTAATGTGATGACACACTGGTATCTGCTTTTACTCTGCTTGTTTCTCAGCTTCTAACACAGCCATTGACAACTAACTTCTTCATCCTTTGTTACAGGGGTTGTAATTGCAAATGCCTGCGGGAACCACATGGGGTAAATATGTGAGATGGTTCTGGTATATATTCTCCTTTTTCTTGAAGCACTGTGTTTTTTGTCTTCCTTTTCTTTTTTGTTTTTTGGTTTTTTTTTTTGGTACCAGGGATTGAACTCAGGGGCCACATCCCCAGCCCTTTTTTGTATTGGATTAGAGACAGGGTCTCACTGAGTTGCTAAGTGCCTTGCCATTGCTGAGGCTGGCTTTGAACTCGTGATCCTTCTGCCTCAGCCTCCCAAAGTGCTGGGATTACAGGCATGCGCCACCGAGCCCTGCTCGTTTTCTTTTGAATCTACCTTTCATAGAGATGTTAGAAGAAAGTTTACTGTGAAATATAAACAAATGTGATGTCTAAATGTGATGGTAAGGGCAATTTATGCTTCTAAGAGGATAGCCGGAGTGTTTGGGTTTGTGGTTATTTTTTTTTTTTTAAATATTTATTTATTTGCTCTAGTTGTACACAATGCGTTCATTTGTACGTGGTGGTGGTGCTGAGGATCGAACCCGGGCCGCGCATGTGCTAGGTGAGCGCTCTACTGCTGAGCCACAATCCCAGCCCGGTTTGTGGTTATTAACTGGAACATGCACCATTCATCTAAAGGTAGGGACGGCTTGTTGGTACTTGGCTCGTACTAATTTCCTAGTAATGTGGGCCTTGGGATGCCAGGATTTCTGGCTCTTTATAAGAAATCTGATTGACTTCAATTTTTTTTTTTAAAATGCATCCGTCCAATAGAATATTTTTATAAATGCTTTTATAATTTTATGTATAGTTTCTGCTTTTTCACAATTTTGGCTTATTCGTAACGTTACCATTTTTTCGAGTGTTATGACACACTATTCAACTCAGCCTGGGCCTTGAAGGGCTTAGCAGTTTTCTTTGGAAGTATATGGAACTGGACTACAGTTTCAAAGAATACTGTTGTATAAATTAGAATGAAATAGACTGGGAAAGAATAGATTAAGATAGATTGGAAAAAACTAACCTCCAATGTGAAAAGGGTAAGTATTTTTGTGAAATTTTTGTCTCAGCCATTTGTGTTATCTTCACTCCAGTGTAGTTTTTTTTTTTTTTTTGGTGAGATGGATTGAACCTGGGGCACTTAACCACTGAGCCACATCCCCAGAACCTTTGTGTGTTGTGTGTGTGTGTGTGTGTGTGTACCAGGGATTGAACTCAGGGACACTCAACCACTGGGCCACATTCCCAGCCATTTTTTGTATTCAATGAGTTGCTAAGTGCCTCGCCATTTTTAAGGCTGGCTTCAAACTTGTGATCTAACTGGTTCAGCCTCCCAGGTGCTGGGATTACAGGCATGCGCTACCATGCCTGGCTTCCCCAGACCTTTTTATTATTTTAGTTTGAGACAGAGTCTCACTAAGTTGCATAGGGCCTAGCTAAATTGCTGATGCTGACCTAAAACTTGTGATCCTCATGCCTCAATCTCCTGGGATTACAGGCGAGTGCCAGTGCACCAGGCTTTAGTGTACTTATATTTGCTTGCTTTTGTTTTTTTGGCCTGTGTGGGTATCAAGCCTAAGGCCTTGTGTATGGTAGGCAAGTGCTCTACCAATGAGCCACACCCCAAGCCTGTAACTATACGTATATGTGTGCGTGTGTGTATATATATATATATATATTTTTTCTTTTTTTTAAAAATATTTATTTATTTGCTTTATGAAGGAGCCCTAATTAGGAAGGGCTGTTGTAGCTAGCTGGAAGCCATGGGTTCCACCTGATATGTATGTGACGCACCTGTAGGCACCCGCAAACCTGAAGGTATATAACCGGGTGAAAGCGGTCCGAGTTAGGAGAACGGAGAATTCAGTCAGCCGGGCAGTCACTCGGTCGGTCAGAAGAATCAGAGCGGCCAGAACGTAGGCAGAGCGGTTACAGAAGAGAAACCAGATAGAAGAAATAATGACTGGCCAGAGTTAGGCCGAGGCTCCAGAGGACTGGTCAGAGTAAGGCCGAGGCTCCCGAGGAAGACAGAAGACAGAAGACAGAAGAAGGAAGAAAGAAGAGAGAAGAAAGAAGCTCTAGTCTTTCTCTAAGCTAAGCTCTATCTTTCTTTACTCTAAGCTAAGAAGAAAAATCTTTCTTTCCCTCTCTAAGTTCTAAGAAAGTAGAAGTAAAAGTAGCAAAAGCTTAACTCTGCCTCCGAGAATTTTCCTCCCGTGGCGGCGCCGTGGCTGGCCGTGACAGGCAGCTTACAGCTTTAGTTGTGCACAATGCGTTTATTTGTACGTGGTGCTGAGGATCGAACCCGGGCCATGCAAGTGGAAGGCGAGCGTGCTACCACTGAGCCACAACCCCAGCCCTGTGTATATATTTTAATATCTGGCATTGAACCTGGGGCGCTTTACCACTAAGCTACACCCCCTAGCCCCGTTTATTTTTTATTTTGAGACAGGGTTTTACTTTGTTGCTTAGACATCTTGGCCTTGAATTTGTGGTCTTCTCGCCTCACCCTCCCCAGTCTCTGGGATTACAGGCATGCACCTCTGTGCCCGCTTTCTGATTATATTTCTTAACTGTGGACTAAACTACTTTATAAAATAGTGATAGGTTGTAGCATACTATGGACTAGATCCTTGCTATAGACGGGTCTCCTTTGATCCCCCAAACAGTATTTTTTTTTTTTTTTTAATATTTATTTGCTTTGGTTGTACATAATGCGTTTATTTGTATGTGGTGCTTAGGATCGAACCCGGCCGCGCACGTGCCAGGCGAGCGCTCCGCCGCTGAGCCACAGCCCCCCAAACAGTATTGTTTTAAAATTGGGAGAAATATAAGTTTTTTTAAACGTTTTACATGAAAATGTATATTTTTAATGTGCTCTTGAAATAGAGATTGGGTTTGACTTTTCACTGAGGGCTGGCAGTGTAGCTTAGTGGTACAGTATTTGCCTAGTAAGCCTGTGGACCTGTTTTCAATCCAGCATCAGGAGAAAAAGAAAATGAAAAGCCTCATCTTTGGGGCTGTTGCCACTGAGGCCAAGTAGTAGTAGGCTTATTTTAAAGTAGGGCCTTTTACTCTGTTGTTTACCACATTGTATACCACCCTTTTTTTCTTTTTTATATTACTTGCCTAGCCATTAAAGGCATTTTCAGTGTGTGGTGGTCTTGTATTTCAGAAGAATCTAATTTTTAGAAGTTGGTTGCCATTCTTCTTGGGAACGGTAAGGAATTTAAGGAAGTTTAAGAATTTCATCAGTTCTTTTTTTAAAAAACATTTGTTTATTTAGTTTAGTTGTACACAGTGCAATGCATTTATGTTTACATGGTGCTGAGAATCTAACCAGGGCCGCGCACGTGCAAGGCGTGCGCTCTGCCGCTGAACCACAACTCCCTCCCCTCTCATCAGTTCTTTACCCTTCTTGAAAAACTCTGTTATGAGCAACTAAATGTGTCAGTTTTGCAGTAAGCAGTAACTGGTTTTAGATCCAGGTTTTCAACCAGATTCATAATTTGGTATAGGTCTTGAAGTGTTATGTCAACACTCATATTTGAACTTCGTTTTCCTGACATCATGAATTACTGAGCTGTTCATATCACTTCTTGTTTAAGTTTTTGTTATGTATCAAAGTACTAATGTGTATTTGTAGTGAGTCTGGTGGTATATTTCAGTTCCTTTGTTTTGAGGGACTGTGTGCTACATTGTAGGATATGTTATATCCCTGGCTGCTAAATAATAGTGATCTCAACCATTATGTCAAGTAAAAAGGTCCCTACAAAGTTTTCACAGTACTGCCTAAGGTTTGTACTATTCCAGGTAGGAATCATTGTTCTAGATTGGTGCTATTGACACTGTTTTAGTTTATCTTTAATTATTTTCTCATTCATGCATAGTTTCATCTTCTCGACAATTTGAACTTATATATCCTTCATAGCTTATTATTTTGTGAAACCGTTCAGCTTCAGCTTTTGTCCTTTTATCTGATTGTTTTATGACTCAAATTCCTGGGAAGCAGAAAATCTTCTTGATTCAAATTTTTTCTTGGCAAGATCTTTTTACTGCAGGTCATAACATAGCCTTACTCCATTTCTGTCCTTGATTTGGTATCCTATAAAAGAGCACATTTTTTATGGTTGGTTTTGTATTTGATAGGAAAATTTTTTGGTTTTTGGCATTTTAAAAAAATATTTATTTATTTGCTTTAGTTGTACACAATGCGATGCATTTATGTTTACGTGGTGCAGAGGATCGAACCTGGGCCGCGCACTTGCTAGGCGAGTGCTCTACCGCTAAGCCACAACCCCAGCCCTTGATAGGAAATTTTTACAATTCTGTTTTCCTCAGAATGGGCAGGTTGAGGGAATGTGTTTCAGATAGACAGATAAATATTTCCTAATAGTTTTAGCCTAAAGTACTTTAACACCTTACAATTTTCATATATAGATTCCCTAGTGGATTCACTTATGCTGCTCTAAATAGTAATAACGCAATTTGCTGTCTAGCACAAGTGTCCCAAAATGATGGTATGGGATAGATTCAAAAAGTATATGACCGGAGCCGGGGCGGTGGCGCATGCCTGTAATCCCAGCACTTTGGGAGGCTGAGGCAGGAGGATCGCGAGTTCAAAGCCAGCCTCAGCAATGGCTAGGCACTTAGCAACTCAGTGAGACCCTGTCTCTAAATAAAATACAAAAAGGGCCAGGGATGTGGCCCAGTGGTCGAGTACCCCTGAGTTCAATCCCTGGTACCACACACACACACACAAAAAGTATATGACCGGGGCTGGGGTTGTGGTTCAGTGGTAGGGTGTTTCCTTAGCATGTGCGCGGCCCAGCTTCAATCCTGAGCACCATGTAAACATAAATGCTTTGCATTGTGTACAACTAAAGCAAATAAATAAATAAATAAATAAATAAATAAATTTTGGTACCAGGAATTGAAGTCAGGGGCACTCGACCACTGGGCCACATCCCCAGCCCTTTTTTGTATTTTGTTAGAGATAGGGTCTCACTGAGTTGCTAAGTGCCTTGCCATTGCTGAGGCTGGCTTTGAACTCTTGATCCTCCTGCCTCAGCCTCCCAAGTGCTAGGATTACAGGCGTGTGCCACTGCACCCCGCTTAAATAAATATTTTTTAAAAAAAAGTATATAACCCAGGTGGGCATGTGGCTCACACCTGTAATCCCAGTGACACTGGAGGCTGAGGCCAGAGGATTGCAAGTTCAAGGTCAGCCTCAGCAATTTAATGAGACCCTTTCTCAAAATAAAAAATAAAAAAGGTTTGGGCGTCTGGGGCTGTGGCTCAGTGGTAGCGCACTTGCCTGGCATGTGTGAAGCACTGGGTTCGATTCTCAGCACCACATATAAATAAATAAATAAATAAATAAATAAAGGTCTATCAACAACTAAAAAAATACAAAAAATGGGCTAGGGAATGTAGCTGAATGGCAAAGGACCCCTGAGTTCAATCTCCATTACCCCCCCCCCCCAAAAAAAAATGCCTCATGAACATGACCCAAATTGATAGAACAAAGTAGAATGTTGGTAGCCAGGGACTGGGGAAAGGAGGAAATATAGAATTGTTTACTGGGTGTAGTGTAGAGTTTCAGTTTTTTTTCTTCTTCTTCTTTTTGGTACCTGGGATTGAACTCAGAGATACTTGACCACTGGGCCACATCCCCAGCCCCCCCCCCCCCCTTTTTTTTTTTTTTTTTGTGGTACTGGGGATTGAACTCAGGGGCACTCGACCACTGGGCCACATCCCCAGCCCTTTTTTGTGTTTTTATTAGAGACAGGGTCTCACTGAGTTGCTCAGTGCCTCACCTTTGCTGAGGCTGGCTTTGAACTCACGATCCTCCTGCCTCAGCCTTCCAAGTGCTGGGATTAGAGGCATGCACCACCGCGCCAGGCTCTAGACTTTCAGTTTTGTAGGAGGAAAAATAATTTTGGAGATTGGTTGTACAGCATTGTGAAGGTACTAGTGAACTATAATAACTAAAATATTTAAGGTGGCAAAAAATAGAATATTATACTGTATAAACTGTTTACACAGCTATCAAAATATATTAAAAATTTAGCATCTTTAAAGAACTTCAAGTCATAGCATAGGCTTGTCTTATGTTTATCATGATTTGGCACTCCATGAAAGAAAACAATTTCTCTGGCTTTGTGTTTTTTTTTTTTTTTTTTTTTTTTGTGGTACTGGGGATTGAAGTCAGGGGCAGTTGACCATTGGGTCACATCCCCAGCCCCTTTTTTTGTATTTTATTTAGAGACAGGGTCTTACTATGTTGCTAAGTGCCTCACCATTGCTCAGGCTGGCTTTGAACTCGCAATCCTCCTGCCTCAGCCTCCCAAAGTTCTGGGATTACAGACGTTTGCCACCAGGCCCGGCTGGCTTTGTGTTTAATTAAGCTTTGTTTAATTCTGTTTTTCTTCAAAAACCGTCTTCACGGCTAAAGTTGTAGCTCAGTTGTAGAGCACTCGCCTTGCAAGTGCAAGCCACTGGGTTCGATCCTAGCACCAGGTAAAACCAAATAAAGGCATTGAGTCCATATACAAACTAAAAAAAAAATCTTCAAACCAAAAAGGTGCCTAACTAAGTCTGTATATGAGGGTTCAAATAAGTGGCATATAAGCCAAATTTGGCCCACCACATTTCTTTTTTATAGCTATTAGCTGAGAATGGTGTTTACTTTTTTTTTTTTTGTTGGGTACTTGGGATTGAACTCAGGGGTGCTGTACCATTAGGCCACATCCCCAGCCCTTTTTTTGTATTTCATTACATACAGGGTCTCACTGAGTTGCTAAGTGCCTCCCCATTGCTGAGGCTGGCTTATAACTCGAGATCTTCCTGCCTCAGCCTCCCAAGTATTGGGATTACAGGTGCGCACCACTGCGCCTGGCTGTGTTTACATTTTTAATGGTTGAAGAAAATCAAAAGGATTATAATATTTCATGACACGTTGAAATGGTGATAAATTTGAATTTTATTAAATAACGTTTAATTGGAACACTGCAACAACTTTTTTATTTCTTAATATTTATTTATTTGCTTTAGTTGTACACAATGCAATGAATTTATGTTTATATGGTGTTGAGGATCGAACCTAGGCCGCGCACTTGCGAGGCGGCCGCTCTGCCGCTGAGCCACAACCCCAGCCCTGTGACAACTTCTTAATTTTCTATATGTAACCTTTATGCTACTGTAGTAGAATAGAGTAATTGGGACAGACACCATATGGTTTGTAAAAGTGAAAAATATCTACTACTTGGCCATTGAAAACAAATTTCAAGTGAACCTGTTGCCACAGCTGCCAGGTCCCTGACAACATTAGCTTTAGTGGCTTTAAATGCCTTATTAGCAACTTTGTTTTACATTTTTTTTTTTTTTTTTTTTTTTTGGTACCGGGGATTGAACTCAGGGGCACTCGACCACTGGGCCACATCCCCAGCCCTTTTATTTTATTAGAGACAGGGTCTCACTGAGTTGCTAAGTACCTCGCCATTGCTGAGGCTGGCTTTGAACTCGCGATCCTCCTGCCTCAGCCTCCCAAGTGCTGGGATTACAGGTGTGCACCACCGCGCCTGCCTAACTTTGTTTTACATTTATAGGGGTATTGTCATGTGCTGGTGGTGGATAGTCTCCTTTTCCTTATTCCTATTATGACACTTCAACCAGTTGCAGAAACCTGACATGTTTTTGGTGAGCTTCAGTTGTTGCAGAATTTCATGACACAGCATGTTAGCAATTTCTGGTATTATGGTCACCTGAATTGTGAAGAAATAGAATACTCTAAAGCCAGCCAAACAATTTTGAAATCCCAGGATCAGGCATAGCGAGCCCTGAGGTAAACAAGGATCTCATCAAATAGGAAAACTGTCTATTGAAATAAAGATAAAATTTTTTTTTTAAAATATTTTTTAATGTGTACAACTTACATACAACTGTTTGTATACAAAGTGTATTCGTACAATTCAGGTCTTCAATCATGCATTTAGGAAAATGATATCCGTCTTATTCAACCACTTTTTTTTTTTTTTTTTTTTTTTTCCTTTTCTCCCCCTCCCTCCCCCCTTGAAATAAAGATAAAATTTAAAGATAATGAAATTCAGTTTCCTTTCTGAGATTTGAAATGTTTCCGGGACAGATCTGTGTATGGCAGTCTCAAGAGTTTGTATCATTCACCTAATATAACACCCTTAGCATTTATCTGTCTGTTTATCTATTTATTTTTGTGGTACTGGGGAATGAACCCAGGGTTACTACTACTGAGCTACATCCTCAGCCCTTTTTATATTTATTTTGAGACAGGGTCTTGGTAAATTGCTGTGGCTGGCCTGAAGCTTGTGATACTTGTGCTTCAGCCTAATGAGAAGCTAGCATTACAGGCATGTGCAAACACTTCTAAGGAACTATTCTTTAAGAAAGACATCCAGCCGGGCGCGCACGCCTGTAATCCCAGCATTTGGGAGGCTGAGGCAGGAGGATCACGAGTTCAAAGCCAGCCTCAGCCGGACGTGGTGGCTCACGCCTGTAATCCCAGCACTTTGGGAGGCTGAGGCAGGAGGATCGCGAGTTCAAAGCCAGCCTCAGCAGTGGCGAGGCACTTAGCAACTCAGTGAGACCCTGTCTCTAAATAAATAAAAATACAAAAAGGGGCTGGGGATGTGACCCAGTGGACGAGTGCCCCTGAGTTCAATCCCCGGTACCACAAAAAAAAAAAAAAAAAACAAAGCCAGCCTCAGCAATGGCGAGGCACTTAGCAACTCAGTGAGACCCTGTCTCTAAATAAAATACAAAAAAAGGGGTTGGGGATGTGACCCAATGGTCAAGTGCCCCTGACTTCAAAAAAAAGAAGTCCAAAGGAATATTAAATTTTTGTTGTATCATATCAGTTTAATTAGAATACAGAAAGTTGCAGTCCTTTCCATTTGATAAGATTTAGTGAAACAGATTGTGGTACTAGGAATAATTTGGTTCACGTAGTTCCCCACCACGCCCCTCTACAATTTAAGTAATTGTAAACTTTTTGAGTGCATTTTCCTAATAACGTTTAAAATGTGGAAATATGGGTTTGGGGATATAGCTCAGTTGTAGAGTAATTGCCTAAGATGTATGAGGCCTTGGGTTTTATCTCCAGCAACCCCTTACTCCCTCTTCCAAAAGCAAAGTATGTACATCATAATGTTCCTGTTGGTTATTCTAGACCCGTTTCCATAGCAAAACAATTTCCTTTGGGGTGCTTTAATTAAAAGTAAAAATATTTTTGACTTAAAATGTACTATTTTAATGTGCTGGATATAGTGGCATGCCTATAACTCAGCTACTCTGGAGGATGAGGCAGGAGGATTGGAAGATTGCGGGCAGATTCCACAATTTACAGAGCCCTTGTCTTAAAATTAAAAAAAGCCTAGGGAATGCAGCTCAGTCGGAGACTAGTCCTGGTTCAGTTCCCCATACCTCAGAATATAAGTAAATAAACAACAACAAAACAGCTGGGTGCTTAGAAATTGAGAGTAGTTGTCTTATGGTCAAGATAGAGAAATTTCCCATAGGAGTCAAGGGGGCAGGCAGGCTTATTAAAATGGAAAGCCCTTCAAAACGTTTAATTGTCTCTCTGTAAAGAATAATTGGATATTAAATATATCAATGTCTTTGCTAATACTAAAGAAGTATCCCTAAAGTAAGAAAATTCAATTAAGTTTAAAGTATTTTTTTTTTTTTTTTTTTTTTTTTTTTGGTATTGGGGATTGAACTCAGGGGCACTCAACCACTGGGCCACATCCCCAGCCCGTTTTTGTATTTTATTAGAGACAAGGTCTCACTGAGTTACTAACTGCCTCGCCATTGCTGAGGCTGGCTTTGAACTCGTGATCCTCCTGCCTCATCCTCCCAAAGTGCTGGCATTACAGGCATGCGCCACCACGCCCAGCTAAGTTTAAAATATTTAAATAAATGTTTGACTTGGTATGTAATTTGAGAAAGGAATTCATAACTCTTGAGTCCAAATCAATATATTTGTTTTATATTTTTCCGTATTCTTCTAAATTGGCTCTCTCAGGCTGGTGTTATTGCTCAGTTGATAGAGTGCTTGCCTAGTACTTGTGAGGCACTGGGTTCGATCCTCAGCACCACATAAAAATAAAGGTGTTGTGTCCATCTACTTTAAGATATATATATATATATATATATATTTGCTTTAGTTTTAGAGTTTAAATTTAAACTAACATGACTAAAGCCCTGGATTCAATCCCCAACATCCACGCGCCCCCTACCACAACAAAAAAGAATAGAAATAGCCACTTTATCAATTTTTTAAAAATATTTCTTGGGCTGGGGTTGTGGCTCAGCGGTAGAGCCCTGGCCTAGCAGGTGCGCAGCCCGGGTTCAATCCTCAGCACCACGTAATAAAGGCATTGTGTATAACTAAAAAAATAAATATATATTTTTTTTAAAAATAAAATAAAAACAAAAAAATAAAAAAATATTTCTTGGGCTGGTGTGAAGTATAGTTTAAATATATATATATATTTTTGCTTTAGTTGTACACAATACGTTTTTATGTGGTGCTGAGGATTGAACCCGTGCCGCGCACATGCTTAGGTGAGAGATCTACCGCTGAGCTACAACCCCAGTGCAGGAGCCCTGTTTGGGGAGATGGCTTAAATTGCGGTTGACTATGGGCCATGGAGATTTGGGCATTGTTGCCTTCTGTAGTCTCACGGGACTTGGCTCGAGATCTCGAGCGACTTGAGCCGAGATTGCTGATCGGGTCAGCGCCATTTTGGTGGTGTGTGTGGCTCGTGTTAGTCGTTGTTAGAGCCAGAGAGAAAAGTTATCAGAATAAAAAGCTGTTTGTTTCCAGTTCGTCTCTAAACTTCTTCCCACAGCTTCGTTGCTCCAAGCTGCCATCGCTTCAGGCGACAACACCCCAGCCCAAGAAATATTTTTTATTTTTTTGTTTTTATTTTATTTTTAAAAAATATGTATTTATTTTTTTAGTTATACACAATGCCTTTATTACGTGGTGCTGAGGATTGAACCCGGGCTGCGCACCTGCTAGGCCAGGGCTCTACCGCTGAGCCACAACCCCAGCCCAAGAAATATTTTTAAAAAATTGATAAAGCGGCTCTTTCTCTTCTTTTTTGTTGTGGTAGGGGGCGCGTGGATGTTGGGGATTGAATCCAGGGCTTTAGTCATGTTAAGCACTTGTTTTACCATTAAGCTGTACATGTACATCATAATGTTCATGTTTGTTATTCTAGCCCCCACCAATACTTTTTTTTTTTTTTTTTTTTTTTTTTTTTTTTTTTTGTGGTACCGGGGATTGAACTCAGGGGCACTTGACCACTGGGCCACATCCCCAGCCCTTTTTTGTAATTTTATTTAGAGACAGGGTTTTTTGCTAAGTGCCTCGCCATTGCTGAGGCTGGCTTTTCGCGATCCTCCTGCCTCAGCCTCCCAAAGTGCTAGGATTTGCGCCACCGCGCCCGGCTACCAATACTTTTTAATTCTTTTTATTTATTTTTTTTTTATTTTTTTGGGGGGATTGAACTCAGGGGCACTTGACCACTGGGCCACATCCCCAGCCTTTTTCTGTATTTTATTAGAAGCAGGGTCTCACTGAGTTACTAAGTGCCTCGCCATTGCTGAGGCTGGCTTTGAACTCGTGATCCTCCTGCCTCAGCCTCCCAAAGTGCTGGGATTACAGTCGGGCGCGGCTCTTTTTAATTCTTAATGACATTTATTTATTTATTTTAGTGATACTGGAGATCAAACCAAGGGCTTTCTGCGTTATAGGCAAGTGTTGCACCATTGATCCCTGCCCCCGACACCCTTTTAAAAATTTGTTCTGATGGGCGCAGTGGCGCAAGCCTGTAATCCCAGCACTTAGGAGGCTGAGGCAGGAGGATTTGAGTTCAAAGCAAGCCTCAACAATGGCGAGGCACTTAGTAACTAAGTGAGACCCTGTCTCTAATAGGGCTGGGGATGTGGCCCAGTGGTTGAGTGTCCTGTGTTCAATCCCTGGTACAAAAAAAAAAAAAAAAAAAAAAGTTCTGAGACAGAGTCTTGTAAAGTTGCTAAGACTTGCTTGTAACTCTTCTTCTTCCTCAGCCTCCCAAATAATTGGGATTACAGGCCACTAGCGGGAATTATTAAAACTGCCAGTTTTAGTGAGGGAGGGAAGGGGGCAAGGGGATAGGAATAATGGCAGACTGAGATATCCATGATTACCCTAAATACATGTATGAAGACACAATTGTTATAAAAATACTTTATATAAAACCAGCAACATTAAAAATTGTGCTCTTTATATGTAATATGAAATGAAATGTACTCTGGAAACTTGTATAAGAAATTAGAATAATAAAAAATTTTTAAAAACTGACAGTTTTTTAAAAAAAATATATTTATTTGTTTTCTGTAGTTGTACACAATAAAGTTTAGTTTTACATGGTGCTGAGGATCGAACCAGGGCCGTGCGCTTGCTAGGTGAGCACTCTACTGCTGAGCCACAATCCCAGCCCAAAACTGCCAGTTTTTTTTTTTAATATTTATTTATTTACTTTAGTTGTACACAATGTAATGTATTTATATTTACATGGTGCTGAGGATCGAACCCGGGCCGCGCACGTGCGAGGGGGGCGCTCTGCCTCTGAGCCACAACCCCAGCCCCCAAAACAGCCAGTTTTAATCCAATTTTCTTTTTTAAATAATGAAAGGATTTACTCTTCTGTATCCCAGTTGGTTAAATATGTGTTGTATTTGTGAGTGAACCCATCCTTTGGTTTTGGATTGTTTTTCTGTGTGAAATAGAAGTCATAAGATAGAAAAACGCAGCTAACAAGTACAAACATTCCTCATGTAAAAAATCACTGGAAATGAAATCAATAGATAACCAATTGGGAAAAATATTTATAATACTTATTACCAAGTAAATTGTAAACTTCATTAATATATAAAAACCTTCTAAAACATGAAGTCAGGAAACTCTAGTTAAAAATGAGTCATGGAGCCGGGCGCGGTGGCGCACACGCCTGTAATCCCAGCACTTTGGGAGGCTGAGGCAGGAGGATCGCGAGTTCAAAGCCAGCCTCAGCAATGCCGAGGCACTTAGCAACTCAGTGAGACCCTGTCTCTAAATAAAATACAAAAAAGGTCTGGGGATGTGACCCAGTGGTCGAGTGCCCCTGAGTTCAATCCCCGGTACCACAAAAAAAAAAAAAAAAAAAAAAAAATAGCCGGGCGCGGTGGCGCACGCCTGTAATCCCAGCACTTTGGGAGGCTGAGGCAGGAGGATCGCGAGTTCAAAGCCAGCCTCAGCAATGGTGAGGCACTTAGTAACTCAGTGAGACCCTGTCTCTAAATAAAATACAAAAAAGGGCTGGGGATGTGACCCAGTGGTCAAGTGCCCCTGAATTCATTCCCTGGTACCACAAAAAGAAAAAAAAAAAAAAAAAAAAAAAAAAAAAAAAAAAAAGAGTCATGGCATGAACAGGTAGTTGACAGAAAAACAAATGGCACTTAAATGTGAAAGAATATTCATGTTTATTTGTAAGAGAAGAGTAAAACCAAAGTACAGAAGGTTAATATTTGAGAAGTTTGTGGGAAGACTGGCAAAATGGCACTTGTGGAATGTTATAATGCAAAATAATATGTCACACTTGTGGAGAGGATTTTTGACATTTATCAAAATTATAATTTTCTGCATTCTCTTGATCTAGTGACCTCTCAGAATGATCCTACATATATGCAAATTTGAAACAAAAATTGAAGATGTAACCTAGGATTTCTTTTTCTTTTTCTGGTGGCGTGTGTGTGTGTGTATGTGTGTGTTACTGGGGATTGAACCCAGAGGTATTCTTTTTTTTTTTTTTTTTTGGTTCGGGGAATCGAACTCAGGGGCACTCAATCACTGGACCAAATCCCCAGCCCGTTTTTGTACTTTATTAGAGACAGGGTCTCACTTAGTTGTTAAGTGCCTCGCCATTGCTGAGGGTGGCTTTGAACTAGAGATCCTCCTGCCTCAGGCTCCCAGGTGCTGGGATTACAGGCGTGTGCCACTGCACCCAGCCCCAGACCCAATCTTTCATTGAGCTTCATCTCCAGGCCTTTAAATTTTTATGTTTAGAGTGTCCCTTTGTTGCTGAAAGTCGTCTCAAAGTTGCCATCCTTCTGCCTCGGCCCCAGTAGTTGGGATTACAGGCGCGCACCACCATGTCTCATTTGAATAATGTTGTAAAATAATGAAAGATTGGAAACAACTCCAGAGTCCATCAAAGACTGAATAAACTGATGTATTCACACAATGGAATACTAGAATGCTGTAACAGTGAGTGAGGAAACAATCTATGAAATAGTAGGAAATTTTAAGAATATATTAATTGAAAAACATCAGGTGTATAAAAGGTACTACATAAAGCTTCTTTTCTGGTAGAAAATGGATGAACTATACATGTTCAGTTACTTGTTAATGAATTGACACCGTGATGTGAAAATAGTCACTTTAAATGCTTCGAGAATGGGACAGTTATATCCAGGGTGAGAATAAAAAACGTTTTTGGTAACACGGATTGAACCCAGAGGTATTCGGCCTCTGAACTACATCCCCAGCCCTGTTTCATATTTTATTTAGGACAGGGTCTCACTGAGTTGCTTAGTACCTCGCTTTTGCAAATGCTGGCTTTGAACGTGTGATCCTCCTGTCTCAGCTTCCCAATCCACTGGGGTTACAGATGTCCCTGCCCAGCGCCTGGCGTAAGAATTTTCTCTTTACAGTTGGGATTCTTTTTGGTACAAGACTTGATGTACCAGTATTTGTAAGGTTCATGTGATTCATTTTACCTTTTTTTTGTGATAAGTATGCATAACATAAAATTTGCCATTTTTGCCATTTTTACTATTTGTAGTATAGTTCATTGGCATTTATTTTTTTCTTTCCTTTTTTTTTTTGTACCGGGGATTGAACTCTGGGCCACTCAACCACTAGGTTGCATCCCCACCCGTTTTTTATATTTTATTAGAGACAGGGTCTCACTGAGTTGCTAAGTGCCTCACCATTGCTTAGGCTGGCTTTGAACTCGCGATCTTCTTGCCTCATCCTTCCATGTGCTGGGATTAGAGGCATTTGCCACTGAGCCCGGCTTCCTTTTTTTTTTTTTTTTAAAGTCTGAGGATGGAACCCATGCCTAGCCCATGTTAGACAAATGCTGTATCGCTAAGTCACATCCCTAGCCCTTTTTATTTTTGAAATGTGTGAACATTTTACTTTAAAATACTTTTCTTTTTTTAAATATTTTTATTTATTTGCTTTAGTTGTATATAATGCGTTTTATTCAATGCATTTTATTTGTACATGGTGCTGATGATTGAACCCGGGTCGCCCACGTGCTAGGCGAGCGCTCTACCTCTGAGCCACAATCCCAGCCCTTAAAAATTCTTTTCTAAGAAAATAACATAACACCTTTATTTATTTATTTTTTTTCAGTGCTGGGGATTGAACCCTGAGCCTTCCTTATGGTGGCCTGGTGTTCTGCCGATAAACTTCATCTGTTGTAGCCCAATAACTTTAATTTTTGCTATTGTATTTCCTATGTATAGTACTATTGTCTCTAAGGTGTATTATGTATAAACAATAACACATAATAGCATAATTTTTAGTAGATTAGGTGGATCTCTTAAAACCAGAGAGCTTCTATCATAGTCATAGCGATCAAACTTATATTTTAGAATTTGTAGGGATTTGTTTGCTCTGCATTAATACTTGGGTCGTGTGTTAGATTGGAGAAAATGTAAGGTGGTCAGCCGTCTTGCATTGCGGTGGTTTTGTGCATTCTGATTTATTGTCAGCTTGGTAGATATTTGGTTGTGAGCCGTGCACGGTGGCGTACGCCTGTAATCCCAGCACTTGGGAGGCTGAGGCAGGAGGATCGCGAGTTCAAAACCAGCCTCAGCAATGGCGAGGTACTTAGCAACTCAGTGAGATCCTGTCTCTAATAAAATAAAAGAAGGTCTGGGGATGTGGCCCAGTGGTCGAGTGCCCCTGAGTTCAATCCTAAAAAAGATTTTGGTGTGGCTGCCAGTACGTAAATTCAAAGAGGATGTGAACAAAGGATTTTTTAAAAAAAATTTATTTATTTGCTTTAGTTGTGCACAGTGCGTTTATTTGTATGTGGTGCTGAGGATCGAACCCGGGCCGGGCAGGAGCTAGGCCAGCGCTCTATCGCTGAGCCACAACCACAGCCCTCAACAAAGGATTTTTGTCCTTTGGATTGCTGTGACTCCAGCTCCTATAACTGCCTAGTACATAGTAAGTTCATAGTAAATGTTGAATAAATAATGGATCTCTTACCATGTATATAATATCCTATGTATCATTCCATAATTGCAAATAGTGTGTTACAGGTTTATATATTTTTATATGTATCAAATGTTCATTTTTAGGTATTTGTAACTGTATATGATAAATTTTTCAGTAATGGGTATGCATATTTAAAATCTGGATTTGATTACCCCTTTAAAATGTACCAATTTTACTGTCACTCACAGATTACATATATTTTTAAAATTTATAGATCTAGGTATAAATTACTTTCCAATCCTGATTTCCTAGTCCTCCACATTTCTTTCTTTTTCCCAGATTATATGTACTATTAATTTCATATTTGACCTTTCAGAGATAGTTTTGCAAATATGATAGTAGTGTTATTATTATGTCCACATATTATAGAAATAATAACTTGATAGGAAGTGAAAATTAACATTTAGTCCCATTTTTTTATAATGATATGTAAGGAAAAATGCAGGAGTAAAGAGTAATATACAACAAGCAAGTCATTAATTCCAACCATGCAAAGATGGTTCCATTTTAGGAAATCTGTTTAGTTTGGAGGAAAATAAAATTACATTTGTATTTCTACAAATGGAATTTCTTTAGTAATTTTATTATATAATTATTTTTAAGTCATCGATCCATTTGGATCTTATTTTGATCTCAGGAGGTATATGAACTTACATTGGGTTTCAAGTGATTAGACCAATGTTTGTTGAATATTCATCTTTTGTTTGCTAATTTAACATTGCATCTATCAAATACTGAATTTACATTTATTTGGTTCTACATCTGGATTCACTGGTTTGTGTTATTAATTGTCTTTTCCTATGACAGTATGGAATTATTTGGATTGTGTTAAATGTAATATGAGGGTTGCTTCCTGTCCATGTTTCAATTTTTTCTTGTGATTCCATTCCCTTTATTTATGCGCTTTAGTTGTACACAGTGGCTCTATTTTTACATGGTGCTGAGGATCGAACCCTGGGCCGCGCATGTGCTGGCCGAGCAGTCTAAAGCTGAGCTACAACCCCAGCCCCTATTCTAAATTTTTAAATTCTGCTTCAGTTATATTTGTATCAATAACGGTTCTTCTTTATGGCTTTTGGCTTCCTTACTATGTAGCAGGATTGTAACCAGAATGTATATAACAGTACCAGAGTTACATTAAAAACTACATTAGTTAATATTTCATGATGTGTGCTTTCTTGCGTGCAAATTGTGCTTGTTCTTGGTTGAGTGATAAATAAATTTTATGGGTTATGTCATGACCATCATATTCATAATGTTCTGCTTTGACATGGTCTTTCCATGGCTTAAATAAGTCCCTTTTTCATACATAAGTAATTCAATTTTATGTTCTAAGTGGCATACGATTTAGCATTTAACATGTGACTGTGGACTAAAAGAATATTTGGCTCTTAGTTTGAAATGAAAATTTGTAGATACCATAATTAATGTAATGTAATTTATGTATTAACACATGTCTTTAGGTTGTCCGTTTCACAAATAATGGTGTAATGAAAACTTTATCCCTGTGTCGTTGTGAGTATTTCTAATAAGATTTCTATCTAACTAGAATAAGATATATTCCATGCTTGTATAATTATATCCAAGTGGGTTCTTGCTGTTACATATAACTAAAAAGAACGAATAAATTTATAAAATGGAAAAAAAAAAAAGGATTTCTATATGATAGCATCGTTGGAAAAGCTGGTAAAAATATGAGCAGTTTTTATGTATTAAAATTCCTTCCACATTGACTGCCCCAAAATGTTTTAATTTATATTACATAGTTTTTTTTTTTTTTTTTTTTTTTGGTACTGGGGATTGAACTCAGGGGCACTCGACCACTGGGCCACATCACCAGCCCTTTTTTGTATTTTATTTAGAGACAGGGTCTCACTGAGTTGCTAAGTGCCTCGCCATTGCTGAGGCTGGCTTTGAACTCGCGATCCTCCTGTCTCAGCCTCCCAAAGTGCTGGGATTACAGGCGTGCGCCACCGCGCCCGGCTTTACATAGTTTTTACCTAACCACCCCCCTTTTTAAATATTTATTTAATTGCTTTAGTTGTACACAATGTATTCATTTTTACATGGTGCTGAGGATTGAACCCGTTCCGCACATGTGGTTGGTGAGCGCTCTACCCGCTGAGCCACAACCCCAGCCCCTTACCTAACCCTTTTGTAGTTGCTTAAGAAATTTCCTTGTGCTTGCCTAGAATGTGCAAGGCCATGGACTTGATCTCTGGCACTAGGGGGAAAGAAAGAAAGAAAAGAAAAAGAAATTTCCTTCAAAATACCACAATATGAGCCATTTTGCCTGTATTTTGACACTATCACATCACAATTTCTCCAAAACTTTACTTGCTCAAGAATCTCACTGGGAAATTATAAATCTGATTCACTTTATTTAATTCATAAAAAGTCTAATTTGTAGCACACATAAAAGTCAAAAAGTGTGTTATTTATTTGGTAAAATTGGTGTTAGATTGGATTTCATTGTTCTCTTTGTTTAAAATTTTGTTTTAGGAATTTTTTTTTTTTTGGTACCAGGGATTAAACTCAGGGCACTCCACCACTGGGCCACATCTTCAGACCTTTTTTGTATTTTATTAGAGACAATGTATCACTTTATTGCTAAGTACCTTGCCATTCCAGAGGCTGGCTTTGAAGTTGCAATTCTCCTGCCTCAGCCTCCCAAGTGCTGGGATGACAGGCATGCGCCACCATGCCCAGCTACAATAATTTTTGGTACCGGGGATGGAACTCAGGGGTACTGGGCCATATCCCCAGCCCTTTTTTGTATTTTATTAGAGACAGGGTCTCACTGAGTTGCTAAGTGCCTTGCCATTGCTGAGGCTGTCTTTGAACTCGCGATCCTCCTGTCTCAGCCTCCCAAGTGCTGGGATTTCAGGCGTGCGCCACCGCGCGCCCAGCTTAGAATAATTTTTGACTTATGGAAAAGTTACAAAGACTGTAGAGAGAATTCCCATTACATTAGTTTGGTCCATTTGCCAGTGCCACAATTCCCTCTAAAACCAGCTCTTGATATCCTGTAATATATCTTAAATTTCTGTGAATTTTCTTATTGTAGGTACCTCATATAATTGGTATTGTGCTCTCCTTTTGTGTCTAATTTCCCTTAGCCCAATGTTTGAGGTTCATCCCTACTGTAGCATGTCAGAACTTCTTTTTGTATCATGTTTGAATAATATTTCATTATATATTTTCATGCCATTTTGTTAATCCAATGGGTTTGTTTACGTACTGTTGTTTATATATGTTATGTATACATTATTATAGATGTGTTTATATATAGCATTTTGTTTTTCTGCTATTTATGGATGGTGCTGCTTTAGAACATACATGTAATGCTTTTCTTTTTCTTTGTTTTTTGGTTCCAGTGAACCACATCCCCAGCCCTTTTTATATTTTATTTTGAGAAAATGTCTTGGTAAGTTGCATAGTGCCTTGCTAAGTTGCTTAGGCTGCCTTTGGACTCCCAGTACTCCTGCCTCAGTCTCCTGAGCCGCTGGGATTATAGGCGTGCGGCTGTAAATGCTTTTCTTAATTGTTCCCACATCTTATTAAGGTTAATAATTTGGTCAGGTAAAGTGTATATTAGAGAATTATTTAACTCTTGGAATAAAATTGATGCTGACTTGTTAAGAGACACCTTTGATCCACTGTAATTATGAGGTAGTCCTATCAATATTAGTATACATTATTCACAAATGAACACAAACATTTTCTTATTCTAGATATGATATCTCTGACATCATTGCCTATTTTTCTCCTTGATTAAAATGAAATAATATCAATGAGTAAAATAGTGTTATATAATTAAAAAAAAATCTTCCTTTAACTGTCTTTAATATAGTTTGGTATGTTGTGTAAAACTGATGTCAACTCTTTGAATGTCTATTGTTTTTCTTTCCTCTTTCTTTTTTTGTCCTGGTCTCTCCATATTCTCTAAGGGCCTCTAGTTAATTTCTGTAGGGAAGAATATGTTTAAATCTGTATCTGTCACTCAGGGTTACATGGATTCTTTTTCTTATCTCCCAGTATACTATGTCTAAAAAATTAGCATATCACAATTAATGAAAGCATTTGTAGAACCTCAGATTAGTACTATATATATATATATATATATATATATATATATATATATATTATATTTTTTTTTTTTTTTTTTTGGTACCAGGGATTAAACTCAGCGGCACTAGACCACTGGGCCACATCCCCAGCCCTTTTTTGTATTTTATTAGAGACAGGGTCTCACTGAGTTGCTAAGTGCCTCGCCATTGCTGAGGCTGGCTTTGAACTCGTGATCCTCCTGACTCAGCCTCCCAAAGTGCTGGGATTACAGGCGTGCGCCACCCGCGCCCGGCACTATATTTTCATTCTAATGTGTGCATATTATTAATGTTTTCAGATGTCTATTAAGAGAAAATTTTCCTGTCTTTAGATATAGGATCATGTTTGGATCTCTTCATTTGTTTGGATCATGATTGATTGATTGATTTACAACATTTCCATCATTTTTAATAATAGGGAGCGTTTTTAGTTTTTTTCTGGTTTTTTTTTTTTTTTTTTTTTTGGTGGTACCGGGGATTGAACTCAGGGGTACTCGACCACTGGGCCATATCCCCAGCCCTTTTTTGTATTTTATTAGAGACAGGGTCTCACTGAGTTGCTAAGTGCGTCGCCATTGCTGAGGCTGGCTTTGAACTCGCGATCCTCCTGCCTCAGCCTCCCAAAGTGCTGGGATTACAGGCGTACGCCACCGCGCCCGGCTTTGTTTTTTTCTGTTTTAAAGTTTGAATATAATAGTGCAGTTAGTATACTGATTGGACACATTTTGTATGCATATGTTGCTGACAGTTTCTTTTATTATAAACTGAAGTTATTAGAGACTTGATTTGGTTTCATTTGGTATTTCTTTCTTTATGCTATGTCTTGAATATCTGAAGAGAATCAGGGGTAATTAGACTTCAGTTAGTCAGATATTGGTCATGTATTCACACTTCATTACTTCACACTTTCTTCATTCTTCCCACTGAGACACATAAGCTTCATGTGCATTGCTATTATCCACCATTCTTTGCTTTTTGTTTTCAGTGCTTTGTGTTTACTAGGATTGGGCCCCGTTCATTTTTTACTGAATGATTTTCAGTTTTTTCTCATTGTGCTGGAGGCTAAACTCAGAGTCTCATCCTTAGTAGGTAAGAACTTTGTCACTGATCTATATGCCCTGCCCTCCCTGGATAATTTTTAATGACTTTTAGTGTTTACAAGATGATTCTGGCCTCACCATCTGCTTTTCCAGCACTTTGTACCAAACTACATTCATTCCTTCTCATGTAAATACCTTTTTTTTTTTTTTTTGGTACCCGGGATTGAGCTCAGGGGCACTGGACCACTGGGCCACATCCCCAGCCTTTTTTTTTAATTAATTATTATTATTTTCGGTAATTTATTAGTGACAGGATCTCACTGAATTGCCATTGCTGAGGCTGGCTTTGAACTCGCGATACTCTTGCCTCAGCCTCCCAGGTGCTGGGATTACAGGCATACGTCATTGCGCCCGGGCTATGTCTAAACTCAGAGTCTCATCCTTAGTAGGTAAGAACTTTGTCACTGATCTATATGCCCTGCCCTCCCTGGATAATTTTTAATGACTTTTAGTGTTTACAAGATGATTCTGGCCTCACCATCTGCTTTTCCAGCACTTTGTACCAAAACTACATTCATTCCTTCTCATGTAAATACCTTTTTTTTTTTTTTTTTTGGTACCCGGGATTGAGCTCAGGGGCACTGGACCACTGGGCCACATCCCCAGCCTTTTTTTTTTAATTATTATTATTTTCGGTAATTTATTAGTGACAGGATCTCACTGAATTGCCATTGCTGAGGCTGGCTTTGAACTCGCGATACTCTTGCCTCAGCCTCCCAGGTGCTGGGATTACAGGCATACGTCATTGCGCCCGGGTATTTCTATTTTGAGACATGATCACAGTTAAGTTTCTGAAGCTGGCCTTGAGGTTGCAATATTTCCTCTGCCTTCAGAGATGCTGAAAATATAGGCATGTCGCTAAATTTATTCAGTATAAATGTGTTTTCATAATTTATGTACCTGTGTTCCTTTTATATTTTTCTTGGGAGGGCGGCATTATTCTTTTTTTTTTTTTTAATATTTATTTATTTACTTTAGTTGTACACAATGCAATGCATTTATGTTTACGTGGTTCTGAGGATCGTACCTGGGCCGCACACGTGCGAGGCGAGCGCTTTTCTGCTGAGCCACAACCCCAGCCCTATTCTTTTTAATTTTTGGTAATTTCACTACCAGTCATATTTTTAACATGTCTAAATCTCATACTTGGTGCTACATTTTGTAGAAAAAAAATCCCATTACCATGAGTCCTCGAAATGGGATTGTTCTTTCAGTGTTGCCCTTTATAATTAGACAAACTGGCGTGGTGGCACACGCCTGTAATCCCAGCACTTGGGAGGCTGAGGCATGAGGATCGCGAGTTCAAAGCCAGCCTCAGCAATGCAGAGGCACTTAGCAACTCAGTGAGACTCTGTCTCTAATAAAATACAAAAACGGGCTGGGGATGTGGCCCAGTGGTCGAGTGCCCCTGAGTTCAATCCCTGCTACCTCAAAAAAACAAAACAAGCAAACAATATATATATATATATATATATATATATATATATATATATATATATAAAATTAGACAAACTTAGGAATAATGATAATTTATTCGAGAGTACCTCTATTGGCAATATTGTAAACAAATAATTCATCCATAAAGGTATTTGATGGAACAATCAACATCTTTAAATGTAGAGGTATATATGCTTTGGGTCCTTTAGCTTCAAGATTTCATAACAGAATTTGGTTTATTACAATTGTCATTTCCAAGTAGTTTTTACGGGCTCTAACCCATTATTGATAATATGTGTTTTTCCTGTCATAAATGTACATTTCAAGTTTGGAGCTCCTTTGGGGTCTTGTATTCAATTTGCCCATACAGCATTGCTATTTAGCTGGTGATAGTCCAAAATTGGGAATCCAAGTTTGGTTCTAGTTAATGTGAATCTTCATACAACAAAAATTGTTTTTGAAAAGATCTCAGAAAATAATGTATGTATAGGTGAATTTAGTTTAAAATATGGGCCTGATTCTCTTGGTTCTTGTACTGTGTCATGGCCATTTGTTAGGTTCCAGTTGATAATAGGGAACTAAAATGATGTGAAATTTTCATAAGTTGCTGAATATTGGTCTTTTCCAGATTTGTCTCTGAATTCCAAACACAGAAATTCTGTTCTACTCAGTATGTACCATATGTAGTATTTTCTTTCTTTTTTTTTGGGGGGGGGGGGGTTTGTGGATGGGTGGGCAATTTAAGTTTTACATTATAATTTTTAAAGCTTTTTAAAAAAATGCCTTCATTTTCTTTGTTCTTTCTTTTTTTTTTTTGGTACCGTGGATTGAATTCAGGGGCCGATTTGGATTACATACACTTGAAGGTTACTTTTTTTTTCTTTCTTTTTTTTCATTGTGATACTCAGGCTGTATCTAGGGCCTTACATATGTTGGGCCAGTGCTTTACCAATTACCCACATCCCCAGCTCTGAAGGTCAATTTTATTTCTGATATTCTGTGAAGGTTTTAAAAGCTGCCTTGCATTGTATGATGCTTCACATGCTCCCGTTTAAATTACCATCACAATCCCCTTAAGCATCCCTAAGAGGTAAAATAAATTTCATATCGTAACATGTAATTAATGGCAGAGCATGTTTCTTTTATTTCCCTTCGCCATATACCTTAATCTCTAGTAGTAATTCCTATAATATAGCACTTCGTTTTTTTGTAAAAACCATTTATTACATGGCTTTTCTTGGCTCTTAAACTTATCTGGTAAAATAGGAGGGTAGAGTCCACCAATGTATCTAATTTGTAAGTGGAAAATAGTCTTGGAAACTACTTGGATTATCTCTGATCAAAGAGATCAGGGAGATCATTCCTTATAATCTTTATATTTTACAGTTGGAGAAGCTTGGTACCAGAGTTTAAATGTGGCTATTTTGTATGCATTCTTTTTTTTGTTGTTGCAAAAAATTTTTTTTGTACCAGGGATTCAACTGAGGGGCACTCGACCAGTGGGCTACATCCCCAGCCCTTTTTTTTTTTTTTTTTTTTTTTTTTTGGTACTGGAGATTGAACTCAGGGGCACTTGACCACTGGGCCACATCCCCAGCCCTTTTTTGTATTTTATTTAGAGACAGGGTCTCACTGAGTTGCTAAGTGCCTCGCCATTGCTGATGGCTGGCTTTGAACTCGCGATCCTCCTGCCTCAGCCTCCCAAAGTGCTGGGATTACAGGCGTGCGCCACCGCGCCCGGCTCTACCCAGCCCTTTTTTTGTATTTTATTACAGTCAGGGTCTCAGTGAGTTGCTAAGTGCCTGGTCATTGCTGAGGCTGGCTTTGAACCAGTGATCCTCCTGCCTCAGCCTCCCAAGTGCTGGGATTACAGGCATGCGCCACTGTGCCCCGTGGTTTTTTATGCTTTCTTTTGTGTTGGGGGAGGAGGAAGTTTAGACTAGATAATTTTATGGAATCCAAGGGGCGGCAAGTACCTTCCTTGTTTCCACCAAGTGTAGTATAAGCTTGATTGATACTAGCTCACTATGTTAGATTAAGGGGTATTTTAGCAAATAATCAAAGGCATTAAATGTTTTAGAGGGATTTATAGCTCTAGGTAGCAGGTTGGTGGAGAAATTTGGGTCACAAGCTCCTTCTACTTGGCCTTTCATGCAGGTCCAAGGGTCAGGTGGGAAGTTGACCACTGGAGAATGGGTTGTGTTACAAGTTTGTAATCAGTTCATTATGAATGAGAATGAGGCCTCAGCCCTTGTCCACAACTATAGAAGTCACTCTTTAGTCATGTGTCTTTGGTACAGGCTTAGAGTGATGATTCTGCTGATTTAGATTTCAAACCTCAGGGATAGAAAAGTCTACTATCCTACATAGATTATTAGATTAAAAGTCTACTATCCCACATAGATTATTCGATTTTAATCTGATCACAACCCAAATCCCTTTATAACAGACAATAAATGTTCTTACTTTGTGATGGGGAAATCCTTGAATCAACCTGTCTTATTTTTGAAACCTCTTTCCAATATTGAGGTAAATTTGTTTTATACAGCTTCAAGAAGTTTACCATAATTATATTGTACTCCCATTCAAGAATATTGCTTTATTTTCTCCTGCATCTTCAGCTACTCTCCTCTCTGCTGCCTTATGTGCGCGCAGGCACTGTGCTACGTGATGGGGATATATAGACCAATTAGCCACAGTGCCTGCCCTCAATGATTTCTCAGTCTAGTGAGAGATATCAACATGTACACAGATAATTACAATAGCATTTTATGCTCTACAATTGAGGTATGTATGAGGTAAGATGGAATTCAAAAGAAAAACACTTTAATGAGTCTAGATATGCCAGAAGTCAGAGTAACTGATGTCTTTAAAATAAGTAAAGATTGAACCAAATGTAGTGGCACACACCTGTAATCCCCGCAACGTAGGAGGACCGCAAGTTTAGGGACAGCCTTGGCACAATATCCTCTCTAAACAAATAAATAAATAAATAAATAAATGGGGCTGAGGGTGTAGATGGTAGAGTGCCCCTGGGTTCAGTACTCAGTACCCAGGGTTGGGGGTGGGTAGTAAATGTTTGCTCAGCAGAAAACAGGGAAAGGACTTTATATCAATATGAACATTGGAAATAGAATGATGCATTGGGGGAACTGCAAATAGTTTATGAATTTAGGCTACAAAGGTAGAAAAGGACCTCACTCCATGCCATGGATTTTATTGTGGGTGTTTGTAGAAGGGGATGCTTTTGATGATCACTCTCATAGAAGTGTGCATACATATGTTCTAGAAGGTGTTCAGATCTCTGCAGTGATATGAGTTAGGACACATTAGTGGCTAAGATGACAAATAATCTAAGGGCATAAGGATTGGGCAACTTCTTACATAAGAGGATATAAACATAGATAATAGAATTTATTAGAAAATTAGCATGGCAAACAGGGAAAGTGCAGGGTTTTCTGACTTTTGCAAGTGTACTCCCCCCTTCCCCCCATGCTCCCCATTCCTGGCCTGATGAAAAATCCTCTCCTGTTCTTTCGTCCATACCTTGGTGCACACATTGTACACAATTCTTTTTGCGATACAGCTGTATAACAAACATTTATTTTCAGGTAGTCATCTGAATAGCAGCAGCCCGTGTATAAGTATTACAAAGTTTCTGGTCTTGTTCATAAGTATCAGACTTACTGTCACTATTTTGAAATTTTTTTAAATTTTATTTTTTTAGATTAAATGTATAGATTATTGTTTCTAACCCCAATCAAGGAAGAAATGAAATTATTTGTTAGAGGCTCAGTTAGTTTACTTAGAGACTTAGAAATTTTTATAGTTATACCTGCAAGTAAAAAACCAAAAATATATATACAACAGTCAAAAATCCACATATATCCAGGGTTTTTTCTCTGCTTTGTTTCTTTCCTGAAAGCAATATTAACATGGTGTATGTAGGGGCATTTTGTACTTTAAAGCTCAGATCATTGCTGAATTTTGTGATTCAGAGAATCACTTTCTGTGACTAGAATGATTATAATTTAGTAGTACAGTTTTTCTTTTTTTTTTGTCTTTTGTTTAACAAGGCCTTATGTATATAACCTACCACGGTAGGGGCAATAGGTGGGTGCATAGATGGTAAAGGAAGCCCTCAGCAGTGAAGTGAACTTTGTGGAGTGAGCGTCTGGGCCTTGGGACTAGACAGCCTGAACTCAGACCTCTTCTGATACTTTACAGTGTAGTCTTGAGCATGATTCCTTATCCCTCTGGAAGTTTGTTTCCATTTATGGAAAATAGGAATAGTATTTGCTTTCAAGGATCTGGAATAGGTGTGAAATGTAAGGAGATTATTTGTGGCAATCATTTGAAACAGCTCTGTAATGTACTAAATCATATAGCAACATGGTTGCTGATCATCATTGTGACAATTACTAAACAGTGATGCTTGATTATTGTTACTCATTTCTACTGATTAATGATGATGTTAGGGTTGAGAAAGAAAAACTTCATGATTGTTTTCAATAGTACATTACTATGAAGTCACTTCAAATTTTTCTCTCTGCCAGGTAGTATAGGAAACCTGATGAAGCCTTGAGTTCATGCTGTAACTACTATAACCTACTGCCTTTTTCTCATAGTTCAAATAGAAAGCTGTGGAAAATTTGTCTTACACCTGAATAAAGGTTATTGTAAACTGAGGGAAAAAAATGCTTTGGAGCTGGTCAAAACTGAATTTCAAATCTAATTCAACTGCTTACTAGGTTTGTGATCTAATGAATGTTACTTAACATCATTGAACCTCTGTTTCTTCATCTAACAATTAAATTTCAGGGGTTCCATGAATATATTTGTAAAGTGTATATCATAGGCACTCTATAAATTGCAGCTATTTTTGTTAGTTCTAGCGACACCTACCACGTGACAGAAACAACAGAAGGCCCTGGTGCCTGGGAAGACTTCATGGATCCATCAGCAACCTGCAGTGGTGCTCCTCTGAAGAAATCCTACTCGGATGGATATAATACAACCTGCTAAGTGTCCTAGCACTTATCAGGTTGTATTATCATTGTCCGTGTCTATGGCTCTCGTCTACCAGACTAAATTCCATAAGGGCAAGGACAGTGCCTTATTCATCTTTGTATTCTCAGTGCCTAATCCGGTGAACATTGTAGGCCTCATTAAATGTTTGTTGAATGAAAAAATGAATCATCAACAGACATTAATTGGGCGCCTGCTCTGTGATCTCTATGGGCTCATCTTGTCCCCGCCAGTTGCCTACAACGTCAAAGCTCTTCAAAATGCTTACTACTGAAGCTTACTCCTGTCTTATAATTCTTGTCCTGAGGACTTTTCTGTGTAGTGCAATGATAGCAAATACACTTCATCTCATGTACCATCTTCAGTTGATTGATAATGCCTGCCTTGATTGTGTTTTATAAAAAGAATTCCCAGCCGGGCGCGGTGGCGCACGCCTGTAATCCCAGCACTTTGGGAGGCTGAGGCAGGAGGATCGCGAGTTCAAAGCCAGCCTCAGCAATGGCGAGGCACTTAGCAACTCAGTGAGACCCTGTCTCTAAATAAAATACAAAAAAGGGCTGGGGATGTGACCCAGTGGTCAAGTGCCCCTGAGTTCAATCCCCGGTACCACAAAAAAAAAAAAAAAAAAAAAGAATTCCCAAGTTAGGTCTTACCTCAGTGTGAATGAGGGTTATAAATAATTAGTGATAATTTGCTAAAGGTGGCCTAAAGGTGGGTGGGATCCCAAGTGTTTCATATATGTCATATTTGATATTGTATTTTCAATGAAATATTCCATTATACTTAAATTTTAGTCTTGGCTAGTTGGAAATGTTGCATGCCATCTGCTGCTACTATAATTTCTGCCAATTACTTATTGGGTTGGAGCAGAGTAATCATTGTTTGAGCAGGAGCGTCATCTTCACAGTTTGGGTTCTTCTGTGGTTGGTATTCACAGTTTTCCCCGTTCAACTTCACTGTAGCTATCCCCTTACCTGTGTTGATAGGAAAGTGGACCTATCTACCCACTCACCTTGCTCATAGTTTTCGTTTTCTTATTTAGTGTGTTAATTGTTACTGTTCCATGAATCCTTTCTTTTTGTATATGTGACAACCAGAATACAAATTAAACCACCCCTTTCTATGCCCTACAATGAATCACCCTTCTGATATGGGAAAAAAGTGCAGTGTACTTACAGACCATGGAGCAGGAAGAGCCTAAAAGTGAGTATTTATAGAAGTGGGAATGAGCCGATAACAGGTGGAATAACATCTTGTATGATGATGCAGGAGATAGTTGAAGAATGAAACCTATGCTTTCATAGAACACAGGTAGAGGGTTAGCCTTAGATAAAAGGAACTGCCCCTTTACTAGTGCATAGGGATAGGAGTAAGGACAAGAACATGGCCAGGGTTTTTAAGACTTATAATTATGAAGATGGATAATGGAAATGTATCTAACCAGGATTATGAACATGAAGCTCCTGGAACAGGAAGATGAGTAGATGGGAATGCATTGAGGAATACCCAAGTCAAAAGGCTGGAGTTGGGGAAAATAAAAAGAGCTTATAGTATATCAAACAGAAATTTGTAAGCACATTAGAAACCTAGGGAAATATCAAGTGGATTTGGGTCATTGTCACAAGTAGTGTTTGGTTGCTTTGATTGATTGAGAAATAGAGCTACATGGGAATGGATTTCATTGCATTTTATCTTTTTTTTTCGTGCTGGGAATGGAATCTAGGGCCTCACACATGCTAGACATGTACTCTGCCACTGAGAAATGTATTTGAGAATTGAGAATGGGCATAGAAGGAGGTGAGGTCAGGAGTAGGTTCAGTCTGCGCACAGAAAAGAAGGGTTTTATTATAAGAGAAGATCGAGATCTAGCACTTTGGAAAAATAAGATCTAATATAATCAGAGTAGATTTTGGAGTGTTAAGATTTCAGAACTGGAGCGATCAAGATACTAGTGAAACTAGGATGTCAAATGTGATTTTTGTGAATGTTGAAGTCACAAAGGTTTATAACAGATGGAAGGCCTGAAATGTACTCTGGACTATGCACAAAAGCCTTTAATGACTACCGATGCTAGTGAAGATAAGTTGTAAGGGATAGTAGTAGGTAGTCTTAGAAGAATAGTGACATTCCAGGTAATTCCTTTATTAATTGCTCATTCTGTGCCTGACGACTTTTACCTCTTTTGAATCTGTCCCATTTCATATGTGTGAGAATGTGTAGCAATTCTTGGTGAAGACAGCTAGAGGGGCTGCTGGACCTTAATGCTGCTGGAAATCTGTGACCATCTTCTAACTCTTTGAAAGTATAATAGGCTAGTCATTTTGGAATAGCATAAAATTATTTGTTCAGGTGGAATTTTTTCCCTTCATCTTGATTTACCTTCTTTATATATAACGTGTTTTTGTTGGCCATGTTCTATAAGGTACTTTGCCTTAATATCCTCTAAGGTGAAGCGTGAACTACTGCTGTCCTGTGAAAAGTAGAGTACTTTAAAATACACATTGAACAACCAGAACAAGACATAGTTGTATTAATTATCTAATTCAGCTTTTAGGATGAAGTTTACAGAAAATAAAGCTCGCATCAATAGGTGAGTAACATGACCACTTTGTCAAAGCTATTCTAGGTCAGGTTGCATCTAGTTTAGTGGCTCATGGTATAGAAGTTTTCCATGCCATTTGGAAAAGAGGCCTTGAAATTTAAGCAGAGAGATATCTTTATGGACTTAAAACGTAAAGCAAAGGAGAACAGAGTTGGTGAATTCCTTAACATGGCAAGTAGATTTTTTTAGACTCAGTTTATTGGGGATGAGATAAATTATTTGTTTACAATATTGCCAATAGAGGTACTCTCGAATAAATTATCATTATTCCTAAGTTTGTCTAATTAATATATATATAGTTTGTTTGTTTGTTTTGTTTTTTGGGATACCAGGGATTGAACGCAGGGGCACTTGACCACTGTGCCCCATCCCCAGACATTTTTTTCGTATTTTTTTAGAGACAGGTGTCACTGAGTTGCTAAGTGCCTCGCCATTGCTGAGGTTGGCTTTGAACTTGCAATCCTCTTGCCTCAGTCTCCCAAGTCCTGAGATTAGAGGTGTGCGCCACCGCGCCCGGCTTCAAGATTTTTGTTTTAATGGTTTCCTATATGGGTGATGTAGATGTATCTCAGTATCAGTTGAGGCTTACTAGGTCAGTTTAACTTTAGCTTTTTTTTTTTTTTGGTACCGGGGATTGAACTCAGAGGCACTCAAAACCACTGCGTCACATCCCCAGCCCTTTTTTTGTATTTTATTAGAGACAGGGTCTCACTGAGTTGCTAAGTGCCTGGCCATTGCTGAGGCTGGCTTTGAACTCGCGATCCTCCTGCCTCAGCCTCCCAAGTGCTGGGATTACAGGCATGCGCCACCGCGCCCGGCTAACTTTAGCTTTTATGGTCTTGGAGTGATTCAGACACTTACTCACTTTGTCAGATATTCAGTCGTAGACTCTGGTACGTAAAGGAACAAATAGACAACCTCCTAGTAGACAACAGTCTGGCCTTTTAAGTGAAAGAGCAACTTAAAAAATCATGGGCCGGGCGCGGTGGCGCACGCCTGTAATCCCAGCACTTTGGGAGGCTGAGTCAGGAGGATCGCGAGTTCAAAGCCAGCCTCAGCAATGGCGAGGCACTTAGCAACTCAGTGAGACCCTGTCTCTAATAAAATACAAAAAAAAGGGCTGGGGATGTGGCCCAGTGGTCTAGTGCCGCTGAGTTCAATCCCCATTACCAAAAAAAAAAAAAAAAAAAAAAAAAAAAAAATCATGGGATTGGCTAGATTGGGCTAGGCTTATTTAAAATTTTATGTAAAAAAAATTTCTCCTTGATAATAAAAGTAGTGGACAGTAGTGGACAGTCACCATATTAAAAAAATTCATTGAAAAGTATACATTAAAATGTAAAGAACGTGTATAATTTTACAAGCTAAAAAACAATAATTTTGTAACATTTTGCTTTATTTCCCTTAAAGTCTGAGGAAGTAAACGTATTTAATATAGCTTTATAACAACTGATATTGTATATTTCTTATTTTCCATTTTTTTAATTTGAAAATTCACAAGCATATTTCCATGTCATTGTTCTTTGAGAAACAAAATATTAAGTGCTAAATAGTACATGGCTTTAGCAAAATTTGTTTTGATGATCCCATGTTGGTGGACCTCTTGGATATTGTGAATATTGATTATATAATATAAATGTAATGAAGATTATTGTACATTAATGTTTACATGTATCTCTTTAGAATCAATTTCAAAAAATTGTTATTATTTCGTTTGATGAGAACAGTATTAGCGCATCAATTCAAAGATGCTGTTTGCATTGTTCTCAGTAAAGTTGTAGGGATTATATTCCTACCAGTTGTGTATAAATGTGAATATTTCTTTATACATTTACCCAGGCATGGTTTTTCTCTTTGTAAATCTCATTTGATAGAGAAAAATGTACTTTTGTTGTCTTCAAGTTTTTATTTCTAATTTATACACAGTAAAGTTCTCTCTGTATGTATGTCATATATTTATTTACTTTAGTTCTATGGATTTTGACAAAAGCATGGCCAGTCATGTATATTTCAATCCATACAGGACAGCTCTATTAATTTAATAATTTTTGATCCATTTCTACCCCCAAATCTGGACACCACTGATTTGTTCTCTATCCCCATGGTTTTGCATTCATCAGAAGGTCATATAAATTTAATCATGCAATATGTGGACTTTTTGTCTGGCTTCTTTCAGTTAGTAAAGTGCATTTAAGCATCACTCATGTTATGTGTTTCATTGAATCATTCATTTGTATTTCTGGGTTGTATTTCATTGTAATAATGGACCAGCTCCTTATCCATTCACTAATCAATGGATACTTGAGATAGTTGTAGTTTTGATGATTATGAATAAGTTTGCTATCACCTTTTAGGTACAAATTTTGTGTCAACAAAAATTTTCATTTCTGTGCGTTATATGTGTAGGAATGGAAATGAATACCAAACTGTTTCCTAAATTGTTTGCATTTTCACCAGAAACATGAGAATTCCAATGGCTCCATATCTTTAGCATTACTTGGTATTTTATATACATATGATTTTTTGCTATCATGATATGAGTTTGCTGTTCTCTGAGGACATATGGTGGTGTGTATGTTTTCATATGATTATCTAAAACATTTTTTTTTTTTTTTTTGGGTACCAGGTATTGAACTCAGGGGGACTTGACCACTGGGCCTAATCCCCAGCCCTTTTTGTATTTGATTAGAGACAGGGTCTCACTGAGTTGCTAAGTGCCTCGCTATTGCTGAAGCTGGCTTTAAACTCGCCATCCTCCTGCCTCAGCTTCCCAAGTGCTGGGATTATAGGTGTGTCCCACCGAGCCCCGCCGGTTCATGCATATTTTAATTTCAACTTATACTGTCTCAAATTGTGTAGTCATTAAAATTACATCCAGTCATAATATGTAGATAAAAATAATAAAAAGTTTATTTACTAATCTGGGGGAACCTACTCAATGACACGAACTTACTTGAAAAAATAGAACACAGAAAAGGAAACAAGAAGAACAAATCATGAATAATTATAAATGTATTAGTTTTAAAAATTCTTCTATATAACTACAATTTTCAGCTTGCAACTGTATCCACAAAGTGATTACCCTGGTATGTTGAATCAGTGACATTCAGTATATGGCAGAAAAATTTTTACATAATATCAATTATGAACATTCATAAACATCTTTGATGGGACAGCTTGAATAAATATCCATATGATGTTGTGGAAAGTGATTAAATAGCTCAACCTGTATGTCTTCAGAAATGTTCATGGATTTGCTAGAGACCCCCAAGACCAATATAAAGTACTATCAGATCATGTTAGACCCTCACAGGGAAAGGGGAATGTAGTGGGAGATGTACTGGGAGATCACTGGAGAGAACGAAGGAGCTTTAAAGAATTTGAAATTGGCCTGCGTTTGTGGCTCAGTGGTGGAGCGCTCGCCTAGCACGTGCGAGGCCTGGGTTCAATCCTCAGCACTACATAAAAGTAAAAAAAAAAAAAAACGCATTTTGTACAACTAAGGCAAATAAATATTAAAAAAAAAAAACAAAAGTATTTGAAAGCATGATAAACTGCCAAGGACATGTCTATAAATAAACCCAGTTTTCTAAAACAGTCTCTATTATGCCTCCTCAACAATCATTTTAAAGTGTGGCTTCTTTCTTGATATTTGGACTTCTCATTTGTGTCTTCTGCTTCATTATCTAACATCTAAGGTTGTCTTCAATTTCTTTAGTGTTATATATAGTTTACATTGTAGAGGTCCTGTTCCTCCTGGTTAGGCTAATTTCCAAGTATTTTATATTGGGTGGGTTATTATGAATGGGATAGTTCCTCTAATTTCTTTTTCAGAAGATTCATTATTGGAGAATAGCAAAGCGATCGATTTTATATGTTGATATGTATTCTATAATTTTTGCATCTAAGACAGGCAGCCAGATGCATTGGTGCATGCCTCAAATCCCAGAATACAAGATCAACATACAACTTTACTAAATTAGTTTATTAGCTCTAGAAGTCTTGTGGTAGAAATTTTTTTCTTCATAGCAAACTGTTTATTTGACTTCTTTTCCTGTTTGTGTCCTTTAATTTCATTTTCTTGCCTAATTGCTCTGTCTAGAGTTTTGAGGACTATGTTGAAAAGGGGTGTTGAGAGTGCACATTCTTTTTTTTTTTTTTTTTTTTGTTGTTGTTGTTGTTGTACCGGGGATTGAACTCAGGGGCACTAGACCACTGGGCCACATCCCCAGCCCTGTTTTGGGTTTTTATTAGGGACAGTGTCTCACTGAGTTGCTAAGTGCCTCGCCTTTGCTGAGACTGGCTTTGAACTCTGGATTCTCCTGCTTTAGCCTCCCAAAGTGCTGGGATTACAGGCGTGCTCCACTGTGCCCAGCTGAGAGTGCACATTCTTAATTTCTGATTTTAGAATAAATACTTTCAGTTTTTCTCCATTTAGTATGATGTTGGCCTTGGGTTTGTCATTTATAGCCTTTACCATGTTGAGGTAAGTTCTTTATATCCCTGGACTCTCTAGTTTTTTAAGTATGAATGGTTGCTGCATTTTGGAAAATGCTTTTTATGCATCTGTTGAGATAAACATGTGATTCTATTCCTTAGGTGATAAAGTACATTTATTGATTTGTGTATGTTGAATGAATTTGTATCACTAGGGTGAATCACTTGATTATCCTCTACTATCTTAATGTGTTTTTGAATGCAGTTTGCTAACATTTTATTAAGAAATTTTGCATCCAAGCTGGGTTCATTGGCATATGCTTGTCATTTCAGTGACTCAGGAGGCTGAGGGAACGAAGATCAAGAATTCAAAGCCAGCCTCCTTAACTTAGCAAGGTCCTATCTCAAAAAAAGTAACAAATAAAAAAATAAAAGGGTTTGGGATGTGTCTCAGTGGTTAAGTGCCCCTAGGTTTGATTCCCCATTATGGGGGAAGTCAAAACAAAGAGAATTTTTGCATTTATGTTCATCATGGATATTTCCTAAAATTTACTCTCCTTGATCTGTCTTTGTCTGGTTCTATATAATCAAGATGAACCTGACTTAATAGAATGAATTTTTTAATGTTCCCACCTATTATATTTTGTAGAATAATTTGAGAAGGATTGGTATTAATTCTTTTTTTTTTTTTTTAATATTTATCTATTTGCTTTAGTTGTACACAGTGGGTATTTTTTTTAATTTGTACGTGGTACTGAGGATCGAACCCGGGCCGTGCACGTGCTAGGCAAGTGCTCTACCGCTGAGCCATAACCCTAGCCTGAGTGATTTTTATATACATAATCAAAGCTGAATTTAGAGGTGTTCATAGTAAATCAAGCCAAGGTGAAGAAAATTGTTATTGTGTCTTCAGTTGATTTTTTTTTTTTTTTTTTTTTTTGTGGGTACCAGGGATTGAACTCCCCAGCCCTTTTTTTGTATTTTATTTAGAGACAGGGTCTCACTGAGTTGCTAAGTGCCTCGCCATTGCTGAGGCTGGCTTTGAACTCGCGCGATCCTCCTGCCTCAGCCTCCCAAAGTGCTGGGATTACAGGCGTGCGCCACCGCGCCCGGCTTCTTCAATTGATTTTATCAGGACTTGGGGCCTTTAGAAGATGCCCATCATTCTTTCACTTTGGATCCCTCTACAGGTGCTGCATATGGAGCCACTCCCCTGGTTGCTATGAACCTCCCAGCAGCCTTTCTTTCTTTATTTTTTTTTTTTAATTTTTTTTAGTGAAACGTGACTGTAGAATGTATTTTGACTTTTTTTTTTTTTTTTGTTTTTTTTTTTTTTTTTTTTTTTGGTATATACTCGACCACTCAGTTTCCAGACCTTTTTTGTATAACTTCCCATTGCTGATGGCATTCTTGACTTATATACATCGAGTGTGTTGTAAATGATGTGTAGTTACAATGGTCATGTATTCATATATGAACATAGGAAAGTTATGTTTGATTAATTCTAATGTGTTGCCACTACCCACCCCCCACCTTGCTTCCTTCCCCCCATTCCCTACTGTCTAATCCCCACCCCATTCTTTTTCATCAATCCAGGGGCTCTGGACTGTTTCTGTGATTCCTGCCCCTCACCAAGTATTGACTGCCCTCTACAGGATCCTTTTCAAAGTGGCATAGACCCTGGTTGCTGTGTGTGCAAGCACAGGTCCTGTGATTGTGGATTCTCCATTGGTGATCTGTGGTACAGAATGGTTTTCCCTGGTTGATAACAACTCATCGGAGGAGTATTGCCCTTACCAGTAGGTAAAAAGACTCAATCATTGGTTCAGCTGGGTAATAGTTTCCATTGCCCTAGTTATAAACCATGGGAATTGCTTCCCTCTGCTGACTGGGAGTGAAGTAGCATCTAGCCAGTGTCCAAACACCTGCTAGCATTGGTCATGATCTAAGCACCATTATTCTATGTTTCCTTGGACTCAAGGAACTTCCCATATTGATAGGCCTCTGGCTGGCTACAGCTACAATATGGGGACCATCCATCTAGGCTGCCAAAGCTACAGGTAATTTCCTGCCCTTATGGACCTCCATTGGCTACCATGATCTGGACACCTTCCATTTCCTCTGTCCTGTATCAAAACTACCTTCCACTTTGATCTGAACTCTCACTTCCTGGGGTTTCAGCAGCTTTTGCCTAGTAGCAATTCTTTCACAAGTTCTTTCTAGAAGGATTTTTATTTCTTTTTTTAATATTTACATATCGTGCCCCTGAGTTCAATTCCGTGTATAAAAAAAAAAAAAAAGTTTGTCACAGAGAAGGAAAATGATATAGGCCAGAAACTTCAAGTCTAGGGACTAAGGGTGTAGTTCAGGGCTGGGGATATGGCTCAGTGGTTGAGTGCCCCTGAGTTCAATTCCGTGTATAAAAAAAAAAAAAAAGTTTGTCACAGAGAAGGAAAATGATATAGGCCAGAAACTTCAAGTCTAGGGACTAAGGGTGTAGTTCAGGGCTGGGGATATGGCTCAGTGGTTGAGTGCCCCTGAGTTCAATTCCGTGTATAAAAAAAAAAAAAAAGTTTGTCACAGAGAAGGAAAATGATATAGGCCAGAAACTTCAAGTCTAGGGACTAAGGGTGTAGTTCAGGGCTGGGGATATGGCTCAGTGGTTGAGTGCCCCTGAGTTCAATTCCGTGTATAAAAAAAAAAAAAAAGTTTGTCACAGAGAAGGAAAATGATATAGGCCAGAAACTTCAAGTCTAGGGACTAAGGGTGTAGTTCAGGGCTGGGGATATGGCTCAGTGGTTGAGTGCCCCTGAGTTCAATTCCGTGTATAAAAAAAAAAAAAAAGTTTGTCACAGAGAAGGAAAATGATATAGGCCAGAAACTTCAAGTCTAGGGACTAAGGGTGTAGTTCAGGGCTGGGGATATGGCTCAGTGGTTGAGTGCCCCTGAGTTTAATTCCTAGTACCAAAAAAAAAAAAAAGTTTGTCACAGAGAAGGAAAATGATATAGGCCAGAAACTTCAAGTCTAGGGACTAAGGGTGTAGTTCAGGGCTGGGGATATGGCTCAGTGGTTGAGTGCCCCTGAGTTCAATTCCGTGTATAAAAAAAAAAAAAAAGTTTGTCACAGAGAAGGAAAATGATATAGGCCAGAAACTTCAAGTCTAGGGACTAAGGGTGTAGTTCAGGGCTGGGGATATGGCTCAGTGGTTGAGTGCCCCTGAGTTCAATTCCGTGTATAAAAAAAAAAAAAAAGTTTGTCACAGAGAAGGAAAATGATATAGGCCAGAAACTTCAAGTCTAGGGACTAAGGGTGTAGTTCAGGGCTGGGGATATGGCTCAGTGGTTGAGTGCCCCTGAGTTCAATTCCGTGTATAAAAAAAAAAAAAAAGTTTGTCACAGAGAAGGAAAATGATATAGGCCAGAAACTTCAAGTCTAGGGACTAAGGGTGTAGTTCAGGGCTGGGGATATGGCTCAGTGGTTGAGTGCCCCTGAGTTCAATTCCGTGTATAAAAAAAAAAAAAAAAAAAAGTTTGTCACAGAGAAGGAAAATGATATAGGCCAGAAACTTCAAGTCTAGGGACTAAGGGTGTAGTTCAGGGCTGGGGATATGGCTCAGTGGTTGAGTGCCCCTGAGTTCAATTCCGTGTATAAAAAAAAAAAAAAAGTTTGTCACAGAGAAGGAAAATGATATAGGCCAGAAACTTCAAGTCTAGGGACTAAGGGTGTAGTTCAGGGCTGGGGATATGGCTCAGTGGTTGAGTGCCCCTGAGTTCAATTCCGTGTATAAAAAAAAAAAAAAAGTTTGTCACAGAGAAGGAAAATGATATAGGCCAGAAACTTCAAGTCTAGGGACTAAGGGTGTAGTTCAGGGCTGGGGATATGGCTCAGTGGTTGAGTGCCCCTGAGTTCAATTCCGTGTATAAAAAAAAAAAAAAAGTTTGTCACAGAGAAGGAAAATGATATAGGCCAGAAACTTCAAGTCTAGGGACTAAGGGTGTAGTTCAGGGCTGGGGATATGGCTCAGTGGTTGAGTGCCCCTGAGTTCAATTCCGTGTATAAAAAAAAAAAAAAAGTTTGTCACAGAGAAGGAAAATGATATAGGCCAGAAACTTCAAGTCTAGGGACTAAGGGTGTAGTTCAGGGCTGGGGATATGGCTCAGTGGTTGAGTGCCCCTGCGTGCAATACCTGGTTCCCTCCTCCCCCACCCAACCAAAAAAAAATTGAATTTAATCTTTAGAAGCATTTGGAAAAAAATTACATGTGAACAATATTTTGTCTTCTCGGCAACAAACATGGCATATTAGTTAGCTTTGTTACTGTAATAAATTACCTAAGGTAATCTACTTTAAAACAGTTTGCGGGACTCACATTTCTGGACCATGTGTGTATTTCTATATGCGATCTCTCTCTTATTAGACTGCCAGGATTCAATAATATGGGTTTCAACCCTAATCAGTTAATCTAATCACATCCTAGTGGCCTCACCTCTAAATACCATGATTAGATTATGTTTCTACCCTCTTAATCAGTTAACATCAGATATTTGTGATTAAATTCCTGCATGAATTCCAGGAAACAAGCAATGTCCAAACAAACATTCTGTCACTGCTACTTCTCTCCCTCAAACTCATGTCCTCCTCACATATAACATACAGTGATTTCATTCCAATAATTCCAAATTCAAAACTCCAAATCCAAAGTCTCATCTGAGGCAAACTCCAGTAAAATCGAAACAACCTGTCTACTTCTGAGATATAATTGTAGGATAGGTGAAGTAGGCATTCCCATTCTAAAAGAGATAAATAGGAAAGTAGAGAGAAGTAATCAGCCAAAGCAAGACTGAAACCTAGCACTGCAAACATGAAATCTTGAAGCTCCAAGTCTGGCATTGTTGGTACACTGTCCTTGTTGCCAAAGCCTTGGGTAGTGGTAATTCTATGCCATTGCTGGTTGTGGCACACATGGATGCCCCTTGAAGCTACAGGTGGATATCTGTGACTTTCTATACTAGTGTGGACTCTTAGAGGTGGCATCTCTACCTTCCTGGGGTCTGCACTTTGGCTTCACTCCATAGAGCTCCACAAGATATCCCAACCAGGGGCTCCTAGCAGTGACTCCCAACTCTGCAGCACTTTTTCCTGGCATGCCAGGTCTTCCTTTGAAATTTTGTTAGAAAGTGTCATCAACTGATAACTCTGGCATCCTGCAAAATGAGTATGGTGAGTGGCAACAAGGTCTTCCATCTGAACAGTCTGTGAAGCAACTCAGGGAGACCCTGTTTCTAAATTAAATACAAAATAGGGCTGGGGACGTGACTGGGTGGCTGAGTGCCCCTGCGTGCAATACCTGGTTCCCTCCTCCCCCACCCAACCAAAAAAAAATTGAATTTAATCTTTAGAAGCATTTGGAAAAAAATTACATGTGAACAATATTTTGTCTTCTCGGCAACAAACATGGCATATTAGTTAGCTTTGTTACTGTAATAAATTACCTAAGGTAATCTACTTTAAAACAGTTTGGGGACTCACATTTCTGGACCATGTGTGTATTTCTATATGCGATCTCTCTCTTATTAGACTGCCAGGATTCAATAATATGGGTTTCACCCTAATCAGTTAATCTAATCACATCCTAGTGGCCTCACCTCTAAATACCATGATTAGATTATGTTTCTACCCTCTTAATCAGTTAACATCAGATATTTGTGATTAAATTCCTGCATGAATTCCAGGAAACAAGCAATGTCCAAACAAACATTCTGTCACTGCTACTTCTCTCCCTCAAACTCATGTCCTCCTCACATATAACATACAGTGATTTCATTCCCAATAATTCCAAATTCAAAACTCCAAATCCAAAGTCTCATCTGAGGCAAACTCCAGTAAAATCGAAACAACCTGTCTACTTCTGAGATATAATTGTAGGATAGGTGAAGTAGGCATTCCCATTCTAAAAGAGATAAATAGGAAAGTAGAGAGAAGTAATCAGCCAAAGCAAGACTGAAACCTAGCACTGCAAACATGAAATCTTGAAGCTCCAAGTCTGGCATTGTTGGTACACTGTCCTTGTTGCCAAAGCCTTGGGTAGTGGTAATTCTATGCCATTGCTGGTTGTGGCACACATGGATGCCCCTTGAAGCTACAGGTGGATATCTGTGACTTTCTATACTAGTGTGGACTCTTAGAGGTGGCATCTCTACCTTCCTGGGGTCTGCACTTTGGCTTCACTCCATAGAGCTCCACAAGATATCCCAACCAGGGGCTCCCAGCAGTGACTCCCAACTCTGCAGCACTTTTTCCTGGCATGCCAGGTCTTCCTTTGAAATTTTGTTAGAAAGTGTCATCAACTGATAACTCTGGCATCCTGCAAAATGAGTATGGTGAGTGGCAACAAGGTCTTCCATCTGAACAGTCTGTGTGTGGGTCTACTTGAACCATGGCCATAGCTATGAAGTACTTTGCCTGCTGAATGGGGAAAATAAATTCCCCCAAAGTCCTCGCTGAGCTGGGGAGAGTACTCCAGTGCTCCATGAATCAATTCTGTTATTATGATCAGTTGTATTGTTTGGTAGTAGGGATTGAACATGGGGGTCTCTACCACTGAGCCACATTCTCAGCTCTATATTTGCATTTTATTTAGAGACAGGGACTCAACGAGTTGCTTAGCACCTTGTTTTTGGTGAGGCTGTTTTGCTTTGAACTCGCCATTCTCCTGTCTCAGCCTTCCGAGTCACTGGAATTATAGGTGTGTGCCACTTTGCCTGGCATATTGTTTGGTTTAAGAAAAAAAAATAGAATATATGTGTTGTAGATAGACACAATACCTTTTTTTTTTTTTTTTTTTTTTTAATTTTAATGGGCTCAGGATTGAACCCAGTGCCTCAAATGTGCTAGGCAAGCACTCTACCACTTAGCTATAACCAGCCCACACATTGATTTATTTTTTATTTATTTTTTATTTTAATTTGTTATATATGGTTGCAGAGTGCAATTCATTTTGTTGCCAGAGTACATTTCATTTTGAGCATTGATTGATTTTTATTGAAATTTTATCGACAAGAACTTATTCCTTTTTTTTTTTTTTTTTTTTTTGTATCGGGGATTGAACTCAGGGGCACTCGACCACTGGGCCCCATCCCCAGTCCTTTTTTGTATTTTATTAGAGACAGGGTCTCACTAAGTTGCTAATTGTCATGGTGGTAATGGCATTGTATATTTTCACCAGTAATGTAATGTAGGAAAGTTCAGATTTCCCTACTTCCTTAATATGTTGTTATTTTCTTTGTTTTTATTATAGCCATACCAGGAGGTATGAAGTGATTTCCCACTGTGGTTTTGATTTGCTATCTCCTAATGACTAATTATATTTGATCATCTTTTTATATGGATATTGGCTCATAGTATATTTTCTTTGGGGAAATATCTATTCAAATATGTTGGTCAGTTTCCAATTGGATTTTCTGCCTTTTGTTGTTGAGTTGTTACTCTTATTTATATATTGTGGATAAGAGCTACTTATACATATTATTTAGAAAATATTTTCTCCCATTCTTTGGGTTGTATTTTAATTTTCTTGAGGTGGTATGTATGTTTTTAATTTTATGAAGTCCAATTTATCTTTTTTCTTCCATTGCTTGCATCATCTGTAAGAATCTATTGCCAGATTAAATGTCATGAAGAGTTATTCATATTTTTCTTCTATTGTTTCTTTCATTTATACATTTACATGTAGGTCTTGATCATTTTTTAATTTAATTTTTTATTTATTGTATTAGACAGTCGACAGTAGAATACATTTATGCACTTTGATACTTTTTTTTTTTTTATGGTTCTGGCGATCGAACTCAGGGGCACTTAACCACTGGGTCACATCCCCAGCCCTTTTTTTTGTATTTTATTTATAGACAGGTTCTCACTAAGTTGCTAAGTGCCTCGCCATTGCTGAGGCTGGCTTTGAACTCGCTTACTCCTGCCTCAGTCTCCAAAGTGCTGGGATTACAGGTGTGCACCACTGCGCCCGGCTAATGTGTATCCTTATACCATTACCACATTGTTTTGATTATTCTACCTTTAGAGTATTTTTTGAAAGTGTGAAGTAGAAATCTTCCAGCTCTATCCTTCTTTTTTTTTTTTTTTTTTTTTTTTTTTTTTTTGTGTACCAGGGATTGAACTCAGGGGCACTTGACCACTGGGTCACATCCCCAGCCCTTTTTTGTATTTTATTTAGAGACAGGGTCTCACTGAGTTGCTAAGTGCCTTGCCATTGCTGAGGCTGGCTTTGAACTCGCGATCCTCCTGCCTCAGCCTCCCAAAGTGCTAGGATTACAGGCATGCGCCACGGCTCCCGGCATCTCACTTTTTTTTTTTCTTATTTTGAGGAACTGGTAATTGAACCCAGGTGTTTTACTACCATGCTACATCCTAATCTTTTATAATTTTTTGTTTTTCGTTTGGAGACACAGCCTCTCGCTAAGTTGCTAAAGCTGAACTTTGGATCCTCTTGCCTCAGTCACCTGAATTACTAGGATAAGTCATGTGCTACCATGGTGGGCATTTTTCAAATATTTTAGAAAAGTTTTCAACTTTTCCCTTTGAAGTATGCTGTTAGCAGTGGGATTTTCTTATTCCTTTCTAAAGTTGTGTATGTTCCCTTGTATTCTTAGTTTGTTGAATGGTTTTATTATGAAAAAGCTTTTTCTGAATCAGTCGATGTTCATGTGTTTATCCATCCTTTTTTTTTTTTTTTGTATCGGTGATTGAACTCAGGCTCAGGGGCACTTGACCACTGGGCCACATCCCAGCCCTTTTTGTATTTTATTAGAGACAGGGTCTCACTGAGTTGCTAAGTGCCTCGCCATTGCTGAGGCTGGCTTTGAACTCGCGATCCTTCTGCCTCAGCCTCCCAAAGTGCTGGGATTACAGGCGTGCGCCACCACGCCCGGCTCTGAGGCTGGTTTTGAACTTGTGATCTTCCTGCCTTGGCATCCCAAGTGCTGGGATTACAGGTATGCGCCACCGTGCCTGCCTTTATCCATCCTTTTGATAAATTATTAGTTATTATATGTATGTAACTTAATTATTATAAGAGTTTATTAATAAGTATATCAGATCTTTTTCTTTTTTAAATATTTATTTATTTGCTTTAACTGTACACAATGGGTTTATTTCTACGTGATGCTGAGGATCGAACCCGGGCCTCATACCTGCCAGGCGAGCGCTGTACTGCTGAGCCACAACTCCAGCCCTATCAGCTGTTTTTTATATGCTTAAACACCCTTACATTACTGGGATAAATGTCAGTTCGTCTGGGTATATGATTATTTTAATGTGCTGCTGCATTTGGGTTGCTGGTATTTTGCATTTTTATATATATATATATATATATATATATATATATATATATATATATATATTTTTTTTTTTTTTTGGTGGTACCGGGGATTGAACTCAGGGGCACTTGTCCACTGGGTCACATCCCCAGCCCTTTTTTGTATTTTATTAGAGACAGGGTCTCACTGAGTTGCTAAGTGCCTCGCCATTGCTGAGGCTGGCTTTGAACTCGCGATCCTCCTGCCTCAGCCCCCCAAAGTGCTGGGATTACAGGCGTGCGCTACCGCGCCCGGCTCCATTTTTGTATTTTCATTAGAGATAGGGTCTCACTGAGTTGCTAAGTGCCTCGCCATTACTGTGGCTGGCTTTGAACTCGCGATCCTCCTGCCTCAGCCTCCCAAAGTGCTGGGATTACAGGCGTGCGCCACTGTGCCCGGCTGCATTTATATTTATAAAAGTTGTGGTTCTGGGCTGGGGTTGTAGCTCATAGGTAGAGCGCTCGCCTTGCTTGTGCGCCGCCCGGGTTCTTTCCTTAGCAATACGTAAAAATGAATGGATTGTGTACAACTAAAGCAAATAAATAAATATTAAAAAAAAAAGATATGGTTCTGCAATTTTCTTGTTATTCGTTTGTCTGATTTTATTGTAGTAACCTTAGTTTCATAGAATGATGAAGGAATATATTCTCTCCCTATTTATTTTTTTAATCTTTGGGAAAAGTTTAAAGTAAATGCTTTATTTTTAGTTATGACAAAATACATATAACATGAAATTTGACATATTAATCATTATTAAATGTATAGTTCACTGTCAATTCTTATATTCACATTGCTGTGCAAGAGTTACCATCATCATTCTCTAGAACCTTTCATCTTTCTAAGTTGAATCTGTGCATCCATTAAACAAAAATTCCTCATTCTCCCCTCCGTCCAATTTCAAGCAGCCACCATTGTACTTTTAATTTTCTGTGAATTTGTCTATGACTAGTACCTCATGTAAGTAAAATGGTACAGAATTTGTTGATTTGTGCTGGAGTAAATTTATATAGCATAATATCCTCAAGGTTCATTCATGTTGTACTTTGTGCAGGAATTTCTTCCTCTTTATGACTGAAAAATATTTCATTATACGTGTAATTGTTGCATTCATCCATGAGTGCACATGTGACTTGATTCCATCTTTTGTTATCATGAATAATATTGGCAAGCATTCATATAAAAATTTCTCTTTTCCATCCTACTAGAATTCACTAGTGAATCTATTTCTTTGACTTTTTTGTGTTTAGAGGTTTGTTAGTTTGTGTGTTTGCTTTTAGTATAGGGAATTGAACCCAGGGGTGCTTAACCACTCAGCCACATCCTTAGCCCTTATTATTTTTTATTTTGAGACAGGGTCACGTTAATCTGCCAAGGATGGTCTTGAACTTGTGATCCTTGTGCCTCAGCCTCCTGTTTCTTTTCAGATTACAGGCCTGTGACACTATGCCTGACTCAGTAATTGTATTAAGTGTAGATGAACTGAATTTTTCAATTAAAAGTCATTGGTTAGAAGAATGTATAAAAACCACAATCCAATTATATATTGATAAGAGTTTCGCTGTAGATCCAACAAGTCAAATAGGATGAAAGTGAAAGGATGGAAACTGATATTACTTGCCAAGAACAAACAATTGAGCGTGTGTGTGGGGAGTCTATACCAATATCAGATAAAATTGACTTTAAGTCAAAATTATGAGAAGAGACACAAAGTTATTATATATTTATAAAATAGACAATTTATTAAAAAGATGTAATAATTATGTAGTGACTGAACAATAAAAATTACATAATTGAAGGGAAAAATAAGCAACTTGACAATAACAGTTAAAAAATTCAACAGTGTATTTTTAATAATTACAAAAATTAATAACACAGAGGATGTTAACATCACTATTAACTAGTCCTAACAGACCCATCAACAGCAGAATACATATATTCAACAGCTGTGTGTTAGAGCGTGGAAGACCAAAGGAGCCTGAATCCTTGACAGCTGTAGTAGCTATGTACCCAGACTGGTGTGGAGAGGGCATGCCCTGCTGGGCATGACAGGTGTTAACACCTCTCTAATTGCCTATATTTGGGCCTAAAAGGCCATATGTAGGTTTTTAGACAGAAGTCAGTAAATTTTAAAGATTAAAAGCATACAAAGGTGACTAATTGTATAGTTCAGTGATATAACATTTGCTGAGTCTCAAAGTCCTTGGTTCTATCTTCAGCACCAAAATAAAATAATAATAAATTTTTTGTAAAGAATACAATGCATACAACATAATGGCAGTATATTAGAAATAGAAATGAATTATAGAAGGAAGTCTGGAAAATTTACAGATAGCTAAAATTAAATAACAAATTCTTAAATGGGTGAAAGATGAAATCACCAAGGAGATTAGAAACTAACTTTTGAGGGCTGCGATGTAGTTTAGTGGTAGAGGACTTACTTAAGGCCCTGGGTTCCATCGCCACCACCAAACACAAAAAATTTATTTTGAGATATATGAAAATGCAAACACAGTATATTAAAGCAGTGGCCAGAGGCAAATTTCCAAATATAAACACCAAAATTAGACTAGAAAAGTTTAAAATCTGTAAACAAATTTTATAAAGCAAATAAAAACCAAAGAAAGAAGAAGGACAGAAACAAATACTAGGAGGAAATAAAATAAAGGCAAAAACTACAGAAGCATTAGAATGAATAGCCAAAACCAAAAGTTGTTTTTTTAAGAAAGGCAACAATCAAGCCGGGTACAGTGGCCCATGCTTGTAATCCCAGCAGTGTGGGCTGCCAAGGCAGGAAGATCACAAGTTCAAAGCCAGCCCCAGCAATGGCGAGGCACTTAGCAACTCAGTGATATGCTGTCTCTTATAAATAAAATACAAAAAAAGGCTGGGGATGTGACCCAGTGGTCGAGTGCCCCTGCGTTCAATCCCCGGTACTACAAATTCACAAATCTGTAACTAGTCTGAACAAGGGAAAAAAGAGAGATGGCTCAAAGTACTAAAATTATAAATGAGGGTTGGGAAATTATTTCTGACTTTACAGAAATGAATGAAATTATAAGAGAATACTATGAAAACAGCATTTTAAAATATTAGATAAACTAGATGAAATGAACAAATTCCTAGAAACCAAAATGCAAGAGAACCCAATAACGAATATATAGGAAATCTGAATAGACTTAAGACGAATAAAATATTAATCAAAATCCAGGGTTGTGGCTCAGTTGGTAGAATTCTTGCCATGCATGCCTAAGGCTCTTTGTTGTAATCTTCAGCAACACACACACACCCAAAAAAAAAACCTAGAAAACAAAACAAAACAAACAAAACAAACAAACAAAAAAAAAACAGGACGCAAACAACAATAAGAACAAACCTCTGTCCAGGCATTGTGGTGTACATGTCAAATCACAGCAATTTGGGAGGCTGAGGCAGGAGATCAGAAATTCAAAGCCAGCCTCAGCAACTTAATGACACACCATTTTGTGCTCAGTTATAGATTTTCTATATATCTTCTGTATTTCTCATCCAGTGCCTTTTAAAAATTTAATCTAATTATATCTATCTATTTATTTATTTATTTATTTTTCTACTCAGGATTGAACCCTGGGTCTCCTGCATGGTAGTCCAGAGCTCTGCAATTGAGATACTTTCCAGCCGTTGATTAAGTCTTTTTTTTTTCTCACATTTTTTTATTGGCGCATTATCATTCTGGCTTTATTTAATTGTTACATGCTTCCTTTTTTGTGTGTTTGATATTTTCTAGTGTGCCATTTTGATTCCCATCTACTTTAATATCTTTTTTAAGTGATTTTTCCCAATTTCCCGAGGGATTATAATGAACATTTTAATTTATAATAATCCTTTTTAAATTCATAGTAACTTACATTTAATCATATAGAAAATATTTGCTCATATATATCCCAGTTCCCGTTTATGTGTATTGTCATAAATTTAACCTTTATACATTGTGTGTCCATTTACATAGTTTTTAGATGTTATTATTTTTATTATTATTATTTTTTTTTTTTTTTTGGTACTGCGTATTCAACTCAGGGGCACTTGACCAGTAGGCCACATCCCCAGCCCTTTTTGGTATTTTTGTTAGAGACAGGGTCTCACTGATTTGCTAAGTGCCCCAGCCTCCCAAGTGCTGGGATTAAAGGCATGTACCACCACACCCGGCTATGGCTATTTTTTAAATCCGGATAACATCGTGGAGTTACATACCAAAAATATATTAATACCTACTTTTTAAAAAATATTTATTTGCTCTAGTTGTACACAATGCGTTTATTTGTACGTGGTGCTGAGGATTGAACACGGGCCGCGCATGTGCTAGGCGTGTTTTCTACCGCTGAGCCACAATCCCAGCCCCATAATACCTACTTTTTATATTTTCCTATGTTCTTATTTATTGATATTCCATAACTGAAACCACGGGATTGGTATTCATACCTCTCCTCCAAAAACCAGAGTAATCACTTCGTCATAATACATTCCAGAAGCAGTAAACATTTCAGATCAGTTTGTAAATACTGACCTTTCTCTTGTTCACACCATGAGAAAAGATAATACAATAGTTGCTTTCCTGGAAGCCTTTTCTTGCCGAGCACAATAGGAAGAGGTCTTTGAAGAACCCCTCAGAGTAGTCCTTTCCATTAGGCTGCAGTAGTTAACGTTTAAGAAAAGAAAGTAAAGAGTACAAATTAGGATTAAAAAAAAAAAAAACTTCAAAAAAAAAAAAAAGCAAAAGCTCTATCAAACAAATCCAATTAGTTGATTGAGGAATAAAACATAATGATAACAAAAACATAAAAAAGAAAGAAAGTATTGGGAGGCTGAGGCAGGAGGATCGCAAGTTCAAAGCCAGCCTCAGCAATGGCGAGGCACTTAGTAACTCAGTGAGACCCTGTCTCTAATAAAATACAAAAAAGGGCTGGGGATGTGGCCCAGTGGTCAAGTGCCCCTGAGTTCAATCCCCAGTACCAAAAAAAAAAAAAAAAAAGAAAGAAAGAAAGAAAACTGATTCAGTCTTCGGAATCTCTCATCATATCCACATGGATGTCAAACAGTTTCAGCTTCAAGAACTTCTGCAGGGGCTGGGATTGTGGCTCAGTGGTAGAGTGCTCGCCTAGCACATTTGTGGCCCCGGTTCGATCCTCAGCACCATGTAAAAACACATTGTGTACAACTAAAGCAAATAAATAAATAAATATATATATATATATATATTTTTTTTTATAAAAAGAACTTCTGCAATCCTCTCTTCCTTTCCTCAGGTACAGTCCAGTTATTGATGCATGAGCAATATTTAGTTCACTTGGCATTTTGGGATCTGCAGCAAACAGGATTGCTCTTTCCACCTGGTTTGTTATTACCATTACTATACCAAATTTTTCAGCAAGTTGTAGAAACATCTGCGGAAATCTGGCCATCTGTTTGGTTTAGAGCTCTATCTGTAATTAGTAGTTGCATACCTGGACTCCACCTTTATGGTTGATGCTTGATAAAAGAAACTGAGGCTGGAGTTGTGACTCAGTGGTAGAACACTTATCTATCATGCAAAAGGCATGGTTAGTCCTCAGTCATGCAAAACAATACAAAAAAGAAGCTGATTTTGATGGTTTGTACTCAAGCGTATGCTACATTGTCCAGAATCTCACTGTCGTAGAGGCCATATCAGATACTGCTCAGGTAACTTCTGTGTCAATGTATATTGACTTCCCTTCACCTCTACCCAAGCCAATGAGAAGCTTTCATATTAACAGATAGTGGATTACAGATCTGGTTTTCCCAGTTTACAATTCTCCAAACATCTCTGTGATCTATTCTCAATTCTACAATGAAGTTGTTTTTCAAACACTTCTGAGCCAGTTGTAATGTGTTTGATCTCTGACTACCTTTGATAGAATTCATTTGCAGGATTGAAATGCACTGGAACTCATTCAACTTCCTCAGCAATTCTCTTTATTAGCCCTTTGGTGCAGAGCCAATAGCCTTTGCAGTATCGAATCCAGTTTCTTCTGATATTTTGTACAACATTATTATTACTTTTATTTTTTATTTTTTTTGTACCGTCGATTGAACTCATGGGCACTCGACCACTGTACCACATCCCCAGCCCTTTTTTGTGTTTTTATTAGAGACAGGGTCTCACTGAGTTGCTAAGCGCCTCGCCATTGCTGAGGCTGGCTTTGAACTCGCGATCCTCCTGCCTGAGCCTCTGAAGTGCTGGGATTATAGGCATGCGCCACTGCGCCCGGCTTCACATCATTATTCTTCTTTCCTCAGTGAAATAGATTGTTGGCTGAAGCTTTCCTCTTCTACTGAAATATCTGCATTTGCTTCAGGCTGCATCTGAACAGCCATGACTTTACTTTGTGTTCTTGACACACCCTCTGTTTCGAGCTTCTACAAAACCAATTGAGGTTATATCGTTTTAAATTTCATTTCTTTTGCTTGTTTTTGGTGCTTAACTTCCTTTTTTATTTTCGTAGTCACATTGTTTTTATTTCTTGGTTGAATACATTGAACTAACATTTGTTTGTTTAATTTCCAGTCTTCAAAGGCATTTAAAAAGCATAGGGAAATTCTTGGAACAAGTATCCCTTAGTAATTTGATACATAATGAACATATGTACTTAAATAAGATTTAAGATAATTCCTATTCCTAAACATGAAGCTCACAACCGAACATGATGCTCACAACTTTTAGTTCTCAGAACAAAAGCTATTGCATTGATTTTCAGTCTGCTGAATATTTTACCCAACCACCTGGATATTTTTTTTTTTTTTTTTTTTTGGTACCAGGGATTGAACTCAGGGGCACTCGACCACTGGGCCACATCCCCAGCCCTTTTTTGTATTTTATTAGAGACAGGGTCTCACTGAGTTGCTAAGTGCCTCGCCATTGCTGAGGCTGGCTTTGAACTCGCGATTCTCCTGCCTCAGCCTCCCAAAGTGCTGGGATTACAGGCGTGCGCCACTGCGCCCGGCTCTACCTGGATATTTTTATAAGTAGTTATCCCATCTAACAAAGCACATGGAAGAGGAAAAAAGAATCAATCAAACTGAGAAAATGTGAGCCATAATGACCACTCTATTTTAGGCTTTCATTTCCAAAAATTTTCTAAAGAATTTAGTTGTTTGTTTGGTTTTTTGGAGTGTTTTTTTGGGAGGAGGTAGTTACCAGGGATGAACTCAGGGGCACTTGACCATTGAGACACATCCCCAGCCCTATTTTGTATTCTATTTAGAGACAGAATCTCATTTAGTTGTTTCGCACCTCGCTTTTGCTGAGGCTGGCTTTGAAGTGGTGATCCTCTTGCCTCAACCTCCTGACCTGCTGGGATTATGGGCATGCTAGACAGGGATGCGCCCTTTCACCATTTCTATTTAACATAGTTCTTGAAACTACATTAACTTCCTTTTCAAAGCATATTTGAAAAAGATTTAAAGGTACAATCCTAGGTTTTTATTTAGATAATTTTGTCATTTTCTTTTTTTTCATTTTTTTTTTTAGTTGTTGATCTTTATTTATTTATATATGGTGGTAAGAATAGAACCTAGTGCCTCACACGTGTTAGGGAAGTGCGATACTGCTGAGCCACAGCCCCAGCTCATGAGAATGTTCTCTCTTTTTTTTAGACTTTCTTTTTACCTTTTAACTTATTTTCGAAATTTAGTTTTAAAAATTTTTTTTTATTCAGTGTTGTTGTATATCTCATTTGGTAACGTCAGTATTTATTGTAACAATTTTAAGCAGTTCTTCAACTATCACATTTTTTTAAAAAATATTTATTTATTTGCTTTAGTTGTACACAATGTGTTTTTACTTGTACGTGGTGCTGAGGATTCAACCTGGGGCGCGCACGTGCTAGGCGAGCACACTACTGCTGAGCCACAATCCCAGTCCCAACTATCACATTTTTATATGTCATCTTTTCGTTTTCATTCAGTTCAAAATATTTTCTATTTTCACTCAACTTGATATTTATCCAATACATATTTTAGTAATGTAGTGTTTAATTTCTAATTGATTGTAGATTTTCTATGTGTCTTTCTGCTATTGATTTCAAATTGATTACATTATGGCCAGAGAACATACTTTATTTTTTTAATATTTATTTATTTATTTTAGTTGTACTTTGACACAATATCTTTATTTTATTTATTTATTTTTTTTATATGGTGGTGAGGATTGAACCCAGTGCCTTGCACATGCTAGGTGAGCACACTATTGCTGACCCATAATCGCAACCCCCGGGAACATACTTTGAATTAGTTCAATTCCTTTGGCTTTAATATTGTTTTATTTGTGATTCCCAGTTTTGTTTATTTTGTTGAACATTCCATGTTTATTTTAAAGCAGTGTGTATTCTGTTTTTTGAGGGGAAGTGTGATATAGATGTCATTTAGGTGAACATGATTGATGATTGATATTCATGTCTTGTGTAGACTGATTTTCTTTCAACTGATTTTGTGAATTACTGATTGAAACTGTTAATATCCAAATGTAATTGAAATTTTATGTTTCTTTAGTACTATATCAGTTTTTGTTTTATTTAGAATGTTTTTGTTGTCTTCTTTTTGTAAAATATTTATTTATTTGCTTTAGTTGTACACAATCTTTAGTTGTACACAATCTGTTTTATCGTGTTGCTGAGGATCGAACCCGGGCCGCGCACGCGCTAGGCAAGCACTCTACCGCTGAGCCACAACCCCAGCCCTGTTGTTGTCTTCTTGATTTGATAATCTAATCATTTTTTCTTTTCCTTCTCGCCCATATTCTCATTGACATCTATTTTTCGAATATCAATATAGCCATAACAGTTTTTAATTGATTAGCGTTTGGGTATTTATGAGTAATATATAAAGAGGTTTCCTGTGGAAATCACATCATTGGTTCTTGCTTTTTATCCATACTGTTAATCGGAAAAGTAAGGACTGGAAAATAAAGAGAGTTGTAAACATGTTGATTGATGTATGTTATTATAGCATATGGCTTCATAAGCATGCATTGTGATGGTTTCAAAAGTATACCTTATAGCCGGGCGCGGTTGCGCACGCCTGTAATCCCAGTACTTGGGAGGCTGAGGCAGGAGGATCGCGAGTTCAAAGCCAGCGTCAGCAATGGAGAGGCACTTAGCAACTCAGTGAGACCCTGTCTCTAATAAAATACAGAAAAGGGCTGGGGATGTGGCCCAGTGGTCGAGTGGCCCTGAGTTCAATCCCCGGTACCAAAAAAAAAAAAAAAAAAAAAAAAAAAAAAGAAGTATACCTGATGACCCACAATTTTTTTTTTTTTTTTTTTTTTTTGTGGTACCAGGGATTGAACTCAGGGGCACTTGTCCACTGGTTCACATCCCCAGCCCTTTTTTGTATTTTATTTAGAGACAGGGTCTCACTGAGTTGCTAAGTGCCTTGCCATTGCTGAGGCTGGCTTTGAACTCCGATCCTCCTGCCTCAGCCTCCCAAAGTGCTGGGATTACAGGGGTTTGCCACCGTGCCCGAGTATGACCCACAAATTTTACTGAGTGAAACACCATATGAAAACCACTGAAGATGGCCTGGGGTTGTGGCACAGTGGTAGAGCGCTCGCCTAACATGTTCGCGGCCTGGGTTCGATCCTCAGCACCACATGAACATAAATGCATTGCATTGTGTAGAACTAAAGCAAATAAGTAAATACTTAAAAAAAAAAAAACCACTGAAGAATGTGCATATGTACGCTAATGGATTTAATGGTACTATAATAATCCCAGACTGTAAGTAACTAAAATGTACATTAAAAAAATCAATGGAGGAGCTGGGTGCGGTGGCGCACCCCTGTAATTCCAGCACTTTGGAGGCTGAGGCAGGAGGATCGAGAGTTCAAAGCCAGCCTCAGCAATGGCAAGGCACTTAGCAACTCAGTGAGACCCTGTCTCTATATAAAATTCGAAGAAGGGCTGGGGATGTGGCCCAGTCGTTGAATGCCCCTGAAGTCAATCCCTGGTACCAAAAAAAAGAAAGAAAGAAAAAAAAGAAAAAAATTGTATTCTGTGTGATTTCTTACATATAATTCATTGTGGTGTAATGAATCTGTATAGGTAAAGGATATTAATTTTACTCATAGGAAAGAAGGGAGGGATTAAAGATTGGGAGCCTACTGGAAGACAGCTTCTAGAATGCTGCTGATATTCTGATTCTTGTCCCCCCCCTCTCCCACCTTTGTGTGTGTGTGTGTGTGTGTGTGTGTGTGTGTGTGCGCGCGCGCGCGCGCTGCTGGTGATTGAACCCAGGTCCTTGTGAATGCTAGGCAATCACTCCACCGACTGAGCTATATCCCAGCCCCCTGATTCTTGATTTAAATAGTTATATTGGTTCACTTAGTTATAATTTATAGTTTAATTTATAAAATCTAGATATATGTGTATAAAGAGGAACGATATGGTAGTATAGCTACGAAAGGTATAAAATAGAGTTGATGTATTCTATGCCACATATTTATGTGGGAAGCACTTAAATAATAAGAAATATTTACTGTTGCAGAAAGACTCGTGGGAGTTTTAAAAGGAGGAACACCTTATGATCCTTACCTACTGATATTTACATAGGATGTAATTTCCTTCGTTTGAATATGGGCAGCCTCTGTGTCCTTCTAATAGGATTCTGCAAAGTCAATGGCATGCCTTTTTTTTTTTTTTAATTTATTTATTTGCTTTAGTTGTACACAATCTTTTGTTGTACACAATCCGTTTTTACGTGGTACTGAGGATCGATCCCGCGCCGCGCTCGTGCTAGGCGACTGCATTACCGCTGAGCCACTACCCCAACCCCGGGATGCCTTTTTTAATGAAAATGTTGGCATACTATTATATGTGCTTTTAAAAATAGCCTCAGAATACTTGAGGCAGGCTGGGGTTGTAGCTCACTGGCAGACCACTTCCTTCACATGTGTGAGGTTCGGGTTTCGATCCTTTGTACCACATAAAAATAAACCGAAGCCGGGGCGGTGGCGCACGCCTATAATCCCAGCTCTTGGGAGGCTGAGGCAGGAGGATCGCAAGTTCAAAGCCAGCCTCAGCAATGGCGAGGCACTTAGCAACTCAGTGAGACCCTGTCTCTAATAAAATACAAAAAAGGGCTGGGGATGTGGCTCAGTGGTCGAGTGCCCCTGAGTTCAATCCCCAGTACCACAAAAAATAAAAAATAAAAAAAGAAAATAAACCCATGAAGTATTCTGTCCATCCACAACTACAGAATAAATACCAAACAATATACAAGGCATTAACTACTATAAATTCATAGAGAAATTCAACTGAGTTCAAATGTTCCTTTCAATTACTGAGAAACCACATACAGAAGTCAACAGTATAGCTCAGTAGTATAGCGTTTGCGTAGCACGTGCAACACCTTTAGTTCAATCCCCAATACCACACTTAGACACACACACACCCAAAATACTAGCAAACATCATTCAGCCCATTACTAGTATTATATGCCATGATCAAGTGGGATTAATCTCTGAAATTCATGGATGATTCGACATGAAAATCCATGTAATACATAACATTATTAATAGAGTGTACGGGAAAAACAAATGAACTCTTTATTGATGTAGAAAAGTCATTTGACATTAATAATGAAATTCAGTAACCTTTTATAATAAAAAATACTAGTCAAACTAGGACTAGAAGGAAATTCCTTCTATACTAAAGCCATATATGGGAAACTCAGAAATACTTTCAACTTATGGAATAATGATCAATAACTTTTCCTCAATGATCAAGAGGAAGACAAATATGACTATTTTCATTATTTCTGCTCAACATATTAATGGAACATACTCCACACACAGCAATTAGGCAAGAAAATGTGATGGGAAGCATTCAAATTGCAGAGGAAAATGTAAAATTATTTCTGTTTTCAGATGACTTGTAAAAAATCTTAGTGATATCACATTAAAAAAAAGTAATAAAGAACCCTCTGGGCATGGTTGTTGCATTCCTGTAATCCCAGGAGATTCAGAGGCTGAGGAAGGAGGATGGCAAGTTCAAAGCCATTGTCACCAAGTTAGCATGACCCTGTCTCAGAATAAAACATAAAAAAGTCTGTGAATGTGGCTTAGTGGTTAGGCAACTGTGGATTCAATCCCTGGCACAAAAATAAATAAATAAATACATAATTAAATTTTAGAATATTACACCTAATAAATGACCCCACAAAAGTTGCAGGACACCTGATGAACACAAAAGTAAGTTGTGTTTCTATGTAGTAACATTAAGCCATCTGAAAAGGAAGTTAAGAAAACATTTACAATAGTATCCACAAGAATAAAATACTTTGGGTTTAACCAAGGAGATGAAAGACTTGTACACTGAAAAGTACAAATGCATGAAACTGAAAGAAAACGCCCCCAAAAGAAATGATGACATATGTTCATTTATTGGAACACTTAATATTGATAACATCTCCATTCTTCCCAATGTTATCTACAGATTCAGTGTAATCCTATCAAAATCTCAGTGATGTTTTGATAATAACAGAAATATCTGCCCTAAGCTTGGTATCAGATCACTTTCCTACCATGTTTTATCCCTAGCATTACAAACAAATCCATACATCAATCCATTCATTTATCCTAAATTTCACCTGGAATCTAAGGGACCTCAAATAGTAAAACAATCTTGAATAAAAATAGTTGGTGTTGGCACATTTCCAAAATTCAAAATCCTGAAAAGCTTAAGAAACTAGAAAAAGCCTAGTGTGGTGATACACACTTGTAATCTTCAGGAGGCTGAGGTAAAACTATGGTACTTGCAACTTAGCAAGACCCTGTGTTGAAATAAAAAAGGATTTGGGCCAGTAAGCTCAGTGGTATAGTGCCCCTTGGTTTAATGTGTAGTACTGGGGAAAGAAAAATAAACAACCCTAGAGAAAAAGCAAGCACAAAGAAGGACAATAGAACATAAAGAGCATAAAGGAAATTAATGAAAACAAATGATGATTCTTTGAAATCATTAAAATTGACAAACTTTTAACCTAATTGTCTAGAAGACTTACCAAGATCAAGAGACATTACTATCCACTGTAGAGAAGTAAGAATGATTATATGAGGACAGTATGAGCAATCCTGTGTCGTGCAATTAGATAAGCTAGGTAAAGAGAAACCCAAGGAAGACACAATGTACCAAAGCTGTTTGGAACAAAAGATAGAAGAAATCTTGAATATACCTGTAATAAGAAAAATAATTGTGTCAGTAATGAAAAACCTTCCAATGAAGAAAGCCCAGGATTGAATGACTTCACCTGTGAATTCTATTGAATATTTATAGCATGATTAACAATAGTCCCCAAACTCTTTCAAAATAGCCAAATTATGGAATCAATGTAGGTGCCCATCAACAGAGAAATGGGTAAAGCAATCGTTGTATATAAACACAATGGAGTATTACTCAGTCATAAGGATGAATGGAATTATAGTGTTTGCTTGTAAATGGAGGGAACTGGAGAACATGCTAAGTGAAATAAACCAGACTCAGAAAGTCAAGGGTCGGTGTTCTTTCTCGTATGTGGAAGTTAGAAAAAAGGAATTAGGGCTGGGGTTGTCGCTGAGCGGTAGAGCGCTCAACTAGTACGTGTCTGGTTCACCTAGCATGTGTGCGGCTCGGGTTCGATCTTCAGCACCATGTAAGAATAAAGGCATTGTGTACAATTAAAATAAATAAATATTTAAAGAAAAAATCAACTAAAAAGGGGATGCATTTTTTTCAATATTTATTTATTTGCTTTAGTTGTACACAATGCAACTGCATTTATGTTTACGTGGTGCTGAGGATCAAACCTGGGCCCCGAACATGCTAGGCGAGCGCTCTACCCCTCAGCCACAACCGCAACCCAGGGGAAGGATCTTGTGCTGGCGATATAGCTCAGTTTTTAGAGTGCTTGCCTCACATACACAAGGCCCTGGGTTCAATCACCAGCACCACACACAAAAAAGGGATCTTGGGAATATAGAAGGGAGATCAATAGATCAGAGGCAGGACCAAATTGGGTTGGAGGGAGAATTGAATAATGAAGTTGAATAAATTATAATAGGTGTCTGTATGAATATATCGTATTCCAATTTTATATGTAACTAATGCACCAAATAAAAATTCTTTAATTAATTATTAGGAGGAACACCAAGTAGAGCAAGGGCATCGGGAAGAGGGAGGAGGGGAGGAAAAGAAGTACTGGGGGTTCAAATGAAGGAAACTAAATGCATTTATGAATGTGTCAAAATGATCCTCACTATTATGTGTAAGTGTAATGCACAAGTAAAAAGGAAAAAACAAAAACAACAAAAAAACCCAGCCCGGTATGCCAGCACATGCCTGCAATCCCAGTGACTTGGGAGGCTGAGGCAGGAGGATCGAAAGTTCAAAGACAGTCTCAGCAATTTAGAGACCCTAAGCAATTTAGCTAGATCTTGTCACTAAATAAAATAGAAAAAGGGGCTGGGGATGAGGCTCAATGGTTAAGTGCCACTGGGTTCAATCCCTGGAATCAAAGTAGGAAAAAAGTTTGAATTTCATTTCCTGAGTCGCTCCTGAGATCCCAGGTTTAATTTCTGCACTAAAGTACCTTCAGCTAGTAACCTGTAAGCAATGGTCCCTTTGGTCCCAAAAAGGAGTCTTAAAGGGTGGTCTCCTTAGATCTGAATCAGTTATGCTCTTATGTTAAATGAAAAGATTGGCAATATTAAAAACTTGTGTTAGTAAGAAAATTTGGTCAGGACCCTACCTGGAAGATGATATTAAATAAAATAGAAGTTGATATCATAATGAATGAACTTCTCAATTTGAATAGGAATAATCAAGAACAAACGAATACTTCACTCAGGCCTTAAAGGATCTGATCTTGAACCTGAAGAACCAAAATTGAGAAATCTGCACCTATAATGAAGCCCCCTAAAGAACAATGTTGAAGAAATTATAACTACTCATGAGTTCAATGGTATTCCTGCATTACCTGAAATCCCATTTGACCTATTGTCAAATCAATGATGTTATTAAAGAAATCATGATGGTATTTACTACGATTGTACATCAAACAAAAAACTATGAATTCTGAAAAAAACTCAAATTTATAAATGAAGAAACTAAGAATACTTACGATCATTATTTTATAGTAGGAGATAACATAAAGGAATTCACGACTTTGAAAGCTGACCAAAGGTTTCTTGTTACCTGAATATTTTGTGACATTGCTCAAAGCTGTCAGGATGGAGCGGGCGGACTCATCCTTTATGTCATAACCTGAGGCCTTTGTCAACTTTGGAACTGAATGACAGTAGGGTTTAGAGTCCTATAGTTTATGTTTCTTTAGCTTTTAATTTTCTAGTCCTGTTTTTTGTTTAAATAAACCATTTGTTTGATACATCACATGTATTTTCCAAATGACTATATAACCCTCTCTATTATGCATAGTATGGAACTAAAAAAATGCTCGTGTCTACTTTTGTACTTAGTGGACAGTGCTACAGACCTCAATCAAATGGGTATAGATGTGATGTTGGGAGGAAAAGTTCAAGAAGATAATGTCAAGTATAAGCAGACCCTTTGAAATTGAAGATCATTAATGTCTAAATTCCATTCAGAGCATTTCAGTTTGAAGATAGTCTTTCTTCAAGTGGATTTGGAGGTGGCTTATCTGTTTGATTATTGTGCTTTCCCATATGTTCTTAGGGAGTTGCATAACTGAAATCCGTAAACATCTATTTATCTTGTTAGGTTCTTGTTTAAGGCTCCTAAAACCATTGTTAAATCCTCAATGCTAGTCATGCATCTTTTGTACTATCTCCTTACACAGAACTCTCAAATTCCTGCAAATTTCCTTGTGATAGGACCATGTTTTGAGCATCTAATGAAGTGATTTTTGGTGGACTCCTTAACAGTTTCAGAATGGGATTTGATCACAAAGACAAAGGCATGAGTAGATGCTTCCTTCCAACTTTTAGCTGTCCTCACCTCCCCCACCCTCTACCTCACCCCAAGAAGTGGAGAGTAGCTGGAGATTGAGTTAGTAATCCATGATGTCAAGATGATGCTACCATAAAAATCCCTAAATGTTGGAATTCAGAGAGCTTTTTGATGGCAAAATCATTGATGTGCCAGGAAGATGGTGCACCCCTCTTTGGACAAGGACCGAAGCTCCTGTGCTTGGGACCCTTCTGAAGTTCACCCTGTGTACGTCTTCATTTGGGTGTTTATTTCTATATCTGTTATAATACCCTTTATAATAAACTAGTAAACTTACATGAAGTGTTTCCTTCAGTCTTGTGAATCGTCCTAGCAAATTATGAAACCCATGAGAGAGTTGTGGGAACCCTCAATGTGTTCCAACATCAGACAAGTGTGTTACCTGGGGACCCACTATTTGTGAGTGGTGTCTAAAGTGAGGACAGTATTATCGGGGCTGAGGCCTTAACTTGTGGGTTTTGATGTAACTCCAGGTAGTGTCAGAAGTGACTTTTAGTACACCCAGTTCGTGTCTATAGAGTTGGAGAATTGTTTGCTATGGTGAAAAACCCTACCCATTCGGTGTCAGAAGTGTTATGTGAATGTAGTATAGGAGCATACAAAGGTCAGAGAAGAAATACATGGGTCAGGTGAAGATAAATTTGGAGCCCTTAACACTTTGTTTCAGGGAGGCACACCAAATGTGAGAACAAGGAGTTTATTCAAACCAAAATGAGGATGGCCTTCTGGGAAATATGTATTCTAGTTTTCAGATTCAGTGCTTCAAACTGGCATCCTGACCTGGTTCTGGTTTTATAGGTTAAAAATAGAACAAGAGCTGGGCGTGGTGGTGCATGCCTGTAATCCCAGCACTTGGGAGGCTGAGGCAGGAGGATCGTGAGTTCAAAGCCAGCCTCAGCAATGGTGAGGCACTTAGCAACTCAGTGAGACCCTGTCTCTAATAAAAATACAAAAAAAGGACTGGGGATGTGGCCCAGTGGTCAAGTGCCCCTGAGTTCAATCCCTGGTACCAAAAAAAAAAAAAAAAAAAAAAAAGAATTTCAGTAAGTGGGTTGTTAAATTACATTGATGAACAAGAATACGACAGGTCATTAAATTGTTTTTGCTTACTTCTGTTATATATTCAGGAAGGAATTTAAATAAGTGGGAAAGGCTTTTACTTTTATTTGTTGTCTTTATGGCATCAGGGAGGTTGCTGAATATGCCATGCTGAGTCCGAATAAACTTGGTGACTTGTATCATGCCTCATACTTTCCCTAGGATAAATAATTTTGTGGCCTCAGTCTGTGGCACTTTAAATCCTTTCTTATGATAAAATATTCAATCTGTTCCTTTGTAGGTTCTGTTTTTATTTTCAGAAAGGTGTTCATTTATACACAAAACATTTTTTCCCAAGGAAACATAGCCCAATTTAAAATGATCTTTGAAAATCATCTCAGAGGGGCTGGAGTTGTGGCTCAGAGGTAGAATGTTCACCTAGCATGTGTGAGGCACTGGGTTCAATCCTCAGCACCACATAAAAATAAAATACAGATATTGTGTCCACCTATAACTAAATAAATGTTTAAAAAAAAAAAAGAAAATAATCTCAGAGCATCTTCATCCCACTTTCCTTCGTAGGTACATTTTGTCCTCTTTGACCTGTCTTCCATCCCTCCCCTAGGTATGCTCTGTCCCTTCATCTTTCTCCTAGGTACCTTTTGTCCTTTGTGCCTCTCCCCTTTTACATTTCCTGGATATGTGGGTGTCCTCTCTTGGCTGCATCTGTATCTCAGAGCCTTGGCTGCTTGCTCCTGTGTAGCTCTCACTGGTCCTGCCACACATACCAGCAAAGCTGGCAGTATCCTCCCCTGGGTGTCAGACTTTGGCCTCAATAGCACTTTGGTTTAGTCTGCTTTTGTGTCACTTTGACCAAAATACCCAACAGGAATGTTTATTTGGGAATCAAAATTTCAGAGGTCTTAGTTCTTAGACTCCATTGCCTCTGGGACCAAGATGAGGCTGCACACCCAGGGTGAAGGACCAGTGTAAGAAAGCCACTCAGTTTGTGATGTTATGCAGACGTGTGCGGAGCAGTTGCAACCTTCCAGGGCATGCCCCCAGTGACCCACCTCTTACAGCAACTCCCCACTTGCTGACAGTTACCACCTAGTCAGTCCATTCAAACTAGGAGGGACTGGGGCTGGGGTTGTGGCTCAGCGGCAGTGCACTCGCCTTGCACGTGTGCGGCCTGGGTTCGATCCTCAGCACCACGTAAAACGTAAATGCATTGCATTGTGTACAACTAAAGTAAATAAATAAATACTTTAAAAAAAAACTAGGAGGGACTGATTCAGTTACAGCTCTCATAATGCAATCATTTTACCTCTGGATATTCCTGCATTAATTGGATCATTTAGCCGAAACTTCATATCTAAACCATAACACACCTACTAGAGGGACAGCCTCTGCAGTGTCACTTGCCAGACCTGATCCAGCTGTAGCCTTGGCAGTTCTGGCTCCACCTACTGCCATATGCTTTTTTAGGAAGGTCCAGGCCACTGGGTGTGGGATTTTGCTTCACCACCAGCTGCTTGAAGAAGCCAGATGACAACCCTGGTTTGTGAATCTACCCATGGAATGTATGCTTCCCAGTGAGAGATCGGGGATGGAATCAGGAATTTTTTTTTCCCAAAGCATAATTTTCCCTCACTTTTGATGCCCTGGGCATGTAATTAATTTCCAGTAAAGCCTTACCTTGCCTCTGGGGAACTTGTTTAGAGAGAAATCTTTCAAGACATCCATTTGGCATTTCCTAAACTGTGTGAGGCATTTCCCAAACTGTCTTGAGCACCAGTCTCCCTCGATATGTTAGATAATTTTTTTTTTTTTTTTTTTTTTTTTTTTTTTTTTTGGTACCAGAAAATGAACTCAGAGGCACTTGACCACTGGGCCACATCCCGAGCCCTTTTTGTATTTTTATTAGAGACAGGGTCTCACTGAGTTGCTAAGTGCCTTGCCATTGCTGAGGCTGGCTTTGAACTTGCAATCCTCCTGTCTCAGCCTCCCAAGTGCTGGGATTACAGGCATGCGCCACCATGCCCGGCTTATTAGATAGTTTTTAAAGCATTCTGTCACTAATAGCAATATCTGATATGCTCGGTTAAGTTGGACAGATATTTCTTTTCTTTGCAATAATGGAGATCAAACCCAGGCCTTTGTACATGCTGGGCAAGTGCTCTACATAAAGTTACAACCCCATGCCAAGATAAACACATTTTATTATTGTGGAGTTTCTCAGGTCCTTCACTATGCCTGCGTATGTTCTAAATCTCCACCAGAGAAAAGCTGTGTTTTTTTTTTTAATTTCCTTAATATCCAGGCATACATATTAATATCTTTGGCAGATTAATGTTTCATGAAATCCATATTTGGAGAGCTTGTTATTGGGTAATCCATTTTGAAATTATGCTCATTTTTACAAATAAAATTCAGTACCACAAGCCATTATTTGTAAATATATGTGTGTAGAAAAACACTTTTTGAGGTGGTGCTTTGGAGCGTGAAGGCTGACCGGAACGTAAATTCTGGATCTTCTACTGATGAGTTAACAGCTTCCATTAGACACAGGTTAACTAAGCTTCATTTAGTTATCCTGTGGCTAATTGAATCAACAAACTGAGGCCATGAAAATGTCCTTCTTTCTAGCCGTGTGCGTTGGTGCTTGCCTGTAATCCCAGCACTTGGGAGGCTGAGACAGGAGGATTGCGAATTCAAAGCCAGCCTCAGCAATGGCGACGCATTTAGCAACTCAGTGAGACCCTGTCTCTAATAAAATACAAAAAAAAGGGCTGTGGATGTGGCCCAGTGGTCAAGTGCCCCTGAGTTCAATCTGCGGTATGGGGGAAAACAAATATCCTTCTTTCTGGTGGGCCAATCTGATAAATGTGATCTGTTATAATTACTTGTTTTCTTGGTATAGTGATTGTGAGGTGTGCCCCATTTTTGTAAATAAAAATTACAACTCTAATCATTAATCATGACTGGGAAAAGAAATTATTCCTTGAAAATGGTTTGTTTAAAAATGATTCAGGGACTGGGGTTGTGGCTCAGCGGCAGTGCGCTCGCCTCCCACGTGCGTGGCCCGGGTTCGATCCTCAGCACCATGTAAACATAAATACATTGCAATGTGTACAACTAAAGTAAATAAATAAATATTTAAAAAAAATCATTCAGCAACAAGGTGTGTCAAAATGAACACATAAGCATCTCTTCTCTCAAGTTCCATATCTAGCACCCTGGTTCCAAACAATGTCACCTCTCTTCAGGATTGAATCACCTCTTATATGTCTCTGGTTTTGTCCTTTTCCTAGGATTGTCTATGCCCCACTTGAGTCAGTTAGATTATGTCATTCTGCTACTCAAACTAATAGCTTCCTTCTTCTTACAGAGTTTTGTTTTTGTTTGTTTGTTATCAGGGATTGAACCCAGGGGCACTTTACCACTGAGCCACATCTGCAGCCCTATTTATGTTTTATTTAGATAGGGTCTCATTGAGTTGGTAGGGCTTTGATAAGTTGCTGAGACTAGCCTTGCTGTCATGGTCCTTCAGCCTCATCCTCCCGAGCCACTGAGATTATAGGTGTGTGCAACTGCGCCTGGTTACAAGCCCAGTCCCGCAATTTCTTCTCATATTCCTCCCTTTGTTTGATCTGTTCTGGTCTCTTTGGCCTACCTAAACAAGTCAAACATGTTTCACACCTTTGCAATGCCTGTTGTCTGACCCTCTTCACACTGGGCCATGAGACCTGTCCCTTACCTGCAGTATACCTCACCTAAATGTCCTCTGATCTCTTCACGCTTCGCAGACCACCCTTTACTAAAAATCACTCCTCCCTTCTGTAATAATTCCTCTTCCCTTCCCTCCTTCTCTGCTTTATGTTTCTTCACAGTGCTTACATATATCATCTGATTTAGATGTTTTACTTTTTTTCCCCTCTTTTCCTTCCACTAGAATATAAATTTGGGGGCTGGAGTTTATGTCACTTTTGTTTACTTCTCTGCCACCAGCCTCTCTAGCAAGCCTTTACAATAGAGCCCCTGAATAAATATTTACTGAATGCCGGTTACCTGAAACAGTGGGCACAGCTAGTAACTTCACCTTTCTGTGCCTCTGTTCGCTCCTGTATATAGTGAGATGGTTATATAAAAATTTCTCTAAGGACCCTGTAATTTTTGTTTGTTTTTTTGCTGACCATTGAACCACATTCCCAGCCCTTTTTTAATATGTTATTTAGAGACAGGTTTTTTTTTTTCTGTTGGTACCAGGGGTTGAACTCAGGAGCACTCAACCTCTGAGTCACATCTGCAGTCCAATTTTGTATTTTATTATCCAGTTAGAATGGAAATCATCAAGAATACAAATGATAATTCAGGTGTGGTGGAGCACACCTGAAATCCTAGAAGCTTGGGAGGCTGAGATGGGAGGATTTTGAGTTCAAAGCCAGCCTCAGCAAGGGCGAGGCACTAAACAACTTAGTGAGACCCCGTCTCTAAATAAAATACAAAAATAGGTCTGGGGATGTGGCTCAGTGGCTGAGTGCCCCTGAGTACTCAAACTAATAGCTTCCTTCTTCTTACAGAGTAAAAGAGAAAAGAAAGATTTTTGTTTGTTTGTTATCAGGGATTGAACCCAGGGGCACTTTACCACTGAGCCACATCTGCAGCCCTATTTATGTTTTATTTAGATAGGGTCTCATTGAGTTGGTAGGGCTTTGATAAGTTGCTGAGACTAGCCTTGCTGTCATGGTCCTTCAGCCTCATCCTCCCGAGCCACTGAGATTATAGGTGTGTGCAACTGCGCCTGGTTACAAGCCCAGTCCCGCAATTTCTTCTCATATTCCTCCCTTTGTTTGATCTGTTCTGGTCTCTTTGGCCTACCTAAACAAGTCAAACATGTTTCACACCTTTGCAATGCCTGTTGTCTGACCCTCTTCACACTGGGCCATGAGACCTGTCCCTTACCTGCAGTATACCTCACCTAAATGTCCTCTGATCTCTTCACGCTTCGCAGACCACCCTTTACTAAAAATCACTCCTCCCTTCTGTAATAATTCCTCTTCCCTTCCCTCCTTCTCTGCTTTATTGTTTCTTCACAGTGCTTACATATATCATCTGATTTAGATGTTTTACTTTTTTTCCCCTCTTTTCCTTCCACTAGAATATAAATTTGGGGGCTGGAGTTTATGTCACTTTTGTTTACTTCTCTGCCACCAGCCTCTCTAGCAAGCCTTTACAATAGAGCCCCTGAATAAATATTTTACTGAATGCCGGTTACCTGAAACAGTGGGCACAGCTAGTAACTTCACCTTTCTGTGCCTCTGTTCGCTCCTGTATATAGTGAGATGGTTATATAAAAATTTCTCTAAGGACCCTGTAATTTTTGTTTGTTTTTTTGCTGACCATTGAACCACATTCCCAGCCCTTTTTTAATATGTTATTTAGAGACAGGTTTTTTTTCTGTTGGTACCAGGGGTTGAACTCAGGAGCACTCAACCTCTGAGTCACATCTGCAGTCCAATTTTGTATTTTATTATCCAGTTAGAATGGAAATCATCAAGAATACAAATGATAATTCAGGTGTGGTGGAGCACACCTGAAATCCTAGAAGCTTGGGAGGCTGAGATGGGAGGATTTTGAGTTCAAAGCCAGCCTCAGCAAGGGCGAGGCACTAAACAACTTAGTGAGACCCCGTCTCTAAATAAAATACAAAAATAGGTCTGGGGATGTGGCTCAGTGGCTGAGTGCCCCTGAGTACCAAAAGAAAAAAGGGGGGAGTGCGAGTGGGTGTGTAACTCAGTGGTAAAGTCCCCCTGGTTCATTCCCTAGTATTGCAAAATAATAGTAATAATAATAATAATAAATAAGGAAGGCAACATTGGTTCCAAATAATCTACTGATACATTGCCTTTCTTTTTTTTTTTTTTCGGTACCGGGGATTGAACTCAGCGGCACTAGACCACTGGGCCACATCCCCAGCCCTTTTTTGTATTTTATTAGAGACAGGGTCTCACTGAGTTGCTAAGTGCCTTGCCATTGCTGAGTCTGGCTTTGAACTCGCGATCCTCCTGACTCAGCCTCCCAAAGTGCTGGGATTACAGGCGTGCGCCACCGCGCCCGGCTCTGCCTTTCTTTTTTAAAAAATATTTATTTATTTGCTTTTAGTTGTACACAATGCGTTTTTACGTCGTGCTGAGGATGGAACGTGGGCCCCGCACATGCTAGGCGAGCGCTCTACCGCTGAGCCACAACCCCAGCCCATCTTATCAATATTAAACAGCAGAGCTTTCATAAATGGAAACGATGATCCTAAAATTCATATGGAAATGTAAGATATTCTGAATGCCTAAAATAACATTGAAAAGAAGTTGGAAGTCTCCCTTTTCCTGATCTCAAAACTTAGTATAAAGAGTAATCAAAAGAGTGTGGTGTTGACATAGAAAATGAGATCATTGTAATAGAATTGAGTGTTCAGAAATACATCTATTTATCTATGTTCAGTTGATTTCAGCAGGGTGTTGATATCTTGTTTTAGGGAGGATATTCTTTACAACAAATAATACTGCTTCAAAAGAGATTAGGTGCCAGGTGTGGTGGCGCACGCCTGTCATCCCCAGCACTTGGAGGCTGAGGCAGGAGGATCGCAAGTTCAAAGCCAGCCTCAGCAATGGCGAGGCACTTACCAACTCAGTGAGACCCTGTCTGTAAATAAAATACAAGAAAGGGCTGGGAATGTGGCCCAGTGGTCGAGTGCCCCTGAGTTCAATCCCCGGTGCCAAAAAAGCAAAAAACAAAACAAAACAAAACAAAACAAACAAAAAAAAAACAATAAATGCATTAGGTGTGTGTGGTGGCGCATGCCTGTACTCCCAGAGACTTGGGAGGCTGAGGCAAGTTCAAAGCTGGCTTCAGCAACTTAGTGAAACCTTGTCTGAAAATAAAAAATAGAAAGAGGTGGGATGTAGCTCAGTGGTAGAGCAGCCTGGGTTCAGTCCCTGTCCTTTGAAAAAAAAAAAAAAAGAAAAGAAAAGAAAGAATAACTGCATTTGTAGTTTGGATAAAGATTACCAAATCACCCTTCATAGAAATGTTATTTTCCTCTTTGGAATGAGAAGTCCTATTCTTTTTTTTTTTTTTTTTTTTTTTTAAAATATTTATTTATTTACTTTAGTTGTACACAATGCAATGCATTTATGTTTACGTGGTGCTGAGGATTGAACCCGGGCCGCACACGTGCAAGGCGAGTGCTCTACTGCTGAGCCACAACCCCAGCCCGAGAAGTGTTATTCTTGACAGCCTCACCAAGAGTGTTGCTGTTGTCCAGCATCTGAAGTTTGCCTATCGATAAGTCAAGAACGAATATCTCAGTGTGTTTTCTTTTCTTTTCCCGTTCTTTCATCCCTTCCTCCCTCCCTCCCTCCCTCCTTCCCTCCCTCCCTTCCTCAGTAGTGGAGATTGAACCCAGGGTTGCTTTACCATTTTGCTCCAGCCCCAGCCCTTATTATTTATTTATTCACTTACTTATCTGTTTGTTTGTTTGTTTTTGAGACAGGGTCTTGCTTATGTTGCCCAGGCTGGCCTCAAACTTATGATCCTCCTATCATAGATTTCTCGTTCTTTGGGATTACAGGTGTGTGACACCTTGCTTACATGGAGAGATGGTGGCTTTGATCTCTAAATGCTGTGTACCCAGACATACCTTGGGCCTCCCCAGAATGCACATTTCTTTAATTCCCTTATCCATCCTCTTTGCTCACAAAGGGACCACTCTGGCTAGTGATTATGGCTTGGCTTGGCTGTGGCTGTGGCAGTGGCTGTGCTGCTGGGGATTTTTTCCTTATTTTATTATATCCAACCTAGTGAGTCCCTGATCTGCTTTGAATGTCCAGTTTAAGATTCTAGTGAAGTACCCCCACCTTTTTTTTTTTTTTTTTTTTTTTTTTTTTGGTTCACCGACCTCATTGAGAAGCTGCCTAATTGCTTTCTTGGTTTCACTTCATGGAGCAGTCAGGCAAGTGATCTTCTCTATTCCGCCATCTGAAATCCTCTGAAGTTGACCTTCTTTTTACATGTTAAAATAAAATACATGTATTTTTTCGTTTGTGTACCATTTATTCTTGTCTTTTACCCATTCTTCTCTTAGAATATTGATCTTTTCTTTATTTATTCTGTGTTAGAGTAATTTACTGTTTGTCTATGTGAGTTGCAACTATTTCCTCAGTTTGCCTTTTATCTTTTGTTGCTGTGTGTGTGTGTGTGTGTGTGTGTGTGGTGTTGGGGATTTAACCCACGGCTTTATGAATTCTAGGCAAATGCTCTACCACTGAGCTCCATCCCTACCCCATATATATTTTCCTAGTTGGATAACTCTTTGACTATCTCTCTCTCTTCTTTTTTTTTTTTTTTTTTTTTTTTTTGGTACTAGGGATATAACCCAGGGACAATTAACCACTGATCCACATCCTTCGCCTTTTTTTTTTTAGAGACAGAGTCTCACTGAGTTGCTTATGCCCTTTCTAAGTTGCTGAGGCTGGCTTTGAACTTGTGATCCTCCTGCCTCAGTCTCCCAAGCCATTGGGATTACGGGCATACACCACTGTGCCCTGCTTGGATGGATCACTCTTTTAGGAGCTACTACTTATCTTTTACTGCAGGTCCTGGCCTTCTCTGATACGGTAAATCCCAAATATCTCCAGATTGTAATTTGCCACCAGGATAAGATGTCACTTCATTGGTTATACCCATAGTCCAGAGTGCTAGGGGCACATTCCCATGATATTGAGGACTTCCCCTCCCAAAAATAGCAGATGCTTCATGATGTCGTTAACATATTTAGTCAAGGTGTGGGCCAATTTGCTATGTCATGTTCAACTTGCAGGTCAGGATGAATCTGTCCACTAATGCCATAAATCCCATCACATGGACACCTAGGAAGACACATTGGACTACAGTGAGTTCAGGCTCCATTCCCTGGGCTTCTTAAAAACAAGCAGGTTGAGCAGGCATGGTGGTGCACACCTATAATCCCAGCGGCTTGGGAGGCTGAGGCAGGAGGATGGTGAGTTGAAGTGTCAGCCTCAGCAATTTATCAAGGCTCTAAATTCAATCCCTGGTACCAAACAAACAAAAACAAGCAGGTTGACAAGCAGCCACCAACCAGTCTTTCATGAGCCACCAATGTGGTGTTTGTCAGTTGCCATGGTGGCCTATCTTTATATTTTTTTGTGTGGGGGTGTTGTAGGGACAGATGAAGCAAGGCTCCGACGATTGCAGGAAATAGTTTTATTATTCTGGCTGCAGTTGGTTCAGAGGGTACAGTTCTCGCTGTAATCAATTAAACCCCTGAACCCCAAGTTCAGGTAATTTCAGAATTTTATACACAGCAAGTAAGGGGAGGGGCTCAGAAGTTCACAGTTTACAGAAGTTCACATAAAAACAGCTTTTTTTCTTTGACTTTTCTGGGGAAGTTAACCCTTCAAGGGCAACACCTGAGAAGGGGAGAGCTTCTTGTCCCCTTTCTTTCCTCCCCCTGCCAGCTATTACCTTGGTGCCCATTAGTAACTTCTCTTATCTTAGAAGTGTAGACATCTCTTTGAGCTCCAGCTCAAGGCCAGAGGCCTTGTTAAAGAATTTGTCCTTTTTCACACTTTGCCCTTGCAAACAGACTTCTACAAACTATTATACTGGATACATGTTTGTGAAAGACAAGTAAAGGAATGTCCAGCACCTGGAGTACTGATTTCTTTTAGGTCAGTGGCCAACTAGTAGAGCAACAGGAAAATAAGACGTTTATCTACATTGAACTTTTTTGTAGAGACTCTTTTGCTTGTAAGCTGCCTGTCATGGCCAGCCACAGCACCGCGGGAGGAAAACTCGGAGGCAGAGTAAAGATACTACTACTTTTGTATCTACTTTCTTTGAGAGAGCTTAGAGAGAGAAAGAAAGATTTTTCTTCTTCATAGAAAGAGCTTAGAGAGAAAGATTAGAGATAGCTTTTTCTTCTTCTTCTTCTTAGAGCTTAGAGAGAAAAGAGAGAGAGCTTGAAAGAGAGAGATTTCTTCTTTAGAGAGAGAGAGAGAGAGCTTAGCTTTTAGAGTTTCTTTCTTCTTTCTTCTTTCTTCCTCGGGAGCCTCAGCTTGACTCTGACCAGGAATTACTTCTTCTACCTGGTTTCTCTTCTGTAACCGCTCTGCCTACGTTCTGGCCGCTCTGATTCTTTTCTTCTTCTCCGACCCGAACTCTTCTTCCGACTGAGCGACTGCATGACTGACTGAATGAATTCATTCTTCTCCTGACTCCAACCGCTTTCACCCAGTTATATACCTTTAGCTTTGTGGGTGCCTCACGTGCACTTACAGGTGCGTCACATACATACTTATTATCAGGTGGAACTTATGGCTTCCAGCTGACCGCAATAGCCATCTCCCTAATTGGGGCTCCTTCATTTGCTGACAGTCCTAAAATCAGCCATGGTGAAGATTTCTGGAGAAGCTTAGTTAAGATTTTCTGCGGAGGAGGGGGTGCCACTACGGGGGGTGGGGTGTACTGCAGGTTGAACTCAGTGGCACTCAACCACTGAGCCATATTCACAGCCCTATTTTGTATTTTATTAAGAGACAGGGTCTCATTTAGAGACAGGGTCTCACTCTGTTGCTTAGTGCCTCGCTGTTGCTGAGGCTGACTTTGAACTCATGATCCTCTTGCCTCAGCCTCCTGAGCCACTGGGATTACAGGCGTGCACCACTGTACCCAGCTCTCTTTTATTTTTTCCAGAAATAGTGTTTTTGTTTTATAATTTTATCTTTCAGTTCTTTGTATATGTCATCCCACTCCCTTTAGGCTTCCAGATGTCTGCTGAGTAAACCTCTCATGCTTGTTCCTTTGTGAGTAATGAGTTGCTTTTTTCTTGCTGATGTCCAAATTCTCTTTGAGTTTTCTTTCTTTTATGGTGGTGCTAGGGATTGAACCCAGGGCCCTGTGCATGCTAAGCAAGCACTCTACCAACTGAGCTATCTCCCCAGCCCCTGTCTTTGAGTTTTGACAATTTGGTGTCTCAGTATAGACTTCTTTGAATTCATCCTATTCGTGTCCTTTGGTCTTCCTGAATATGAACATTCAACTTCCCTCTGAAGTTAGGATATTTCTTTCTTTCATTCTTTGTTTCTTTTCTTTCTTTCTTTCTTTCTTTTTTTTTTTTTTTTTTTTTTTTTTTTTTTTTGTAGTTGTAGATGGAAAGCATGTCTTTATTTTATTTGCTTTTTTTTTTGTATGTCTTGCTAAGGATTGAACCCAGTGTCTCACGCATGCTAGGCAAGCAATCTGCCACTGAGACTCAGCCCCAGCCAAAGTTAGGGTATTTCTTTAAATAACTCTCTGATCCTTTTCTCCTTCTGGGACAACTATATTGCCTATATTGGTTTGCTTGATATTCCAGAAGTTCCTTAGGCTTTGTTCACTCTTGTTATTCTTGTGTCGTTTTGCTCCTCTGACTAGATAATTCTGTTAGAAGCTTTATGTTGAATTTTTCAGTTTAATTAAAATATACATCATTTCAAGAATATTTGTTTGATTCTTTTCCCTTAACCCCTACTGGGAGTTGAACCCAGGGGTGTTTCTGCCATTGAGTTATATCCTCCAGCCATTATAATTTTTTATTTTAAGGCAGGGTCTTGGTAAGTTGCCCAGGCTGACCTGGAATTTGCAATCCTCCTGCCTCAGCCTCCCAAACAGCTAGGATTATAGATATGTGCCACCATGCCCAGCTTTCTGATTCCTTTTAGGTTTGTGTATTTTGTTAAACTTTTTATTTTATTTGTGGATTATTTTCCAGATTTCATTTCTCTATCTTCTCTTGTAGCTCAATTAGCTTTTAGATGATTATTTTGAATTCTTCCCAAGGCAATTCATAAATCTCTATATCTTGAAGATCAGTTACTGGAGACTTATTTTGTGCCTTTGGTAGTGTCTTATTCCTCTGATGATGATGATGATGATGATGATGATGATGATGATTTTGTGGTACTAGTGATTGAATCCAGAACCTCTTTCTTGCTAGAAAAGTGGTCTACCACTGAACTACATCACCAGCCCAGTGCCTCAAGCATGCTAGGGAAGCAATCTACCACTGAGCCACAATTCTAGCCCTTCACAAATCTTCATTAGATTTATTCCTATGTATGTTCTTTACATCTCACCACCATTTTTTGATCATTTACTTATTTAGATAATAGCTATTCTGACCGTGGTGAGATAAAATCTCAGTGTATTTTTGATTTACATTTCTTTGATGTTGAGCATTTATTCATAAATAATTGGCCATTTGTGCTTTGGCTTTACAGATGTGTCTTTTGAGAAATGTGTTTACTTCATTTGCCCATTAATTGATTGTTTTTATTTTTTTCTTTTTTTAAGGTGCTGGGGATTGAATCCAGGCCTTGTACATGACACTAGCGAAATGCTCTACCACTGAGCTACATCCTAGCCCTAGTTTTTGAGTTCTTTATGTATTGTGTATATTACTCCTCTGTCACAAGAGTAACTTGCAAAGATTTTCTTCCATTCTGTAGGCTCTCTCTTTAAACTCTTGTTTCCTTTGCTGTGCAGAAGTTATTTAGTTTGATGCCATCCCATTCATTAATTCTTGGTTTTGATTCCTGAGTGTCAGGAAGGTTACTAAGGAAGTTGACGCCTGAGCCTGTATGTCAGAATGTTGATCCCATGTTTTCTACTACCAGTTGCCAAGTTTCTGGTCTAATTCTTAGGTCTTCATACCATTTTGAGATGACTTTGTATAGGGTGAAAGGTGAGTATCTAGTTTCATTCTTCTACATATGGATATCCAATTTTCTTAGTACCCTTTATTTAAAAGGCTATCATATCTTTTAAAAAAAATACATATATATTGTTATACCAAAAGTGTTGTACCCAGCATAACGCCAATTAATACTCCAAGCCATGTGACACTTGAGCCAATCAAAGGCCTTTATGTATTTATTTATTTTTTGGTACCAGGGATTGAACTCAGGGGCACTCGACCACTGGGCCACATCCCCAGCCCTATTTTGTATTTTATTTAGAGACAGTGTCTCACTGAGTTGCTAAGTGCCTCGCCATTGCTGAGGCTAGCTTTGAACTCGCGATCCTCCTGCCTCAGCCTCCCAAAGTGCTGGGATTACAGGCGTGCGCCACCGTGCCCGGCCAAAGGCCTTTATTAAGCTGATTAGCGGCCACCATCCTCACACATCACACAGTGTGACAAGATGGTGCGTCAGCAGTGATTTTTCAAGGGTTTATAAAGAGCAAAATCACAGAGGGTGGAATATTCAATTGCAGGGTTTCAACCAATGCAAGCAAGCCACAGTACAGAAGCTGAATCTAGGCAGTTAGCAAGACAAAGCAATGGGTACAATAATATTTCCCACGGGACTTTCCAGGTTGATATAGCAACGACCAAGTAGAAGGGAATGGGGTCAAGATGACCCTAGTTGAGTACATGTTAGAGAATGGTTACTAACATCTAGACAATCAATCTCTGACAAGGTATTTGCCCAGGCAAAATGGAAACCAAAGAGAGCAATTTTACATTGTGTAGGAATTGCTGTTTTTATGCTGTCAAGCGTATTATGCTACGTAACGATTAATGGGTACACAGGCAGGACTTTCCGTATTCTATTATTTCTGAGAAACAGAAGTATTTCTCGGAACTCCTAAGATGGCTGCTGAAGAACAAGATGGAGTCCCTTTAGTTCTCTTATCACAATATTTATTTATTTATAGGTGGATATAATATCTTTATTTTATTTTATGTGGTGGTGAGGAAAGAACCCAGTGCCTCACGCATGCTAGACAAACACTCTACCTCTGACCTACAACCCCAGCTTTATTTTTTTTAGCACCTTTGTCAAGGATCACATGACTGTATCTGTATGCCTTTGTGTCTGTGTCTTCTGTTGGTCCATTTGTCTTTATGCCAGTATCATGCTGTTTTTGTTACCATAGCTCTGAAGTATAATTTGAAGCCTTTGAAGTCATGATACTTCCAGCATTGCTCGTATTGCTCAGAATTACTTTTTGTATTCTGGCCCTTTTATTCTTCTGTGTGAATTTTAGAACTGTTTTTCTCAGTCTTTGAAGAATGCCATTGCTATTTTTATGAAAATTGCATTAAACCTGCATATTCCTTTTGGTAATATGGCCATTTTAACAATTAATTATGCCTATCACGAACATGAGCAGGCTTTCTATTTTCTTTCTTTCTCTCCCTTTCCTTCTCTCTCTCTCCCTCTCTTTCTCTCTCTCTTTTGGGGGAGGGTAGCAGGGATTGAACTCAGGGGTGCTTAAGTACTGAGTCTCAACCCCAATCCTTTTTCTGTTTTATTTTGAGACAGGGTCTCTCCAAATTGCTCAGGGATTCACCTAGTTGCTGAGGCTAGATTTGAACTTGTTCTCCTCCTGCCTCAGCCTCCCAAGCCTCTGGGATTACAGGGATGTACCACTATACCCTGAAGGCTTTCCATCTTCTAATGTCCTCTTCAATTTCTTCAGTTTTCTATAGTTTTCATTGTAGATGTCTTTCACCTCCTTGATTAGATTTATGCTGGGGGCCAGCCCCAGTCAGGGGGTACAACGCCAGCGCTCAGCGAAGTACGGAGGCAGAGAAGCAGCTATGGGGAAAATAACACACCGACACCTGAGTCAGGCTGTGGAATCTTCTCTCTTTACTTTTTTCTTTGTTATAGGTTTTAAGCATAATTTTTTTGGCAGCACAGAATGTTTACACTTTCTTTGGTGATTTCATTACAGACATGACTTAATTTTTAGATTACATTTTAGACATATTAAATTTCTTATTTTATACATATTTCAAGGTTTTGAGGTCACTTGCACCTTTTCAAGGCCCTGTACGTGACTCAAACTGTTTTCTCTGCATACTATTTAGGCTGTCTGATAAAAGTCAGCTTTCCCTGTCTGGGATTCCACAGCATTATTGTTTTTCTTTTATAGCAGTTGTTTACAAAATCTAGAAGCAGGGCAAGGCTGCATGTTAGCTCATGGGAGACTTTTTACTCTAAGGGATTTATATCTACTTTAAAAGTAAGAGAAGCCGGGCGCGGTGGCGCACGCCTGTAATCCCAGTACTTGGGAGGCTGAGGCAGGAGGATCGCAAGTTCAAAGCCAGCCTCAGCAATGGTGAGGCACTTAGCAACTCAGTGAGACCCTGTCTCTAATAAAATACAAAAAAGGGCTGGGGATATGGCCCAGTGGTCGAGTGCCCCTGAGTTCAATCCCTGGTACCAAAAAAAAAAAAAAAAAAAAAAAAAGTAAGAGAAATTTATTTTAATCACAAAAAGACGGGCTGGGGATGTGGCGTAGTGGTCTAGTGTCGCTGAGTTCAATCCCCGGTACCAAAAAAAAAAAAAAAAAAAAAAAAAAAAAAGCCGGGCACGGTGGCGCACGCCTGTAATCCCAGCACTTTGGGAGGCTGAGTCAGGAGGATCGCGAGTTCAAAGCCAGCCTCAGCAATAGCAAGGCACTTAGCAACTCAGTGAGACCGTGTCTCTAATAAAATACAAAAAAAGGGCTGGGGATGTGGCCCAGTGGTCTAGTGCCGCTGAGTTCAATCCCCGGTACAAAAAAAAAAAAAAAAGACTCTTAAAGTTATTAACTAGAAATTAAGTACTTATAGAAAAAGGTTTGTGTTAGTCTTTTCAAGAAAAGATAAATGTACAGAGTTAGTCTGGATCTAAATAATTGAAATAGGGATAACTGGTGGCCATATATGTGAATAAAGAACTGAACAGCAGCAAGTAGAAGTCAAAGTTAACTCTTTCAACACCATATCTTTCATGAAAAAGGAGAGGGCTTTATAGAAAATGCCACAACAGATTTATTCCTAGGTATTTTATTTATCTTTTCGGCTATTGCGAATGGAATTATTTTCCTGATTTCCCTTTTGGTGAATTCATTATTAGTATATAGAAAAGCTATTGATTTTTGTATGCTGCTTTTGTATTCTGCTACTTGGTGAATTTGTTTATCAGTTCTGTGAACATTTTGGTGGTGTTTTTTGCTACTTTTGTGAACAGTAATAATTTGACTTCTTCCTTTCCGATTTGTATCCCATTTATTTCCTTCCCTTGCCTAATTGCACTGGCTAAAATTCAATATAGTTATTGAATACAAGTGGTAAGAGTTTATATCTTTGTCTTATTCATGATTTTAAAAGGAATACTTTTAGTATTTCACCAAATCATCTGATATTGGCTTTGGGTTTATCATATAAAGCCTTCATGATATTGAGGTAAGTTCCTTCTCTCCCTAGTTTCTTCAGTGTTTTTTTTTTTTTTTTTTTTTTTTTTTTTTTGGTACCAGGGATTGAACTCAGGCACTCAACCACTGGACCACATCCCCAGCCCCCCTTTTTTTTTTTTTTTTTGTATTTTATTTAGAGACAGGGTCTCACTGAGTTGCTAAGTGCTTCGCCATTGCTGAGGCTGGCTTTGAACTCGCGATCCTCCTGCCTCAGCCTCCCAAAGTGCTGGGATTACAGGCGTGCGCCACTGTGCCTGGCTGGTCTGAAGATTCTTTACTGAATTTATATCTGGATGATTTACCTATTGCCAAGAGAGGTGTATTGAAACCACCCACTATTTTTATTATTTGTGGTGTTGGGGATTGAACCCAGGTCCTTGTGTATGCAAGGCGAGCACTCTACCACCTGAGTTATATCCCCAGCCTTGAAATCACCCAGTATTATTTATTACGGTTTATATGAATCTTTTTTTGTCAAGAAGTGTTTGTTTTACATAATTAGGTTATCATATAGAATATAATATGTAATTTTGCTGAGTTCAGTAGCATATGCCTATAATCCCAGCAACTTGGGAGGCTGAGGAAGGAAGGTCCTATGTTTGAGGCTAGCTTCAGCAACTTAATGAGAACCTAACCAATAAGACCCTGTCTTGAGAACAAAAAATAAATGTAGATTAGTTGTAAAGTTCCCCTGGGTTCAGTCCCCAGTGCTACAAAAAGAAAAGAAAAAAGGTAATGATTATATATCAGAAATTATTATAAGGTAGTTTTTAATTTTATGTTGTATAACATCTAAAAATATTACGTGGTACCAAATTTATGTGTGAAGTATTTCCTATATCATGTATTATATAGTATATACTTTCCATATCACATAAAATATATAACATTTTCTATTTCATCTGATGCATGTATATGTTATATGATATTGTATATAATGATGAAAGTATATATAATTTCATAGCATTGAATATTGTATATTTTTATATATATACAACATAATGATCAACTTTATATGTATAATCTTCAAATACGTACAATGTATGTGTTTATAATTGATATACACATGATATAGAATCATTACAACAAACACATATACAGTAATATTATATTAAAATGATTATATTACTAACGTAATGATATATAACAATATGTGTTTATCACATTGTATCATATAATTGTGTAATCACATAATTGGAAATACATAAAACATTGAATAACTTCACACATCATTATATTTGTATCACCTTACTCATACCACATACTGTATATATTATAAACAATATAATCTTATACATTTTAATATACTAGTATGTATAATAATGTGTTTATATGTAGTATATGTAATATTTCATAATTTATACATAATTCTTTTTTTTTTTTCTTTGGTACTGGGTATTGAACTCAGGGGCACTCAACCACTGGGCCCCACCCCCAGCTTTTTTGTATTTTATTAGTGACAGGGTCTCACTGAGTTGCTAAGTGCCTTGCCATTGCTGAGGCTGGCTTTGAACTCTTGATCCTCCTGCCTCAGCCTCCCAAGTGCTGTTATTACAGGCATGCGCCACCGCACCCGGCTATATATAATTCTTATAATGCAATATTATATGAATAATCGTTAAATCTTATGTAATTTAATGTGTGATCATTATGTTACTATGCATGTTTATAATGATATTGCATATATTATATAAGTACTCATATATTATTCCATTATATTATTTATAAACAATGTAAGGATATAATGCATATTTATGTAAACAGCAATTTCATATATAATTAAAGAACAATATATAATTATGTGTATTAAAATAATTTTATATAAGGGCATATTTATATGAAATATAATTATTCATTAATAGTCAACTTGATGGGGTATCCTTTCCATGGGAATACCCACTCAGCTTAAGACAAGTCTTATTTCCAAATCTTTATGAGGTTATAATGAAATTGAACTGCTTGTATTTTGAAGGCTATGGTGGACTTAGGAACATGATTTTCAAATACCTTTTTATTGAAGGGGCTAGCAAAGGTGTTATTTGCATCCATGCCAGTATTTTACTGGGACAATTAAAGCCTGAAATACAAGTGTTCAAAGCTAAACATTTCCAATGGTCCAGGGTTTTGCACATAGTGTAATGAAAGGAGTTTGCAAGCAGGCTTTAAATTATATGGCCTAATCTGGTTGTTGTTTTATTAATAGGGTGTCAGGTTATTTGCCAATTATAAATGGACGCTGAGGTTGGTGATTCTCCATTAGCTTGTCATTTGACCAGTTATTTAAGCACCATTTGCCTCAATTGTTGGTTGGGTTGCTTACAATCAAGTGGGTTAGGTTTGGGGTTGGGCTTCTCATAGCCAGACTTGTTAGCATGTGAGCTACCACATTGGCCTTTTTTCTTGGAAACAATTGATTCCTTGAGGAATTGGGCCTCTAGACCAACGAATAATAATGAGACCAACAGTCAAGGCAATGGTTTGGAGGTGTACTTGATAGACTTTTCTTTGTGCGGGAGGTGTTGTGGAAGTTGAGGTTCCAGTGGGTCCCATAGCAAATGAACACCTGTCTGGTCCATGAAGTAATCTGTAAGTAATAGATGCTTGTGGCATCTTCCACGTGATGCAGTTGAGCAGAAGTTCCTTTTGGAAGGGGAGTTCCCTCGCGGAGGGAAGTGGAGCAAAGGTTCCCCTCTTATGGAAAATCATGCCACTCAAAGACGGCACTAAAAGAGTTAATCTTGTCTGTATATGTTTTCACTGTCTCCTGTCCATCGTCTTCATTCTGTTTTCTGTTCACATATGTGGCTACCAGGTGTCGCTATTTCTATTAATTAGAATAAGACTATTTCTGGAAATATGTAACCTTATGGAATCTAAGCTGGAAACATAAAGATATTTTTTATAATTTACTATGTGACTAGTTAGAGAAGCAGCTTGGTAAATGCTTGCCATTTAACCTCTCGTTATAATTACTTGCAGCAAGAAAAAGCTTTAAGAGTCTTTTTGTGATTAAAAAGGACTTCTTTTACTTTCAGAGTAGTTTAAAAATAGATGCATACAAATTCCTTAGGGTAAAAGTCCTTCAGAGCTAACATTTGGCTATGCCCCCCTTTCCCTGCTCCTAGGTTTTAGTAAGGCTATTATAGAGAGACAATGTGCTTTGAAACCAGGCAGAAAAAGACAACTCTTATCAGACATGCTGAACAGGTGTGCGGAGGAAGGGCTTCAGAGAATCCATGAGAAATGATTTTGAACTTAGGCTAGTTGCAGATAAAAAGTAATAATAATGCAGGACATTCAAATAACGAGTGCACGGGGCCTTGAAACATGTTGGGAAAAGGATAAAAATGTCTGAAAAATGTAAACAACAGATGTTACTGTGTCCCTGGATCTTATGACTTTGATGTAACCACAAAAAGTTAATGTGTACTGCCAAAAAATATATTTATAGTGCTGGGGTTGTGGCTCAGTGGCAGAGCGCTCGCCTCGCACGTGCGCGGCCTGGGTTCGAAACTCAGCACCACATAAACATAAATGCATTGCATTGTGTACAACTAAAGTAAATAAATAAATATCTAAAAATATATATATATATATTTATATACTTGCAAAAAAGAAAGTAAAACGCAGAGGATTTTAGCAGCCTGACTTGCGTGTCTGAGTGTTGATTTCCTCCGCCATTCTCCGTTCTTCGACTCTTTTCACCAGCACCGATCGAAGGAGCCTCTGCAATCCCCTTTACTGAAGCTGGCCTTCAGCAGATGTTAGGAGATTTTGTATCCTTGATGTGACTATCAAACCTCATATGATGAGATTAAGATAGGATTTATAAAGATAAGAGGAAGCCTTATTAAAGTGCTTCATACATAAAAAAAAATCTTTATATAAACCAGGCAAGACACATTCCCTTTTTTTTTTTTTTTTTTTTTTTTTTTTTGTGGTACCAGGGATTGAACTCAGGGGCACTCGACCACTGGGTCACATCCCCAGCCCTTTTTTGTATTTTATTTAGAGACAGGGTCTCACTGAGTTGCTAAGTGCCTCGCCATTGCTGAGGCTGGCTTTGAACTCATGATCCTCCTGTCTCAGCCTCCCAAGTGCTGGGATTACAGGCGTGCGCCACCGCGCCCGGCTAACATTCCCTTTTTAAGTACAGGAAAGGGTGATTGAAAGGTGAAGGTTTTGAAAGAAAAGTTTTGAAAGTGGAGTGTGGTTCAAAAAACCTAGAAGACTTTGATTAAGAGAGATTAAGTCCTGGGGCAAGGTGGAGACCCATACAAGGGGCCATTTTATTTGCCTGACTTGATGATCCTCCTCCTCCTCCTCCTTCTCCTTTTTTTTTTTTTTTTTTTTTGGTGTGTGTGTTCATGTGCGTTAGTGACAGTGGTCTCCCTAAATTGCTCATGTTGGCCTTGAATTTGGGATACTCATGGCTCAGTCTTTCAGGTCATGGGATTACACGCATGCACTACCACTCCCAGCTGACTTGAGTTGGGAAAATGTTATTTGAGCAGACCATGAAGTCTCTCAATTTAGCCAGAAGTCTCTCAATTTAGCCAGGTATGTGTGACTTATCAGGAACATCAAAGCTCTTATTAAATAACTTCTTAAGAGCCCAGCACTGTGTATTTTGAGAAGTGAAATGTGTGACTCAGTTACTATCAGTAATGTTTAACTTTTGAGGGGTTGAGGAGTGTCTTGTGATTATTTGTATTGTGGACTTAGTTTATGTAGAGAATTGTGATTTTGCTTGATAATTTTTTGGGGTGGGTATTGGGAATTGAACTAAAGGACACTCAAACACTGAGCCACATCCCCAGCCCTATTTTGTATTTTATTTAGAGACAAGGTCTCACTGAGTTGCTTAGAACCTTGTTTTTGCTGAGGCTGGCTTTGAACTCATGATCCTTCTGCCTCAGCCTCTCCAGCTGCTAGGATTATAGGCATGTGCCACCTCACCTGGCTTTCCTTGATAATTTGGGTTCCTTTGAAGCAAGGGATTTCCAGAAACTTAGGCAATGGAATAATGTTTCATAATAAATTTCATGGCTGGGATATTTGATGGTGAGAGGAGACACAGAGGCAGCAGCACAAAAAATAAAATAAAATTCACATGAAATAATAATAACAGAATTTTATTTCAAGTTTTTTAGTGTAGTTTCACTTTTTTTTTTTTTTTTTTTTTTTTTTTTTTTGGTACCAGGGATTGAACTCAGGGGCACTCGACCACTGGGCCACATCCCCAGCCCTTTTTTGTATTTTATTAGAGACAGGGTCTCACTGAGTTACTAAGTGCCTCGCCATTGCTGAGGCTGGCTTTAAACTCGCGATTCTCCTGCCTCAGCCTCCCAAAGTGCTGGGATTACAGTAGTTTCACTTTTAATTTGCAAATAATAATTTTACCTATGTATAGGCTATAATTTGATGTTTTAATACATGCATATATTTGCATATATTTTGAATCTCAGAAAACAGAGGGTAGTACACCATTCAGGATCAAGAAGGAGGGCATGATGTTCTGGGATATTTCTGCTCAGAAACAAGGACTGAGTGCTGCAGGTGAGAGACTGGCCTGATGTCAAGCTCTTCCTGGGGTCCAGATCCTTACCCAAGCAGAATTCCCGAGGAGAATTCTAATTCCTGAGTTTAAACTAAGCAGGCATGAACTCTTTGTGGGATGTGGATATCTGATGGTGAGTCAACCACCAAAAATAAAAGTTCTGAAGTGAATGTTTGGGAATCCAATTTTATCAGGCTAATTTCCAAGAGACAAAATTTATTTCACTCACTGAAACCAGACCTCTTGCCTCATTTTAATGGCCACTCAGCAATAGAAGGGTTTTCCACTTGCTCCTTGCTTTCTTTATCATTAGACCACTAAGGTGAGAGGATACATTACAGGACCCACAGAACAAGGTATATCTCTGTCTCTGTGTGATTAATTCCTGCCAGCCGGGTTCACTGGAGTGACCTTGAGTGTTTAGTCATGTCAGCCTGGTCCCTGGTACTCTCAAAAATGAAGTTCCAGCCGGCTGGCGCACGCCTGTAATTTTGTGGCTGAGGCAGGATGCCAGCCTCAGCAGAGCGCTCAGCTCAGTGAGACCCTGTCTCTAAATAAAATACAAAAATGGGCGGGCGTGGTCGAGTGCCCCTGGTTCAATCCCCGGTAACCACAAAAAAAAAAAAAAAAAAAAAAAAAAAAAAAAAAAAAAAAAGTTCGATCCTCAGTGGCAGAGCGCTCACCTCACAGGGCGTGGCCGGGTTCGATCCTCAGCACCAAGTAAACATAAATGCATTGCATTGTGTACAACTACAGTAAATAAATAAATATTAAAAAAATAAAGTTCCAATTTCTGAACCGAAACCAATATGATCAATAGTTAGTCAAATGTTGTGTATCTACCCAGGAAATAGATTTTGCATGCTCCTCTGTGTTTTTTTTTTTTTTTTGGTTGCTGTAATAAAAATTGGGATCATATCAGCCTCTTATCAAAGAAAGAGCCTGGCCTATGGGACAGTCAATGATTGATGAGTCCCAGGAAAGAATGTGTTCTCCACCTTTCCCTTAGGACTTGTGGAATGGGTACTAGATAAAAAATATACACCTGGGAATCCCTAGAAAGTCATTGAAGAGTTTATACCTTGGGCCCCATGAGGGGGCACACGCCTATAATCCCAGCACATGGGAGGCTGAGGAAGGAGGATCATGAGTTCAAACCCAGACTCACCAAGGGTGAGGCACTTAGCAACTCAGTGAGACCCTATCTCTAAACATAATACAAAAAAGGGCTGGGGATAGGACCCAGTGGTGGAGTACCCCTGAGTTCAATCTCCAGTACAAAAAAAATAAAAACAAACAAACAAACAAAAAAAAAAAAAAACAGGTTATATGTTGGATTGGAATTGGAAAAAGTTGTTGAGTGCACCATTATTTCTACCAGTTAAACAAGTAGTCTGGGAAGTACTTTAACGTGTCTCATTACTACCAGTACTGTGTATAAAATGAAAGGGGAATAAGGAATGTCCCAGCAAGGCCAGGTCTGCTATTGTGGCCTTATTATACATACACTGGTGGTTTCTGGATACATATGTGGGTGTGCTTAATATTTTTGGGTCTGTGATGTGAGGGAATCACAGGTTGTTTGTTTGTTTCCCTGAAAGGTATGATTTTCACATCTTGCACCACTCACTAGTTTATATAATAATTTGCTTTTCTCTAATTGCTAGAGAGATTGAACTTTTATTCTTTTTTTGGTACCGGGGATTGAACTCAGTGGCACTGGACCACTGGGCCCCAGCCCCAGCCTCCCCCCGCCCTTTTTTTTTTTTTGTATTTTATTAGAGACAGGGTCTCCCTGAATTGCTAAGTGCCTCGCCATTGCTGAGGCTGGCTTTGAACTCGCGATCCTCTTGCCTCAGCCTCCCAAGTGCTGGGATTACAGGCTTGCGCCACTGTGCCTGGCTTCGTATATTTTTTGATCCTTCATATTCCTTCTTCTTTGAAGGGTTTGTTCAGTTTTTTTGCCCATTTATTGATTGGGTTATTTATTTTTCGGGTGTTGCGTTTTTTGGGTTCTTTTTTATATCCTGGGAATTAATTCCTTATCTGAGGTATCTGTGGCATCTTTGTCTTTCCTTTTCTCTCTCTCTCTCTCTCTCTCTCTCTCTTCTCTCTCTCGCTCTCTCCCATTTTTTTTTTTTTTTTTTTTTTTTTTTTTTTGGTACCAGGGACTGATTTCCTGCTGGTCCAGGTTAGCACTGAAGTGTCCGCAGCAGACAGTGCTGGGGCTGCATCTGATGCTCCCTGGCTCTTACTCTCTTCAGGGCAGTGGCCAAAGCCCCACAGCTCAGCTCGCTGCTTCCCTCCTTAGGTGCCTGGCTGGGCCTCTCTCCGAAGAGAGAGGGGGGGGGGCGGGAGTAGAGCGGCGCCTACTAATGACGCAAGTCACCCAGCGCCTGATCACTCTCCTCCCCCGCCCGTTGCCTTCCGCCTACAAGGACATTTTATATAAGTTAAGTGTTGCATCTAAGATTAAAAAATACTAAAAACATTGGATTTACATGTACTGTGTGTGTGTTACAGGAATCTGCCCAGAAGAGGATGTTGTTAAGGTTGTATCTAGATTCCAGGAGAAAGGGAGAAGCCATCCTGTTCTAAATGCAAGGATCACGTGTGATGATACTGCAGCGGATGTACCTCATTGCCAGCCTAGAAAAGGTCCCTTTGGAGGTAGAAGAAAAGTATAGTTGAAAGGCTGTTCGAATAGGCACTGAACCAAACAGGTTAGCCAAATGTGTAGTTTTGATCAAATAACAGCCGTGATTTTCATTATATTGAATATACTTTAGGGAGGACTTTATGGATGGAATTAAAGTATTAAGGTTTGGGTAAAGCACCATAAAGCAACTTTTATTTCTTTTCTTAAAAAGGATTGTCTTCGTGCATTATAGTCATCCATAATAGCGGGGTTCATTTTCACATAATCATGCATGCATGGAATTCAATTTGCTCCATTTTAGTCCAGGTTGAGTCCTCTTTCCCTTTTCCTCCCCTCCTTGTTATATCTGGGAGGGAGGGGGGATGGGTGAGGGCCTGAAAAGCCAATGAAACAAGAGAAGGGGTGGGAGTTGCAGTGCCCCAATGGAACACTTGGTGGCAGCAAGTCCCTTGTAATGGCGAACACTTGTTAGCCTTGAAAATTTATGACCAGTGTTTTTTATTGCTGCTCTGGACTTCAGGAGAATTCGATTGGAGTGTTTTTGTTTTAGTCAGGAAGACACTGAGGAGGCAGCATAAACACACACACACACACACACACACACACACACACACACACTCAAGCACAAACGTGAACTAAAGGGAGCAGTTTTTATTATTATTTTGAATTCCTAAAGAGAAGAGGGCAGCAGCCCTTGTAGAGCCATCAGTGAGAGTACAATCTTCTGGGACATGCACATTCAAACAGTGAGTAGGGAGCAAGAGAGACAGAGAGGCCTGAGGCCCAAACATTTGTTGAAGTTCAGGGTTTTTAATTCTCACAGGTCTCTTGAGTGGAGGTATAATTGGTAGGTATTTTTTTGTTTTTGTTGACAGTGGAATGCATTTCAACTCTTGGTTTCTCCTTTGATTGGCTTTTCCTTTAGTGTAGTTCCTCCTTTTGCTGATTTTTTTAGGGGGGTAGGGAGGGCACAGGTGATTTAAGAGTTATGGGAATAGATGAAGGAGCAGAGATACAAACCAAAGGAATGCACAGTCTTTTCAATGATATAATAGCAGAAATTTCCCAGACCTAAAGAGTGGAATGGAAAATCAAATACAAGAGGCCTACAGGACCTCAAATGTACACAATTACAAGAGACCCACACCAAGACACATTGTAATGAGAATGACTAACACACAGAATAAAGATAAAATCTTAAAGGCTGTCAGAGAAAAAAAAAATCAAATTACATATAGGAGGAAACCAATTCAGATCTCCTAGATGTCTCAACTGAGACCCTCATAAGCTAGGAGGTCCTGGAAGAATAGATTTCAAGCTCTGAAAGAAAATGGATGCCAACCGAGAATTCTATATCGAGCAAAATTGAAGTATCAGACTTGAAGATGAAATTAAAAGCAAACATTCAACCAAATGAGAAACTAAGACAAATCACAAACCAGAAATAAATCTAAAAGAGAGGGAATACAAATCATATCTCAATAATAACCTTGAATGTTAATGGCCTAAACTCATCAATCAGAAGACCTAGAATAGCACTCTTTTTTTGTTTTGTTTTTTTGTTTTTTGTTTGTTTCTTTTGGATGGGTCCTGGGATTGAAATCAGGGGCACTAGACCACTGAGCCACATCCCCAGCCCTGTTTTGTATTTTATTCAGAGACAGGTCTCACTGAATTGCTTAGTGCCTTGCCATTGCTGAGGCTGGCCTTGAACTCTTGATCCTCCCGTCTCAGCCTCCTGAGCTGCTGGGATTAGAGGCATAGGCCACCACGCCTGGCTAAAATAAGCATTTTTCTTTTGGGGTCACCAACCCTGTGTCCAGCGCCACTGTTTGGCTTGGACATGCTTCCCAATTCTAGCATTGTAACACTGGAATGGCATACATTGCTTCTTTAAAGTGACATCTTTCAGATCCTTGGAGGCTGTTTGGATATACATACCCTCGATAGCCTGGGCAGCTTCAGGAGTGTTCCCTAAAGCAAACACAAAGTTTCGAACCTCTTGATTTGCATGTATTTGTGGGGTTTTCTGAGTCAAGAGTTTAGTGAACCATTTTCACAGTTCACCTGAGGCCACTTACAGGAAGTGCATGTTCACTGCTTTGTATGTTTAAAAAAATTTTTTAAAAATATTTATAGTTGTAGGTGGACACTTTATTTCATTTATTCATTTATTTTTATGTGGTGCTGAGAATCCAACGGAACCCAGTGTCTCACGTGTGGTAGGCAAGCACTCTACCACTGACCTACAGCCCCAACCCCTGTTTTTTAAACGCTTTGAGGCAGGCAATCACTAAATTATAGAAGCTGGCCTCCAGTGTTCAATCCTCCTGCCTCAACCTCTGAGTTCTCTGGGATTATAGGTGTGCATCACTGCACCTGTCTTAATTGCATGTCTGATTGGCAAATAATAACTTTCTGTATTTATAGGGCAGAAGGTATGTTTTACTACCTGTGATAGATCATGAATCGTAGAAAAGAGCGCAGGCACCTGACAGGGTTAACAGGAATGGAGCCATTGCCAGGGATGTGCATGAAAACCAACATGTGGGTCCTGAGTGCTAAAGTCATCATTGGGATTAAGGATATGACCCAAGATTTCCGAAGGGGAATTGTAATTGGTGATTAAAAGCAAGCAGGCATGAGGTCCATGGTGGCACACTGTGACAGAGAGGCTTACTGTGGCACATATGTAGTATCCATGCAGGGTAGAAGGTCTGTTGGTGAGTCACTGAAGTCATAGTGTGTTCCCACGGAGAAGTGGTCCATAGCAGGTGGTTGCATACAGCAGGTATCTGGATGGATCACACTGAGGATGTGGGAACAGGGGGGACTGGAACAAGTCATGCTCAACAGAGATGCTGCAACAGCGTTAACATTTTAAAAATCCACTACACTACAATTCACTCCTTGGTCCGTAGGATTAATTTAAAACATAAGGCAGTTGTAGTTTGAGTGGCAGAGATATTGAGTATAAGGAGAGGGTGTGTGGGGTGCTGAGGTTCGGAGATGCAAGCTGAGAGTTTGTGGGGATAGCTGAAGGTGCCTAGCAGGCAAAGAAATCAGGGAGTGTGTGGTCCTAGCCCTTGGAAGACAAAAGTGTTGACTCAGTTGAGGGAGGTGCCTGCTGGGGAAAGAACTCCATTTACTTTAGTGACCTGTGCCTCATTCCATCCTCTAGGCATGGAAGGGCAAAAGTATGCATTTGAGCAGAGAACAGTGACTATGCCTGGATCGTGGATCAATGACTTCAGGAAGCAAAGCGAGGTGGAGCTTTTGACATAGGAGCTGAAGTGGTCTCCATTGGTGAGATTTGGTAAGATGGCCCTGATTTTGGGGATGTGGGTTTAGGATATGCTTTGAAATGAGTATGCAGTGGAGTTGATGTAGACTCAGCATTGGTTATGTGTAGTTGAAAGCATGGCTTACTGCAGAATTTGTGACTCTGGAAGTAAAGCAATGAAAACACCTAAACCAATATGATGAATGGTTAATCCAGTTAATCAAATGTCGTGTAACTGCCCATCCCATGACATGTTTTTTCTTGTTGTTGTTGTTTGTTTGTTTGTTTGTTTGTTTGTTTTTTTTTGGATGGTGGGGTTGGGGGCCGGGGATTGAACTCAGGAGCACTTCACCACTGAGCCATATCCCCAGCCCTATTTTCTATTTCATTTGGAGACGGGGTCTCTTTGAGTTGCTCAGCACCTAGCTTTTGCCGAGGCTGACGTTGAACTTCTGGTCGTCTTGTCTGAGCCTCCCACACCACTGGGATTACAGGCATGCGCCACCGCTCCCAGCTTCTTTTTGGTTTTTTGATTGACGCTTAGATTCAGATGAGTCTCCTATCAATAAAGCTGCCTTACCTGTAGAACCATCTATGGTTGACAACTCCCAGGAGAATATGTGCCCTGGGACTCTCAGGGAGTATATGGTCCTGTCCGCCAGGGGACAGGGGTTGCCTCATGTGAGGCAGATGCTTCCTGGGGAAAAAGAAAGAACTTCCAGGAACCTCCAGCCCTTGTGGGATGGAGACATGAAAATTTAAACCTGGGGCAAAAGAGAAATGTAATCGAGAGTTTGTTGGTTTTGGAATTTGAAGAAAGTTATTAAGCAGACCATTATTTCTATCAGTCAAGCCAGTTATGTGGAAAGTACTAGGTACATGAAAGCTCCTTTCCTCACTGTATATTTTCAGAAGTGGAATGTATGTCTTCTTATTAGTAATGTTGGTAACTCAAAGAGGACTGAGGATCGACTCAGCAAGGCCTTGTATTGTGGACTTAGTATATACTAGTGGATAGGTGTGAGTTTGCTTAGTTTTTTTCATTTCTTTGTCCCCCTCCCCCCACCCCAGGCACTGGGGATTGAACCCAGGGCCTCACACATGCTAGGCGAATGCTCTCCCACTGAGCTCTATCCCCAGCCCCGAGTTGCTTCATATTTGGGGGCACCTGTGAGGCAAGGATTCCCGAAGGTTTGTGGTTTGCTTGTTTACCTGAAAGGTGAAGTCGTTAGGGCATGGGCCAATCCTGTATAATGAATGTGAGGATGGAATCGTTTGTTGACTGGGGCATAGAGTGCTAAGATTTTCACATAAAGCTTGGCCAGGTTCCTTGAATCCCATGCTGCATTAGGGACATCCTGTTTAAGGGATGGACAGTAGCAACATTCCATTAATCTCCCTCACATAGGACGAGCAGGACTGTTCACAGAAGTCCATCAACTGCCATTGCTTATCGCTATTAATCCCATGGGGGCTATCAGGTTCTCAAGGGTTCCGCCAGGGTGGTTCAGGCAGCATTATGGCATGTGACATGGGACTAAGGCCAGAAGCCACCCTCCCCTCCTCTTGCAGTCTATCAGATTTGTCTCTATCCTGTCTTAAGCAAGCCTCAGTAGCCATAAAAGGGGTGGGTTGCTGTTTCCATGACCGAAAGCATAATGGGCAACTGGATATGGAGGGTCCCAGGCTCAGGGTGTGGACAGCTTCTGCTTCTAAGAGAGCCCAGGAGGCAGCTATTTGCAGCCATGTGCTACCTTTGTGGTGCATCGTGTTAGACCAACAGGGGTAAATGCTTTCATAGGAAGCCCACAAATGGGCATCACGAGTGGTCCAAAGACAAAATAGATCCGTAAAAGTGATCGACAAATTCTTGATTGCGAAAGAGGCTTTTTTCATTTTTCTTACTGTATTAACTGGAATGGCTGCTGAAATTGATTTATGTTCAAAGCATTGTTCTTTATTTTTTTTAGAGAAGAAAATAGAATACATTTTGTTTTCTCTAGGTATTTAAAATATCGGGATTTACATAAGACAACAACTTAATATTCTGAAATACCACATATAGTCAAATAAAGTATTTTTCACCAATATTTTCTCATGTGTTCATTACATAGCTAATACTCAAGCAGGCAGAGGTAAATATATTCATTTTACTTTTTACATTGTCAGATGTCATCACATCATTTTTATTCGTTAGTCTTGAGTGTTTATTTTCAGGCCTGGGGACTCCCAATGTTGTTGTTGAGTTATCTTATGTTTATACCAGAGAAGACACACAAAGAAAAGGCAGGAAAAACATGACATAGAACACAGAAGGAAGGAGACACAAGGGAACAAGAACCAGGTGCCAAAAAAACAAGCAGGCAAACACACGCGCGCGCGCGCACACACACACACACACACACACACACACACACACACACAGAGACAAGAAAAACCCCAGAGAGCAGTGCAACAAGGTCTTCTTAATGCTCAGGACAGGAGTGCTTATGTGCCTCATCAGACACCTCACTGTCCCCACCAGAGCGGAGGACGGTGGGACACTTGGCTACTGTCCCAGCAGGAGTATGTAAGTACCTCGCCAGGCACCTCCCTGTCGCCAGAAGACAACTCTCTTAAAACCCAATACCAGATGTTATGGGTGCGCCACTTACCTGTGGAGATCTCCTCCACTAGATGCTTGCTCATTCTTTTAGTGCGGCAGTTCCCTCCAGCAATCCAAAGAAGTCACAGCCCGGGGCCTTGGAAGGTCTCAAGGTGCACACCTTCTGGGGTGGCACACCGGCCCCCTGAGTCCCAGAGCGAAGGTCCGGCTTCAGAATTTTGGTGGTCTGAGTCTCGGTGGGCCCTCCAAAATATTGAACCAGGACGCAAAGGAAACCACTGACTCCAGTTTTAAATCAAATTCAAGCAAGCTTGTATTGTGTGCACAAAGCTGGCCAGAGACTGTCTCTCCCAAAGCCGGGCTAGAGATCAGCGCCCCAGCTCTGCAGGTAAAAGGTTATTTTGTAGCAGAAAAAGTTATAAAGGGGGGTGTCTTGGGAACTTACAGTTAACAGGATTCTGGCAAGCATAATACAAAGGCAGATAGCAGGTTGATAATCTACTCGGCTTAACATTTCCAGGTAGGGAGTACATTGAGATTCCAACATCAGGAGTTATGAGGCGTCGCTGAGGTTTTAGGGAGGGTTGTTATCCAGTCAAGGAGAGCCAGGCATGGGTGAGGTCAGAGCACGGGCAGGAATTTGAAACAAGTTTAAACATCGGGTCGTCAGGCCAGAGAGAAATCTTAGTATTTTATAGTAAAGCAGAAATGAACTTCTCATAACTTTGTGAGGAGATGACTCCCAATCTTAAGATGGAATTAGGATGGGTTCGTCATAGTCTTCCCGGACGTGCACACTCGACCAGCCCATGGGGAGCAGCAGAGACAGAGAGGGGCCGAAAGGCCCAAGTCTATATTGAGATCCAGGGTGTAACTCAGGGAAGTTTCCTGAAAGGAGCTGTAATTTATTAAGCAGGCAATATCAATCACCACGGAGGCCACTGTGACTGAGAAGTGGTTGTTTTTTCTCATGTGAAGCATCACATGTACATGGGTGAAATAGGTTGTATTGAGCTGTCCCTTAGGCAGATGTTCATGAGGAGTTGGTTGCATAAATCAGATTTCTGGAAGTGGGAGGATGGGAGAATTGGAAACACTTACGGGCGTCTAAGCCCTGTTTCTAGTATGAACAAATTTAACGGGAATTTAAGAATGGAAGCCCAAATGATCTAAAATTATAGGAATTCACCATACTCTTTTCCATGGAGGCTGCAGCATATTTCATTCTTACCACCTATGCATCAGAGTTCCCATTTCTACCCAGGTGTGGTGGCGTTTGCCTATATTCCCAGCGGCTCAGGAGGCTGAGACAGGAGGATGAGGAGTTCAAAGCCAGCCTCAGCAAAAAAGCGGGGCACTAAGCAACTCAGTGAGGCCCTGTCTCTGACTACAATACCAAATATGGCTGGGGATGTGGCTCAGTGGTCAAGTGCCCCAGAGTTCAATCCCTGGTACCCTCCAACGTAAAAGTTCCAATTTCTAAGCCTAAACCCATATGATCAACAGTCAGTCAAATGTTGTGTATCTGCCCGTGACATGGATTTTGTATGGTCCTTTGGGTTTTGTTTTTGTTGTTTTATTGAAATTTGGGTTCATATAAGTCTCCTATCAGAGAAAACGGCCTGGCCTGTGGGACAGTTGATGATTGATGAGTCCCTGGAGAGAAAGTGCCCTCGACCTTTCCTCTAGCCCTTGTGGGATGGATACCAGATCAAACATTTACACCTGGGACTTTCTAGAAAGTCATTCAAGAGTTTATATGTTGGATTGGAATTGGAAAAAGTTGTTGAGTGCACCATTATTTCTACCAGTTAAGCAAGTAGTCTGGGAAGTACTTTAACGTGTCTCATTACTACCAGTACTGTGTATAAAATGAAAGGGGAATAAGGAATGTCCCAGCAAGGCCA